>JARHVA010000639.1:0-697500 GCA_037957365.1 Torreya grandis | reverse complement strand
CAAGTATTCATATAATTTGATTGTGTTTGGATTCTAATTAGTACCTAATTTCTTGGGACCAAAAGCCATTGTAGGATGATTGAATTTTTATGTACACTATTTCAAAATGTACTGAATAATTCTATGATGTATCTAACCTGACGTATTCTTCCTTTAATAGCCAATTGAAATTATCTCATAATATTGGTTGTAATGTGGATATCATGGAGATGAATGATGTTTGAGAGTCATAGATGGTAATTATATTACCACAAATTTAGGTTTCTCTTAATTAGATTATGGAAGTATGACTAAACAAAGTTATTATTTGTAACTTCATATCTTGGAATAAGTTTTATTAAATGACTTGATTATAAAAAATAAAATTCCATTTTTAGTTAGGACACATATATAATAATATCATTTCTTTATTTTAGAGAAATGCGGGTTAAAGAACCTAGTGTGTTAGTTCATACATAATAATTCTCATTAGTAATTAATTGTTATCATCTACTCTTAAGTAGTGAGACCTCTTGGGGATAATGAGTCATCCCTGAGCATGGTAAAACATCCTTATAACTATGCTATTGAGTGTGTATAATAATTGAAATACTATTTATGTTACACTATCTAGTCATGTAATCAAAGAGATTGTCCCCTACATAGAACATATGTCCTTGAGGGTTATTTATTGAGACTAAATATTCATCACTCAGCTAGCCAAGCCTAAAAAAGTTTAATTGTGGTTATCAATATAAGGGTATAAAAATCTAGACTTGTCATTCCTTTATATGATTTAATTTTGCATGTGCTTAAATATTTAATCTAATTTATTTTACCATATGGTATCACTGGGAAATTAAAGTTGTGAGAAAAAATTCAATGATATTTTCAGGTACTCAATCAAAGGGTTGTTATAAAATGACTAATGATATAACAGAACTAAAGAAGTAAATACCTTAGCAAACCATTGCTCCTCCTTATTTGGACATACCAAGGTAAAACTATGTACCTTTTCAAGGGAATCATTCCCAACTATAAGATCCTCAGTAAAATATTGCCATATAAACACCCCTAGATCCAAAAACAAATGATCTTATGAATGTTGTTTTGGAAAAAAAAAAGAAATTTTTTGATATGAAGAAATAGAACAAAAAATTGAAACATAAAATACATAACTTAAAGAATTTGAAACAAAATAACCTGGTGTTAGATCCACTAATTAATACCTAAAATATGACTCATGAGAAGATGATTATGATGATACACTTATAGATATGCATGGTCAATAATTTTAAGTCTTCACTAAAGCATAAAATAAAAAAATGTAACAAGCTAAAAAATATGAAGAAACTCCAAAATTCATCCTTCCATGAGGGACTACATCACATAGTCATATAAAATGGAAACAAACCATGTTAAAGGGATGTGATCCTCCATAAACTACAACTGATAGTTATCCAAAATTTAATTCTTATGCTGAAAATATTTCCCCTACTAGTTTACTAGATTTTGACATAATTGAGCATGTAAATAAAACTAAAATTTAGATATCCCAAGATTAATATCTAAGATCAAACCCATATCAATTAGATAGGCTAGTAGAGTTTATCAAATGAAAAAACCCTAGTGTAAAAAATACAAATTCTAAAGGTATACTTACAATCCCATCTTCTTCTGATGTTTTGAACTCCATGCTTGATGCCACTTTAAAGACCGATAAAGTAGAACCATTTTTCATATCCTTATTCCTCAAAGAGTGTAAAGTGAGTAATTGTATAATTGATACTAGGGATTTTGATAATGTGATAATAGCTAAAGTTTCACATGACCTAGGTATAATATTTATTAAAACCCTCAGTCATTGCCAATATATGAAAGTAAAATAAGTACCCTTGATTAGTCAGATCAAATATGCCTAAGTTTTTTTGCCTGTTTTCATGAAAATAAAATCAAAATAGGTGCTAGATATCCTAGATGTTTATGGCATTTTAATAGGAATAAACTTTTAGAAATAATTAGGTGGTGAAATCTAAATGGATTTATCTCGTGCTATGATTCTAATAACATGAATTAAGCAATGTGTAGAGCCTGAGTTGAAAACTAAGAATATAATATATAAGGTTAATGACCTAAAAATGGATATTTTGTATGAAAATGAAGCGAAACAAAATTATATGCTCATTTCTAATGAGTATTTAAATATAGCTAAGGTGAAAAAAAGTGATCCTAATGACATTTAGACTCTTGGGTTTGACAATATCTACTCCTCACTTGACATAGATGAAGGATTAATTCTTATATCTCCAAGTAATGGATTATATTCATTTTTCATACAAATTATAGTTTGAATGTACTGAAAATATTATAGAATACGAAGCCTTAGTCCTTACCTTAAAAATTGCTAAGGAAATGAGAATTAGTAATTTAAATTTATAGGGAAATGTAGCTTTGGTTTTGAAGCAAATAAAAGGTAAATACCAAGTGAATAATGACCCTCAAAGAATTATTGAAACAAGTTATGGGATAACATTGAAGCTTTTGTAGTTTTTTTCAATACTATTTTTCCTAGAGACAATAAGGCAAAATTTTATGAGCTAGATGTATTAACTTCATTATTAATTCCTCACTTAGATATTGTAAAGGTAAAATATACTATTCAATTGGTGTACCTGCCTAGTATACTGAATAATTTATAAATATTAAAAAATTTCAACAATGATCAAAAGATTATCTCTTTTCTTGTAAAAAACATATTTTCATAAATCTGTATTTTGAAGGAAGTGAATCAAATACAGCGAGTCTTTAGTGAAAATTGATAAAGAAGGAATCAATAAAGGAAAAATTGTTAAGAGGGAGTGATTAAACTTAAAGGTAACAAAATCCATAAAGGTTTAGTCTCACTAAAAGAGATTTTTAATAAAAATGATATTTTTTTTATAAAAAAAAATGCATAAAGAATCTATCAAATCGATTGATAATGAAAAAGTGAACATTAGATCTAAATAACAACTAAAGTTGGTCAAAATTGGAAAGTATTTATTTCTTGAATATGAATAAATTTTATTACACTTCTTCAAAAATATATTGATATTTTTGCATACTCATATGTTGATCTCAAATCATTCCAGCTAGAAGAGATGCATCATACAATAGCCCTCAAATATGATGCAAAGATTTTCAAACATAAATAAATTTAATATAATCTGAAGATATCTGGGACTATTTTAAGGAGAAACATAAAATGTTAAATGCATTTTTCCTATTCATCATTTGACATGGGTTGAAAATATAGTGCCAATTCATTAAAAAAATGGATCAATTAAGATATGTGTTTATTTTTAAAATCTCAATAAAGATTATTTAAAGGATACCTATCCATTTCAAATTATAGATTAGGTGCTTCAAGAAGTCATAGGTTCATAAATGATTTGTATGTTGAATGACATTTTAAGATATAATCAGATAGTGGTATCTAGATAAATCAATAAAATACCACTCTCACCACTCCTTGGGGTACATTCATGTATAAAATAATGTTAATTGGTCTCATCAATTAAGGATCAACTTTTCAAAACTCCTTGGATCTGAAATTTAATGATCTAAAGAAGATAATAGTTGTGGTTTAGCTAGATGATTTGCCAAATTTCTAAAAAGAAAAAAGAAGACCATTATGAACATTTATAAAAACTGTTTGAAAAATGTCATTTTCATGGTATATGTCTCTATCCTAAAAAATGTATATTTGAAGTGACAAAAGGAAAAATTATCATACAAATCATCTTGAAAGAAGGAATTAAAATCGATCATGAAAGAGTTGAAGTAATTCAAAAACCATCTTTACCAACTAGTAATCCTAGAATGCACTCATTTTTTTGGTAACAAGAAATTTTTGAGGTGATTTTTTCCTAATTTCATATAACTCACTAGACATATCACTGAAATGATGAAAGGTAAACCTTATTCTAAATGGAACAATGAAGAAAAATAAGTCTTTGAAAATATTAAAACTATAATTGCTCATGCACCTACTCTGGTATGCCTTGATTTCAAAAATGATTTTCTTATATATTGTTGTTCTTCTTATCACACTCTTTTGGCTATTATAATTAATAATAAATTTGAAGGTATTGAAACATCAATTTATTTCATGTTTTTTGATCTTAAAGACATTTAACTCAAATATATCCTTGTTGAAAAGCATGCGTATATAGTGGTCAAAGCATTAAACAATTTTAGATATTAAATATTGAATTCTCATTCTATTATGATGGTACCTGATACAAAATTGAAATCTATTTTAACACAAAAACATTTGTCTTGAAGAGGTTAAATTAGATTACAAAATTCTAAGATCATGATCTTGAGATCAAGCCCACTAAATTGGTATGAGGTAAAGGTTTGTGTTAACTCATGGTAAAACAAAGAAATACTCAAGTGGTTCACACTTTAAAAATTGAAGATGATTTTTAAAAATCACCTTTAGTTTTATTTGTGGATTTTTACAAAATAATAGTTTTTTAGATATTACATTTTTATTGACATATGGAGAATGTTTATCACATATGGATTCTAAGTAATGGAGAGAAATCAAATTAAAATAAATTAAATATGTTATTTATGATGGAACTTTGTTCAAGAAAAACATTGATTATTTCTTCTTAAGATGTTTTGATAAGAAATAATATATGAATCTTTTGGAAGCATTCACTAATCACGCTCTTGGTAAAAAAAATACTTCAGTAATAACATACAAAATTTTGAGAGACCACTACTATTGGCCATCACTATTCATATAGTCTTATGAATGGGGAGAAGGCTTGAAGCTTGTCAATAATTTATCGATAGGACTAAACTTGCATCTTTTCCACTCAAGCCAATTGTAATCCAAGATCCCTTTCAACAATCTGGGTTGGATTTTATTAGAACATTCAATCCTCATTTAAGTTCAAGCTATACACATGTCCTCACAATAGTGGATTATTTTACCAAGTGGTTAGAGGCAATACTAATCAAGAAAAAAACTTTAGAAGTAATGCACAATGTCATCAAAGAAAATATTGTAGTAAGATATGATGCCCCACAAAAAATTGTAATAGACAATGCATCCAATTTTTATTCTACTAAATTGGTTGGATTTTGGTATGGCTATGACATTTTTTTGCATGTTCTTCTAATTACTAGGTCCAAAAGGAAATGGTCAAGCAAAATCTACTAATAAGAATCTTGTTAAGATTGTTCATAATTTGGTGTATGAAAATCAATAAATTTGGCACAAAACAAATATGACACATTATGGGAAGATCATATTACTCAAAAAAATCCATTCGAATGTCTATTTTCTAAGTTTTATATGGAATTGATGCATGATTCCTATGAAACTTGAATTACATGTATTACAATTTGAAAGAATAATCAAAAACAAAAAAATTGAGAGTCCACTTAATAAAATTATCTTGTTTTTGAACAAACATGAAGAGTAAAGAACACATGTTGTTTACAGGATTGAAGAACACCAAGCCCAAGTCAAAATATTGTTTTATAAGAAGGCAAATAAAATATATTTTCATGTTGGATATTTCATTCTCCTATAGGAAAAATGAATAAATACTAAAGAAGTCATGATAAAATTGATTCTCTATGGATTGGTCCATTTAAAATTATACTCTTTTATGGTGAAAACACATTCTACTTGGCTTACAGAGATGGTACACACCTTCCCTTGCCCTATAGTAGGAAATATTTGAAGCATTGTTTTTAGTGAAAGTAGGTTGTCCATTGCATCTAAATAGGTAATTTTTTTTGGTTATGTTACCCCATTTTTATTTTCAGTTCCTTGTGGTCTATTTTACTCTTGATCCCATTAAGATCTGTTTATCAAATTTATTTTCAAACTTGAAATGAATTTGTTTCCCAAAAAGCTAAATACTTGTCTACAAAATAAGAATCTAGAGTTTTCCTTTGTACCTTGCAGTTCAAAGTTCCCAACTAGAGCAATTAGTTATCCTTAAAATTGAATTTTTCATAATTCAAATCTCAAGACTTCCTTTGCATAGTGGATATATCAAATATATTTGGTCTTGTAGATGTTTTTAAAATATTTTTTCCATTTATTACAATGTCCTTTATCACCTCCAACCTTCATCGATTTGACTTGTATACATTTTTTTCTAATGCCCTGACATGTTTTCTGAAGTAAAATAAACACTGAATACTAAAATATATTATTGAACATCATATATATATATATATATATATATATATATATATATATATATATATATATATATATATATATATATATATATATATATATATATATATATATGGTTCATAACTGAATAACAGTTACAAAACCGTAATACCTAACCACTAAGCTAATTATGCTAATCACTAAGCTAGTTACTAACCTAGTGTAACAGATCATTATGCTTAACAATATAATATATATCAAGTTTTCCCAACATTCCCCACTTTATCACATTGTTTATACAAACATAATTTTCCCTGATAGTGGTCCCCCTTTTATTACAGACACTATAAAAAGATTTACACTCTCCGCGTAGCTTGCTCACTTTTTGAGATGGCATGCCATCTTTGTGGCTTCAAGGTCTTGGTGACACCTCAATTTTTCCTTGCAGGTTTACCAAAAACTTGGAAGTGACAGGGACACTTCTCTCTGCTAACACTTTCGATGGTATCTTAGATTAACACAAATCCTTTTCCAACAGTCAAACACTACTTTAGTGCTTTTGCTTCCCACAATGTTCTTTTTCAGGAGGTACCAAACTAGAAAATAATGCTCAATACTTTATTGAAAAACACACTATAAAACATAAAATAAACACACCAAAATTTGTCACCATAGCAATGATGTGACCCCATTGTAGGTGACTCACGAGACGATGCCAAATGTCCTCTAGCCTCTGTGTATCATATAGCCTCCAGTAAAAGAAGTTGCTTACTCAACCGATATCTTGATGAAGCTCATATGTATATCGTTTATGTGGACAAAACATTCCCACTAACACATACAACTCAGGGCATCTGATTCCCCTGATAATACATCCGTACACAAGATTTTTGACTTTGACAACATCGACAATGGATTCAAATAACAACTCACTATAATAAACCCGATAATACTTTTGAAATTTTATAACTCTAACTTTTACTAACATATATTAATTCTAGACTTTAATCATTACTAAATGACATTAAAAGACCCTATATCGACTTAGATTTAATTTGACATAACTAAGTTTGGACATTAAAAATTTATAAACAAAGATACATGTACTAAGCCAATCTAAATGGCTTGAATTCATATGACTTACAAAACTTTTTTTTTAAGACTTAGTGCAATAACAAATGACTTTTATTGAAATCAAAACAAACTTTACCTATGAAACTAAAATTAAGTCTTTATCACGTAATAAATTACGAACACACAACCTTTTGACTTGACAACTAAAGGACTATTGACCAATATGAATAATCACGATGATGCATACCATGTTGATAGTTGGGGGGCATCGTACAACTATTTTTTGATCCTGTTTGGGTACATGGATCAGCCCCGAATGACCTCCGTTACTGAATTTTAGGAATATGCTCCCAGCATGTAACGAACACGAACTGTGATCTGAACTTCAAACACAAACGGTGCCAATAAGCACAGTAGGATCATGAATAAATTAGGGGTGCTTTGACCAGAGATAACTATGAACCAGCAAAGAGAGATGTGGAAGTTAAAATAAACAAGCACAAGTAGTCTAAACGCAAATGGCTTCCTTTGAGACAACGGAGATGGAGAAATAATAGTAAGAGCAGTCTACCAAGTCTACGGGTCTGCGACCTACTTTAAGTGGGTCTGCGGCTTAATCAAGAGAAATTATAATATAAAAACTCTCATTCACCGAGTAAAAAGAACACAACACTGCCCCTTCTAATTCCTCACAAAACCATCCTGCAATCAGCGAACAAACTTCCCAATGCTCCTTGCTGCACAGTTTCTACTGATTGTTCTCTGCTCTGATACTAATGAAGTAAAATAAAGACTAAATGCTACAATATTTTATTGAACAACATATGCATATATATACAGAGAGAAATGGTTCATAACTGAATAACACTTATAAAACCGTAATACCTAACCACAAAGCTAATTACGCTAATCACTAAGCTAGTTACTAACCTAGCATAACAGATCATTACATTTAACAATGTAATATATATCGAGTTTTTCCAACATTTTCTAAATCTCACAATGTTTTTTCTTGTTCCTATGTAGACTTTATCTATTCTTCCAGTTGGTAAATTTGAAATAATTCATTCTATGTAGTAATATTTATATTAAATTACACATTGTGGCCTTTTCAAGCTTATTTTGCTTCAAAATTCTACCACTCCTGTTAATTTCCAAGTAACTCCTTCAAAACCCGATGTGGCAAATTAAAAAATTGGTTTTAAATTGTTTATGCGGCTTCCCTAAGACCAATTTTAAAATTGTGAGCTTCTCAAAATATTTTTCCATGTAAAATGCCATTCTCAAGTCTGCCAACTCTCCAGACAAGAATTTCCAACCTCCACGTGGCTTCAAATTATTTATAAGGTTTCTAAATGAACTAATTGTCAAATTAAAAATAATACGACCATTTTAGATTCAAATTTCATGTTGCAGGTTTCATAGGTCCTCTTTACATGCAAATGACCCTATAAAAGTCTGCTAACCTCTAATCAGCTCCTTTGAAGACTTTCACATAGTTCTCAAAGCTATAAAAAGTCATTTTCTCTTATTTCATTACATGTGACCATAACAAGACAACCTTTTAAAACAATTTTAAGGATTTAAAAATAGTTTTGGTGGCATAAACAAGTTCCAAATTATTCATGACAATTTTTTAATCCATTAATTTCATGTTGAAGGTTTACAACGAGTGTTTTGTACACAAATATCTTCTTCAGGCCCACCATAAGTGTAATTTTCCTACCAAACATATCATAGTGTTCAAAATCAGCTTTTAGAGGTTTTGAATGATAAAAAATGTGGTTTCTCATTACATGCACACATGAAGAACATTTTGAGAAGTTGTAACAAGTTTTTTAGGAGCTCTTAAGTGGTTTTTGAAAGCAATAAAAAGTTATAAACTATTCATTACATCCTTTGAAATTTTTATTTCCATTATGTAGTTTCTTGAAACTTATTTTTATAGGAAGATTTAATTTCTCAAAATCCCCACCTTCTCAAAACTATCAAACAAGCACTTCGCATGAATGGATTTATCAAATAGATAAAGAAAAGAACAAAATATATTGGCATTTGATTTCAATAGCTTAGAACAATCATATACATGGTGGTATCAAATGTGATATCATGTTTCTCTCATTGGAGGTCTTAAATATGTTCAAAATAATTATTGCATGTAAGAAGAGGTCTTCAAAACACCTTTTGATCCATAAGGTAGTGTTTTCTTTTATAGTTGTTTTCTTTGCATTGTGAAATTATAGGAATTGATAATTATAAATGATCCAAAATGACATTTCATGAGTTTGTGAAAAAATTTATGTCCATCATTTTGAATTCAATTCTTCCATGCAAACATTATCTTCCTCTAAATCTTGTCTTTAACAACCTAAATCCACTTTCTCAAGTTGTTATCCTATCATCCACCTCTTCAAAAATGAAGTTCAAGTACATGGGCTATTCTCATGTTTAAATTATGGATACAAACATTTCAAATGTCTTTGATAATAACATGAATCACATGAACATTTATGAATTTTAGGAGAGGATGGATTATAAGAAAATAAATACATTGGGACAATTTAATTTTGACAACAAACTTGCACATGCATTGTATTTCCAACATCCATTCAATGTGATGATTTAGTTCTTATATGTGAAAAGTAATACAATCTAGAAAATAGGGAAATAATGTCTACATATGATCAAATTATAGATAATTTTAATATAAATTCCATATGTATCACCTTTGGTATTGAACCTCACCATGAAAAAGTGAAAATTGATAAAAACATTGCTCAACAGTTCTAGGTAAACAATCATGAGAAATGTGAAAATATGCTTAGTCAAACCTAGTTGACTAATATAAGGAGGGTAAATAAAAAGCTATTCAAAAATTTATATAGATCTAATTTTAAGGAAGAACTATAAAATATGATTACTCTTCCGTATAGGGTCATGGGAAATGAATTAATAATTTTTTTTCACTAGTGGATGTGCATGTTCATCAGTATCATCTATTATAAAAAGTAGTTCATTGATTGGGCTTCGATCATTAGTCAAAACATTCATGAGTACTTGATCAAATTAGAATCCACTAATGAATTTAATATGACCTCATATTTGGTCTTTTCTATTATAGACCTAAGACCTTGGCTCAACTTGATTGAAGTCAAATAAAAGGTCCCTGGTGCATTGATATATGACAAATTATCACATCTCTCTCATGAGAAAGGAAAGATTCATTTGAAAAGGGTACACAATGTTTTCTCTATGATGCTAGTTAAATCATTGGATGGAAATATTTCATCTAGGATATCTAATGAGGTAGCTTATCTAATCATGAAATATGGGAGTTATTCATCTAGGTTTTAAATTTCCCTTACATCTAGGTTGGTATATTTGAAGGTGTTCCTCTTATATTGCCAACATATGCCAGTGATAAAATAGTTTTGATTGAGCTTTTTAGGCAACTAATTGAGGTCCAAAATAGGTATATCAATCAATATATTGAAGGAATACATTTACCTATCAACCTCAATTATTTTTTCTAGAAATCAACTATAGATTTGGCTAATATTGAAAATTCATTATTGGACTTTCCAATGCATTCACACATGAGAAGACTTGCTTTTGATATCTAAGGATTTATGAGAAATAATCTCAGAACGGGTCTCAATTATCCTCCTAGTCCTGAAATTAAAGAGTATCAGGAAGATTGTGAAGATGATTTCGAAGCCAAAAAAAGAAATTGGTCAAGAATGAATTTAAAATAGATGATGGATTTCATATATGAATGGTGCATAGTAAATTTTGAAGATGGTGACACTGATGTTGTAGAAGAAATTTTCAATAATAAAGTTCACCTTGTAGCTATTATTTTGATCAATTGGTCAATAAGGGAATTGACAAATATTTCATAATTCATGCAAACCATTCCTAGAAGATCAATATCTTGGTATGATAGAAAACTAAAAGAGTATACTTCAAGAAGTCATATAAAATATGGATAATGTTCAAAATGGATGAAACAAACTTTTTATACTTTAATTACTCAGTATTTGGGGAACAAAATATTCATATGAAAATCCAATTTAGCTTCCACATGAGGAGGATATGGAGAATATCCAAATAGAGACAATCATTCTAAACAGACATGTGAAGGTGATTCACCAAGGTAAAATCTTATAATAAAGAGGTCTACTCCATCGACCACTACAAACATCACTAGGATATTAATCCTTTGGTGTTGAATGATAACACCACTCAATAGTTCTTGGCCTCTAATTTAGGTTTAATACCATTTTTTATTGTTCTTACTCCCATTGCATCTATAGTGCCTTCACCACTTCCATTTTTTCCATCACTTACACCATGTTCATTCCTATTTATTCCTCTACCTCCACCTCTATCTTTCCCCTTGCAACAAGTTATTTATTCTTAATAATTTATTAAACCTAGATCTTATCTTTTATCATCTTTGTGACCTTCTTCCTCATTGAATCATATGGTTTTCCCAAGCATTTAGTTGATGGCATCATAAGGAGATATGTCTTCTTCATGGATAAAACATATAGTGGGTAAGAAAGAACCTATAATAACATCAACAAAAATTGACTTTGATGTTGTTTCCAATCTTCTATAAATGATTTAAAGGAATAAAAAGGCACAAACTACTTTGAGGTTGATGATTGATTCTTTAAGTGCACAATCTATGGATATTTTCCAACATATTGTAAAAAATAATTAGGATAAAATGATTTTGGTTGATTGCAACATCAATAAGATTGATCTTGATGAATCCACTTTTAAAGGAAATATTCACAATTTCAAGGTGACTAAAACCATGCTAATCCAAATGATAGAAGAAGATAGCAAACTCAAGAATTATTGGAGTAAAAATTATGTATGCTTTTATCATAAATCAAACAGATCATGAATATAAGTGAGTCCTCTCAGAAAGTGATCTTTTCATCTACACAAATTACCTCCACTGTATAAATTCCAAGTTCTAAATTTGAGATTGATAAGGAGATGATTTCCAAAATCAATAAGTATAACAATCATGGTAAGGTCATGGAATCCTAGGTTGAGTAATTTCTTCTTGATGACATGAAATTCATTGACAAAAATTGGATAACTTACGATTTGATTAATTTAAGTTAAGTGAAGATCAAAGAATAAACTGTAACTACCAAGAAAGAATATGGGATATGGAAAAACTTGATCATGTACTTGAGAGACATGGATTCTTGAATAATAATACTTTGGTCTCTAAAGGTATTGTTTACAAAGTGAAGGATAATTATTCATGTTTGTGGTCTTAATGCATGAATTTCAAGATTTTTTCTTTGGAGGACTCGCAACATTATAAAAAAAAGTTTCAACAAAATGACATTAGATGTATATACCAATATTTGGGCCATTCCTTGTGATTTTTTAAAATGAATATGAATCAATGGCACATACAACTACAAAATTGAAAGAATAATTTCAAAAAAATTATTAAATAAGAGTTATTTGGAGAAAATACATTCAACAAAGAAACTTTGAGAAAGATAATCAATATTTATTGTGGTATAAAATATCCCACTTTAAATTTTCAAAGTCTTTTCAATAAGATTGAATAAGAAAATAACACATCCTATGAGTGGATCACACATTTGGCTCATACAATTGTCCTTGCAAGAGAAATAATCATCCAAACTATTCATATATTTAGAATATATTAGCTAAAATCATCACATAAAGAGGAGTCATATCCAGTTTTAATGGTTGAGGAAGATTATTCTCAATAAAAAGAGTCTTTTTCTTTTTGATAACCACTCAAAGCTGCCTTTTCTCTCTTTAAATTTTTATTTCTTCATTGCACTTTTTTTTATTGACAAGTAAAAGGTCATATTTAGTTTTTAAAGTCTTTTGGAGAAAAATTCACTATAAAATAAAAAGATTTTACTAAAAAAGTATTTATAAAAGTGGTTGTTAGATGGTTATGAGGTGGTTACACCCTCATAACTTATAAATATAATTTTATTCATTGTAAATAGGATTTTTGACTCATAAAAGAATCTTGGCAAAGGAGAAAGAGGATATTTATACATTTAACTCAGAGAAGAATAAATAAAATAAGAATTTTATAAGGCTTTGTTCTTTGAATTGTTTTGGGGAACCAATACTTGTGAGTGTGTTCATTCACCTTGATGATTTCCTTTCAAATTTGTTAAAATACTATTGTTAAACTGTCAAAATTAAAGTTTTTTAGCATAAAATTTATTTTGAGTCTATGTTATAAATTTTAAATTAGAGAATCCTTGGAGCAATGGAGAGTAATTTGATTATTTATTCTCAAAAGGATATATAGAGTTGCTCTACACTGTTTCTTGATATGTACAACCTCTCTAGTGTATGCATTTTGATCATACATAAAAAATATGTCTTTCTTTGGCTTCAATTGAATGTTAAAGGTTTCAAACTCTCATAGTAGATTCCTAGGTTACGTTTCAGTTCTTCGCATGCCATTTTACCTCTTCCATTTTATTCCTTATTTTACACATTCTTTTCTCTTTCTCTCTCCCCAAATTATTTCAATGTTATTTTTCTACCACCTTTTTGTAATTTTAGGTTAAAGTATAAAACACTCATAAAGACACATTTTTATTGTAAATATTTTTATTTTCAGTGTTGTCTTTGTTTTTAAATAAATGTAGCTCTGCCTTCAAATATGAGAGTGACTTTGTCCCCACAAAGTTGATCGAAATCCTTGATTTTTCCTCTGATAAATTTTTAGCCAACATGAAGTCAACATATTTGAAAGTAATTTTTCTACCATATTAGGACATGAAATAAATTATAATAAAGGGTCATGAGTTTCGAGCGCTAATTTCATGTAATCAAACATCATACAAGTGAACATAAGAATAGAGAAGAATTTTAAATATAACTTTGATATAATTATGAGATGATATGAAGTGTGTATGCTCTTATACCACTTATATAGGGCCCAAGAGGAACCCCATGGACAACAACACTTAACAAATTCAATGGGTTATTAAGAAAACGTATATTGATTGAGAGAGGCTCAAAGATATGTCAAAGTGCAATGAGACAAGGGAAAGTTACAAGAAGAAATAATGGATACTAGATTATAATTTATATGTTATAAGGTTATATTAAGCAATAGTTCAATACAAGATGCCAGATATCGGATGTGTTGTGATGTTTAACTTATAAAAAGAATGTAGATTTATATTGATGTATGTTACAAGTGTGGAAGATAAAGGATCAATTTCACTGTTACAATAGCTAGGAATAATTGCTTCATAAGTAATCATTATTTTGTCATGTTTAGGTAACACTATTGCATAGCTATGTGAAATAGTACTAAGATTGTAAGAGTTTTAAGGCATCAACGAAGATGAGTTAGGACGTTGCAATATGACCACGTGTGGTTGGCATGGACCTAAAGTTGTTGGTTAGGTTGATACATTGTCAGAGCAATGTCATTATATTGTAAGTCAATGAAAGTCTTAGACCCTCCTAGATTATTGTTAGTTAACTTATAGATCTTAACAAATCATCATTATTGATTTATTAAATTATTACACTATTTTTTGTATAACATATAATTTAATTGTTAATTTGTTGAATATTTTTATTTGTGTGTGAGACCTTCTTCCCACTTTTATTAATTAAAAAAAATCATAAAATAATATTAATAGCTATTTTCAACTTTCAATTGTGGAGTAACAGTTAAAGAAAATGCATGTACTTCGTGCAACCCAAATTCAAAATCCACTGGTGATCAATATACCTACAACAAAAAAATATAGGATTGATGAATTGATTAAATGAAAATAAAAAGACTAAAAATGAGCCTACTAATCCCACAACTAAATTTATTTAAAGAGAAATTAAAAAAAACAAACAAACAATCAAAACTAACTTTTGAAGATATAATAAACCATTTTAAAAAGTTTTTAGCTGAGGGGCCGGGATGGCGACGAAAACGTGTTTAATATGAGTTCTCTATTCTCACGCACTTATTTACGCATTTTGAAAAGTTGAAAAACTCGAAAGAGTTTGCATGCATACTTTCGTATAATTAAATTATAATATTAAATGGACATTAAAAAGACCAAAAAGAGTTTGCATGCATAAGATGTTTTCCGACGCCAAATGCCAAAATAGTTGCTCAAACGAAAAGCGAAAAACGAAAAACAAAAATAATTGGAAACACAAAAGTATTACGCGTGTTCGACACGCATAATTCACGAATTCGACACGCATAGAAAAAGAAAGTCAATTAACAATCAATGAATCGTATTTTGCCGTGAAAGACGAAAAAGATATAGTATTTTGCCGCGTCAATTAATTGAGTACATTCTGGATCCTTCCGTTATCGTGCGCGTTAAGGGCTTATTCCTTTAAAACTTAGCTTTATATAAAGGTCAGCAAGGCATTCAACACCGCATATCTCCTATACCAATTCCAAATTTCCGTGCTATCATTTAGCGATGAAAGAAGGGCAAGAAGAGGTTGCGTATGCTCGAAAACGAGGCAGAGAAGATACCCATGAGGATGACAAGCCTTACCAGCAGAAAAAGTCTCGAGCTACTATTTTTGGCTCTGAGTTATCAACATTTGATTTGCCTGATGTGGAGGAGGATTTTGTAGATGAGGAGAGTGTATACAATTTGATGAAAGAGCTCATGGAAGAAATAGGCATGGTAGGTCATCCCCGTCGTTATCCTCCTCCTGAGGTTGATCTTGCCTTACAAAGTTATGCTGAAATTGGCTGCGCTTCATGCGACTCTGTATCATCGTCGACCAACTGCTCCTCCAAACGTGTTGACGGCTACGATATTGCGGTTTCGACAGAAGTGGAATCGGCAAAGCGTGTAGATGACAGAGCTGATTGCGGTGATTATGAAGGAGAAAGGATTTCAGGAGAATATTTTGGGGAAGAGAATTCCGATGAGATTTTCTGTGGAGGTGGCGTTTTGGGAAACCATAGCTGCTTTTGTAATTTGGATAGGGCGCGTACGGGCAATGAGGTCTCGGAAGAGTTTTAATGGCGAGGATGACGATCCCTATGAGATAGACAAGTGGGTGTTGGCAGTAGGACCTGAACTTCGGCAAGCGAAGAGTACTAATATGTAGATGGAATGTTGTTTTAAAACAATAATGTATATAATTTCTGTAAAATGCTTAATACAGATTGAGCTATTGTCAAATGGTCTGGTATTTTCCTCTTCCCATACTTAAAAAATTCGGATACGCATTATTTATATGTCTACTATCGTCCGCTTTATGATGGCATTTCTACTGTCAAACTGGGCTTCACATCAGATTTGAACATAATACCATCCCTTATTGCATTTTATGGAACTGGGCTTAACGTGCAATTGTGGCAAGGCGCTGGTTGAGAAATGTAATATCACGAAATGTCATTAAAAATGGTTGATTATAAATTTGAAATTAATTTAATTAATAATTAAAAATCAGGATATTTTAAAAATACAGTAAAATTTGGAAACTGTTATATATTTATATATATATATATATTTTTACTAACATAATACCATCCCTTAATTGAGGGCATCTGTCACTCCAAAACAAAGAAATTTTTAAAGTTCAAAGAATAATATTATTTATAATTGTAAAACCTTTCAATAAATAATACTATAAAATAAATATATTCAAATAATTTCAGTCTACGTCTTGAATGAAAAGATTTCAATGCATTATTACTTTCCCTCTCATGTATATTACTTTCCACTTAATCATCAAAATTTATCAGCTACCACAAAATTCCCCACATTAACCTTGTCACTACAAGGATCCATTATTACGTTTGCTTTATTATCACATTTTAATACAACCATTTCGACCAAAGTGTAATTAATGGAGGGTAAACACAATCGATAATATAATGTTGGTATACATTTTTATATGAAATATTAGACAAATAAGCTAATATATGTAAATGCACAAATCTCTTAATATGATTGGCTCTGAAGCAGCGAAATTGATTTCACGAGTGGGGGCCACGGGAGGAGGGAGCAGGGAATGATTAATTTATCGAGGGTTTGAAGATGTCTAGAGGAGCGTGGGAAGCTTCTAAATAAGAATGATTTAGAAGTGGAAGATTCTAAAGAGGATCTAGATGGAGGAAGAATCCAGAAAGGATGGTTCTGGAATTGAACCACAGTTTTAGGTGGAAATAATTATTAAGTAAACATTATTCAAGCATCTCTCCTTGATAATGTTTATTTAGGTTGTAAGATTTTAATATTGGTCTTGATAATTTTGTCTGATTAGGCATTTATTTATAAAGTATATTTTATGACCTAAGGTTTCATATGTATTTATTTAAGAGGAACATCCACAAGGTATGATACATTTCAAAATTTAATAAACATAATTATAGATAATATTTTAGTAAATATATTTGCAATTGGTCTTTTGTCCCATAAAATTTAGCTCCACCACCTTTTCATCTATTAATTCGTGAACAAAGTGATGATGCACCTCAATAATTTTATGCTAGCTTGATAGTGTTCTAAATGTCACATAATAGAGTAATTTGAGGATTTTGTTGTAGATAAACTTCCTCAAGAAATATTCTTAGCCACATAGCTTCTTAAGGTGTCTTCAAAGAACAAAAATATTAAGCCTCTATAGATGAGAGAGATATTATAGTTTTCTACTTACTGCTCTATGATATTGGTCCTAAACCAAGGTGAAATACATATCCCAAACTTGATTTTTTATCATCCACAACAATATTATCTGAATTTATATAACACACTAAAGTAGGTTCATGTCTTTATTTATATTCAATTCAAAATTGATATGTACTCCATATATATATATAACCAATCAACAATAAATTTGTGACAAAAAATAATAGAATAATTAACCAATATAAATGTAACAAGTCCAAAATAACCATCTTAAGATTAATATCTTCAAGTTTTTTCAGATATCTCTCGCCTACACCATCTTGCCCTCCCCCTCTCTCTATATATATCTCCTCATTCTCTCTTTCCCCTCTCCCCATCCTCTCCCTCTCCCTCTCCCTCTCCCTCTCTCTCGCCTTGTACATCTCATTCTCACTCCTTCCCTCCTATTATTGAAATATTTAAATCCCTTTAAGCAAACTATTTTGAAAAGTGTTCTTTATTTTTACATTACTTTGATATATTTATACCCCCTAGGAAAATTATATAGCTTGAAACACTAGTGACTAGATATGCTTTGGGTCATGTTAAATTTATTTTATAACATCACAAACCAAAATTTGAACTTTGGAAATGTTTTGGTATTAGTAGAGTGAAAAATAATGGTAGAATTAAGAAAAAAATACTTTTAATAACAAAAAATGAAGGTGATGGAAATATATACAAATCGTGTTCAAATTATTGAGAACCCTCCTCTACCAGATAATCCCGATGAACCTACATTTAATGTAAAAAATACAAGGCAAGCTGAAAGCTTTTATGAGAAGTTACTAGCATTATCTTTTGAAGCTTGTTTTTTCTTTGGATTTGTTTGAACTCTGAGCATTGGTGAAGCCTCAAATGGTTTTGTGAACTCTCCACAACATTAATTTGGAAGGGTTATGTATAGTTACATTTTATATATGTTCTATAATGGTCATCAAACGTTATAGAGGAGGAAGATTGTAATCTTTACAAGTTTGTAAAAGTTAGTTCTCTCTTTTAAATTTAACATTCATTTGAATTTTATAAGGTATTTTCAATTTTAAGTTTGGATTTTATTTGATTGTTACATCAATGTTTTTTTTATTACCTAGAAAAGTCATTTGAAAATCATAATATTTGGGGCATACTCTAGAGTTTGGAGGAGGTTTTTTGTTTTACTAAAATGAGTTTTGAGCCAAACACAGTGGTGAATCTACAATGAGGCCATTTATCAATAATCAACAAACATTTTGTGGTGAAATTAATGGAGTCATCAATCAATGTGATATTTGACAAATCTAGATATGCACCTCGATATTAATCAATCTCTCTCTCTATTGATTGAGGCCATATATCAACAATCAAAGACAATTTTTTGGTGAAAGTAATGGAACCATAAACCAATGTGGTATGTGATAAATTCAAGATAGGGATCTTGAGATGGATATTTCTAAAATTTTCATCTCTCTCTCTCTCTCTCTCTCTCTCTCTCTCTCTCTCTCTCTCTCTCTCTCTCTCTCTCTCTCACACACACACACACACACACACACACACACACACACACACACACACACACACACACACACACACACACACACACACACACACACACACACACACACACACACACACACACACACACACAATTATTCTCCTTCTTACTCTCCCCCCTACTCTCTCTACCCCTCTCCATCTTTCTCTCACCCTCTCTACAATTCTATCCATGCCCATATCCCTTGTGTTGTTTTTTTCTCCCTTTCTCTCCCTCTCCCTCTCCCTCTCTCCCTCTCTCCATCCCTACCTCTCTATACCTATCACTACCTTACTTCCTTCCACCCTTTCCCAACCCACCCTTTCTCACACACATGGTCTAAAGGGTAGACCAATGACTAGGTGGAATATATGGAATGGTGAGTGGTAAATAAATCCAAGCAATGTTGCATATACCAGTTTCCATTCTATAAATTTTGTTTTGTGAATATTTATCTACTATATTTGATGTCATTAATTTATTTTTGAGTTGAATTTTAATGTGTAAGTAAGGAGTTAGGGGTTTGTTTGATGTATTATTAATCCAAACTAATACTTCTATTAACCATATATTGAAAAAATATAATCTACATATGGTCTCATCATCTATGAAAGTATGTTTGGTAATTTATTTTACTTATTCCATGTGATTGATGAAGACCAAGCCTTTTTATAGCTCATGAAAATATATTCTAAGAGAATAATTTGTTTCTCTCATTTTTTTTTAAGACACTCATACAATTTGTTTAAAATCAATATGTTTATTGTTCAGATAAAACTTTGTTCATGTATCAAAGTTTATGATTTTAATTCTTTCCAAAACACTATTTTGTTATTAGAAGGTGGTCAAAGATAGGATTGGATCAAGGTTAGATCTCTCCTCAAAATCACAAAAATAATTAGTTGTGCCCTTAATTTTTCATAGTAATATGTTTTTTGATGGTAGGTAATCATTTTCTACTTTTAAACATTGCTCCATCAAAGTTTTATCACTACCCCTATGTGAATGCAGTAATAATATTTTATTTATCTCAATTTTGTTATTGGCATTGATATCAATTGTTTTAAATCAATAATTTTTTCTTCTTAAAAACTTTTGTACAAGTCTATTACAACACAATTACATTAAAATCATAACCATAAAACAAATTTATAAATTTCATCAGCTTGAAATCATTAATCAAGGATGCTCTTGGTGTAATGTTAAACTTGTTCGCATAATTGATGAGCTCACACATATTAGTTTGTTGGTGGATTTGAGAGAGAGCCAAATAAATTACACACATGATTTTTTTAAATTGTTTTAATTACACACATGGAGCAAAATAAATATAGGTAAGATGTAACAAAAGATAGGAGATAGGTCTGTACAAACTAGGGAAAATAGGTGAGAACATCGAAGAATTTGGGGAAGTATAAATCAACAACTAAAAATAATGTAATATCACTAACCATCTACCTACAATGCTAACATTCCCTTCCCAACCCACCCTCCCCTCCCCTATCCCCCAACCCCCCCCCCCCCCTCCCCCCCCCTGCCCCCCCTTATTACATTATTTTTACAAACATCATATCCTTGATAGTTGACCCCCCTTAATTCAAACACGGCAAACAGGTTTCACACCCTCCGCATAGCCTGCTCACCTTTGAGGTGGCATGCAATCTCCATGGCTTCATGGTCTTGGTGTCACGTTGGTTTTTCCTTGCAGCATGACCACTAACCTGGAAGTGACAGGAGTACATCTCTTTGCTGAACACCTTCGGTGGTTTCTTGGATTACCACAAATCCATATGGTTTTCTGTTGCAGCTTGACCATGGACCTGGAGGTGAGAGGAGCTCCTGACTATTTTATACACTTCGGTGGTTTCTTGGATTTCCACAAACCCTTTTCCAAGAACCAAACATTACTTTAGTGCTTTTGCTTCTCACAATGTTCTTCATCAGGAGGTACCAAACTAGAAAATGATGTTGACTCCTTTATTGAAAACCACATTGCACAATCACACTGCACACAACATAAAAGAAACACACTGAAAAACCGTCACCATAGCAATGATGCGACCTTGTCATAAGTGACTCACGAGAGGACGTCGATTGTCCTCCAGCCTCTGTGTATCCTCTAGCCTCCAATTAGTTGTTGCTTATTCAACGGATTTAACTTTGAGGCTCAATTTTACAATGATGAACGTTGTGTACCAACGATATTGCATCCATATAATTTTTTTGACTCTATATGATACAACAAACATTTTAATAAAACAATTTGATCCACAAAATAACTTTTGACTTATTATTTTTAAGAATATTCTTTTGACGACCTAAAATAGACATCTCTAAAAAGACTTAACAAAAGAATACGACTAAAACTTGACTCAATTTCAGATTTTGACATTAAATTTAAATATTGACTATATAACTTTTTGACTTATAAAAATTAAAACACTATAATAGCTTATTATAGCCGCCATCCGATGACTCATTATATTACGTAATAACTAATATTAAAGAAAACTAGATGATTTCGATTCCTAAAATAATAATAATAAATTCTTAAAACCCGTGACTTTTTACATGGATAGACACAAATGAAAAACTATAAACTAATCTTATAAAAATAAAAATAAAAATAAAAATCTTTTAACATGACATTTAGACTAACCCAAGCTTAACATGCAGGGACGATGGACATGCACGGACGATGGAAATGCTGCCGAATAGAAATACATTTGAAGGAAGGAAATACACAGGTTCTCACAAATACAAACGGCGTTTAATTTGACGATATAAATGAAGCTGTACTCACGCAAATCTGTTATGAAGTGGTCTGCGTTCGAACTGCAGGTTTCTCTGGACGCTTTGATGTTTTGATAGACAGACCAAACACGAGATCACAAGTGGACAACCGAGATATTTACTGCAGACTTTAAAACATTTAATGCACAGATCTGGATTGATCAAGCGATGCATGAATAGATCAACGAACTTCAGATCCTTCTTCAGGCTGATAATGACGCACCCAATCCAACTGTACAAATTCGAACAAATCTGCTGATATTTAGATACGTTTGAAGGATGCTCCATATGGTATGTTGAACGGAATAGGAATGTAGATCGAATATTATTCAGAGTTTTCACGTCCACAGCTAGTCTGAGGTATAGGCACGAAATAAGCTACAGATATTCGTCCAGACTTGGCTCGCTTCTATGCTGGGCGTCGAGTCTTGGTTGGCTGCCTTGCACGGATCGCAGCGTATCAGGCTTTTGCTGCACCGTGGTTCGTAAATCTATCAATCAGGGGCAGTAAACTAAAGAGTGTGGATGCCCCTTGATCACAAATTAAAAACCCATAGCTGTCTTAAAATCCTGCTCTGATACCACACTGTTGGCGGATTTGAGAGAGAGCCAAATAAATTACACACAGGATTTTTTTTTATAATTGTATTAATTACACACACGGAGCAAAATAAATACAGGTAAGATGTAACAGAAGATAGGAGAGAGGTCCTTACAAACTGGGGAGAACAGGGGAGAACGCCAAAGAATATGGGGAAGTATAAATCAACAACTAAAAATAATGTAATATCACTAACCATCTAACGGCAACGCTAAATTTTTTTCAATAGTCTATTAATGATATTTATTTTCAAAGTTTTGAAGTATTGATGGATTTCATAGGAATTCACCTAGATAAATGATCCTTGCCTTCCATACCTAATTACGATGGAATTTACAAGTTTGGATACAAAGGTCAATGAATTAACTTTATATATGTATAATATTTATTTATTATACACATTTGATTTTGTTATTTATATTTTTGTTTGGTAAAAATTAAATTGAAATTTAAATTCATGGTCTATTTTAAGGTGTTTGATTATGTTAATTTGAAATTGCTTTGAGCGAATTTATTTTTAAAGATTTCGATGGAATAGTTCATAGGTTTTTTTAAAGGTGACCAACATAGAATAGTTATTGATCCATCTAAAATTATTAATGTTTATTGAATCTATGTTTGGTAATCATTGCATTATATAAAACAAGGGAATGGAGTGCCAAGTCTTTATGGGGTAATAACTTTGAATATTTGTACAATGTTGATTTTTTGGACAATGTTGAATTTCAAAACACTAATATAAGTCGAAGTCATCATGGCCTAGATTTAAAAACTTGTTAAGACCCAATTTGAAAGAGCCTCACTCTCCATATTATACTCATTGATAACCAACAAAATATCCTTAAATATCTAAAATCTTTGATGTTTCTCATCCAGGGCATTGTAGTCTTACCGTGCTATGCAATCAATCGGTCATAGAGATCTATGGTTTTATCATTTCTAATCGTATCATGTTTTACTACCAAAACAACCACATATAAAACTAAGACATGTAATAACACAATGTCCATAATCATCTTTATGGGTGATAGATCTCTAGAGACAATAAAACATGAAATTGAAGAAAAAGAAAAAATCAGAGCACAACAAGAGAGTAAGTTTGGTAGCATAATTCAAAAGCATGGAGAATTAATAGCCTTGCCAAGTTGATAAAAGCATAAAATAATAAAGATAGAAAAGAAAATAGTGATTCAATACACAAAGTTTTGCTTGATTTCACAAAGGCAACAGTAGGCTTTAATTTAGTGCATTTCTTAGGGTGTACATAGGCTGACAAAAACTTCTCCAAATTATATACTTTTACTAAATAAAAATATTGAAAACATTAATCCTACAATGATTACTATGCATACGAATACAAAATCTTTTATAAAAATCAACCGATAGAAAGATGATGAGAAGACAAACACTTGGCTTGAAAAGAGGCACAAAGTTGTTGGGAGAGGATGAGATGGAACAATAACATTGAGTTCAATTATATGAGAAGCATTGAGCACATTAAATGCAAATGAAATGTTTGCCACTACCGGATTAAATGTCTATGACAGTGAGAATTAATTGAAATGTCATGTCAATAGTTAAGTAGTTTTAAGAGCTAGCAGGTGAAAAAGAATATTCATATTTATTAGTATAATTTTTGGATTCCTTATTGGGTATGTGGAGTGTTCTCTTCTCTTAGGCATCTTCATTTTTCGTAAATTTGAAACATAATTCCCTTTTATCTCAACAACATTTGTAAGAGGATTAAGAGTATGAGCAAAAACATTTTACAATCACAAATTAAATTTAAGCATGTGAAAACATATGTAGTTTCAATGATCAAAGCCAATAATGTAATAACTAATGGGGGGTCAAATAAAAGCTTTTTATGAATTTAGTTTCCTTTAAGAATTTCATACTAAAATACAATTTATTTGACATAAACAAAACCTAAATATAAAGATAACTGAGAAGGAATAAAACCAAGAAAATTTTAAGATCTATCTTGGTACTAAGATCTATAATAGCTATAGCCATGTTGTTTTTAAGGAACACATCTTACAATTTCAGGAGAGATACATCAATATATTTTAAAAAAATATAAATAGTTAGGGTAATATACCAGATGTAACAACATCATAGAAATTGTAAAATAATTAAGACTAATAGATCAGAGTCATGAGCCTCACATAGTAAAACAAATAGTCTAATATATCAAAATATCCCAAAAAGAACAATAATAATTTGTGCAATAAACAAAGGGGAAAAGAGTTCAAATCTAACTTTTGTCAGAAGATTCTTCTTCTTCAGGGTTTTTATTTGCATCCATTTTTTCAAGGCCCTTGTTTCTTAGAAAAGAAATACCCCAAAATAATTTTAGAACCACCATATCTATATTTGATCTACAAAATTCTAAAATATTTTTATAAAAATAGTTAAAAATATACTTTTTGAACCATAAGAGAAAAATATATTTTTTGTTAAACCACCACAATAGTAGCACATACCAATATTTAGATCTCAATATAAATATTCCTTCAAATTTACTTATTAATACCAACAACAAAGAAAAATAAATCTGAGCATATAAAATGGAAACAAACATTCCATGCCCAGAGGCAACATGAGTTGTAGTGTAGATATATGAGGGGAACAACTTAAGAAAAACTCTGAAGCATAGTTAATCTAAATTCAAATTCATTAGATGTGAGTTGTTTCTTCAAATTAAGCTATTTTTTTAAATAATAAGAGAATGAAAGATCACAATGAAATCATAAAGAAATATGAGATAAGATATAGAATACTAGATTTGACATTTGTACATATAAATATAAATATTGAATATAAAAATAATCTAAATCTATTCTCAATACCTACATAAAATGATGGTGTCTCAAACCCTGATATTAAATAGTGGGGCTAATGATGGTTTCATAAATTTTAAACCTGATCCAACTAATGGTTATCAAAATCTAGTGGGGACCTCAATCATTGATACAAAATAAAGGATTGGTTTACACTCTTACCATCTGTAATTCGTTGTAGTCCTATTTAAGATTCACATATTTTATGACCAATTTTACTAGGTCTTCCTCACCGTCTGCTCCTCACTTGTTGGACATATTTGGCTATGAGACAGAATGGAAGAGATCAAGGGGATTTCAACAAGGAGAAGGAGATATAGAAGTGTTGAGGAGGTGTAGATGTTTTTTATTTCTAGAGAGAGTGAAGATATTTTTGAAATCATAGATCAGTAACACTAAATGTAGATGTTGATAAATCATGTGGAAGTACGTGGGTAGGTTGGTGGGGATTATGATTAGAGGTAACCCTATTCGTAATATCTACCTCATCAAAAGTTTGATATATTATTTTAATAATGACGTTTGGGTGGCACTATCAAGTCCTTCATATCCCTTAGTTTTTAATTACAACCTACTTAATAACAAGAACTCCAAAAATTTAGTGGCATTTACAATGTCTGATTTAATGTTAATAACCTCTAGGAAAGTCATAATAACTAATACTCTCAAAGCACTATAGATATAGAAAAACTCATGGATTCCATGCTCAAAATGCAAATTTTATTCCATTATTTTACATATAAATTATACCATGGTTACTGGGTTTAAAATATTTAGTAAGTAGGTAAAAGTTCAAGATTTTGATAAAAATCTCAACTTAAAACATATAAAATACTTTTGACCACTAAGAATAATTATAAAATTATACCTTACGCAATAAAATAATGACCAAAATTAGTTAGAAAACATATTGTATATTGGATATTGTGATTGATTCACTAGGGCATATGTGGCTTAAGAAGAATCAAGCCTTGATGAATGTGATTTCAAATAACATATCTAGCTAAATGTTGTTCCTCCTAAATAATGTCAGTGACATTGATATATTCATATATTTTTATCTCAAAATTAAACTCCAATGTGTATCTAGTTGGCCAAACAAATACCTGACTAGCTTCATACGTCAAGTTGCATGCACAACACAAGCTCCTCAATGTAAACCGAAAATAGTCTAGGCAAGTTGATTTGGGAATATTTCAATAATTTTTGCAGCGTTTAAGATGGAATTCAAACTAAAATTTGTGGTATAAGTAAAACTAGGTATATGAAATACTGATAAAACTAGGGAAAGATTTAAATCATGGATCCAACAAACTAGTTAATTTGTAGAATAATGCAACAGACAATTATTTTATTAGTATTTAAGCATATGGAATGAGATAGCATCATTTCAGCCTATGCTCATCTACTACCAATAAGTGCACTTCCCTTCCCTTGTAACCAAAAACCACTACCACTATAATCATTAAGACTAGGTTATCATGTTGTGCATCATGCATGACTGCATATAAATTTTAGGTTGGCTTTGATTATTTTGAAGAGGAAAATAACATATAAATTAATTATTGAATCATAGCATCTCAAATAATAATATTATATTTCATTAGTTAACAATCTTGTAACTTTCTTATATAAACATTTGTATATTTCTCTATGCATGAAATGATATTAGTCAAAGAAGGAGAGAATAACAAGAAGTTAAAGTTTTTTTGAATGCTAATAATCCCTTCCTTTGGGACTAATAAAATAACACTTTTATATGCCTATAATGTATTATTTTATGAACCTAATTAAACATTTTTGATGGAAATGTTTTGGTTCCCACAACGGCATGTGTACCTTGTGCCACAGTGGTAGGTTTATTCTATAAATATTTATTTCCTTGATAAGACATTATTACTCTTGATAATATGTTGTGTTTATATATCATTAACCCAAACTAATGTTTCATAGCTTTAACAATTTTCTAATCCAGCAACAAAATAAATATGGAACAAAAACATTAATACCACACTTCACAAGGAAATAATAATTTTCACTTGTTACAAGGTCTCTTAAATTCATGCAACATAAAATAAGGAAAGTTTTATAAAGTGTCATTATTCTCCATTAAAAAATATAAGATTGGCATATTTTAAAAAAATATATTTTTAATTGAAATTGATTTATTGCAGGGTTCACCAAAAATCATTTATTATTAATTCATGTGAGTTAAAAATGTTTTAACATTTTTAAAAAAAAATTCCACTTTAATGTGTGTTCCCTTTGATATTATCTTTTTGTATTTATCATGTAATTTAGAAAATAATAATGGTTTTAAATATTCAATTATGTTATATGGTGTTAGGAATAAAACACTTTTAAATCTAGATCTACTATTACCATAAAATAGATCTAAAGCTATGCAATAAAATGCATCATGGAAACATTTCTTAATTCACATTTAATATGAAAGCATAAATGAGAGCAAGATAAAAATAACATAGATAACATAGATCTAACGTGGTTCACCCAATGTGGGCTACATCCACCAATGAAAGTTGTCAAATAAATCAATAAACTAAAACAAGATTACAATGAACTCTCACTGAGATAAAAAAATCTCTTATATAAATTGCTGCACAAAAAATTGCACTTTCACTTGCACTTGCACTTGCACAATTTTGTATCTCATAAGTTGATAAACCACACCCTATAATGAACACCTGTACTTTGTAAAATACCTACACTTTGAATTTGATCCTCAAAGCCATAGCCTACAAATAAACCATCAACCTCTAAAGGCCACACCACACCCTGTATATATAAGAAAATGAATAAAATACACAAAAGGAGGAGAAAATGTGTAATGCTTATCTAAAATAAACATTATCCAACATGTGACAACCTTTTTCCACCTCATCAAGCCTATCTAAAATCTCTCCCAAGGATAAATTTGCCATATTCATCTTCTCCACCTTCTAAGGGCACATTTTCCCATGAACATGTGATCAAAACCAATTCCACTCAACAAAGAAGGAGTTCCCTTTTCCAAAAAATAACTAGCTTCCTCAAAACAAGGAAGTCAAAATGGGAAAAGGCATCTAACAACTAAATCCATGAAATATGAAATACATAGAGATTAGGAATACAAGGAATATTCCACTCACATGTGGAAAACATGAAAACTACACCCCCCACATTCTTGGAGCTTTTTAGGTCCCCACAATTTATTCATATGGTCATGTGATAGCCCCAAAGGGCTCCACACTCAACAATCTCCCACTTGGAGACCATTTCTCTTGAACAAAATCTATCACTGCTCCATGACCCCTAAGGCCAACTAAATATGAACATAGTCTCAACTTGTTCAATGTAACCACCTTGGTCATCATATCCACAAGATTTTGGCTAATATGAATCTTCTCCACCTTCACCAATTACTCTTCCAAAGCTGTCCTAAAAAAGTGACAACATAACTGAATGTGTTTCATCCTCGAGTGGAAAGCAGAGTTCTATGTTAAATGAATAACACTCTGACTATCACTGTGTAGTATCCTAACTTATTGCTCATGCCTCAATTTTCAAAACAACTCTTGTAACCAAATCATCTCCTTGCTAGCCTTCAAAGTAGAAACATACTATACCTCTATGGTTGACAAAGCCACAACCTTCTATATCCTAAAAATCCAACTAACTATTGTATCTCCAATAATAAATATATATCCTATCATACTTCTCCTGCTATCAATACCCCCTACTGTATCTGAGTCCACATAACCACGCAAAGTGGTATTTGATCCACCATAACATAATGTAAAATCACTGGTTCCTCTCAAATACTAAATAATCCATTTCACTACCTGCTAATGCTCATAGCCTAGATCACTCATATACCTGCTCACAACTCCCACTGCTTGGGCAATATCCAACCTAGTATAAACCATGGAATACATAAATCTACCAATTACCGATGAGTATGATACCTTGGACATCTTAATCTTTTTAGATTCCATCTTGGGACATTACTCCTTTGATAATTGAAAGTGGCCTGCTAAAGGAATACTAACAGATTTAGCATCCAATCATGCTAAACCTTTCCAAGACTTTACTCACATACTCTGATTGGGATAAGATCAACTTCCTCTCCTTCTTGTCATGATAAATTTTCATATCAAGGATTTACTTTTTAGCACCCAAATCCTTCATAGAAAAGGAGTCACTAAGTTGTTTCTTGAGCATATGAATATGTTGTATGTTCTTTCCTACAACTAATATGTCATGACATACAAGCATAATATAATAAAAGAACCATCATCAAAATGTTTGATGTACATGCAATGGTTAGAATGACACCTTTAATATTCTTGTTCCAACATAAAATAATTAAATTTCATGTACCATTGCCATGGAACTCGTTTCAAGCCATAAAAGCTCTTCTTTTAGTTTGCACACATAGTTATCCTTCCCTTTGACCTCATAACCCTATGGCTACTTCATATATAACTCTTCATCTAAATTACCCTGAAGAAAAATAGTTTTCACATCTAACTATTCTAAGTGCAAAACCTCAACTGCAACTAAACCAAGAACAATCCTAATAAAAGTCATTTTTACAACAAGAGAGAAAATCTCATCAAAATAAATACCTAATTTTTGTGCAAACACCTTGACCACCATCCTGGCCTTATACCATTTTGTCCCTTCATCCTTTTCTTTGATTTTAAAGATCTACTTGTTCGACAATGCGCTTTTGCCCTTGGGTAGTCTAACCAAATCCCATGCTCTGTTCTCTATGAGCAATCTATGCTCTTCATCCATGGTTTATTCCCATATCAACTTGGCATCTACCTACATTACTTCCTTATAACACTCTAGCTCTCTATTTTTAGTGAGTAATAAATAATTCAAAAAAGGAGAAAAATGTTCAAGTGCTCTTCTTACCCTAGAAGATATTCTTACCATAGGAGTTTGGGGCCCTTGTGTAGAAAGTTCTTGAACTAAATCCTTGGATACTTTGCCATTTGCAAGGTCATCCAGTAATGTGTACTCTTTCTGTTCTTGATCTTGTTCTTGCAATTTATCTTTATACATGAAATTTTCATTAAAGACTACATCTATAGACAAAAATATTTTCCTATCTTTAATGCTCCATAAATGAAAACCAAAGTCATCCTCACCATAACCAATAAATGTGCATTTCTCTGATTTATCCTCTAGCTTGGTCCTATCCTCTTTTTTAATGAGATAAAATGCTACACATCCAAAGACTCTAAGAAAATAATAATCAACATTCTTACCAGACCAAGCTTGTTCTGGAATGACTCCATCCAAAGGCATAGAAGGTCCTCTATTAATTAGATGTATTGTTGTGCTACCTACTTTTGTGCAAAACTATAAATGTAACCCTACATGTAACCTCATGCTCCTAACACGTTCCATTATTGTTCTATTCTCCTTTTAAATACCCCATTTTGCTATGGAGTTATTGGAACCATCCTTTGCCTACGAATTCTATTATTAGAACAATATTCAAAGAGAGTATTACTAAAATACTCACCTCCATTATCTGATCTAACACATTTCAACTTGAGACCTGTTTCATTCTCAACCAAGGCTTTCCACTACTTAAAAGTGTCAAATACATCAGATTTTTTTTAATTTAATAAGCTCAAAATTTTCTAGTTGCATCATCTATAAAAGTAACATAATAATTGGATCCACTAATAGAAGATACTTGAGCTAGTCCCCATACCTCTGAGTGTACTAGATCTAACTTGTCATCTTTATTTATGAGTCTAACCTTTAGGAACTTAACGCACTTGTGTTTCCCATACAAACAATTCTCACAAAATTCTAGATCTTTCAAACCATGAAACTTATCTTTTATGTTTTGTATGCCCTTATGGCTCATATGATTGAGCTTGTAGTGCCACATAGTTGCATATCCATCTGCAACAATTAAATCAATATAATCAACACTACTAGTCAAATACAAAGTACCAATTTTTTTACCTCTTGAGTTCACAGGATTACCTTTGGTAACTCTCCAAGAATATGTAGTAAACAATACTGAACATCCTTCACTACCTAATTTTCCCATTGAAACTAAATTCCATCTCACATATGCACGTGGCTAATATCCTTAAGGATCCATGTGTTCCCATTCTACATCTTAACTTGAACAAAACCTTTCCCTACCATATCACATGATTTATCATCACCAAGATATACATGTCCTAGATTCTCTTGAACATAATCAGTAAAATAATGCCTATGTGTGAGGTGGCATGAAAAGAATCCCTTGAATCTAATACCTAAGACTCAAAAAAACTATCCATAAAAAGAATTAAGTCATCTTGACATGATTTACCTAATTTCACATTTACCTCATTCATTTCCTCCTTGTTGGAAATCTTATCCAGAAGTGACCAAAAATCCTTCCTTGAGTGTCCACTCTTCCCACAATGCTAGCATATCATCTTTGATCTGGATCTGGACTTAGATATACTTTTTGACTTTCCTTGATTACCATTTCTCTTGTATTTTTGCCTCCCTCTAGTATCAATAGATAAAGCATTATCTGAATATGATTTACTAGTACCTTTCCTTCACATCTCCTCGCTAAGGATCACACCTACAACTTCCTCAAAATTCAAGCTTCCCTTGGCAGGGACTGCATTACTTACAACCATAACCAAACCATCCTAACTATTAGAAAAAGAACATAAGATTAACACAGTTGTAACTTCATCATCAAATTAATTCTAATTGAAGTGAGCATACTTACAACCATATTAAAATCATTAAGATGATTAGCAATTGAACCATTCTTAGACATTTTCATGTTAAACAATCTTTTCATAAGAAAAAAATTATTAGAAGCTGAAGGTTTCTCATATAAATTTCCAAGTTTATCCATGAAATACTTTGTAGTTTTTTGATCTACAATGTTAAATGCAACAAAATATGCAAGGCATAACCGTATGGCTCCTAATGCCTTCCTATCAAGTAATGACCAATCTGCATCACTCATACTTATAGGTTGTCCTCCTTTCCCCTCCAAGGGGAGTTGAAGTTATTTTTGATATAGGTAATATTCTATCTACATTTTAAAAAAACAAAAAAATTTACCATCAAACTTCTCAACTCTGAATTTGATCTCTTCTCTCATAGCTTCCACTCAAGCTAATAGCCTTCCTGTGATTTACCACTTTAATAAAACACACAACTAATGGCTCTAATACCAATTGTTAGGAATACAACACTTATAAATATAGATCTACTATTACCATAAAATAGATCTAAAGCTATGCAATAAAATGCATCATGGAAACATTCCTTAATTCACCATTAATATGAAAGCATAAATGAGAGCAAGATAAAAATAACATAGATCTAACATGGTTCACCCAATGTGGGCTACATCCATCAATGAAAATTCTCAAATAAATTATTAATCTAAAACAAGATTATAATGAACTCTCATATAGACAGAAAAATCTCTTATAGAAAGTGTTGCACAAAAAATTACACTTTCATCTGCAAATGTGTAATGCTTATCCAAGATAAGCATTATCCAACATGTGACAACCCTTTTCCACCTCATCAAGCCTATATAAAATCTCTCCCAAGGATAAAATTTCTATATTCATCTTCTCCACCTTCTAAGGGCATATTTTACCATGAACATGTGATCACAACCAACTCCACTCAACAAGGAAAGAGTTCTCTTTTCCAAAAAGCAACTAGCTTCCTCAAAACAAGGAAGTCAACATTGGAAAAGGCTTCTAACAACTAATTCCATGAAATATGAAATACATAGAAATTAAGAATACAAGGAATATTCCACTCACATGTGAAGAACAAGAAAATTATGCCCCCCACATCCTTGGTGCTCTTTAAGCCCCCAAAATTTATTCCTATGGTCATGTGATAGCCCCAAAGGGATCCACACTCAACATATGAATGTAATTAATAATTCACCTATATTTTTAATATGTATTTAAGATGTTAATTTTAATTGATGGAATAAAAATGTAGCAATATATTTATATTACTTTCAAATTTTTTTAAACAAATAATATTATACAAGACATTCAGATGTCTTTCCTATCAACTATGAATTAGAAATATAATATGACATACAACATATACAATAATCTATAGAAAGGAGACTCTCAAAGGTACTATGAGTATATAGTTTTCAATACACATGTACAAGTATTTTTGTATATTTTTGAATTGTAACTTTGTTCCACTAAGCAAAAAACTTGTAAATGATGACTTTAAGCCTATATATTCTTTTTGTAATAAAATGATAATAAAATTTCATGGATTTGAATGTTGAATGGTAAGATGTTATTTTATCTTATTTTCAAATAGAAGGGGTCTTTATAATGAAATGAATGTTGTTTGGATAACTTACGAGCTTGGCATACAAATAAGGAAAGTTTTACAAAATGTGTCTCACATAAAATTGGTATCAATTATATTTAAGAATAAATTATCCCTTGAAAAAAATGTCAACCAAATCTATAGAATATATGGTTTATAGTTTGCCTCCTTTCTCTTTCAAATAATTCGAAAAAAAACTTCCTTTTCTCTATCATAGTTTGCATTGCACCTCCTTCTTGAAATAACTAGTTTGTAAACCCTTAAAACTTTAATGGTTATTAAATTTATTTATTTTACTTGGATTATAGCCTACATTCTATCCATAATATAATTTGGTATGGGGTAAGATGCTTACAATTGTTCCATCATGTGTTTAACACCTAGTAGGTTAGGTCAAAAACTTTTTATCTTTTCTAAAATTTTCATTAATTCCTCACCCAATATTAAAAAATAAAATTTAGAATTTATCTATGGTCTCTCATCAAAATTAAACTAATCCCATATATTAATAGTCACCACATCTATACTTGCATCATTTGATGTATGTATAACTAGTAGAGTTATAAATAATCATGGCACCAAAGAGGTAAATAAAGTTTGTTCCCAAGTTCTTCCATGAGGTTCTAGTTTTAACCCCAAAATCCCTTTATTTTATGGTGTGCTTTATTTTTATGAATTTGAAAAATATTGCATCTATTTCAAATATTTTACCCTTATGGTTTGTTTTATGGGATAAGTCCCCCCTAATATATTTATCAAGTAGTATGTTCACAACCACTAGCAACCCTTGGCATCAGGTTCTAGGGGTGAAAAATATAACAATATGTTTATTGTTATTTTTATTTGGTAATGATTACCATTTTAATCATATTGTCAAAAATTATCCTTTGATTATTCACAATACCCTTGTGGTATTTTCTCATTAGACTAGGGATTTCCATGCCTCCAAGAAAGTTAAGCTCAAAATCTAAATATGGATTGAGTTCCAATGTATACCTATGAATCTTTGGGGATTTATTGATAATCTCATCAAACCCTTTTTTAATTTTATTTTCCATGCATAACCAAAATATTACACAACTCGGCCACATAATGGACTTTGTGTTGAAATTGGCATGGCTAAGGATTTGGAGGAAACTATTGACTTAAATATTGGTAAAACTTATGTTTTAAAGTGTGTGATTTATATTAACCTTATCAATACTTATTTTAACTACCAATATTTAGACTATATGATTATATAATGCCCTTTATTGACTACCAATCAATATGATTTATATGAAAAAATGTGTGCCATAGAATAAGCTGACCAACTCCACAAGGGATGGATGGACCGATGTGATTAATAAGAATAATGATTCGGCATCTTGTCATGCTTTTATAATGAAAACCATTGTGTATCAAACCACATGTGGTATAGGAGACACATATTCTACCTCAAATGATAAATAAGCCATGTCGTCCATCGTTAAAGCACCATATCCTCTCTCTTGAGTGCCATAAGTGGTGAGCACCAAATTTTCTTCACAACCTACGATTATCTCAGCCAAGTATTCAAAACCCCACTCCATGGTGTTTATCATGAATAAAAACTAAAATATGGTGTCTTTTAATCTCAACACTATGCTAAGTCACTCTCATTTTCCCATGATAATTTACTCTTGAAATGTTCACGAGCTTACTATTCAAGGATATAACTAGAACTTTCATAATATTAAAGTGTTATGTTTTTAAGAGGTTAAAATTTATGTTTTTATTTTTCAATATTTTACTCACATAATTTAGCTAGGTACACTCTACTAGATGCCCAATCATGAGCATTGTATTGGAAGAGTCATCACACTATTAGCACTGGAGATTTTATGGTTTTTTTCATGGGAATCTGACCCTACCCATCAAGTGGTGTGGACCATTTCTTATTTTGATAGTTGGATTCTTGGGTTATAAAAATTTTATACTTACAATGACATCATCAAAAGAGACATACTCTAGAGGTGGATCATTTTTTTTTCTTGATGCTCACTAGGTGCTCTATTGAAATTTCAACATAGTAGAATCTAAAGAATATAAACAAGGTCATATGCCTATGAATTGGTGTGCATGAGTTTGAAAATTATGATTTTACATACATAATAAACTCAATATATATGATCCCAATCACCTCAAGAGAAGAGACTCTACTTTTTCCTAGTTTACATGGTATAATTTCAAATAAGGTCAAGACATAATGGATAAAATGTTGCGTCAAGCTTTAGTCATGAAGCAAAAATTATTTTCATTATTTAGTTCCAACGCTAAACCAAATTATATTATTGATGGTTTCATTATTTCAAACCATCAACCTATTTGATTCTATAATGAATGAAGTTTCCTTCAAACCATATCAGCCAATACTTAGTTCTATCTCAATACTTCTCATCCCAAGCTTGAGATAACTCTGCATTAAGATTTATTTTCCCTTATCTAATCTATAAAATCCACATGCATAATTAAATCAATTAAATATGATAATTCAATTCTTACCAAACTCCTAGACATCATGCAATATTTTTTTACATCATTATCAATCAGTGTATTTTTCTCAACTATCTTCCTGAACCCATGAAGTAAAACTCTTTCAGTGTCTTAAAATTGTCCCCTAAAAACATTTTGAACCACTAAGAGTTGCATGTGATATAATTTTACCTCTAAATGATCTCAAGGAAGTAGTGATGTAAATTTTGTTTGGTAAATACCTTTGTATTGATGATTTCCTATGTGAATTATATCAGGGCTTTTGGGACAATGTTGGACAAAATATTTACAAAGTATATTCTAAATTTATTATGTCTAACTCCCTGAAGGTCCTCATCAATATTGGTAGTGTCAAATATTTAAAATGATGTTGATCCTAATATTATTACCAATTATAGTCATATAAACCTTTTGAATGTCTTCTAAAAAATCATTGCTAAATCCCTTGCCCTTAGAATCATACATCTTCTTCCCCTCATAATTAGAAGTGAAAAAACAAAGTTCATCCAGCATAGGTATATTATTCGCAATGTCATTGCAGTCTATGAGGGTATGAAATGGGCAAGAAACTTTGATAAAAAATTCATGTTTGTAAAGATTGATTTTGAGAAATATTACTACATGATTGATTGACCCTTCATCATTGCTATGCTTCAAGCTCTAGGTTTTGACCCTAGGTTTTTCTATACTATTAATATGTTTTTTCAAGTCATCAAATCTTATATCACCATTAATGGAGTGAGAACACACAAATTTGGGATGTTCAAGTATATTAAGCAAGGTTTTCCCTTAGCTCCCTCTCCTTACATGCTTAACACAGAAGGGTTCAATTACCTTTTGGATAAATAATCATCAAGAGGTTCGGTGAAAGGCATATCTTTCACCCATTATAATCAATAAATCATCAATGGGATTTTTTTAGGTTATTATTTTCTTACCCCTTTGGAGGAAGACGATTTAGCCAATAATTCCATGGAGTGCTTGAATAATTTTGATCTTATATTAGGCTCCTTTATTCAATGGAAATAGTCTCAATGCTAAAGGGAGTCTCTCTCCCCTAACCTAATTGATTGGAAGGATATAAATGAAATGGATCCAACTTGATGTGAAAATTAATTTTATGGGAATTCCCTATGATTTTAGGCCCTCTCCTTTTAAGTTTTGTTCATATTTTTTTCATGTGGTTGAGAAAAATATTGCCTATTGAATCACCAAACCTCTTCATCTAGTAGGGAAGTTCAAATTTTGATCTAAAGTTCTAGCCTCAACCCATGTATGCTTCTTATTAGGCCCCTTATAAAATTCCATATTATAAGATGGAGAATTTTCTTATACATTTTATTTAGGCTAATTTAGAAGGCCATATAGATTTTCATAGGATTTCCTAGGATATCTATTGTAATCCTAAATAAGATGGGATCCTTAGGCTCAATGACATTGGGCTCCAAGGCTATGCCCTGAATTTTAAATGTAACATTAGAAGCTTAAAATGTAATTATGCCTAGAATTTTATTTTAAGGCACTGCATTAAACAAGGAAACCCTCTTGGCAGGAAGACATATAAGAGTGTTGATTTATTGGATCTTCTTCTTTATCTTGTGCCAATTCATATTGGTTTCACTCTTGCTATTAAAATCATATATAAATCCTAGGAAATACTTAAAATTAACTTCATTTGGGTTGGTGATGGTTTTAGAAATGGATTTTTTGTTAAATCACATTGTCTCTAGTGATATTCCATTCTTAATTTCCATAATTTCCCATTTTCCATGATTTCATGGATTAAGAGTCTTAGGATTTATAAAAAGTTAATCAAGACTATTCGTGACATCTTATGCAAGGTTTTTCAATGCTAGATATTATGGTATATGCTTAGATTTAAATACCAACTTAAACATGAGGATGTAGAGTCTCTTTCTAAAAATCAAAACTCCACTATTGATGTTTGTTTTCATAAAATTGAAGTTTTGTATATAGTACCATGGTGTAAAAATTGGCATCGACACATGGATACTTTTTTATATCAATATAAACCCAAAAATTGCATATCATCTTCTTTCCCCCCAACATATTTAGAGTGAAACCCTCAATCACCATTAGAAGTTAAGGTCTATAGATTTTGTTTGGGCTAGAAGCTTCAACAATATTTATAAAACCCACATTGATACAAGAAAAAACCATTTTCTTTCATGTATCCTCTATTAGGGCCTATAATTTGGAGACTGAATCAAGCACATGAGGGTCTCAACTACCATGTCCCCTAGTTGTCATTAGGTTGATACCTTTAAACACATTTTTTAGTTTTGCCACCATGCTTGGTCAGCTTGGAAATTGATTCATGCCCCCTTTAAACCTTTTCATCAATAATTATTTACCTATAAAATAGTCCTTCTTTGGGACTCAACCATGTTACTTATAATTTAAATCAGATTTTTTTTATAGATATTTCATGATGATATTATATTTAATAAATGGAAAACTATAAATTATGTTATTTCTAATAATGAATCTATGGAAAGATATTTTTGTATGACTAACAAAATTACTGTCATCTCTAATGTTTTTCATCAAATTAAAGTCCAGATAGAAAAGTTCAACCTAGATGTGGATCAACTCTAGACCCTCTTGGACCACTTAGGGAGCACTACAAGTGTTATCATTTATGTGCCTCAGGATCCTCCATGCTACCATTCTCCCAATCAAGGTCAAGGTGAATTATTTTATCATCTCCTTTCTAGGAGCAGGGGGAGATCTTCTTTCCATTAAAAATGACCTTTATCTCCCCATGGAGTTGGTGTAGACAATCCTTTTTGGCCACTTTCATGTCTACATATACACTAGAGAAACTTCTTGTAAACAATGCAAGTTAAACCTAGAAATCACTAGAATGCTCTAATTCATTAGTGCACATCATGTGCATCTTCTAATCCATGTCAACGTATCCTTAATTAGGTCAATGAATTATATGCATTCATCATCTTCCTCTATTTCATCTCTAGTCATGTTGCAAACTAGCAGCCTAACCTTTTCGACCATGTGTGAGGGATAACTTGTCAAAAAATTAGAGATATAAATTACCCTGATCAAAATTAATTAATCATTTAAATATAAATAAATTCATAGGTGAAAATCCCATGGATAATTGATTTCTGAATTTCTATTTTTGTAATTTCATAAATCTAGATTAATGACATCATCATGACATCACACAAATCTTTGAAATGATGACATCATCTTTTATGAGTTGTCAATCACTCATAAAATATCAAAAAATATCTATATTTATGAGTTATGCCTATTAATTAAAAATATTAATGGTTTGTCCCCTCTTTAACTCAACTAGGATTAGCTTTAACTCACCTAGTGTTAGTTCAAACTCAACTGTGGTTAATTCTAACCAAACTACACTTGAGTTAGAGTTAATGTTGGAGGATATAAATATAAGGCCTCACCAATTGATCCATAAGTTTTTTATGTGCAATGTTATTATGCCAAAATACCTCCAAAAAACTTCACTGTAGTGTTACCATGCCCATTTCATAAGCCAAGCCAAGCCAAAGCCAACCAACATTACCAAGGTGCCAAGGAGAGGTGGAGCAATGGAGCTTCACTAAAAAATATTTATTAAATACATAACCAAGCACATCATTCCATGGGCAACTCACAAAACTTACCTTCATATAAGGTAAAATCTCTTGTTTTGCTTTCATTTTGATAGTTGTTTGTGTATTTCTTTAGCTCTTTGAGTGTCAAGGCTAGAGGTATTAAATTTTAGTGTGTTTATTTTGATTTGATTTATTGACTAACACAATACTAATCTCCCCTCTATGTTAATTTTCTTGTTCATAGGTGACATGTTTAACCATCTTAGACATGGTGGTGACATAGATTGGGGTGATCCTCCTCCTTAGGTCAAGTTTCCTAACCTAGATCTTTCCATTTCCCCCTCTTGATGCATCAAGGATTATGAAGTAAATTATTAAAATAATGGGTGGGATCTCATCCCTAAGACAAAAGATCATCTAAACACTAGTGGTTGGGGGGACAAACCTAATAGTCCCCCTCCCCTGCCTCCTTTGATTACCATGATTGTTGATGCTACAAAATGGTCTTTATATTTGTGTTTGATTATTATTTTTTATTACTTTTTTTAAATATTGTTAAAACTAAATTTTTTCAGCATTTAGTATTTAAAAATGTTAATTTTAACGTTGTGATTTAAGTTCACTCTTGAGGCTTCTTTTATCTAAATGTGTTTTACCTTATACGGAGTTATCTCTTCCACCCATTATTTTGTGCAATCAACAGTGTACTATATTACTTTTATTAATAATAATACATTGTTCAATTAAAAATTTTAAACTAACCCTCATTGAAAAAATTAAGAAAAATAACTCATTTCAAATTACAACAAACATTATATAATCAATGTGTCTTAATAATTTTTTTAAACTAAAAAATAAATCTTTAAAATAAGGAGAATCTGAAGAGTGTCTATATATATTCAAACAAATTATCACATCCAAATTTTTCTTAAACTTAAAAAGAAAAAAATGATCAATACAATATTTCTATTGAATTTAGATATTAATGTCCAATAGAAGCCAAAAATGGTCAATTTCATTGAATACGTTTCCTTTTACCTTCTCAAACTATTGATCAATCATCAATTATAAATAGTTTATATTGCCCTCTTCCACTCTATCTTAATAAATATGGAGGCAGAGAGTTGAGTGGGCTATTTATAGTTAGGGAATCTCAAAGTTAATCGACCATTATTTCCTCAACCTACTTATGTCAATTGATGGCCTAGCCCAAATTTCAATAATTGCCTTTGACTCTAATGATTAATAAAAAAATAAACTTATAAAAAATATCTTATTAAGCACAAAGTTATAAAATTTTATCCACAACATTCAAAGAGAACATTGAGTTGAAAACTAATATGAAAAGACATTTAAGTAACATAATTTCTTACCTTATACTAATTTAAATAGTTTCTTTAAATTTTAAATATGAACACAAAATAGATTGATAAAATTATTCAAAATAAACTATGCTAACATAAAATTAAGTTATAATAGAAATTAAAAAACTTGCCTACACACAATTCATGATAATTTTACCTTGAAAAAGTTATTTTTACAAAAACAAAATAGCACATCAACCTTATTTTTTTTGTATTAACTCAATTGATTACAAGAGAATAATGTACTTTGAAATTATACTTTATCCTAATACATCTGTGAATACTTTTAGACACATTAATAAGAAATTATGTGGATGGTGTTTTAATCTAATGGATACTAAAACAATAGGATTATAAATCATCCATACAATAATATAGGCATATAACCATAGCTCATAAAACATGGGATAAAACTATCAAACAATAAATTAACAATTGTTATTCCTTTTTTTTAACATTGGGATAAAATATCTAATTACACACTTATAAGTAATTGAATTCAAATTATGATCAAAGGTATCTAGGAAATTGTGAGAGCCAAAGACAATTAGATTACACAAGAAAACACAGTGCTGCTGCACTTTCTGATTATTTAGCTATGGACACCAAAAAAACTACTATTACATCTATTTCTTAATGCAACTTGATTATAATATCCCTCTACATAAAAATGTCTTTGAAAAAGAGTAGAATAATAGATCTTTTTATTCTTAGACATTCCTAACAACATCCAATTGATACAAAGGTATAACAAAGAATAATGCAAAATAGACTTCCTAAAAATAGTATGGAATCCATTTTGACTTCCAACACCCCCCATTAATTTATTCCATTACTCCTAGATTTTCTCTCAAATGCTCAAAGGTATCCTTCACTAGTGCCTTCATGAAGATGCCTGCTAATTGATCTTCACATCTATAGAATGCTAATTTGATTTCATCATCTTCAACCAATCATCTTATGAAGTGATAATGAATCTATATGTACTTATTTCATCCATGAAATGCTTGATTCTTCATCAATACTATTGAATATATGCTATCATAAAATATTATTGTGTCATCTATTTGTTCCTTCTTCAAATCTACTAAGACTCTCTTTAGCCGAATACATTGACATGATACTACATTTGCTATAATATATTCAGCTTCTACTATGGAAAGATAAACTATAGGTTGCTTCTTGGATTTCAAAGAAATGGATCCTAAACCCATGTGAAACACATAACCTGATGTGCTTTTCCTACCATCTGCACTTCCTACCCAGTCTCTATCTGTATAGCCAACTAGATCAAAATCACTTGATGTAGTATAAATAATTCCATAGTTCTTATTTGCATTGGCATATCTTATAATTGTCTTACTTTGTTGCCAATGTGTATCCTTCGGTGTTTTCATAAATATATAAATCAAACTTACTTCATATACTATATTAGGCCTAGATGTTGTCAAATACATGAAGCTACCCACCATGCTCTTATATAAAGTTGGATTCACCTCATTTTTGCAATCTTCCTTACTCAATTTGAGACTTGTAGTGGTTGGTGTTGGCATAAGTTTGTTGTTCAACATTTTGAGCCTCTTCAATATTTTTGAAGCATACATAGACTGAGAAATGAACATGCCATGATCCATTTGCTGTACTTATATACCATGCAAATATTCTAATAAACCTAAGGCTGTCATTTTAAATTCCATTTTCATTGCTTTTTTGAAATCGCCAATAAAAACATCACCATTTCCTATGAAGATTAAATCTTATACATATAATAAAGTAATAAAAATCTTATCATGGCTCTCATTGATGTAAAGTGTGGGCTAGCTACTACTTTTGTTGAAACCATTGGTAGTAAAATATGAGTCAATTCTACTATACCAAGTCTTTGGTGCTTGTTTAAGCCCATAGATTTCTTTCTTGAGCCTATACACCTTATTTTCTTTTCTTGGTACTTCATATCCAGGTGGTTGATCAACATAGACTTATTCTTTAATTACTCTATTTAAGAAGGTAGACTTCACATCCATTTGATATACCTTCCACTTGTACTAGGTAGTTATTCTTAAGACAACCCCCATAGTTTTCATTCTTACAATAGGAGCATAAGTCTCATTATAGTCTCTACTAAGTTATTATTTGTATCCCTTAATAACTAATATTTATTTGTATTTATCAATTTTACATTTTAATATGCTCTTGGCCTTGGAGACTTCACTCCAATCACATATTTACCTTTAGGTAAATAAGCTAACTCCAATGTTTTGTTTCTTTCTATTGTATCGATTTCCACATTCATGGCTTTACACCATTTTTCTTCTTTCACTACTTATTCAAAACATGTAGGTTCATCTAGAGAAAATAAAGTAGAATTTAAATTTTCATCATCATACCTTGAGTCATAATATATCTCCCTCAAGATCCTTGTCTTTTTAGGCATAAGAGAAGCAAGAGTTGGATCTGAATTGTTACTGGAGTTGCTTAATTGGGGATCATATTGTGAAGGTAATGGAGGTGTTGTTGATGGTTCACCTTACTAATCTATGACTTATTAAATTTGATCATCTTCATTTCCATCATCTCTGAGTATCGATTATGAGATACCTGATGTAGTGTCAATATTGCCATCCCATGATTCATTTTCAATGAATTCAATATCCCTGCTAATCAAAACCTTATTTGTAATAAGGTTGAACAATTTTTATGCTTTAGTGTCTTCACAATATCCAACAAAGATACACTTTTCTCCTTTATCATCAAATTTATGCCTCTTTTTCTTTGGCATATGTGCATATGCCACACACCTAAATATTCTAAGATGCTCAGTACTATACTTTTTATTTGTCCATGCTTCTTGTGGAGTCATGTTCCAAACAACCTTGGTGGTACACCAGTTCAAAAAATACACTATTATTGCTACAACTTCACCCCAATATTCTTTTTAAAGTCCTTTGGCTTTTAACATACTTGTGGCCATCTCTTGGATGGTCCTATTTTTCCTTTCTACCACTCCATTTTGATGTGGAGTGTATCTAGTTGTGAACTATTTTTCAATTCCTTTATTATTGAAAAAAATTATTAATTCCTTAAAAACATGCTCTCACCCTCTCTCTAATCTCAATGCCTTGATGAAATATCCACTTATTTTTTAACCAATGTCTTAAACCACCTGAACTTTTCAAAAGCATCAGACTTATTCTTTAGGAAATAAATCCCAATTTTCCTACTATAATCATCTATGAAAGTTAATAAATATGCATTCTTAGAGTGGGTGAGAGTTTTAATTAGGGCACACAAATATGAGTGTATCAATTTTAAAGGTGGTTTTGCCCTTCTAGACATTCCTAATTGAAAAGGTTGCCTATGTTATTTCCCTAAAATGCATGATTCACATCTTCTTTCAGGTTCTATTATTCTTGGTAGACCTATAACCGTATTCTTATTTGATAAAAGATCTAATCCATAAAAAATTAACTAAAAATAAATCAAATGTGAGAGTCTAGATGTGTCTTTCATGACTATCTTGAAGATTGCTTGATGTATTACTGTTGTACTCCTAAGAGGATCAATTTGCATCTTGAGAGGAAACATTCGGTTCCTTGTCATCTAAACTATAGCTATAATGTTCTTGCTTCCTTCCTTGTCAAAGATTTTTCACTCTCCATTTTACATCAGGACTTTATATCCCTTTTGAACCAACTGTCCTATACTCAACAAATTATGTTTAAAATTTGGAGCATAATAGATATCCTAGATTGCTCTCCTCTCACCTTGCTTGGTTTAGATTATGACACTTCCTCTATCAATACCATGAACTCTTTCATTGTTCCCCATATTAATATCGGATTGAATATTATTATCAATGGAGGAAAATAGATTATCATTACCAATTATGTTATTTCTACATGCACTATCCAAATATCATACCTCAGCACTACTATGCTTAGCAACATTACATATAATGAACATGTTTGGAAAATGTTAAGGTTCACTTACATTCTAAGTTGCTACATGTGCATTTTGTCGTGATTGGTTATATTGCCTCTTTCTACATTCACTGGTAAAATGGCCATACGTATGATAATAATAGCATTGAATATTACTTTTATCATACCTTTGAATTGAAGAACTACTCTTTTTCTTGTCTTGGAAGTTTAGTTAGGACATGTATGCTCCTTGACTGTCTAAACTTGATCTTCCATAGTGTTTCCTTCCTATTCCTCTACGTCTGAAGCTTTTGCCTTTGGTTTCTCTTCCTCTCCCCATGGCTTAGAGACTAGCCTAAACCTTGAAGGTTTGAACTAGGGAAGAAGGTATGGATCTATTCAACCAATTCATCCATTGTCATCCTTGAGAGGTCTTTCACCTCCTCAATAGCTATGACAATTGGATCATATCTCAAAGGCAAAATCCTAAGGATCTTTTCAATGGTCCTTGTGTCATTTATTGTTTCACTATTAACTATTAATTGATTTGTTAAGATAGAGATTCTAGTACGAAACTCAAAAATAGACCCACTATCATTCATTTGCAAAGTTTCAAATTCTCTTCTAATCATTTAGAGTTTTACTAATTGTAATTTATTAGTACCTCAGTAGGAATTTTGAAGGATCTGCCATGCTTCCTTTGCATAATTTGTTACTAAAATTCTCAGATATATGGCTTCTTCCATTGTCATCTCTATCATATTCAATGCTTTTGCATCCTTCCTCCAATTCTCCTTCAACTAGGTCTTCTAGGCATTTGTCAATACATTGTATGTTGCTTGATCGGTCACATCTGTGAAACTGGTGATCACATACTCCAATAAGTCATTAGCCACCAAAATCATCCTCATCTTCTTTGCCCATATATCATATTTTTGTCCATCAAATGTAGGCAGACGTTGCCAACTTTTACCTTCTGATCCAACCATCCTTTGGATTTGGGCTTTGCCTCTTTTATACGGTTTTTACACTGGTTTTTTAAAGAAACTTTTGGCTCTTCTATCATGCACTGATTTCCTACACTCTAGTTCAAATAGTCAGTAGCTCGGCCTTGATTTCTACAAACTTGAAACCAAAGGCTTGAACCAATATAGAGAATCTTGGCAGATAGGGTGAGTAATGCATCACAAATTACAACTCCTGATGTTATTGATATGACATGTACGAGAGGTTAGCTGAATTGTCCATTAGGTTTTACCATGGAATAGAAAATTTACAAAGAAACTAACACACTACGGAGCTTTTATCAGATTGGAGGTATCAATTCAGACAAGTTAATTCCTAATGTTATGCTTAAAGGTGCAATAGGCCTCGCTATACTTTCTGCTATCAAACTAGGAATTGTAGTGACATATAAGGTAGGGATAGGATTAGTCCTTACTTGGAGAATGGATGGTGCCTGGTTGGCACCATCAATTTTCTCTTAAATCTTTAATTTTCTCCTCTATGCTAAGATCTTTCCTTTGGACGTTTGCCACTTGTACAAGATGCTCTTTCTTCCAGTGCTGCCTTTTCTAACAATTTCCCATGATCTGTGGTTTCTTCATGGTGGATTACAGACTATAGTTGTGCACTCCTCACAGCTCCACGACTTGCTGATAAGTCTCCTTTAGACTGAGCGATCATATCTATGTTGCTTCCTCCTAACAGTAGATTCCAACGCGTCCTTGCAATGCTGGCTGTGTTATTTTATTATTATTATTCAGATCACTCCATTCCATGATCTTGTTTTTCTTGTCTTATCTACCGGCTACTTATTGGCAGTGACTGGATGCTGGCTCTTACAACGCTATGTCTGAGCGGCTGAGTTCTCCTTCAAATGCTTCTCCACGAGGTGCTGACTGCTCTCTTCTTCATTACAGTAATGATCTCTTTCGATCTTCCACTGATAACACCAAACAACTACTTCTACACTTGTATTCCTCCTTCCAGCTGCGCTCTCCAACGCCAGGCTGTTAAGCTGGGTCTGATACGAGACTGAGAGCCAAAAATAATTAGATCACACAAGAAAACACAATGTTGCTGCCCTTTCTAATTGCTTAACTTTGGACACCAAAACAGCTACTGCTGCGTCTATTCCTTAATGCAACTTGCTTACAATATGCCTCTACATAAAGAGGTCTTTGACTGAGAGTATAGTTATATATCTTTCTATTTTTAGACGTTCCTAACAACTTCCAGCTGATACAAAGGAAGAACACAAAAATAATGCAAAACAAACTTACTAAAAACAATATGGAATAAATTATGACTTCAAACAATTTATAGGATGAATATATGTTGGCTCTATTTTCCAATGAACTACGTTTAACATGTCCACATAGTTTAAAATAATCTAAGAAAACCTAAAAGGTACAATTGTCATGGGGTAAATTCCAGAGCTATTGTTAATGAGTCCAGACTAGATTTTAATAACTTTATAATATTAAATCATATTAAATCTTATAATATTAATTAAATGTTATTTGAAATCGTAAAACTGAACAAATAAAGTATTCCAAAAGGGTCAGAACTGTATATATTAATGTTAAAATCACCCACAAATGTAAAACTTAACTAGTAGTTAACAATTATATAATTTAACATCAATTTGATTTAACAAAATTAGGATGTAAATATTTAGAGTTATCAGTTGGAATTAAATTAATTATATTTATAATTAATTAGTATTGTTAAATATAAAATTTAAATTGCATTTAATTTTATTAAAGTTTCCAGATAATATAAATAAAATGTAAGAAAACTCTAATTACGGTGAGTGAGGCTTAAAGTTGAGTTAGCTCAAAGGTTAGATGTTCAACTTCATTTTTGCAATAAAAATGTGTACAAAATAATAATCTTATATTAATGAAAGGGTTCTTATTTATTCCATTTCTAGGAGAAGGATAGGCTGCAATTATTTTTGTTATATATATCTTTATTAAATTATAAATAGAATAAAAACAAATTAGTGAGATCAATTTCATGATTTGTAGGTTTTAGTATTTTTATTTTATGATATTTAAATTATTTTTCATTGATGGAGAAGCCATCAACAATATATTTTTAATCATTTTATCTGAAGTTTTGATATTGCAAAATTTATTTTGTGAATCTCTATGAATGGTCAATGGAATTTGTCCACATGCATGAAATATGATTCAAGAATAGTCTTTGTGCTTCTAGAAAACTTTTTGCTCCCATTACCTCAGATGTTCTTATTTTAATTTTCACGCGAATAGAAAGATTTTAAGTACTCTTTGTGTATTCTATTTTAGGTTTCTAACCTTCATCCCCATATTTTTGCGTTCTTCTTCCATTTTCATCTTTCTCCATTTCCATTTTTATTTCCTTTTTATGCTTTCTAGTAAAAATTACTCAAAAACCTCCAAGAATGTAAATGATAGAAGGAAACTTCTTCTTTCAAATGTAGAAGAAAATTAAATCTTCATGATGATTTCTCTGATGTTACAAAATCATGTCACTGGTTGTTGGGAAACATACTAAAATGTTTTAGCAACTATGTTCTGAATCATAATGCATGGTACATTCAATTTATAAACTCTAATGGGTATATTCCCATTTTAAATAAATATTGGAGATTCTATTGAAATGGAACTTGGAAATAATGGGATTTAATCTATCATTTGATATTTTAAATTTAGTTGATTGTGCCCAAGGTCTGATTTAAGATTATAAACATTGGTAGCATTAACAGATATAGAATGAAACAATAATATACCCATCTTAAAAAGATCTGGTGGCAAAGAGAAGATGTGAACAAATAAATATTTTTAATCCTGATAAACTAAGGGATGATAGGATTATTACAACTACTGATGATGATGCTATTAAGTCATTGAAAAATTAGATCAAGAAGAGTATTATACAAACTAAAAAGATGAAGTTAGGTTACTCACAAGTTAACAAGTCTAAGATTCTCTTGAACTAACCTCAGAGAATATTACACCTCACGTAAGAACAAAATAAGGAAACTCAACTTGAAGAACAAATAGCATGCAATGGTGTCTTTGAATCTCCCTTGGTATTGAGTTAGTGAATTTGACATATGTTGTATATGAAATTTATAACGAGTTTTATAGCCTAAATTTTTCATTCCAAATAAATTCTTAAAATCCTTTGATGAAGATTTTTTAAGAGATGGATGATCTTCTTGATGATTTTTGGGTTAATGATAAACTCAATCCTTCACATTTTATTTGTCTTCCTATAAAAATAAAAATATTCATGACATATGGGGAAGAAGATATAAAGACACTAAATTTAAAGTGTTTTATATAGATTCAAGTCATGATTGATGGAAAATCAATACCTAGTCTTAGCTGTGAGATTTTACATCTTTCAAAAGCTACGTAGAATAATTTTGAGGAGTTATAATTACCAGCTCAAGAAACCAACATCATTCAATGAGAAGAAGATTTTGATGATTTTTAACATCATGATGTGTTTATTCTAGGTTGGTTATATTAGAGGCTTCGGATGAAGAATTATATTTTTTAGCAATCAATTATTTCTCTTTCTACCCCTCCTTTTAAAGAGAATCAAGTTACTCCTGAATTCGAGAAAGTGTATTTTCCATTCTCTTCAACTTCTTCTCAAAATTTATTAGAGTTTTATGTAAGAATGAGCCCAATTCAAAACCTGAACAATGTTGATGCAATGCAAGCATAATTTCTTAGTGTTGTACATGGAAGTAATCATTTGGTATATATGATAGAAGAGAATGATATAGCACTCAAAGAATAATATTTTAACCCATGATCCAAATAATATATTGACATTTCATCTTAATAAAGAGAAATCATTGAATAATTTAAGGATCCATGCTTTTAGTATCATTCCAAAAACATAAACCCAATCATAATAAAAACAAGCTTCATATTGATGAAAAAGATATATATGGTGGTGTTGAGCAGAAGCATGCAATTTTTTTCAAGAAAACTCAAGTAACAATACACAAGAAATTTCCAATAATTTTTAGCATCATGAAGTTTTGATCCCAAATCAATTCTTGTAAGCCTCTAATGAAAAGTTTTTTATGAGTGTTACAAATATAATGTGTAAAATATTTGTTACAAAAATTTATGGTAAAAGAACTATATGAGCAACCACAAAATATAAATATTGAAGGTATGGCTTGTGTTGTTTGCATTCTAGATATATATTTGAAATTTACTTTCATTAATAAAAAAAATGTATCACACATTCTTTATTAGATGTAAATAATGTTTGCATTCCAGAGATATATGGTCAAGTATTTTAGTCCATATATATCATCTCATCCATTCCTCTATTTTCTATGTGAATGTAATGAATAAAATGATGTGTTTGTTACTCATGATTTTAGATAGTACAATACTTTCTTGATGGAATTAGACATTACTTGATTCTTAATATTCAATTGGTATTTTAAAATCAAACCTAAAATTGTTAATCACCTAGTCAAAAGAAAACACTAACCCCAAAAAGCATATTTTAAAAGTGGTACTTGAAAGATTATGCTAAAAACTCAATCAGATAAACTCAAAAGAAAAAAAATTATTAGCTCTTTAATAAATTTTAAATTTTATGATATTTCCAATGTTTTATGATTTGAAATCCTTTTGCCAAGAGTTGATGCCAACTAATAAATGTTTTACCATGAATGACATATTTTTCAACAAATTACAATGATAGTTGGTTTTTAAGTTTCCACCAAGGGAATTTTTTTAGTAAATAGATTTTAGTTTGGATAGTTTTTGGATATCCACTAATGAGTAATGGACAAACTTTTTTTTGGGTGAAATCTCCTACACTTTTTAACATTTTCTAATTTGTGAATATTTAGGCAAGTTGTGGCACATTGTCTGATCCTATCTGAAGTGGGTTGGACTATTAGTAGTATGTGTTTGGATACAATGATTAATAACCCTTATTGTTTTTTAGTTCTCATTTATTGGCAGAAAATAGAATGCAGGTCCAAGAGGGTCAAATAGGCAATCTATAACACAAAAATGGTCAAGCTCCAGAGTTATACTGAAGCTAACTATAATGGCTTCTAGAACTCAAACCAGTAAACAAAACACACATGAAACAGGGGAGACAACCTTTAGAACAAAACTTATATATATGAAAGAATAATAACTTAACATTCCCCCTTATTCTTTAACTTCCTTCCATGGTCAGTGGAACTTTCCTCATCCTTTAAGACATCCTTATAACTTTTCTTTATCTACCTATATCAATTTGAAATCATTTTTTGCATGTCTGGAGCTTCGTTGTTGAAGTCCATAGATTTATTATTGAAGTCCATATCTACTTTGTTAGAGTTTGTAGCTAGACTATTAAAGCTCAGAGTTCATCTATTAAAGTTTGGTGCTGGTGTATTGGAGTTCAGAGCTAGGCTATTGAAGTCTGGAGCTCTATTATAGGTGTTTGGAGCTAGACTGTTGGAGTCTATAGCTCTGTTTTAGGACTTTGGAGTCAACATAAAATATTATAACAAAATGATAAATTATTAATGACCCATAACCTTCATTTTAATTGTATGAAAATGTCTTTTGATAATAGCTTAGTAAAAATATTAGCTAGCTTCTGATTTGATTTATAAAAACTAAACTCTATCACACGTTTATCAAATAATTATCAAATGAAGTGATACCTAATTGTAATGTTATTTATCCTACCATGAAAGATGGGGTTCTTTGCAACACTATGGAGGATATATTATCATAATATACTGTATAATCCCGTTATTTTTCCTCATACAAATTTGAATGTATCTTTCTTAAGTATATAGCTCGACATGTTGCTACATTGGCTATTATGTACTCTGTTTTAGCTATAAAAAGTGAAACTATAGGTTTCTTCTTTGAATCCAAAAATATTTATTCTAACCTAAGATGAAATACATTACTCAAAGTGCTCTTTCATTTATCAACACTACCAGTCTAATCACTATCCATGTAACCCACTAGCTAAAACTCATTTGTTACTACATACAAAACTTTATAATCTTTTGTTCTTTTCATGTACCTCAATATCCTTTTGCTCACTTGACAATGTGTCTCCTTTGGCATCTCCATGAATCTAGATGAGTTTGACTACATATTTGATATCCGACCTAGTTATTTTCAAATACATTAAGCTTCCCACTAAACTCTTATACCATGTAGGGTATACATTATTACTGCAATCATTCATGCACAACTTCAAGCTTATACTAGTTGGTGTAGATACTAACTTATTTTCCTTCATCTTAAACCTCTCTAAAATCTCTTTCGCATAATTATATTAGCACATGAATATGCCTTCATCCATTTACTTGACATGTATCCCAAGAAACTACTTCCAAAATCCTAAATCAATCATTTTAAACTCCTTCTTCATGGATATTTTGAAGTCTTGTATTGACTAATTTACATTTTCAATGAATATTAGATCATCTACATACAAAAACACAATTAAAATATCATCTTTTCTCATTTTGATGTAGAGTGTGAGCTCACTCTTACTTTTACTAAAGTCAATACTCAATAAGTGTCTATCTAGATGTAGCATGATCTTAGGGGTTTCTTGATCTCATACAACACCTTTTTTAACCTATATACCTTGTTCTCATGACTGAAAATATCATATCTAGGTGGATTTCCCACATAAACCTCTTTTTCTAGTACTCCATTCAAAAAGGCTGACTTGACATCCATTTGATGCACCTTCCACTTGTGTTGAGCATCAATGACTATGATTTTCCTTACCATTTCTAGCCTTACTACAGTTGAAAACATTTCATTGTAGTCACATCTATGCCTTTGCTTATAGCCCTTCACAATTAATCTTTCCTTATGCCTCTTTATCCTACCTTCAGGAGTGGTTTTTGTCTGATACACTCATATGAATCCTACAATCTATTTTCCTTTTGGTAGGTCAACTAACTCCCAAGTCTAATTTATCTCTATTACATATATTTTTTCATCCATTACCTCATATCACTTACTATCTTTGACTACTTCTTCATAGTATATAAGATTAAATGATAAAAATAGAGCATAATTCATTCTTTCATCTTGATTTTCTTCATACTTTGATTGCTCATAGACTTGTTGTAAGACTCTTATCCTTACTAGGCATTGACTTGAGTTGGATGAGGATGATGTTGACTCTTGAACAAATCCTTGACCTCATTGATGAATGATGCCATTATATAAATTATCCCTTTATGAAATAGGGGTCCGATTTGGCAGATGGGTGGGTATACCACCTACTATTTTTGATTTAATAAAGGGTCCACTAGCCCTTGTTTGTGCTTCTCCTTCTTCTTCTTCTTCTTCTTATCTATCCTATTAAGCTTCATGCTCAATAAAATGAATACCTTGTCTGATTATGAGTTATTTGGTGATGGGATTGTATAACTGGTAAGCCTTTGATTGATCATTATACCTTATGAAAATACACTTCTCTCCATTGTTATCTCATTTTGTCCTTCTTTGCTTGGGCATATGTGCATATGCAACATATCCAAATACTCTAAGCTATTCAACACTTGGCTTATTGTTGTTCCATGCTTCTTGAGGGATCATATGCCTAATTCTCTTCATTACACACACACACACACACACACACACACACACACACACACACACACACACACACACACACACACACACACACACACACACACGTACACACACACACACACACACACACACACACACACACATCATTAGAGATATACTCTCCCTCTCTATCTGTCCTCAAAATATTTATGTAGTGGGCACTTTGTTTCTCCACCATGGCTTTGAACTGATTGAAGGTCTCAAATGCATCCGATTTGTTCTTAAAAAAATACACACATATCTTTTGGTTGAAATATTCTATGAATGTCATGAATTAGACATTTTTAGATAGGGATCGAGTATTCATTGAAGCACACAAGTCCGAATAGATCAGATCTAAGTGAGCTCTAGATCTACATGCTTTACCCATGGGAAATGCACTCTTATGTTGTTTCCCTAATATACATCCTTCACACGTGTTTTTTGGTTGTTCTATAAGGGGAAACCCCCTCACCATTTTCTTATTTTAAATAAGGTTCAACCCTCCAAATCTCAGATTACCATACCTTAGTTGCCAAAGAGTAGACTCATGTACTATATTTTTGGATGTTGTTGTGAGCTCACTTCACATTCTCAATAGAAACATCTGATTACTTGCCATCTTGACCACTATAATCTGCCTATTACAACCATTCCTATCAAATATTATGCATTCACCATTATCAAATATAACCTTTTATCCCTTTTGGACAAACTATCTAATGCTAATAAGGTTGTTCTTCAACCCAAGCACATAGTAAACATTTTGAATTTGCCTTTTTTCACCTTACTTGGTACAAATAGATACGTTGCCTTTGCCCATGATGATAAACTTCTCATTATTTCCCGTCATTACCTCTAATTTGATTGACTCATCAATGGGGTTGAACATCTATTTATTCTCACTCATGTGGTTGCTACAACCACTATCCAAGTACCATGTCTCTTTACCACTTTACTCTGTAATGTTGCATGTTATGAACATGTTTCCACCTTTTTCACTACTATTAGGTTTAACCTCTTGTGTTTTAGATAAATTTTAATTTGGTATATTCATATCATACTACTTCTTTCTACACTCACTAGCATAGTGCTCATACCTTTTGGAATAATAGCATTGGATGTAGACTTATCATACCTTTATGTAGATCCTCCTCTAGAAGTGATATTGCTCCTTATTCTTCTTCCATATGAATCTTAATGGCTATGCCTTACATCTTCTTGAACGATGAAAGTTCTTCCTCTTCCTCTATTGTTTGATCCTCTACCCCTTCCTCTCATATTCACATTGGTCTTGAATGATTGCTCATAGGAGGAGGTGGCTGACCTATTCATCCTTTATTCATTGGTTTGAAAGGAACCCATTAGCTCATCTACTGTCATTTACCACAAATACTTTGACCCTTCAATTGCAACCACTATAGGGTCAAATATGATTAGAATGATCCTCAACATCTTCTCTATAATCTTATGATCTTCAAGGGTATCACCACATGTCTTCATTTTATTGACAATATTCATTATCTTTGTAAATAATTCATTAATATAATCATTTTTTTTAATTTTCAGGTTCTCAAAATACCTTATTAAGAGCTAAAAATTGGCAAGCTTCACATGTCACTCCATTGATAGGCATTTTTAAAATTATCCCATGATTGTTTAGAATGGAAAACTGCTACTATCCTAGGAAATATTGAATTAACTAGTGCCTTTTGTATGTAATTGAGTGTCTTTGCATCCTTTCTTCTATTATCATTTAATTAATTTATTTATTCTTAGGTTAATGTATTGAAGTTTTTTAGGTTTGCAACTTGATTATATCCACCTTTAACCAACTCCCATAGCTCTTGAGACTTGAATATGGTCATCATTTTGATGTTCTACACATCATAGTTTTTTCCATCAAATGTAGGGAGATATTTCCATGAACCATAAATACCTTATACCTTGTTTAAATAGGCTTAAAACCTAAGGGCACTGATACCATTATTGGCAAAAAATAAAATGCAAGCCCAAGAGGGTCAAATAGGTAGTTTATAACACACAAATGGTCAAGCTCTGGAGTTATACCGAAGCTAGTTCCAATGGTGCTAAAACTTACACTAGTAAGCAAAACACACATAAAACAAGGGATACATCTTTTAGAATAAAACACTGAAATATATGATTATATTTGATTCAAAAGTTATCTGATTATGATGCCAAAATTATTACAGCTATAGTTGTTCATAAACTCACTTTTTTTTTAAAAAAATCTCCTATCTTGTTGCTATAATAATACTCTGACTATTATCATGAAATATTCCTTTTCTTAATTTTCACCTCCTTATTTTCTACCTTCACACTAACTCATAGGCTGTTAATGTGTTATTTTTATTTGAGTTTTTTTTCTTCTGCCCTTCACTTTCTTCTTTAGGGTCTATGCTCAACTCTTCCTCTAATTGTTGTTGCATCAAAAATCGACATGATGTTTCTAAGTTTTTCTAATTGTTGTTATTTTTCTAATATCCTCTCTGGCCCTTTTTTATTAAATTATTTTTTATCTCATTTTTTTTCTTCTACTACAAGGTGATGACTACCCCCCTTTTTACTGTCCAATTCCAAACAGTTCACAAAAATTCAAATTCAAACTTGTTGCAATAAATTCATTTGGTGGCCATAACTGTTAAATGGTTGTGGAGCTAGGTAGAGGTAGCTGAAGGGAAAGAATAATAATTTAACACTAACTATATGTTCAAGATATTAAAGATTGGATGGATTCATAACATTAATTTTCAAAATTATAGTTTAGACTTACAATTATACATACCTAATGCCACTTCATACAATTAGGAATAAAATGAATAAAATTGAATAACCTAGTAAAAAAACAAAAAATTTCATTACCGTTATAAAAATAAATACCCATTACATGCAAAGCAAGATCAAACATATTTTTCACTATCAAAACAATTTATAACCTCATAATGATTGTTGAAAAGTAGGTTATCTTTGAAAAAGAGATAAATGAGAAGTAGCACCTCACTAGCAATGATAAACCCTTCAAAAACAACATTGGGAGTGGCATAAGTCAACTAGGCTTCCCTCTTCATAGTCATGATATAAGCAAACACTGTAGTAAAAATGGGGTAAGTGGCCCCAATAACTTGAATGAATGAACAGGTAAATAGCACAGAGAAATGTTGTCCCGCATAACATAACCATAAAAAATCATACTTAGGGTGGTGATCTTCATTAATTACCACCGGATAAAATGGTTTGTATGGGAACCATCTTGAAATAGGTGATTCCCACATAGTTGAGCAATGTGTAGGCGATCATTTGGTATATGGTTAAAAAATGGAAAAATTGAAGCTATAATTTTTGACTTCTAACTTTTCTTCACATTATATAAATCACTTTATGAAATATTATCATGTTTTTCTCATCCTTTATGTTGGGAGTATACTTTTTGGCATGAGACCCTCTGTTAGTATTTTTCCTTCAATTATTTGGAACCTTACTAAAAGAGACATGGTTTGAATTATCTATGAATATAGATGCATTATATGAATTATAAACACACATAATTCAATAAACATATATCTAAAACCTTAGGACCAAAATTAAATTGAAAATATTTAGAACTAGTACTTGTCTAACTCATTGCTTTAGGCACATATAAGGTCATTAATTTTTGTAAAATTATTTTTTGAAGCAAAGCGTTATGGAATCCATTGATTCTATGGTGCAATCCAAACATAAATTCAACTACCAAATTTTTTGAGTTGTTTTTTTTATAACATATTTATTCTCCTTGTCAATGATGTTGACGAGAACTATTCATGACATCAGTGTTATGCACCTTACTAACATCTCCAAAATTTACACCAATCAAAATACAAATAAATGACCTTTTTGTAATTTTTGTTAACAAATGAACAAGTTACCTATTGTAAAACTATGAATATTTTAATTTATAAAAAATAATGAATTTTGATTGGTGGAGAAGGCATAAGTTTAATAAAAAATTAAAACAAATTAATTCCTTTATTATACCCTTTAGAGTAATAAAAAATTGTAATATGAATAGCTCACTGGGTCTTAAATATTGATGTTTATACTTTGAAGGCAAGCCAAGAAAATAACAGAGAATGGATTTTTTTTTACATGGGTAGGTACTTATTTCATTAGAATTACGAAAACCAATTCTTGTATGCCTTCATATTGTTGACTTTGCTTCTAGGTGGACAATCCCTTGCTTATAAAAATTAAAGGTTGCTTCATTTATTTCTATCTACAAAAACATTCATATTGATTTAAAGTTGCAACAATGGCAAACCATATGTAATATTAAATGAGGGGTATTTGAAGCTAAAACAATTGTAATTAATTAAATATTCCATGTTTATAGCCATTAAATGAAAGATTAATTAGGTTTCACCAAAGTGGTATATTAATTTAGTGCGTTGATGTATGTGTTTTCAATTCCATCTCGTATGGAGGTAATTACCAGCAATGCTCTCATAACACAAAATGTACAAAAAAATGAAGTAAACTATAAATGTATGCCACTTTAGAAGAAAGAATCAATAAATTTAGATCACTTTAATTTATGATGAGATGTATTTAAAATCCATCACTTAGGAAGTGGCTTTCATCCGTAAACTACATGAAATACATAAATAGTGCAAGAGACATGACAAAATAATGAAAATGAGTTAGAAGTTAAAGTCGAGGTCATGGTGACTTAAAAAATGATTGGCGATAAGCCTGAAGTAAATGACACAAACCTCCCAATATTGTCAATGAATATAAATAGTGTTGAACATAAAACAATCATAGACATCTAAAAAATCACTGCTTCTTCAAAAATTGAATTCGTTTAAAATGGTTACAATAGTCATACACATTAAAATGACTAATTTTTGTTATCATTTTTGCATTGTTATACTTAATAATAGATACTGTAAGAAAAAAAAGATTAAAAAAAGTGATGCATCTTGGCATTGTCAAAAATGTAATATCAATATACAAGATTTTTTTATTTTATATTAGAAGCCATCATGGGTAGTATATAGACCATAATATTTGATTATGTTGTTATTATAATTATGGGTGTTATGTAACATGCTCTACATAATATTTTGATATCTCCCAATGAGATCGTGACCCAAATAAAAAGTCAATATTTACCAAGACTTAAAAACAACCAAAAAGAGACCAAAATATAAAATTCAGAAGAATTACTAATTATATTCCCTTCAATGTTCCTTGCACCATAAAGACATTTACTAATAATATTATTAAATTAAACTTGCAACAAATTTTTGTGTATGATATGTGAGAAGGTTAGAATATTTTTTTCCTTAATTTGTGGCATTGTACAAATCCCATTTAATTATATTGTCAAATCCATTCACTAATATGAAAAAGTATGGATTATTATCAATTCATATTTATCTCTTGAGAAGGTGTGCATGTCATTATGAAAGTAACTTAATTGTAATGACTTATAGACGTCTAGAGTCGAAAAAAAACTAAAGAGGAAACCTATGTTCCTAGAGCTCAAAAGAACAACTAAAGAGAAAACCTATGTTCTTAGAGCTCACAAGAACAACTAAAGATGAAACCTATCTTTCTATCATTGGCTGGGAGAATCCAAGTTGTTAATAAAATCTTCATTGCTATGCATGTTTATTATTTCTTTTACTAGATGCCCTCCAACAAAAGCTATGAAGACTTGAACATAATTATTTAGCAATTTCTTTAGACCAAATGGGGAGGTGACACTGGGTTTAAGTACACTTCTTCGACAAACTACATATAATTAAAGAATAAAGGTGGTCTGGGAACTATTGATCCCAAAACCTAAGGGATTTGTTTAGAAACTAAGTGGATCATTAGAGCCAGTCAAGGTGATGAACCTTGGAAGATATTAGTCTAGTATAGAATCAATTGTGCCTCTATTCATGGTAAATGGCAGGCTATCGATTGGTGGGACAAGATTCTTCTTTACCCCTTTTTCAAAATTTGATCTTCATCTCCCTTGCAATCCATTTGAAAACCCTGGTAGCATGTTTGTCAATTTTTATAGTGGAGAGAAGCATATTTACAGTATGGTTTCAGTTTTACTTCTTCGTCCATATGGCGGAATAGACTCATTCAATATCAAGGTAAGCCTATTTCTATTACCTTCCATAAGTAGGATTATTATTTGTTTAAAAAAGGTGTAAGACAGTTTGGTGATTTATGGGATTTTTCTTTATTGAATTGGACTCCTTGGCATATTCTTCAAGGATAGTTTGGATTAAATAACCAAGTTAAATAGTTTATCACTTCTGTACAGTCTCTAGTTCTGGAAGCGCTGTCCATGAAAATGTGCACTCCTATTCCATGTAGTTTTTTGAGAGATTGGAGATGGCTAGCTCGTTATCATTTCAATGCTTTTTCTTTGAAGAAAATTTATAATCAACTCCTACCCAATGTTTCTTTAAGTCCTTGCTTGAATCTCAAATGGAAATGTCAAATTAGTGAAAGACTTTGGTCTAATTTGAGTACACACAAATTTGGAAATCTAAAATTGGTGTGTCCTATAATATTACCGCACATTCTTCCCGTTAGAACTCCTCTATGACTTTACAACATCATCCACTTCGTATATCCAAATCACAAGTGTTACACATCGACGCCTCTCCACTGCATCCATCGGTTCACCAAAAATGCTATCCGCAACGAAAACTCAGCGAAATCCTCTTCCTTAATCATAATCTCCCATAACACTTGCTCGCCCATAACCACTGCACTCGAAAGTGGAGTCGGCACTATCCAACGCATCTGTATGCTTGGTAGAGCATTCAGTCGATGAAAACGCAGAGTCGCATGAAGTGTTGCCATTATTTCCCACAAAATTTGCTCGATCATAACCACCACAATCAACTGGAGTCTTTGTCGAATCCATCTCTGTCGAAACTGCACCATCTCGATCATAACATTGTTTAGAAGAGAGCTTAGTCGATGACGATGCAGATTCGCTAATTTCAGGCGAACATTGTAAGGGGAGAATAACAGCACGAGGAGCATTAGTTAGTGGGGCATCATTAACTACGATGCCTATTTCTTCCATGAGCTCTCTCATCAAATTACAAACCTGCTCCTCATCTATACTAGATATAAATTCCTCCTCCATATTAATAAATTCAAATGTTAACAAATCTGAACTAAAACAAGTCGTTCTACTCCTTTTCTGGTCTGGATTGTCGTTCTCATGGCTATCATCTGTAGCTCGTTTTCCCCTGAAAACGGTCACTTCATTCCCTTCTTTCATCACTAACAGACAGTCTTGCTACTTTCGCCTAAAAAAGAATTGGTAATTGTGACAAATTAAGAATTGCCTTTTATAAGAAATGAATAGGCATGGAATGCTTAGAACATTCACAGACCTGTTTTTTTATAACGGTAGGCTAAACCGGATGGAAAGCCCCACTTGTAATGGTTGACGTGCTTCATCGAAATTCCAATCAATCAATCAGTCGACGCTTCTCATATCTTTCGACTTTCCTCTTTCGTAATACGCTTTCTCAACTTAATTTGACGATAGACTATCACGTCGTTTTCTCCATGTGCATTTCCGCAGTTTGAATGAAATTCAATGCACACAATTAACCAGATAAAATGACACAATTACGCGTACGGGTGTTGGAATTTGCAAGGTATTTTTGATTTTTATGTCATTATAGTTTTTTTAGATTTATCATTCCATCATGGTGAAAATATAAATTAAATATTTAAATTAGTATGATCAAATTTTAATTATATATAAATGATTTTATTAATTTTATAATTTATATTATGTAATGGAGAAATTACATTTTAATTTATGGTTGGTTTGAAATATCGATAATAATTATGGATCAAATCACAGTTTCTCTATTACATAATATTAATTTTATACATAGTTATAAATATTGACAATAACTATGGATTAAATCGTAACTTATTCATTATATGATGTCAATTTTATATACTATTCGAAATAGCAATAATAATTATGGGTGAAATCGCTTCTCCATTACATGATGCCTACTCTATTTATTAAAGATTTTATAATTCTAAAAAATAAAAAAATTAAATACTAATATATATTTTAGATGAATCTATATAAAAAATATTGAGATACAACAATCTCATGGTGTCTATATTATATTTAATTTTTATCCTCCTGTTATCAAAAACTAATTTGACATCATAGTTGTAAATGTTTTCTATATTCCAGACACAAGGTCAAGGATGTTGCCCCTCTTTATTATATGTTGACATGGTTCCTAAAAAATGCAAAAAAACAACCAAATTGGAGATACTTAAATATAACCACAGAAAACACTTTACCTCGTTGATATTTGTGGTTCTGCCATGACTATCAAGAGTCATGTGTTCGATCACCTTTGTGTTGAAAGTCAATTAAATTAATAAAATTAATCATTAAATAAACTATGCAACATTTTTTAATATCAAAAATGATAATAAAATATTTTTAAGGTCCATGATGCATGTTCAATCCCCTCTTTGTCAAAGATTTATTAAATTAAGCATCAAGTAAATTAAAAATATTAGGCAGCAATTTTTTTATTAGAAATGAAAATAGAATCGTTTTAAAGACCATAATGCCAAGTACCTGAGTTATAGTCCACAATATAATATTAACATATGAAACCAGCTCGTACAAATTAAGAAAATTGAACATTAAAAGAATTAAGTAAATTAGGTAATTTTTGTTTTATTTTAAATAAAAATGGAACTATTTTAAAGTTCACAATTTCGAGTACTTTGGTTATAGTCTTCAAGACATTTTATAACATATGAGCAGGGTATTTTTTAGGGATTATTTTTCGCCAATTGGTTATTTTTTGAAAACAACTTAAATTATTAGATTCGCCAACAAATAATTTTTTTTAAAACTATTTGCCATATTTTCATAGAAAGTATCCATAGAATTGGTAAATTCGCTAAGATATACATATATTAGTATTAAATTTTATCATTTTCCTTAAAAAATTCCTATTGTACATATGCTTGATAGTTTTTAATATTAAAAAATTTACCTACAAATATAAACTTCTAAAAAATTCTCATTCCTTAAAAAATACCTTGCATATGAGACCACCTCCTACTTTAAGTATGGAGGGGCACCTAACTATGCTTCAAATACAAGGCATACATACCATACCCCCTACAAAATTTGAACTCGTGACATCCCTTTAAAGAGCACAAGTTCTTCAACATTAGACCAACTCATAAGACATATTGATCACGTTTAAATCAAGCAAATCAGAAGTTAAATTAAAATTTTCAATATTTACATTTTTAAAAACTTTTGATTATAATTATAATTATTTTTTAATTTTTTAATTTTTTAATTTTTAAATTTAATTTTTCAATCTAAATTTTATTACAAATATAACTTAAAAGTTTTTATGAATTTTATTATTTTTATCTATTTTTTACAATGGTAATGGGTAGAGTGTAATGTAGTGTATTGTTCATAATTAATTTTAACCTTAAATTTGATGTATATTTAATTGTCAAGAAAATTTCAATCTTAAATTTGACATTTATCTAATCGTGATTTAATTTTTTTTTTGTTAGAGAAATAAATCAAAAAATAGGAATATCTAAGTGATACAATAGAATTTGGAACTCTTTTTTTTATTTAAAAAAAATGAATCCGATAGAATGGTGTAACTAGATTGATGCCATTTGTCACCATTCAATGAAAAATTGATAAAAAATGTAATAAAATAATTAATTATATGACATGTGAAAAAAGTAAAATAAAAATATTAAAATTGATATGTCTTTGTATTATTTATATATATATATATATATATATATATATATATATATATATATATATATATATATATATATAAAGTTAGAACTAATATTTTGCAGGTCCACACAAAATAAAATTGTCTCCTCTAAAAATAAAGGTATTCGTTGATTGTTAACTACTAAAAATTATGAGTACTAAAATATTTTATAATATTTCTTTCTTTCTATTTTTTTCATTTTTTTAAAACTTTATTTTCTCCTTTTTTTTAATTGTTCAACCTATATAATTTTTAAATGGATATATAACATGTCTATGTAAAAAATTTGTATCAAACATGTTCATATATATGACTAATGTATCAATGAACAACATTTTATATATATATCATATATTTAAATGTTTTAGTGACTGATGTATCAATAAACAATATGTAAATGGTCTTTAAGAAAATATTAATTCCTTTCTTTTATTATTTTTATACATCAATATAATTAAATTATTATAAAAAGATATTATACTAATTAATTATAGAATCTTGAAAATAGAAATTAAAAAACCGTGAATGATGCTTTACATCAAATCTCTTTTAATTTTTATTTTCAAATTTTATAAATTATCTAAACTAAAAATTATTCCCTAAAAATAATTATATATACTAAAGTTGCATATTTAAACAAAAAATAATATGAAATTCAAACTCACTTCATTCCAAAAATTAATTTATATTTCGAATCTTTACCTTTATATATATAAATAAATATATATATATAATATAAAATAATTAACATATTATAAATTATTTAAATTTAAAATTTCATATTATTTTACATATTTTTATTAATTAAAATATAAAACATTATTTTGAGTGCACGTTAAATTTAGGTCGTTGAACTTGAAAGCTCAGAATCTAAAAATTTTAGAATAGGGGGTGTATTAAAGAAAATAAAGGGAATATCTCCTAGGCAAGCCATTTCCTAGGCTCTTTTTTTATAGTTCTAATTTTGTATTCCCCTTAGAACCACTCACTACTTTTTTTGCTTCTGTAGAAAGCTTTTCTGGAAGGATCTGACTTCTGGTAATATGAATAGGGTATGAACCAGACTGAGTTTTGAGAATAAGATCTTTATAGAACTCTCCACAAAAATTAAATGGATTAGATATATTCTTGCAACTGGAAAAAACTAAATCCTTGGTAGAAACCTTAGCCAACCCTAATGTAGATTCAGATACCCTCTTCACTAGAGAAGCACTTCTATCAAGTAAGCCTCTGTCTTCAACCAAAATCTCCAGCTCTAAAAATTGATCAAACCGTTCAAACGAAGCTTTTTAAAAATAGATTGCGAAGATAAAAAAACAAGATTTGTCTTGAGCTTCTTTAAATTGTTTTGCCCTCTACTTAGCCCTCACCTAGTCGTTGATCGCTTTACTCCCCTCTCTGAATCAAAAACAACTCCGTCTACTATTCTAAAACCGTCTTGGCCACCACACTACAAATTACCCTGCAGTCCTCTCATCCTTGCTATGGCTATTACTACCTTTGCTATCGCTCATTTGCCTATGGTCGGCTCCTTCTTAGCCATAATCATTGGCACCGGTGCCTTCCTATCACTAGTCTCTTCCTCGATCACCTCTGTAGTCACCTCCATCACTGCCATAGTCACTTTCATCATCACCATCCCTCTTCCACTCGATCGTTAATCATTAAGGCTAACTTTATTTTATTATTAATTTTTTTTCAAGTTGAACACTCTTGAGAGGTATATTTTAATACAGTAATATTTGCAATCAACCAACACGAACCAAAAACAAGGTGTCATTGATACACCTTTTATTTTAAAAAAAGAGTTTGGGAATTGTGTTGTATAATTTGTATGATTTATATTTGTATCAGTTTTGTATTTGAGATTTGTTTTTTTAATAATTTTAGTTTATATTTTATAAATTATAATATTATAAATTTATGATTTGGAAATCTGTTTTATGATTTTGGAATTCACTTTATTATAATATTATTTGAATTTTTTTTTTAATATATTTATAAATAATAATAATAATAATAATAATAATAATAATAATAATAATAATAATAATAATAATAATAATAATAATTATTATTATTATTATTATTATTATTATTGTTGTGGTGGTGGTTAATTTTAATCAATATTTTAAGAGTTATAGTATTGTAAGTTTATGATTTTGGAACCCATTTTATTATAATATTATTTGAATATTTTTTTAACTAATGTGTTTACAAGTATTTATATATATAAAAATAATACTGAATTTTAAAGTATGTTATTGTATTATGAATAGTTGAATTAATGTAATAAATAAGAAGGTTGATGGGTACATGTAACACTCAACTTTGAAGTATGTTATTATATTATAAATAGTTGAATTAATATATTAAATAAGATTGATATGCTAAGTTTTTTTCCACTTTTTCCACCTATATGTGTGTGCCAATATTAATTGTGTTATATGTTTAAAATTACATTACAATTACTTATTTTACCTAATTTTTTCAATCCTTTCTTTTCTAAATTAATTTAAAAAAATATTTTAAAATAACTATAAAGTAATAAATGGTATAACTTAAATATCTTCTCATATTATTTTAAAACTTGAGATTCTTTTTGAAAAGGTAGTAGAGGATTATGATATTTATAAGTTTGGTCATTTTTAAAGGTCGACATAAAAAAGAATAAAAGTAAAAAAGTAAAAATTAATTAATCAAATAAAAAATTATAGATATAACTTTTTGTTAATTTAAATTTTGATATCTAATTTGAACTTAAATTATTCAATACTATATGTTATAAAGACAATTTTGGTAGTGATTGTCACTTTCAACAATTACAGTCTAACAAAAATTAATAATTAATAATTTATTTAATATTTAAAAAAATATATTAATTCTTAATACTTTGTATTATATAAAAAATGTTGTATGATAATTTTACGTAAATTTCATATACAAAATTTGTATGTATAAAAAAATAAAAATGAATAAGTAAAATTCTATATTCATATTTTAAATAACATAAATGTTCTAAATATGATAAAAATTATCAAGATAGGTCAATTGTCTAATGGTATTACATGAATTTCAAATACAAAGCTTGCATGTAAAAAAGAAAAAAAAGTTGTACAATGGATGAGTAAACTCTATGTTCACATTCTAAATAGCAACTTGGATGCTATAAGTATGTCCCCAAAGTTCATATAATAAAAAGCGTCAAGATAGCTCGCGGATACAATTTCAAATCCTAGTTAAAATCCAATATATATCCCCATAATTTTATGGTGGTCATAAAATAATGTCATGTTAAATAAATTTGATTTGTACACCAAAATAAATGGCATGCATTATATAGAAATTTGATTTTATTAATATTAAAAATTATTATGGGAATAATATTTATATATATTTTAAATTAAAGGTATCTTCAATCCTATTTGGGAAACTATGATTCTGTCCAACGATTTTCATTGGGACGACCTTTATATTATTTTAACATTGAATTATAAATATATATTTAATAAGAGATATTTTAAATCTCTGTCAAAATAAAAGATTATATAAATCACGTTTCAATTATTTATTTATCTATCAATTAATAAGAGAAGTTTATATATATATATATATATATATATATATATATATATATATATATATATATATATATATATATATATATATATATATATATATATTTGGACATAAATATTGGTATATTTCTTTGGGCATTTTAGGAATATTTTATAAAAATTAATGCAATTGTGTGGTGACAATTAAATGAAATATAATAGATTGTAGTAATTTTTGGATCTAGATGACACTAACCATATACGCTTTCATAAAAGCGGTACAAATTTGATGTATAAGTTACAATATACCAATATTACAAAAGATGTTTAGATTTATTTGGATAGTGCTTATTTTTTGTTTTGGTAATGATTCCTATTGCTAATAGAGGTACAAGGTCAAAATAGTTTTAAAGGCTTTTCATCTTTTGACTAATATCGATAGTATAGGTACAAATTCATGATAGTGCCACATGGCACTATCTTTAGTAGACAATACAAGGCATTGTCTTATAGTTTATAAAACCTCAAGATTGTGCCACATGGTGACATCTTGGGGGGCCAAGAAGTAGTGAAGGACAAGTTGGTTGCATCCAGACCTCCAGATGCACAAGTACTCAGGATGCTACCATTTGGAAACATCTTAAGGTTCAGGGATTTTTTTCAAGTGCCCATCCCCCTCTAGCCTTTCGAGTACCCGGGGTGATGCTACATGGTAATATATTGGGGCCACAAGGTTATTTACTTATCTAAAGTTTACTGTGGTCCTAGGATCCCAAGACATCACCACATGGTGATCCATCAAGGCCTCAGGGCCACAAGACTATTGGCTTACCCAAAGTCCCCCTTGGTTCCAGGCTCTTGAGATGTCATGTAGTGACCTCTTTGAACCTCAAGGTCATGGGTCTATCATGGTAAATTTTAGTTGTGATTTTTCATTAATTTATGAATATTTTAGTTTTAGAAATTAGTGTTTGGTGATTTTAGGGGTTGGTGAATAGCATGGATTTGTCTAAATTATAGGGGTGTAAGTTAGTTTTCTAGGTCATATCACTTACTATTTAAAATAAATTTCATTCATATAAATATAGTTCGCCATTCCATCGAAAGTCAATATGAGCTTATTCACCATTATATGTAATATATAATCATTTGAGGAATGAATTTATAATGCATATAAACATAACTATTGTTAGGAATATAGAACACAGAGGAATATTAATGAAATAATGACAAATAAAATGCAAAAAACATAATACAAGAGACATAGATTTAACTTGGTTCACCTAATATGGGCTAAGTCCACACAGAAATAACTAGTTCTTCATTTATTCAGTCTAAAAAATGAAGGGATAAACCTGCAATACATCCACTGCAATCTCTTCTTCACTCACACATAATGTGCCACTGTGACTACAATTCCCTCATATCAAATGAGGGTTACATATTAGGGAAAAAATGAACCAACATAATTTATACCATTAAATCTATGATCCAATAATGAATAGTCTAAATTTACTATGAAATTACAATATTTTATAATATATTTCCACAAAATTTTCATTTCATGGGAGCTTCCCCTTGACCCCTGCTAGGGGGTTCCATGTATGTTCATTGTCTCCATTGGATCCCCATGACAACCATAGTGGGGAGTCATTGCCCCCCCCCACACCTCCTATTGAGAACTAGGCCTTCTAATAAGATCAAGCTCCACCATCCAACAATTTCTCACTTGGAGACTTATTGCTACAACTCCACCTCTACAACTCTTCCTTGGAATTTTCTTTGAACTTTGACCCTAGGTTTTTTCTCATCTTCTTTGTTATCCCTGAAGACCTATTGAAGTCAAATAATTCTCCATCTTCTCCTTTGTGATTACCTTGGTTAGCACATATGTAGGATTTTGACTCATATGGATCTTTTCCAACTTTAGTTGACCATCCTCCAAAACTAAATGAATGAAGTGATGCGTGAGTTGTATATGTTTGGTTTTTGAGTGGAATGTTGAGTTTTTTTTCTAAATGAATCACACTTTGGCTATCATTATACAACCTAAAATATTTTTCCTTCTGCCTCAAATCTTCCATGATCCATATCATCTCCTTGCTTGCTTTTGTAGTTGCAACATACTCTACCTTTGTAGTTTATAAACCAATTATCTTATACAATTTTGAAATCCAAATAACTATTTTGTAACTAACAGTGAATACATAACATGTGATTCTCATCCTTCTATCTAAATCTCTAGCCATGTTTGCATCAACATATCCTTGTAAGGTAACATCTGACCTTTTATAGCATAATTATATATCAATTATTCCTCTTAAGTATTTGAGAATCCACTTGATTGCATCCTAGTGTTCCTTTCTTTAATTATTCATAAACCTGATGATAAATCCCACTGCATTAGAAATGTAAGGTCTCGTGTACGCCATAGCATACATTAAAGTTCCAACTACTGAAGCATAGGGAAATTTGGACATGTAATTGATTTCATCCTATGTTTTAGGACACTATTCCTTTCTTAATTTGAAGTACCCTCCCAAAGGTGTACTCACTGGTTTTGCATCTTGTATATTAAACCTGACTAACCTTATTAATGTATTCTTCTTGATATGATTTAAATTTTCTATTTTTCCTATTTCTTGTTATTTTCATACAAAGTATTTGCTTTGTAGCACCCAAATCTTTCATTGTAAATAAATTTTCTAGTTTTATTTTGAGCTCATTTATATTCTACATGGTACACCCTGTAACAAGCATGTCATATACATATAATAACAAGATAATGTAGTAGCCATTATCTAATCTCTTAAAATAAACAAAGTGGTCAGAATGACATCTACTATAACCTTGTTATGTCATAAACATGTCAAATTTTAAATACCACTACTTTGGAGATTATTTTAGGCCATACAAACTCTTCTTCAACTTGCACACCATTTTCTCCTTGCCTTTGACTTCGTATCCTTGGGGCTACTCCATATATATTTCTTCTTCCAAGTGACTAGGAAAGAAAGCAGTCTTCACATCTAACTGTTCAAGGTGAAAATATTCTACTACTATCAAACTTAAAATAGTTTTTATGGAAGTCATTTTAACAACTGGAAAATATATTGTATCAAAATCTATCCCTTTATTTTGTGGAAACCCCTTTACAATAAGTCTAGCCTTGTACGTATTTTTGCCTCCATCTTCTTCCTTCATCTTATAAACCCATTTATTTTACAATACTATTTTACTTGCAAGAAATTGAACCAAATCCAAAGTTTGGTTATGTACCAAGGAGTCTATCTCCTCTTTCATGCCTTATTTACACTTCTTTCAGGTTTTTATCTTTATTGTTTCTTCATATCTTTCGATCTCACCACTATTAGTCAATAATAAATAATAAAGTGAAGGAGAGTATAATTTAGGAGTTTAAGGTACTTATTGTTGTTGTAGTTATTGCACATTATAGTTTTTTAGTAGTTTTGGAATTTCATTTCTAGTGATTTCATCAAGTACTGCATATTTTGTATTTGGATTTTCTTTTTCTTTCCCTACAAATGATCTCTGTATATGACCTTCTAATTAAAGATCACATCACTACTCTTAATGATTTTGTGATTTTTAAAATCCCATCAATGGTAACCAAAATCATTAACTCCATAACAATAAAAGTACATTTTTTGGATTTTGATTCAAGACTAGTTCCATTTTTTTTTTTTATCAATATGGACAAATGATTCACAACCAAAAGTATTTAAAAAAAATAGTCTACCTTTTTACCTATCCATGCTTCCTCTGGAATGATACCATCCAAAGGACTTGAAGGCCATCTATTTATTAATTAAACAACAATATCCACATCATTTTTCCAAAACTGTAAGGGCTACCTTTCATGCAATCTCATGATCCTTGCATACTCTATGATTCTCTCATTTATCCTTTTTGACACATCATTTTTTTGTGGTGTTCTTGAAACCATCTTATCTCTATGAATATCATGGGATGAATAATAATTATCAAATTCCTTGCTATAGTATTCACCTCCATTATTTGATCTGACACACTTCAACTTATTTCCTATCTCATTCTCAACCAAAGCTTTTCATTTCTTAAAAGTATAAAAAATTTCAAATTTTTTTCATATGCAATAAACCCAAATTATTTTAATTGCATCATCAATAAAAGTAATATAATAATAAGAGACACCAAGGGATAACACCTAAGCCGATTCTCATACATCTATATGCACAAGCTCTAAATTTTAATCCTTATTTATCTTCCCAACTCTGAGGAAATTGACTCTCTTTTATTTTTCATACACACATTGCTCACAAAAATCCAAATCCACTTTATTAAAATATGACAATGAATTCTTTGAGTGGAGAATTTGCATTTCCTTTTCACTCATGTGCCCTAGTCTATGGTGCCATAATTTTATATTTACTTCTGTAAAAGCTAAATCAATAAAAGAATCAACATTACCAATATATAAATATAATGTACCTACCTTATCTCCTTTTGTTATTAATAGTGATCCTTTAGTGACCATCCATGAAGTTTTTGAAAATGTAACTGTGTAACCCTCACTTCCTAGCTGGCCTGTTAAAATTATATTTATTCTCAACTCAAGAACATGCCTCACATCTTTCAGAAACCATTTTTTTCAATTCTATAATTTTATCTATATCTCACCCTTTCTAATAATTTTACAAGGTTCACCATCACTCAAATGAACTTGTCTAAAATCATCTTGAGCATAGTCTTGAAAATATTTCCTACGAGGTGTAGCATGAAATGAAGCCCCTAAATCTAACCCCCAAGAATAATTAATATTATCTAATGAAAGGATTAAAGCATCTTTCAACACATCACCTACTATATTTGATTTCTGATTGTTATCTTATTGTCCATCTCCTTGTTTTCCTTTTTGAAGACAATAATCTTTCTTCAGGTGTCCTTTCTTCTCATAAATATAACAAACCAATGATCCCCTTGATTTAGATTTCACCTTCTTAAAATTCCCATGATTCCCTAAGCCTTTTCCTCTACCATTTTATTTTCTCCTATTCTTCATAGTCAATACCTGATGTCTCACCAATGCTTCTTTTTGCATTTCCTTGCTAATAATAACACCTATAACATCATCAAACTTTAAAGCCTTTGTATCAGAGATAGAATTACTCACAACCATTACCAATCCATTTCAATATTTTAGCAATGAGCATAAAATCAAAATATCCCTAACCTCATCATCAAAGTTTACTCCAAAGATTAAATGATTTGTGACCATGTTAAATTAATTTAAATGATCAGTAATAGACCCACATTCTGACATCTCCATATTAAATAAATGATTCATAAGAAATAACTTGTTGGAGACTAAGAATTTTTCATACACTCTATCCAATTCCTTTATCACATCTTCTATTATTTTTTCTTTTGAAATATTGAAGGCCACCAACATTACCAATCATATTCGTATGTTCCTAGTGCCTTTCTATCAATAACTTCCCATTTTTTGTCCTTCATAGTCCCCAACTTCTTTGTTATTCTACTTAATGGTAGGAAAAGATGCTTCTAATGTAGATAGTCCTCCATTTACATCTTCTATAGCTGGTAGTTTTGGAAATCAAAATTTTCAACCTTAAACTTGCCTTTTTTTGCCATTACTCCCACTTGAATCGAGAACCCTCTTTTCCTACCAATTTATTTTCCAAATAAACATTTGGATCTCATATAGTTGTTAAGAATATAGAATACATAGCAACATTAATGACATAAAGATGGAAATAAAATGTATAAACATAATATAAGAGAGACACATATTTAATGTGGTTCACCCAATATGAGCTACATCCACACATAAATGAGTTCTTCTCTTATTTAGTTCAACAAATTAAGGGATAAACTTGTAATACATCTACTACAATCTCCTCTTCACTCAAACAAAGTGTGTTGCCATGACTATAATGCCCTCATATCAAAAGAAGGTTACATATTAAGTAAAAAATGAACCAACATAATTTATACCATTAGATCTATGACCTAATAGTGATCGATCTAGATTTACTATGAAATTATAATATTTTATAATGTATTTAAAAAAAATTACTTTAGGGGCATTTCCCTTAAACCCCCACCAGGGGGGCTCCATGTATGGTTGCCACTACCCTAGACCCTCATTGAAACCATATTTGGGGGAGGGGGCTTTGCCCCCCAACACACCCCCTGTGAAGAAGTACATATTATACTAAGGTCAGGTTCCACCATCCAAAAACTACCATCTGAATGTGCTTATGTCACTCACCAACATAAATGTCACTTGCTCATAACATTGTCACCCATCAAATCCTGTGTTGACTGCACCTAATCCTTTCACATGGAAATACCCATGTCAATTGTTAGTAATCTTGTCATGCATCAACATTGGTGGCACCCATTCATGTTTGTGTCACTCGATAACACTCATGTCACCTAATAGAAATGGTGTCCCCTAACATCATTGGTGTTTATATTATCATCGATCGATTACATGGCATCTATTATAAATGTTAAGGGGGTGGGACAATCAACCAATAAAAAATCCTATTATCTTATTTAATCTAACAAAAAAAAATATGAAAAAATTGACATCCACACTAAATACTTGTACTATACTAAACTATCAAATGTATTTATGTTTATTTTTTAGTTTCATATTAAGGTTCAATAATAATTCAAAGGTAAACCCTCTTAAACATGGAATCCATAGGTAATATTATTTCATCTGAATGAATTAATCATGCCACCATTTAAATATATTATTGATGATGAATACATTCTTAAGTATGACCTTGAAATGCCTCAAGTAGAGGAAAATTACAAACAAGATGACTTGGTTGAGTTGTACATACAAGAACAAACTTCTAGATCTCATAAAACACCAACTTCGGTTATAAAATAGTGGTCCTTTGAGTCTAGAAACTTTGACTTTGTCAAATGCATAGTGCCACTGATTGGGGTTGAAAATGATATATGTTTTCCCCTAGTTACAAATTGGTAGGCTAATAATAGTCTCAGTAAATGTTGACTTCAAGAAGGGGTCCCTATAAATTGAAAAAATATCAGATAACTACTAAGTGAGAATAAAGCTAATATTTAGTAATTATATTATAAAAAACATTGATAAGTGCATACCTTACTGTTGAAGACTACTTCAAGATCTTTATTACAACTAAATACTTGGAGGTTGCTATTGGGAATATTGGAGGGAGATTCCAAGGACACTATAAATATAACTTGAATCAAATTAAATGAAACATCTACAATGTATAATGAAATTATTAATAATACGAACAAGATAATGGTATTACCAACAACATGAGAGTAGGTTTGAGTTTGTGTTGGTGCAACTATATTAGGTGGAGTCATAATAATATAAATCTATATTTTTGTTTTGGTTAATGGAAGAGTGGATGATTCTGCATCCATGTCTAATTCTATAGAGGCCTTGGGGGATTACCAACCTCTTACTATTACCTATCTTCTTCCAACGCTATCCAACAATTTTTATTCCAAGAAAAAATGTTGGATAAGGACAATTAAATACATTTTTTATAAGTGGTTTATATTGAATGATGTTATATTCAATATTAACATGACACTTGGTAATAATTATAAATTAAGATTTGACACTTGTTTTTGAAAATATCCTATATCATTCAAGATAGATACAATATGGTTAGTAGTAATGTTTTCAGTTTGAAAGGTGCACTCATGGATTTTAAATCACCATCTATTTGAAACATAGGCATACATAACTAATAATTATCCATTTTCATTTCACTTAAATAACTATAGTGATTATATTAATCTTATTAAATTAGTTTCCAAAAATCCAATCATCAAAACATGTCTATGAGAAATAAACACTATTATAATTAAAATTAAAAATCAACACACATTTAAAAACATATATCATACTTATAGTGTAGCTAAATTAATTACAAACAAAGCATTATATTTCAAGATAATATCTAATAATTCAATGAATAAAATTCATCTAAGAAGCCAATGCATCTTCAAAAATTCATAGATATAATATATATTAAAGTTTGAAAATGATTGTCTTATAATATTATAATAGTTCCAATATGAATAAATGTTACAACTGATATTGACTCATTGTTTTTAAATTTCATGTGCATTGTTTGTCTTCTTTTTTATTTTAGAAGACACTCCCTCTCTATGGCTTGTATCATCTTTTAGGAATCTTAATTGGAGAAGATCCTTGGCTGCACCATTAATATTCTCAAGATTTTCCCTTTCATCCTTTACTGCATCTCCTACCAAAAGTAATGAGGGATTTGCATTAGATTTCAGCTTGAACAAAATTTCTTGATACAACCCATGCTCATTGATGATTTTATTCAATGTATTATTATTTTTAATCAATAAAACATGTTTTCATTTCAAGAAAATAACTGCATTTAAACTTTTTCACACTTTCTTGAGATGCACTTCGAGTACCTTCACTTGATTCTTCAAATTATTATATTTTGAATGCAATTAAATGATGAATATTATTTAGCTAAAAATTACAAAAATTAAATGAAAATGGCAAACAATTTAGAATCAGTATAACTTACCATAGATTTTCCCTTTTATGCATCATCAATAACCACAAGGCTTTTTTTTCCCATTTATTTTAGTACACTTGGGCCTCTACATTTAAGTTTTCAATCATGTTCAACATTATATCTAAAAAATTATCATTGTAATCATTACTAACAATTATTTCTCGCAAAATAGTCTGATTCAACAAAACATCAACTTTTGCTGGTTGATTTTCAACCAATTTGAACAATTGGTTACATTGGGAGTGATTGTGAAACTAGGCATTTATTTCATGAATAAAAAATTTATCCCTTACATCCCATATTATCAAACACTCAAGTTTAACAAGGACAATTTCTTTTACATATGCAATGGTATTATCTACCAATAAATTATCGAAAGGAAAACTGGTATGCTCATCATTAGTCTTAGGAATCTCAAGATTGAGAGGGGGAAGAGGTGAGCTAGACTGTAGAGAGTTGGGTGTTGATAGTTTTTGGGAACTGGCCTCTAGGTCGTTTGGCTATGATCCCTGAATCATATCATGGGGTTTGAAAAAATATATTGATCCCCACTCTCCATCCCAAAAAAATTATCGTCATGATACTTTTGTTGTAAAATAGTGGTCCCTAAGTTACGGAGACCACCAAGAGAAAGGTTTGGAAACTACAACATTATCAAATGCATAATGCCACTGCTTGGGGTTGAAAATGATATATGTTTTCCCCTGGTTACAAATTGGCAGGCTAATACTAGTCTCAGTAAATGTAGCCTTTAAGAAGGGGTCCTTACAAATTGAAAAGAACATTAGATAAATACTAAACGAGAATAAAGCTAATATTTAATAATTATATTACAAAAAACATTGATAAGTGTATACCTTACTATTGAAGACTCCCTAAAGATCTTTATTGCAACTGAATACTTGGAGGTGGTTGTTGGGAATATTGGAATGAATATTCTAATGACACTATTAAAATAATTTGAATCAAATTGAAGCAACATCTACAATGTATAATGAAATTATTAATAATATGAACAAGATAATGGTATTACCAGCAGCATGAGAGTAGGTTTGAGTTTGTGTTGGTGCAAATATATTGGGTGGAGGCATAATAATAGAACTCCATATTATTATTTTTAGTTAATGTACGAAGGGATGATTCTACATCCATGTTTGATTCTATGGAGGCCTTGGGGGGTTACTGACCTCTTACTTCTGCGCATCTTCTTCTAACATTATCCAAGAATTTTTATTCCAAGAAAAAATGTTGGATAATGACACTCAAATACATTTATTGTAAGTGGTTTATATTGATTGATATTATATTTAATATTAACAAGACACTTGGTAATAATTATAAATTAAGATTTGACACTTGTTTTTGCAGGTATCCTATAGCATTTAAGATAGATACAATATGGTTGGTAGTAATGATTGTGGTTTGAAAAGGTGCACTCGTGGATTTTAAATCACCATCTTCGTTCCTCACCCACAATATAGATCTACTTATCCATACGGTATTATAGGTCTTATGATTGATGAAGTAATTATTTGTAAAGTTTGTGTAATTTTTTTTTTCTCTTTTTTTAATTCTAAAATATTTTAATAAAAATATCTGAAATTTGATATTGAAATGTGTATATTAAACATATTTATTTATATGACTAATATACCAATGAACAACATTACTTTTATAGTCTTAAGAGAATATTAATTCCTTTTTTTTATTATTTTTATGAATCAATATAACTAAAATATTATAGAAAGATATTATAATAATTAATTACAAAATCTTGAAAATAAAAATTAAAAAAACTATGAATGGTACTTCACATAAAATTTATTTTAATTTGAAAATTATTCTCTAAAAATAATTATATATATTAAAATTACATATTTAAACAAAATTAACACAAATTCAAACTCGCCTAGTTCCAAAAATTAATTTATATTTCGAATCTTAAAATTTCATATTGTTTTACATATATTTAATAATTAAGATATAAAATATTATTTTGAATGCACGTTAAATTTTGGTCGTTGAACTTGACTGCCATATAATTTTCTAGACGGTCACTTTTATTTTTAGGACGGGTGTTTCTCGCGAAATGTGTTCTCTCCTAAATATTTTAACATTTCTTCTCTGCCGACCTGCTTTGGAATATACGGCTCCCTCCTTTTCAGTTTCGCTGAAATGTGTGCTCTTAATTTTTTTTTAGCTTTTCTTCTCTGCCGCCTGCTTTGGAATATACGGCTCCCTCTTTCTTCAATGGATATGCAATGACATAATGTCCTCCACGTCTGTTTGAATGAGATGTATGACGTTATATTCGCGGAAGGTTTTTTATTTCAAGTTGAACACTCATTGAGATCTTTTAAGAGAGTGACATTTGCAATGAACCAACACTTACCAAAAGCAAGGTGTCACCGATCCATGTTAAAAAAACATTTTGTCTGATTTATATTCGTATCATTTTTGTTTTAGAGATTTGTCCTTTTTTTTAAAAATAATTGTAATCCATGTTTTATCAGTTATGGTATGGAAGTAACAATATTTGTGGTTTCGGTCTATTTCTTGTGCGAGTTCATGAATGCATGTAATACTTGTTCCCACAGATAATATACGACTCCGTCCTTTTCAATTTCCGTGTCATGCCAAAAATTAATATTAACTTAGAACACACAAATATAACTTAACTTAAAACACACATATATATGGTAAATGGATATGCAATGACATAATGTTCTCCATAGGTGTTTAAATGAGATGTGTGATGTTCTTTATAATCGCGGGAGGTATTTTATTTTATTTTATTTCAAGTTGAACACTCTTGAGAGGTATATTTTAATATGGTAATATTTGCAATCAACCAACACGTACCAAAAGCAAGGTGTCGCTGATCCACGTTAAAAAAACGTTTAAAAATTGTATTGTATATTATGTACGATTTATATTCGTATCATTTTTGTATTTGAGATTTGTCTTTTTTTTTTTTCAATAATTTTAATTTATATTTTACAAATTATAATATTGTAAATTTATGATTTTGGAATTCATTTTATTATAATATTATTTGGTTAGTTTTTAATTAATGTGTTTATAAATATTTATATAAAGGTAATATTGAACTTATCGTTATTATTATTATTTATTTTTTTTGGATTAATTTTAAATAATATGTTATGAGCCATAGTATTGTAAGTTTATGATTTTGGAACCCATTTCATATAACATTATTTGAATGATTTTTTAAATCCACGTGTTTACAAGTATTCATATATAAAAAGGTAACACTAAGCTTTAAAGTTTGTTATTGTATTATGAATAGTTGAATTAATGTGATAAATAAAAAAGTTGATGGGTATATGTAACACTAAGCTTTGAAATATGTTATTATATTGTAAATATTTGAATTAATATATTAAAAGAGATTGGCGTGCTAAAATTTTCCCACTTTTTCCACCTATATATGTGTGTCAATATTAATTTTGATATATTTTTAAGATTATATTACAATTACTTCTTTTACATAATATTATCAATCCTTTTTCTCTTCTAAATTAACTTTAAAAAATTATTTTGAAATGATTATAAAGTAATAAATAGTACAACTTAAATATATTCTCGTATTATTTTAAAACTTGAATATTTTAGTTGTAGAAATTAGTGTTTGGTGATTTTAGGGGGTGGTGAATAGCATGGATTCATCTAAATTATAGGGGTGTAAGTTAGTTTTATCGGTTAGCTCTCTTACTGTTTAAAATAAATTTCATAAATATAGATATAATTTTCCATTCTGTGAAAAGTTAATATGAGCATATTCACCATTATATATAATATAATCATTTGAGGACTGAATTTATAAATCATATAGACATAACTACTGTTGGAAATATAGAACGTAGATTAATATTAATGAAATAAAAATGAAAATAAAATATAGAAAACATAATACAAGAGAAACATCTATTTAACATGGTTCACATAATATGGGATACATCCACATAGAAACAACTAGCTCTTCCCTTATTCAATCTAAAAATTGAAGGTTTAAACATGTAATACATCCACTACAATATTTTCTTCACTCACACACAATGTGCCGCCATGATTATAATGCCTTCATATCAAAGGAGGGTTACATATTAGGGAAAAAATTTACCAACATAATTTCTACCATTAGATCTGTAACCTAATAGTGAATGGTCTAGATTTACTATGAAATTACAATATTTTACAATGCATTTTTACAAAAAAATTGCTTCAGAGGTGCTGCCCTCGAACCCTTATTAGGGGGATCCATCTATGGTTGTTTCCTCCCTTGGAACCCCATGGTAACCATAGTGAGGGGGCATTACCCCCCATACACCCCCCTATTAAGAACTAGGCACTTTAATAAGATCAGGGTCCACCATCCAATAATTTCTCACTTGGAGACTGATTGTTGCAACTCCACTGCTACAACTCTTCCTCAAAATTTTATTTGAACTTTGACCTTGGCATGTTTATCATCTTCTTTGTTATCCCTGAAGACCAATTGAAGATGAACAATTCTCTAGATTCTCCTTTGTGACTACCTTTGTTAGCATATCTACAAGATTCTGACTCATATGGATCTTTTCCAACTTTAGTTGACCATCCTCCAAAAATGAAAGAATGAAGAGATACCTAAATTGTATAGGTCTATTTTTTTAGTGGAATGTTGAGTTATTTGCTAAATGAATCACACTCTAAATATCACTATACAAACTATAATATTCTTTCTACTACCTCAAATCTTCCATGAATCATTGTATCCATATCTTCTCCTTGCTTGATTTTGTAGTTGCAACATACTCTACCTCTATAGTTGAAAAAGTAACTATCTTCTATAATTTTTAAATCCAACTAACTGTTGTGTAACCAATAGTGAATACATAACCTATGGTGCTCCTCCTGCCAACTAAATCTCTAGCCATGTCTTCATAAACATATCTTTGCAAGGTAACATATGATCCTTCATAGCATAATTATTTATCAATAGTCCCTCTTAAGTACATTAGAATACAATTGAATTCATCCTAGTGATCCTTTACTAGATTATTCATAAATCTGATGACAAATCCCATTGCATAAACAACGTCTAATTTTCCACTCCATTTTTGGATGCATTTTTGGTTGAAACCAACGTCTAGTTTTCCATTGCATTTTTGGACACATTTTATATAGAGTCCGACATCTATTATGTGCTTGTGTGTGATTTTTTGTCTTTGTGTATGCATTTTTACATTTTCTTTACATTTTACAAATGCACATTTCATTTATGCACTTAAAAACACACTTGTAATTTTTCACATGCAACTTGAAAAATGTCTAGTTCTGGACCACATTTTGTGCTCCTCGACACATAATTGCTTCACGTTGATAATTATGCAAGATGAAAAACAAAAGTACAAACACATCTTGAGTTTGAAGAAATTTGGTCAGTAGTAGAAGGCACATAGGTTAGGCATGCAATAGATATTGTTCAACAATAAAAATTTGATAAGGTTAATAAAAAGGTTAATTTAATAATCATGTTTGGAGTTTCAGATAAGGTACGACCTCATATCCGTAATGCTATAACTGTAAAAGATGCTTGGGATAAGCTTAAAACTATATATGAAGCTAAGAATCAAAATTAGATATTGAATCTTTAGAGCTAATTGCAACTCTGAAGCTCAAATTAGATGAAAAAGTAGAAGCTTTCCTTATAAGGGTTACAAACTTGTAAGCTTCACTTCAATCTTTACGTGAACCGGTGATAAATGATTCCTTAGTCCCTATAGTCCTCAAAGCACTGCCCCCTGCATATAGGATATTTGTGACCACTTTGAATGTCACAATACAAAAACCAATGTTTGAGGTGTTGGTAAATTTGTTGCAACAAGAGGAAGCTATGAATAATTTAGTGGAAGTAGATGATGAGCATGCACTCACATCAAATCAAAAAGGGAAAAAACACATAAAGGGTCCAAAGTAGAATAAATAACAAAACCAACAAGGAAACAATTCATGTTCTCTTAAAGCATGTCAATTTTTCATAAAATTGGGACATGACTTGAAACATTGTTGGTACAAGACTTTTTAACAGGGCTCATCTAGCAAGAATCCCTTTTTCAACAAGTCACCACAAACATAAAAGAAGGAACTAAAATAATAAAATAGGTGGAAATAGAAAAATTCCAAGCCTAAACAACATGGTAATGTTGTTGAAGATAACGATTCTTTAAATGAGGAATATGGTTTATCTACTCAAACACATGAGTCTACCAATCATCCAAGTGTAGTTTGGTATGTTGATTCAGGAGCAACCAAACACATAACATGAATAAAATATTGGTTTTCTACTTTGAGGATATTATAATCAAAGGGAAATGTATCACTTGGAGATGATATCTAATATATAGGACAAGGCAATGGTGACATCAAAATTCAACTTAGAAATAGAAATTGTAACATTTCAAATGTTCTATATGTTATAAGGCTTACCAAAAATATGTTATCTATTAATCATCTACTTGACCAAAACCTCATAGTTGAATTTGATCACCAAAATGGTCAAAAGTTTTGCCACATCAAAGACAATTCTAAGAATTTGAAAGTGATTGCCAAGGCTTCCAACATTGGCAAAAAATTTTAGCTTGATTTTTTTTAAATGATCATCAAGCACTTGTGGTCAAAGATACAAAACTAGGCAACTTATGTCATAGAAGATATGGTCACTTGAGTTATGGTTATTTGGTTCAATTGAGGAAATAATATATGGTTTGTGGTCTTACCAAACTCAAAAAATATTATGATATATGTACAAGTTGCTTAACAAGAAAACAATGGAGAGCCCACTTTTGAAAGATTGAGTATCAATCACTTGGTAAGGTGGACTTAGTGCACATCGACCTTTGAAAATAATTTGATTTCAGTCTCAAAGGGTACAAATACTTTTAGTCTTTTGTTGATGATTAATAATAAAAAATGTGGGTATATTTATTGTAGACAAAGGGTCAAGCTTTTCAAGTATTCAAGGCCATGGTTGAAAATGAAATTGGTAAGAAAATCAATACCCTCCACTCAGATCATAGGGGGGAATACACCAATAAAGAATTATCATGCTATCTCTTTGTGAATGGAATAAATTGGTAATTGACAACTCCATATTCACCTCAATAGAATGGAGTTGTAGAGATACAAAATAGAGTCATTATGAAAATGTTTTGCATCATGGTTGAGGATGCAAAATTTCCTAATACATATTAGGTAGAATCTTATCACACTGTAATCTAATTGTTGAACAAGTCACCCACCAAAGCTCTTGATGGAATCACACCAAATGAAGCTTAGATAGGGATTAAACCAAAGGTAGCTCACCTTTGATTTTTTGTTTGTAAGGCATATATGCATGTTCCTAAGAAGAAAATAAATAAGTTGGATAAGAAAACAAAGGAATGTATTTTTGTGGGATATAATGCATAATCAAAGACATACATGATCTTTGATCCAAAAATAAAAAAAGGTACTAATCAATAGAGATGTTGTGTTTGATGAAAAGAGTGGAATCAATCCACCTTATACACAAGTACATGATACAGGCAAAAGTCCTATAATATTTTCAAATAGAGATGGTGAATGTGAAAAGGAAGATAATCAAATAGGACCTCCATCACCACCACCTATAGTTCATAATATGCCCAAGTGGTATACAAGTACTATAGAGATGCTAACTTGAATGGATTACTAGATACATCCACTTCAAGACCTAAGTATCGAATCATAGCTCGAGAAAAGGTCGATATGGCCCTTATGATTATTGTGCAAGAAACATATGAGCCCTCTACAGTAACATAAGCTCTACAATTTAGACCTTTGAAAGATGCCATGGATGCAGAATATCAATCACTAATGAAGAATAAAACTTGGCAGCTTGTTGATCTTCCACCAGGGAAGAAGCCTATAGGATGAAAATGGGTCTTTAAGACTAAGTATAAAGCATATGGTAGTATATATAAGTACAAGGCAAGGCTTGTTACAAAAGGGTATGCTAAAAAGGAAGGCATTGACTATGAGGAGACTTTTGCTCCCACAGCTGAGATAAAGACTATCAGAATGGTTTTTGCTATGGCTACATAGTTTGGATGAAAATTCCATTAAATAGACGTATAAAGTGACTTTCTTAATGGAGATTTGAAAGAGGAAGTATACATGACTCAACTTGAAGGATTTTTGGCACCTAATTAGGAACAAGAAGTGTGTAGGCTTATCAAGTCTCTCTATAGGCTAAAATAGGCTCCTCGAGCTTGGTACATAAAGATTGATGAGCATCTCATACAACATGGATTGAACATGCATACATATGATCCTAACCTCTACCTAAAACAACATGGTAGGAATGCTATTATAGTGATTGTTTATGTCGATCATTTAGTCATCATTGACAGAATAATGAATATGATCGATGCAACTAAGAATGATCTCATGTGATCGTTCAACATGATGGATCTTGGGATGCTACAATATTATATAGGTTTGGAGGTATGGTAGAAGGAACATTACATTTTTATTTCATAGATGAAGTATACCAAGACATTGCTTGAGAAATTTAGGATGACGGACTGCAAGCCTATTGCAACACCTATGGAGACAAGGCTTTAGTTGTCTCGTATAGATCCATCACCAAAATTAAATAAAACTCTCTATCAATAGTTGATTAGGAGTCTCATTTACTTGACATATACTAGGCTAGATATTAGTTATGTTGTCATCTATCTTTCTCAGTTCATAAATGAACCAAAGGTGGCACATTATAAAATGACAAAGTCGGTATTGAGATACACCATAGGTATAGTTGAGTATGGCCTAGAGTACAACAAGAATTATAAGTTCTTATTGGTAGGATACATGGATGCAGATCATGTAGCTTCTATTGATAATAGGAGATCCACTTTTGGATTTATGTTATTTCTAGGATCTAGTTGTATTTCATGGGTAAGTAAGAAACAAAATTGTGTTTCTAGATCTTCCATAGAGGTAGAATATCATGCTATAACAGGAACTGTCTACAAAGTGATATGGATATGTCACATTCTTTTAGGACTTGGAGTTTCACAAACTCAACCTACAATTTTTAATTATGAAAATTAAGGTGTTTTACATATTGTTCACAATCCAATGTTTCATGAGAGAACCAAGCACATAGAGGTTCAGATTCATTTCATACATGAACATGTTGAAAAACACAACATACAACTCTAGTATTACCACACTCAGGATCAATGTGTAGATGTATTCACGAAGTCACTTGCACACGATAAGTTTGAGGCATTTAAAAATTCTCTCTCTTCTCTTCAGGCTATGATAAACTAAGGGGGGGGGGGAATATTAGAATAATTAATTAATCCTAGCCTATTATAATAAATGTCTCAAGGTATTACACCTTGGTTGATTTAGGCTAGTTAGATGAGGTATTTATTATTAGATGTGTGATTAGTTATTGTGAGTCATAATCTCCTATAGATTATGAGATTTAATCTCACTTAGTATAGTATAAATAAGCACCTCTTGTAGTGATTTTATTAATTCAGTTAATGCAATACATTCTGTCTTTCAAATTCTTCATTACAAATGAATTTGTTAATTTTTTTTTGAGCTCATTTATATCCTACATGTTAGACCCTACAATAAGCATGTCATCTACATACAATAACAAGTTAATATAACTACCATTATCTAATCTCTTAAAATAAACACAGTGATCAGAATGACATCTACTATAACCTTATTATGTCATAAACATGTAAAATCTCAAATACCACTACCTTGCAGCTTATTTTAGGCTATACAAACTCTTCTTAAAATTGCACACCATTTTATCCTTACCTTTGAATTCGTATTTTTGTGGCTACTGCATATATATTTATTCCTCTAAGTCACCATGAAGGAAAGTAGTCTTCACATCTAACTATTCAAGGTACAAATCTTCTACTGCTACCAAATTTAAAAGAGTTCTTATGAAAGTTGTTTTAACAACTAGAGAAAATATTGCATCAAAATTTATACCTTTCTTTTGTGCAAACCCATTTACAATAAATCTAGCCTTGTACCAATTTTTGCCTCCATATTCTTATTTCATCCTATAAACCCATTTATTCTATAATTCTCTTTTACCTGGAGGCAACTAAACCAAATACCAAGTTTCATTATGTACCAAGGAGTCTATCTCCTCTTTCATGCCTTGCTCCCACTTCTTTTTAGTTTCTACCTGTATTACTTCTTCATATATTTCTATCTCACCACTATCATTCAAATGTAAATAATAAAGTGAAGGAGAGTATCATTCAGGGAGTCTACTAACTCTAGTAGATCTTCTAATTACACTTTCAAGAGTTTGAGGTACTTATTATTGTTGCACATTTTGATTTTTTGGCACTTTTAAAATTTCATTTCCAGTGATTTCATCAAGTACTACATATTTTATATTTGGCTTTTCATGTTTATTTCCCTACAACTGATCTTTAGACATGACCTTCTCATTAAATATCACATCTCTACTCCTAATGATTTTATGATTTTCAAAATCCCATCAATGGTAACCAAAATCATTAACTCCATATCTAATAAAAGTATATTTTTTGGATTTTGCGTTCAGATTGGTTCTATTTTCTTTATCAATGTGGATAAATGCTTCACAACTAAAATTATTTAAAAAGGAATAGTCTACCTATTTACCTATCCATACTTTCTTTGGAATACTACCATCCAAAGAACTTAAAGGCCTCTCTATTTATTAAGTAAACAACAATATCCACAAAATTTGACCAAAATTATGAGGGAAACCTTGCATGCAATTTCATGATCCTTGCATGCTCCATGATTTTCTTGTTCATTCTTTTTGACACACCATTTTGTTGTGGTGTTCTTGGAACCATCTTCTCTCTAAGAATCTCATGGGGTGAATAATAATTATCAAACTCCTTGCTATGATATTTAACTCCACTATCTAATCTGACACACTTCAAACTATTTCTTGTCTCATTCTCAACCAAATCTTTCCATTTATTAAAATTATCAAAAAAATGATATGTTTTCATATGCAATAAACCATGTTTTTATAGTTGCATCATCAATAAAAGTAATACAATAATAAGATATACCAAGGGATCATACCTGAGCCAGTCCCCATACATCTGTATCCACAAGATTTAACTTTTAATCCTTATTTATCTTCTCAAATTTGAGAAAACTAACTCTCTTTTATTTTCCATACACACATTACTCAAAAAAAAACCAAATACAACTTATTCAAATCTAACAATAGATTCTTTGAGTGGAAAATTTGCATCCCCTTCTCACTCATGTGCCCAAGTTTATGGTGCCATAATTTTGTATTCACTTCTGTGGAAGCTAAAGCATTATAAGACTCAAAATTACTAGTAGATAAATATAATGTACCTACCTTATCTCCTTTTGCTATTATCGATGATCTTTAAGTGACCTTCCATGAATTTTTTGCAAATATAACTATGCAGCCCTCACTTCCTAACTGGCCTATTGAAATTAGATTTCTTCTCAACTCAGGAACATGTCTCACCTCTTTCATCAACCATTTGTTTCCATTATATAATTTTATTTGTATCTAACCCTTTCTATCAATTTTACAAGGTTAATCATCACTCAAATAAACCTGTCCAAAATCAGTTGGAACATAGTCTTCAAAATATTTCCTATGAGGTGTAAAATGAAATGAAGCCCTTGAATCTAACACCTAAGAATAATTAATATTATCTAATGAAAGGATTAAATCATCTTGAAACACATCACCTACTACATTTACTTTCTAATTTTTATCTTATTGTCCATATCTTTGTTTTCCTTTTTGAAGCCAATAATCTTTCTTTAGGTGTCCTTGAGAAGAACCTCCTACAACAGATTACCTCATACAATAGATTTAATCAAAATATGTGAAAATAAAATAACTCTTACTAATAACAGAAACACATAAAGCTTATATTGATCGCAGGCCACTTCGAGGAGGCAACCTCCTTTGAGCAAGCTCAATACAAAAAATTCGTGGATGCCTTCATTGGGCCTCAAAACTTACTTATATACTAACTCTATTCTAACAACTACTACTTCCCTTGTATGTGGGACAATTCAAATATGCTCTAAGGGATGACTTACAAAGCATATGTGTCCATATCAGTTATTACACTAATACTACAAAGAGAAGGGTAAGGCATGGGTTCTTAACATCCCCTCCCTCTTAGAAAAAGCTTTGCCCTCAAAGCTTTAGATGTGGGAATTATTGTTAAATCTAGAAGAGCAGTTCCCATGTTTCATCTTCTGGTTTCATGCCGTTCCATTAGATTAAGACCTCTGTGATGGAGCAGGATCAAAGTTGGCAGGTGTGCCTGTCCAGGATTGCGTCTAGCTCGAGAAAGATGGAGCCTTCATTATCAAGTGCTAGTAAAATTGTCTGCACTCAGATGTTGGATCCAAGAACTTGTTTCAAACAAGAAACATGAAAGACGGGATGAACTTGGGAGGAAGGTGGAAGCTCTAACTTGTAAGAAACATACCCAATCTTCTGGAGAACCTTATATGGCCCATAAAACTTTGGAGCAAGATTTTGGTGCCCTTTTAGTTTCAGTGATGATTGCTTGTATGGCTCCAGATGAAGAAAGACCATATCACCAAGTTGAAAAATGCTCAAAGTGGTGCTAATTAGTTTGCTGCTTCATTCGGTTTTGTGCCATGTGGAGATTGTCCCACAAGGTGCAGAGAATCTGATCTTGATTTCAGAGAGTAGTGTCAATTGCCTAAACTGGTGAGCTGCCAGGATTATATGGAAGAAGTGGTGGTGGTGCTTAACCATAAACTGCTTCATAGGGAGTCATTTTGGTGGAAGTGTGGTATGAGGTATTGTACCACCATTCAGCTAGGGGAAGCCACTTGGCCCATTGATGTTGTCATTCTGAAGCAAAGCAACAAAGGAAGGTCTTTAAGCATTTGTTGACTATTTCTGTTTGGCCATCTATTTGTGGGTGGTACCCAGAGCTCATTCTCAACTGTGCCTATGCGACGAAATAGTTTCATCCAAAAATGGCTGGTGAAAGTGGCATCATGATCTGAGATAATTGATGAAGGAATGCCATGAAGATGAAAGATCTGATCCAAGAAAACTTGTACAATTGTGGAGGCTGTGTATGGGTGGCTAAGTGCACAAAAATGACTATATTTGGAGAGGTAGTTGATTATGACTAGGATCACTATCTTTCTCCCAAATTTAGGGAGGCCCTCAATAAAATCCATGGAAATATCTATCTAGATCTTAGTAGGAATGGGCAAAGGCTTGAGTAAATTGGGAGTCAATGTGGTTTCACCTTTGTTTCATTAGTAGGTATCACATTTGGCAACCATCTATTTAATTTTAGCTTTCATGCCTTTCCAAAAGAAGTGTCGACATGCCCGCTCATAGGTTTTGACAAATATTGAGTGCCCTGCTAAGTTGGAAGCATGGATTACATAGAAGATAGCCTAATGCAGGTCTAGATTTTGGGAAAGCACTAGATGACCCTTGTATCGCAGAGTAGCACCGTCCCATGAATAATGTGGTACTACAAAGGGGTTAGTGGCCAATTGATGAATGAGGTGGCATAAGGAGGGATCATTTGCATACCCTTGTTAGACAAATTCCAACCATTTTGGAATGGGCATGGAGATGGAAGAGAGGGAAGGCTAGTCTTCGAAGGTTCTTGAGAGAGCATCAGCCATAACATTATATTTTCCCTTCTTATAGGTGATCTCATAATCATAACCCATGAGTTTGCTGACCCACTTCTATTGAACTAGGGATGAGACCTGCTATTCTAAGAAATATTTCAAACTCTGATGATCAATTTTGATGCAAAAATGGTTTCCCAGTAAGTAGGGTCTCCATTTTGTACTGCATGTAAAATTTCCATCATTTCCTTTTCATATGTAGATAAAGCTAAATTGTGGCCAGAAAGGGCTTTGCTAGTGAAGGCAATTAGTCGGCCCTCTTAGAGAAGAATAGAACCTAATTCGATGCCACTGGCATCACTTTTGATGGTGAAAGTTTTGGTGAAGTCTGGCAGTGCCAAAAATGGTGTGCTACACATAGCCTATTTGAGTTGGTGAATGCTTGATCAGTTGTTGCACCCCAGGTGAAAGCATCCTTCTTCAATAAGGAAGTCAAAGGAGCCGCGATCTTTCCATAATCTTTGACAAACTTGTGATAGTATCTTATCAGACCTAAGAAACCATGAAGGCTCTTGAGGGTGGTTGGTTGAGGCCAATTCTACATAGCACTAATTTTTTTTGGGTCCGTACAAACCCCATTGGCTGAAATTATGTGCCCTAGATAGTCGATTTCCTCTTGATCGAATGAACACTTGGATTGCTTGGCACATAATTGATTGTGTGCTTATAGTTTTAAATCCATTTAATATGTTGTAGATGCTCAGCCCATGTGCAGCTGTAGATCAATGTGTCATCAAAGAAAACTAAAATAAATTGATGGAGAAAAGGCTGAAAGATTTTATTCATGAGTGCTTGAAAAGTGGAAGGGGCATTTGTAAGGCCAAATGGCATGACAAGGAACTCATAGTGATCTTCATGCATATGGAAGGTTGTCTTGGTAATGTCATCAGGTTGCACTCAAATTTTATGATAGCCAAAATGCAGATCCAACTTTGAGAAGAATTTGGCCCCATGGAGCTTATCGATGATAGGAATTGGGAATTTATCCTTGATAGTGAGGTGGTTAAGGGCTTGAATGTCAATGCAAAGGTGTCAGGACCTACATTTTTTGTGGACAAGAATCACTGGGGAGGAATATGGGCTAGTGCTAGGGTGAATAACTCTAGACTTGAGGAGTTCCTAGACTAAGTTCTCAATTTCAGCCTTTTGCAGATGGGGGTAATGGTATGGCCAGATGTTGGGTGGGATGCTTCCTGGAAGGAGAGGAATGCGGTGAATTTCAGGGTGTGAAGGGGGTAAACCTACTAGTTCTAAAAAAATGGTTACATGATTCTCGAGTATGACTTGTAAATTTGTAGGGTGGTTAGTAGTAGCGGGGGGCTGGAGTTGAATGGAATGCAGTTGTGCAATGACCCCATGTGAGCTTTTCTTCAAAAAAAATTCCATGCAATGAGAACTGATGATGCTAGCATATCTTGGTAATAACCCTTTTAAGGTGTGCTTCTGACCATTATCTGTGAACTGCATCCAAAGCTTAGAGAAGTCCCATAAAATAGGTCCTAATGTGTGAAGCCACTGTGCCCCTAAAACCACATCACACCCTCTTAAAGGTAGGGCAAACATATCAGAGTGACAATTATAATCGTCGATTGCAATATGCACATTTTGACACTTCCCTTTACATGGCAATGTGCCCCCATTAGCAATCATGACTTCAAAGCTAGAACAAAGGTATATAAAGCAGCCTAACACCTTAGCAATGCGAGGATCGATGAAATTGTGAGTATTGCCCGAGTCAACAAGGATTGTGAGAAGGATCTTTTTGAAGCACCCTTTAACCTTCATGGTTTGGGGAGTGGTGACACCTGCTAGTGCATGCACTGAGATCTCAGGTTGAGTCTCTTGAACTACTGGGTCCTCTTTAGTGCCGGGTCCACATCTAGCAAGCAAAATTATTGTTAGATGCACCTGTGACCCTTAACCCATTTTTCATCATAGTTGTATCTAATCCTTTCTCTTTGTGAGCCCATAGCTCTGCCTCAATCAGGTGCTTGATTGGTGTGGTTATGGTTGTCTGCTAATTCACTATGTTCTTTACTAGTAAAAAGGTGGGAGGTCAACGTTGTGTGGAGAGTTTATCTTCTACTAACTTAGCCAGAACCAAAGCATCCATCATATTTTTAGGTTGAAACATTTTTACCTTCGAGCGGATCGGCTCTCTGAGGCCACTAACAAAGCAACTTTTGAAGAAGTCATCTGACAACCCTTCAGTCTGATTAGCGAGTTTTTTAAATTCAATCTGATATTCACAAATAGTACCTATTTGATGGAGTTTGGTGAGATCTCCTGTGAAATCCTTGAATGTTGAGGGACCAAACCTACCCAAAATTAAGGATGCAAAATTTGACCAATCGGGTTCATCATTTGTCTTGAGATACCAACGATACCACTGAAGTGCTTCCTGTTCCAGATGAAAGGAAGTAATTGGGACTTTATTTGCAAAATAAGTATTGTGGAGGTTGAAGAATTGTTCAGCTTGATATATCCATTCTGTAGGATCTGTACCATTGAACCGTGGAAAGTCTAGCTTAGGTCCATGTGAGAAGTTGGAAGCAAAGGAGTGATGCTCTGAAGAAGACTCCTCCTTCTGCACTCTATTGAGCAAGATGTTATTCTATTGATTCAAGCCACACATCATATCAGTTAAATTTGTAACCTGAGATTTCAATGTGGTGATTTCTTCCTCCATGATTTTTGTGCCTACACGAGTGGTGACCATAACCAGTTGTTAATAGCCGAGGACCCTTCACATCATAGCCCCTCTCACTGTAGCAGATAAAGTAGCATACTCATTCATCTCCCTCTCCAACTCTACATGTGGGTTAGGTAACCCCTCCCTCACTGGTGTGGGCTTCTCCCTCCGAAAAAATGTAGGCTGAGTGGGCTCTTTTTTTTGCTGCAATTTTTTGGACTTTTTTTCTTGCTGCTTTTTTTTACTACTACTTCAAAAATAGATTGTCTGCAAATGTGTGGTTGGAAATATTCTCAACTGTGGATATGCTATTTTTTTCTCTCTGAAACTGATAAGTTGCATATGGACCCCAGGTTTGTTTGGATGCCTAAAGGATTTTTTTTTTAATTCTCTCTGGCCACCAAAGCTGTCTGATTGAGTATCACTCTCCAAAAAAAAATGGATTTTTTTTACTACTAATTTAGAAACAGATTGTATGCAACTGTGTGGTTGGAAATATTCTCAACTGTGGATATGCTGTTGTTTGCTCTTTGAACTTAATAAGTTGGATATGGACCCCAGGTTTGTTTGGCTGCCTAAAGGATTTTTATTTTTTTAAATTCTATCTAGCCACCAAAGCTGTCTGATCAAGTACTGCTCTCTATAAATTTTTGAGCGCAAGTTTACCCCTTAACGATAGCTTTTGGTTTACCTCACGGGTGGAAACTAGTCAATCAGGATGGGGTCGTTGCCCTTTTTGCTGGCAGGTCCTCTCAATGGGCCAGCTACTTCGGGGTTCCTGTGGTACTCCTCACAATGAGTTTTAGGGCTTATGCCTAAGCACTTCCCATAGTAAATAGGATAGATATTTACCCAATCCAAAATGATGAAACCTGTAATGAAAAAAATTCTTACCAGAAATGGCACAACTCCTAGAAAGCCCTGCTTCAAAAAAAATTGCTCCAAATCTACCCACAAAGCCAAGAAAGCGCTCTGATACCAGATGAGAAGAAACTCCTACAACATATTTAATCAAAATATGCAAAAATAAAATAACTCTTACCAATAATAGAAACACAGAAAGCTTATATTGATCGCAGGCCACTTCGAGGGGGCAACCTCCTTTGAGTAAGCTCAATATAATAAATTTGTGGATGCCTTCATTGGGCCTCAACACTTACTTATATACTAACTCTATTCTAACAACTACTACTTCCCTTGTATGTGGGACAATTCAAATATGCTCTAAGGGATGACTTACAAAGCATATGCATCCATAGTAATTATTACACTAATACTACAAAGAAAAGGGTAAGACATTGGTTCCTAACAGTCCTTTCTTCTCACAAATCTAGTACACCAATGTTCCTCTTAATTTATATATACCCTTATTAGACTTCCCACAATTCCCTAGGCCCTTTCCTCTATCCTTTTGTCTTACCCTATTATTCATAGTCAAAGCATTACCTGATGTCTCACCTATATTTTTACATCACATTTACTTGTTAAGAATAACACCAATAACATCATCAAACTTTAAAGTGTTTGAACCAGATATAAAATTACTCACATCTATGAATAAGCCATTCCATCTTTTTGACAATAAGCACAAAATAAAAATATCCCCAACCTCATCATCAAATTTTAATCCTACATATCTTAACTAATTTGTGACCATTTTAAATTAACTTAAATGATCAGCAACAGTCCTACCTTTAGATATCTCCATATTAAATAAATGCTTCATAAGAAGTACCTTGTTAGATGCTAAGAGTTTTTCATACAATCTATCCAATGTATTTATCACATCCTCTGTTATCTTTTTTTTTGAAATATTGAAGGCCACCAATTTTACCAAGCACAATCATATTATTCTCGGTAGCTTTCTATCAAAAACTTCCCATTTTTTGTCTTTCACAGTCCTCGACTTCTTTTTTATTCTACCCAATGGTAGGAAAAGATCATTCTGATATAGATAATCCTCCATTTTCATCTTGCATAGCTCATAGTTTAGCCACTAAAATTCTTGACCTTAAACTTGCTTGCTTCTGCCATTACTCCCATTCAAACCAAGAAACCTCTTTTCTTACAAGTTTATCTACCAAATAAACCCTTGCCTCTAATACCAATTATTAGGAATATAGAACATAGAGCAATATTAATGAAATAAACATGGAAATAAAATGTATATAACACAATATAAGAGAGACACATATTTAACATGGTTCACCTAATATGGGATACATCCACACATAAACAACAACTTCTTCTCTTATTCAATCCAAAAAATTAAGAGATAAACCTGCAATACATCAACCACAATCTCCTCTTCATTCAAACATAGTGTGCTTCCATGATTACAATGCCCTCATATCAAAGGAGGGTTACATATTAGTGCAAAAATACACCAACATATTTTATACTATTAGATATGTGATTTAATAGTGATCGGTATAGAATTACTATGAAATTACAATATTTTATACTACATTTTCACAAAAATTTTACTTCAGGGTGTTACCCCTAAACTCCCACTAGGGGGGCTCCATGTATGGTTACTGTCCCCTAGACCCCCATGGAAGCCATAATGAGGGAGGGGGTGTTGCCCCCCCACACACCCCCTATTAGGAACTATGCATTCTAATAAGGTCAGGCTCCACCATCCAACAACTACCATCTAAATGTGCTTGTCTCACTCACCTACATAGCTATCACCTGATCACAACATTGTCACCCATCAAATATTATGTTGACTACACATAAACCTTTCACATGATAACACCCTTGTCAATTGTTAGTAATCTTGTCATGCATCAACATTGGTGGCACCTGGTAGTGTTTGTGTCACCCGACAACACTAGTGTCACCTAAAGCAATGGTGTCCCTTGCCATCATTGGTGTTTACATTATAATCAATTGATTACATGGAATTTGATAGAAATGTTAAGGGGGTGGGACAATCAACTAATAAAAACCCTATTATCTTATTTTAGTTAGCCAAAAAAATATGAAGCAACCAACATCTACATCAAATACATGTACTATATTGAACTATCAAATGTATTTATGTTTATTTTTTATTTTCATATTAAGGTTCAATAATAATTCAAAGGTAAACCCTCTTAAATGTGGAATCCATAGGTAATAGTATTTTAGTTGAAATAATTAATTATGTCACCATTTGAAGATATTATTGATGATGACATGTCAACATTCGAAGACATTATTGAGTATGACTATGAAATGACTAAAGTAGAGGAAGATTATAAACAAGATGACTTGGATGAGTTGTACATACAAGAAAAAACTTCTAGATCTCATGAAACACTAGCTTCAGTTAAATAATGAACTTAGAATTATGTGTGAAGGAAGAGGAAATTAAATGACATTCATGATGATGAGATCGAAATACAAGATGATATTTGCACTCATCAAATACAAAATTTAGTTGAAGACCACACTAATAAATATGTGTGAAAGAAGAAAATTGCATAGATAATTAGAAGGTATTTTATGTTTGACTAGGCAAATAAATATCCATTCATTAAACCAGTGGAACCAAAAAATGGTAATGATACTCTAACATAATGTAGATGTAAAACATGTATTTGGAAACTAGGAAAGGACCACAAAATACAACTTAAATTGGACATGATTGATAAACATTTTGAAAAAATATGTGTTGGTAAAATAAAAAGATGGATAAAAACATAAAACATATATTTGTAAATATGGAAAATAAGGTATGTATGTAAGGTACATAGTAGAGTATGAATATCATCAGAAACATCTATGAAATCTCATGGAGAATGGAAGAAAAATAATAGCTGAGTTAGGAAAATTTACTTAAGCTAATCTTCATGCCAAAAATATATAGTTCTCTACCATCAATCACATTCTTAGAAACGGTAGACCTATATCATATTTTTTAGATTATAAGATTTTGTTCCAACATAATAGATTTCATAACATTCTAAAATCCTATTGGTCAGATAGTAGTGATTGGAAAATGGAAAAATGTCTTGCCATGATTTAGAAAGAGGATTTGAGAGAAAAAGTAGAAAATTCATGCTTTATCTCATTGTCAATTGATGAGGTCACAAAAATTGACAAAACATCTTACATTTGTATTCATGTTTATACTTTTCATAACCATTCAAGGCAACCTCATTTGTTAGATGTACATAAAATGAATGAAAATTATAATTTTGAAAACATTTACATATTTATTATTTTTAATTTGAATGATATAGATGAGATGTATGAATATGCTATATCTACCAATTTAGCTTGTGTTGGTGTTGATGGTGCATCTATGATACAAGTGCATAAAACTAGTCTTTGTGTTTGACTGTAAACAATAATTGACCCATATATAATTCTAATTCATTGCAAATCATGAAATGAATCTTTCTTAAAATATTGTTAGAACATTTTAAAATGTCACAAAAGTGGAGGATTTTATTAGTGACTTCCATGCATACATGTTAAGAAGTCCAAAAAGATGTTTAGAGTTTCAAAAAATTACAATTGGAGTGATTAATAGTAAAAATATTTTGAAATATGTTAATACAAGATGTATTTATATGTATGAGCTATCATGAATTTTTTTCAAAAAATATCCATCATCAGTGTATTTTATGTTTAAATACCAGATGGAAGTTGACAAGGCAAGATGTTTTGTTGTATCATTAAATTTAGAAACTTTACTGACATTATGTGGTATTTTGTCTATGTTTAGAGAAATATAATGTTTGATGAAACATGCAAAAGATACACACACACACACACACACACACACACACACACACAAAGAAAATGAATTTGTCAATCTCTAGATATGTTATACTTCTCACAAGACTGTTTTAAGGGCCCTGTATTTGGTAGTTGACAAATTTAAAAAAAATATTAACAAGCCTATTGGATATTTTAGAATTAATATTAATGATAATATTTGTATCATTATTTATGGAAGTAGATACCAATCCACACATTTCAAATATGTGTTGATTTAGTAGGAACATTAATAAAATAATTCCCTATAACACAAGTACTATATGATACTGTTATTTATGAGACATGGAAGAAATTAAGAAAGATTTCAAAAAGCATATCTAATAAAATTTGAGATTATTTTAAAAGAGATGAGTTTATTGATTCCATGAGAGTAATTAATCTAATATTTTGGAACTCTATAAATGGCGAAGAACTAACAAGAAATTTATTTATCAAATACATGGGTAGTCTCATTAAGCATTTCAACAACTTTGTGGAGATCAATGTAGTTAAAATTAAAGGTATTTTGTAAATAGGTTTTTTGATGTATTAGTCAACACATTTTATAATTACAATGAAATTTTATTATAAATTTTAAAATTAACCAATGGAAAGTGGTGCTATTACAAGGATATGGAAAAAAATTTACCCCTGCAACATCATAAAAGAAAAAATGAGTGAATATTTTAAATTATATGAACTATGCCAAAAAATTATTTTGGGATGTATGGAAGATGAAAATGTATTAAATGAATTATATTTTTTTAAATTCAAACATTATAATAAATTAAACAAAAACATAGAGACTTGTTTGAGGTTGTATCTTTCTCATTATCCCATAGGTGGGTTTCTTTATGAAAGAGTGCTTGTAATTTGGAGTTCACTAACTGAAAGAAGAGTTTTCATTAATACATACACAAATAGAGATGATTCTAATTTTGATATTAAAAATTCCACTAAAAATGTAGATACAAATGCCAATTTTGAAGAACTAGTTGCAAAAGGAATGCTTTAGCTACCTAAATCTTTGTTCTGTATGTATTCAAAATTGAAACTTTGTTATCTAATTCTTTAAAAATTATGATATTTTTGTATTTATTATAAAATATTATTTATTATACTTTAATTATTGTAAAATTTATCATATTATATTATTATATGCACAATATTAGCTATTCATAGTCAAATTTTTTATTGTGCAAATAGAAAATCAATAAGAATTATAAACCAACCTTCTCATAGGTACCTTACTTTAATATATTAAAAAATATTTTCCACTTTTCATGTGGTCGATATTTAAATTCTATCTCATGTTAATCACACTAATAAGATATTAATATAGGAATATTGATTAACAAGAATCCAAAGTAAAACAAAACAAGAATTTGATGTTCAACAACCAGTTTTATTAACAAATCCATAAAGAGAACTGAGAAGATTAGTTTCATCCCTTAATAATTAATAATTATCAATTTTAATTTCAATTAAATTATTGATTATGTTGATCAAATTAACCTATTTTTCAAAAATCCAATCATCAAAACATGTCTACGACAAATCAACACTATTATAATTGAAATTAAAAAGCAACACACATTTAAAAACATATATCATACATATAGTGAATCTAAATTAATTATAAACAAAGAATTACATTTCAAGATAATATCTAATAATTCAAAAAATAAAATTCATCTAAGAAGCCAATGCGTCTTCAAAAAGACATAAATATAATATATATTAAAGTTTGAAAATGATTGTCTTATAATATTATAATATTTCCAATACAAATTAATGTTACAACTGATATTAATTCATTATTTTTGAATATCATGTGCATTATTTGTCTTATTTTCTATTTTAGAAGACACTCCCTCTCTATAGCTCGTATCATCTTTCAGGAATCCTAATTAGAGAAGATCCTTGCATGCAACATTAATATTCTCAAGATTTTCCCTTTCATCCTTTACTACATCTCCTACCAAAAGGAATGAGGGATTTGCATCAGATTTTAGCTTGAACAAAATTTATAGATCCAACCCATGATCTTTGATTATTTTATTCAATGTATTATTTTGTTTAATCACCAAAACAAGTTTTTATTTCAATAAAATAACTGTATTTAAAAATTTTCACACTGTCTTGAGATGCAATTCAAGAACCTCCCCTTGATTCTTTAAATTATCATATTTTGAATGAAATTAAATGATGAATATTATTTAGCTAAAAATTTCAAGAATTAGATGAAAATGACAAATAAATTAGAATGAGTTTAATTTACCACATATTTACCCTTTTATGCATTAGCAATAATGACAAGGATGTTTTTTTTCCATTTCTTTTAGTACACTTTGGCCTCTACATTTAAATTCTCTATCATGTTCAACATTATATCTAAAAATTTATCATTGTAATGATTACTTATAATTATTTCTCAAAAAATAGTTTGATTCAACAACACATCAAGTTTTGTTAGTTAATTTTCAACCAATTTGAACAATTGGTTATGCTGGGAGTGATTGTGAAACTAGGCATTCATTTCATGAATGAAAAATTTATCCCTTACATCCCATATTCTCTAACACTCAAGTTTAGTAAGGACAATTTATTTTACATATGAAGTGATATTATCTACCAATAAATTTTATAAAGGAAAATAGGTATGCTCATCATTAGTATTAATAATCTTAAGATAAAGAGGGGTGGGAGGTGAGCTAGATTGTAGAGATTTGTGTGTTGATAGTTATTGGGAATTGGACTCTAGGCCCTTCAGCTTTGATCCTTAAATCATATCATGAGGATTGAAAATATTATATTTACCCCCACTCTTCATCCCAAAAAAGTTGTCATCAAGATATTTTTATTGTAAAATAATGGTCTCTGAGTTAGGGAGACCACCAAGAGAAAGGTTTGGAAACTCTGACATTGTCAAATACATAGTGCCACTACTTGGGGTTAAAAATGATATTTATTTTCCCCTGGTTACAAATTCATAGGATCGTACTAGTCTCATTAAATGTTTCCTTTGAGAATGGGTCCCTAAAAATTAAAAAGAACATCATACAACTACTAAATGAGAATAAAGCTAATATTTAATAATTATATTGCAAAAAACATTGATAAGTGTATACCTTACTATTGAAGACTCCCTAAAGATCTTTGTTGCAAATAAAAACATGGAGGTGGTTGTTGGGAATATTGGAGGGAAGATTCTAAGGACACTATAAAAATAACTTGAATCAAATCAAACACAAAATCTACAATGTATAATAAAATTATTAATAATATAAACAAGATAATGTTATTACTAGCAACATGAGACTAGGTTTGAGTTTATGTTGGTGAAACTATATTGGGTGGATGCATAATAATAGAACTCCATATTATTATTTTTGGTTAATGGACGATGGGATGATTCTACATCCATGTATTAATATACGCAGGCCTTGGGGGGTTACTGACTTCTTACTACTGCTTGATTTCTTCCAACATTATCTAACAGTTTTTCTTCCAAAAAATAAATGTTGGATAAAGACACTCAAATAAATTTTCTTTAAGTGGTTTATATTGAATGATATTATATTTAATATTATAATGACACTTGGTAATAATTATAAATTAATATTTGACACTTGTTTTTGTGGGTATACTTTAGCATTCAACATAGATACAATATGGTTAGTAGTAATGATTGTGGTTTGAAAAGGTGCACTCATGGATTTTAAATCACCATCTATTTGAAACATAGGTATAATAGAATCATCATGAATATCATTGCATTCTAAGACCAAATCAATAGATAGTTTTAAATCGTTACATAAATGAGAATTCATTTCACATGATGTTTATAAAGAATATATTATACCATTTTTAATGTCACAAATATTTGTATGTATGGATTGAATTTTCATGAATTATCAAAAGGATATAAATAAATATTATGTTCATGTGCATCTATTTGTATTTATAGAGAAAGAGAAAGGGTAATATTTTATGTTTCTAGAGAGATAAAAGAATACTCACTCTACTTTTATAGCATTTGAATCTTATAAAAAAATTAAATAATAATCACATTAAATTTTTTAAATATTTACATCATGTATAATGAGAGAAAGATAGGAAATTTCAATTTTTGTAACATTTACGTAGACTAGTAAAGGAGAAGCACATTGTACCTTTGTAATATTTACATCATCTATTAAAGGATAAGTAATTTCAAATTTTGTAACATATGCATAATCTAGTAAAGGATAAACATATTAAATGTTTGTATCTTTCACATCATCTGGTAAAGAATAAACACATTCAAGTTTTGTAACATTTACATCGTCTAATAAAGAATACTTACATTTAAGTTTTGTAAAATTTTCATCATTTATATCATGAAAACCATCTATGAATGTAAGAGTGTTATTATCAAGACTTTGCTTCATAAATTTTTTTTTCCCTATGCATGTTTATGTTAAAGCATTTAACGCAATGAATTACAGTAGTAAACTATAAATACAAATGAGGTGTATTTTCAAATAAATCATCTTTATATTATAAATCACACATGGGAGGAGTATGAGGATGCACATTAGTATTATGTTCCTCTTGTTCAAAATAATTTGTAAGATATATCTCTAAAGAAGGTGTAGGGGATCTAGTCTCTTCTATTTCAGAAATGGTATAGCCTTCATATTCCTCATTATATGACTTTTTATAATAAAGTGAAGAAACAAGCATAACATGAAGGAAATAACTAATAGGTGAAAGGAAAACTAAACTTTAAAACCATGGAATTACTAGGTGAAAAAAGGAATTATTATATTTTTGGCTCAATTTCCAATAATTAAGTATAACTTATGGAACCAATGGCTTTATTGGTTCAATCATAGACCAAATTATGTGAAAATGCTAAATATCTTATTTCTCTTAGTACTTTATGCATTAAATAAGTGAAATTTTGAAATAAGTTCTTTTATTTTAAATTCATATTAGTGCTTAATTGTAACACATTATACAATCTAAATTAATACTCATAGTTTATATCCTTATAAGGTTTACAACCAAAATATTGTAAAACATGACCCAATTTCATCACTCATTGAATCAATTACTTAATATGATTAATCAAGGATGTAATTTGGGCCAATTATAACCACAACATTATTACGGCTATATGATTTCATCCTGGCCAATTATAGGTGTTTTTAGGGAGTCACTTGGCTAAACATGGGTGAATTTCAAAGACAAATATTATGTCACATTGGTAGAGCCTCCATTTAATGGATATAGTTCACATGTTGATATTTCACCATAACTCCATAAGAAAGTCAAAATCTATAACTGATACCTTGGGTGACAGTTTTTAATTCTAAAATAAGTGATAACTACATAGTAAAGTTGGGGCATATTTAGTGTGAAAACACGTAATACAAGTTATTAAATAAACAATGTTACCTTGACAAATTAAAAAAACCACAAATTTGGGATAAGAGATTTGACATGTGGGAAACCATTGAATGAAAAAACCCCAAAATATATTACAGGTCTTGGAAAAATTAATTTCCATTTACATATCATGAATAATTTAAGGGTGATAAATAATGTATTTAAGCTAAGAGAGCATCACAAAGATGTAAGAGCAAGATTGTACCACTACCAAAAGGTTTAAAGAGAGGAGGAGAAGAGCTCAATAAATATAAATAGAAGGAATATGGAGTTACATGTGCAAGCTTCAACATGTACACATAGTGTCCCTAATCCTATTACAAGTGAGGAGGATGTGTGTGACATGTGAGGGGAGAGGAGTTACATTCAAAGACTATAATTGGATAATAGAGGTTAATGTCACCTCATAAATTTGAGTTAGATGTATATATAAATATAATAAATGCACACATAAAATAGACTTAGAAAAATCTTAAAATACTATATAGAAATACTCAAATAAGGTTAATTATCTAACAAGATATAACTAAGAGTACCACTAACACTAACTGATAGTTTTTTTTATCAACATGTAAGAAGCCACTATCGGTTGACTACCACAAAATATAATTAGATAAAATAAGAATCCTAAAATTCATACAAAATAAGAAATAAATTAAAAACACTTTAATTTTACTTAACACTAAAACTACACCCACCACTTGGTAACTCATTCTAGTACTCTGACAAAGAACTAGAGTTAACTGACAGTTCTATCTATTTTTAAAAAAATCTTTAGAAATGTTTAAAAGTGACCAAACAACTAATAAATGTCATAAATAGATTACATACCTTTAAAAACACCTAAAATATATTAATTCTAAAAATATAAATCAAGTTTTCATATTGACATCATACTCAACAATTTTAAAATGGTATGTCAAAATTCTAATTCATATATTTACACCATGACACTAGTAGTTGAATCCCTAGTTTTTAATTCATAACGTCATGTATAATCTCTTGAAGATAAAAAATAAAAGTCATGTCAGAAGTGATAAACTTATATTTTCTTTATACAACAATCCATAGAGTATAATCTAGAGAAGAGATGAGATCTCGCATGCTACACATGATTTTTAACCAAATTCATAAATATTTAATACCATGAGTTTTGGTAAGTATAATTCAATTATTAGTGGAAATAAGGAACCACAAAATGCTATGATTGTTGAAAGCAAGCCCTGATTTGAATCGGTCACACTAGAATGTTTTGACCAGTATGGTGATGTAGCTACTTTATTTACAGGATCATAGGTTTATAATGATAAAAATATAGTTAAACTGGTGATGAGATGAGTTGGTGGTCGTGTTGTTGGATTATTTATGATCCAAAGTTAATTATTTTAATAAGTTGTTAGTTTTTGCTTTGTTAGTAAATAAGTTGTTTTAGAGGGAAAGTTAGTTTCCCCACAACCACCTTGTGAAGCTTTATAAGCTTTCACATGTATTGTAACAATAATATTAAAATATTATGATATATTTGTAATGTGAAATATTTTTTAAAGGTGTAAATTTTTGAGTTTTTTTCCTACTTGAGGGGCTAACAGTCGTATTAGAGCATTGGCTTGTAATAGAGGATTGAAAGATAACCTTACAAGGTAGATTATTTCAATCTCATCAATTTGAGATCCCTGTATAGAAACAAGTATGATGAGATTTAGAACAAAATAACCAATGTCAATTTACCTGTAAAATTCAAGTGTATAATATGTCAGTTGTTCCAAAAGGAAATATATGAGGTGGTAGTGAAGAAACCAATCCCGTATATTGTATCTTGCATACCTAAAGGTCGATTTACATTAGAATAAAGCAGTAATAGGGAGTTAAAATTTTATTATGTCAATAATGGTGTAATATATTTGAATAAATAAAATTTAAGTGTAAGCATTCCATATTTGAACAGCACATCTTATGCGGTTTGGGAATCAACTAAAAAAGCCATTCCAGATTTGACCTCTAAAACTTTCTATCTCTTTTGCTCTCCATTCATAAGGCTAGTCGAAGTGAATTTTTTTGATATATTTGTAGAGATATCACAATATTATCTCTCTTTTAACATCATTTTGGTGGAGATATAGAATACAGAAGCTAGAACTTTTCTCTGCTATAGAAATGTAGGTTAAAAAATAAATAGTTTTGTGAATGACATCTGCCTATTGAGAGGGAAAGGTTGAGATCCACAAATCCATGTCTTTTTTGTTATATATGCACCATCTGTTATTATGATAATATCCACAGAACTATTGGGTTCCACCTAGGAATACATTAGCAAACCTATATTACATGTTAGGGCATGACAAGGTCTTAAAACTGTGTGGGCCCCATCAAACAAGGAGGGCGTACTTGTTGTTTTTCTATGTAGAGTGAAAAGGGAGGTAAATTGAATTTTATCTATATAAACTTGGTAGAATATTTCCCCAATTTTTTAATTCACAAAATCAAGAATATATTTAATATTCTCCCTTTAAACTTCAAATTAATTTGTAGTAGAATTGGTCATTTGGATTTTACAAATTACTTGCATAAGAGGTGGTTACAGTTTCAAAACCCATAGTTTATTTTGGTCAACATTTTTTAAATTAAGGAAATATTTTGTACTTGGAGATGTAAAGTTGTAAAGGATTATAAAAAATCATAAGGTGTAAAGGGTATGTTTGTTTTTTTTGTGAATGTGGTCTTGTGATTAGGCAAGATCTTTTATTTTATGTTTTTCAAGTTTACTTTTATGGTTTTTATGCTATATCTATTATAAATGATGTATAAAGGTGCATTATCGGTTGAAACCGACACCTTCTAAATGATAATTTACACACTGTCACTTCTTATTTGTGTTGTTGACAAACACACTATACTTTATAGGTCCCTCCTAATCCTCATAATTGACAAACTATGAGCATCATATTGGAGGTTGGAAGATTCCTAGGATGCTAAAGGACTTTTACCCTTCTCCAGTTAGCTATTCTCTTAGAGTTTGGTTTCATGCTTGGATAGCAATTTTGCCTTATGTTCTTGCTTTTAATTCCATTTTTAGCTTTTTATATATGATATTCATGATATGGAGTGGATAGAGTTAAAAAAATTTATTTTTCGTAATGCATGACTTCTCACCTCTCACCTAATAGGGAGAGAATACATTTTATTTGTTAGTCTTCAATTAGTCATTGGTGATAGTATGAATTGGCAGGGGTTGCTATCAGTGTTATTTGGACATCGGGGAGATGTGCCATACATAATACAGGTTTGTCACTTGCATGGGTTATCATGTGGGACCTTATGTGGCTCAACATAGTTAGGCATGATTGGTCATGTTCTATTACAATTCGGTATGATGATCACTGAGGATGAGTAGGCCGTGATTATGCTCATTAGCCATTTTTTGGCAAAATTATAGGGGTGAGCTTATTTATGAAGTAGTATCATTTTTTGGTCAATGCTATAGGTAAAATGCACCACTTATAGTTACGACATAGTTTTTTTTTATGACTTCAGAGTCATTTCTCTAGTTCATTCATCTGTTATACCCCTTTGGATCAAGAGGATTTTATTAGATTATTTGTGATCTAAAGTTAATTATTTTAATAATTTGTTAGTAAATAAGTTTGTTTATGAGAAAATTTAGTTTTCCCATAACCACCCTATGAATCCTTATAAGCTTTCACATGTTTTGTAAAAATCATCTTAAAATGTTATAATATATTTTTGGTGTGAACTATTTGTTTGAGATGTAAATTTTTGAGTTTCTTCCTATTTGAGGGGCCAAAATGTGTGTGAAATTTTTCAGGCCTATCTAAGTCAACAAAGTCGAGATGATATTAACAACCAACATTTGTAACCAATAAAAATCAAGACAATGAGATCTTCATTATATACATCAAATATATTGGTTTTAAATTAAATTAATTGGTCCTTCTCGATATATGATCACCAAATATGTTTTAGAACATGAATTATAATCTAAACTAAGTTGAAAAGTAATTAAATATAAATAACACAAATGATAAAATATAAAAGGTTGACAATTATTAAAAAGACAGGAGAAAATTTGATGAATAATTCAACAATGCATACTAGCTAGAGAAAGGTGCTTGAACATTCAAATAGAAATCAGAGCATGTGTTCTTATATAATCTTGATTTTTTAAAAATAAATGAAAGTATCCATAATAACTAAAAAATTATATAATTTTAAATGAAAAGGGAAGCTGAAGGGATAATAAATCCAAGCTATAATTAATTATTAAGAGATCAAACTTTTGGTGATAATGCTACCCATAAATAATCATGGTCAACATTGAAAGGTGGATATATTACATATTTTCATTTAAGGGAAAGGTGGATATATTAAAGCAAAGTCTGATAGTGAAAATTGACCGTTGTACTTAACTATGATGACCACCCTTTTTCTCTTCTTATATAAAGGTATTGATCTTGTTTTTATTGTTACACAAATTTCCATTGTGAAATTATTTTGTTTTGATTTTGACATCGTACTAAACTATCTTTTATATTTCTTATTCTCCTTTTATCTTCCATTCTATGTATGTTATTCTTTGGTAGGTTTTGAAGGAGAAGAAGTATATTGGTCCTGCTACAACAATGTACATTGTAATGAAAAACATTATGCTACATATCTAGAGGAGTCTAAAAAAGCATTGAGAGAGTGGGGATACGTATTAAGATTTGTGTTTAGTTTTTTTAAAAGTTATATGTACAGGAGGGCACAATTATTTTAACATTGATTTTTCTAACATTTCCAACCATGAGTATATTTTTTGAAGTTTAATGCCATTTGAGAAAGATTCTTGTGATGATGCTTCCAAAAGTTTATTGAGTTGGATCGAATTCATGAAAATACCATATGTTTTATTATATAAATGTAATGCTTCTTCTTGGCATAAGCCTTTATTAATATGCCCCACACATGCACATTATTATATATTTGGGAAGGCAAATATGTGAAATGGAAAATGATTTGTGGGTTACAGTTGGCCAGTGATATGAAAATATTCAGTTAGGCTGAGGAATTTATTCGATGGAAATATACAAATAATTCCTCACACTACAAAATTTTAAACCATTTAAATCTTAATTTTATTGTCATCCTTAAGTCACCTTAAATTAAAATTTATTAAAATTAGAACCTTTAAATCAAATTTAAACTTATTCGCATGTGGGAGGAGTATCTAGAGGGGGATGTCAAGGTGTTTTTATAGCACCTAAATTTTAAAAGTGGTGTTAGTCTGACTTAACTAAAGTCTTAAGGGTAATGTTAAGATACTTTTATTGGTTATATTTGGTTGTCTTAAGTGAGTGTAATTGAAATGAATTAATATGTTACGCAAAGGTGTTTTTAGAGATGACGTTGAGGATATTTCAATGGTGACATTAAAATGACTTATTTAATGAATTTAGTGTGAATTTATTAATTAATTTATATCAATATTTAAGTGTGACATTGGAATGAATTAATTGGATAATTTTTTGTTTATTTAATTTTTGAATCTATGTCCATTTTTATGGGGTGATGTTGAAGTGTCTTGAACAAATTTATTTCTATATTTAACCTATCTTTATTCTCTTAGTTAACTTTATCTATACTAAATTAGAAAAATAAGTTAAAGATAATGCATGGGGCACATAATTAGGTCATATCAACTCACCTAAAAATAAATTATGGCAACATGATGTCATGTAGGACTCGATATGCTCTAACTAAGTGCCATGTGCAACCAATAAATCAATTAGTTGCATGAGGAACTTGATTAGGAAATATCAAACCGCAAAACTTAATTATGATAATATAATGTTAGGTTGTGGAGCTAAAAGCTTCAACCCTTTGTAAACAGTGGAACAGATGGTTGCTGAGATCCAGGAGCACCGACGTCGGCAGCAGGACCGACGTCGGTAGAGACCAGTGCAGAAGGCCACCGGCGACGGCAGGAAGTCGGCCGACGTCGACAGAACTAGACAAGCAGGGACCGACGTCGGTCACCTATGTGTTCCAAAACTGCTCGTTTCACGGACAGTTAAGTGAACGAAGAGTTTGCATGTTGAGACCAGCCAGAGTCTTGGGCTGCGAGGATAATTGTCTAAATTAAGAGTCTAAGTTATTGTTTGAGTTAGGGATCTATTTATAGACCCATTGGCATGTATTGTTTAATGCATGAGATAGAAAGGAAGAGTTCCTTCTAGTTGTAAGATCTGTGAGTTGCAGGTTGTTGCAAGCTCATTGGAGATCTACATGTAAGTTTGGTCTTTGAATTGCAGGTTGCAGGTTCATGAGAGATCAGCTTGAAGTGCTATAGAGTGCTTGGTGTACCAGCAGGATTATTACTGACTGGTTGGTGAGGTGAACACCAATTCTGTGTGTGAGTTGGTTGTTGGGACCGTTTTTTGTGTAGGAGAGTGTGTGTGAGAAGAATTACTATACACTTGAGGTGTGGCGAACCTCTGTAAGGTGAAAGAGTGTGGCGGCTCTTTGTTGTATTCTTTTCTGTATAGTGTTAATACAAGATAGTGTATTGTCTCTCATATTCTGTGCTATTGGTGAATTCTAGTTACTTGTGTTTTTGGTTATTTCCGCATATTCAATTACTTATATTTGGTAATCATACTGTGCTCTTTCTAAGGAGGAAGATCCTAACAGGTGGAATTAGAACAGGTGTGTTTGTTCTTGGATTTTCTTCCACCTCCTAACAAGTGGTATCAGAGCTTTTGGTTGGGATACTAACAGATTGGTGTAGATCTGGGTAGTGTGTTTTGATTACAGGTTACTCACAGGGTTTCTGTTTGAGTGGGAGTTGAGCAATGGCAGAAAACAGTCAACTACGAATGGAAAAGTTTAATGGCAAGAACTACCAATTATGGAGGATGCAGATTGAGGACTATCTGTATCAGAAAGATTTGTATTTACCGTTGGGTGGGGTTGCTAGCAAACCCTTGGATATGAAAGATGAATAATGGGAGGTTCTTGATCGGAAGGCTCTGGGATCTATTAGATTGAGTCTTGAATCATCTGTGATTTCTAGCTTATCACAGTGTAAGACAACGGTGGAGTTGATGAAATCTTTGGCAAATCTGTATGAAAAACCCTCGGCTTCTAATAAGATATTTCTTATGAAGCGTTTATTTAATTTGCAAATGTTGGAAGGTGGATCTGTTCATAGCCATCTTAGTGATTTCCATGGTTTGGTAAACCAGTTAAGTTCAGTCAATATTGTATTTGATGATGAAATTAGAGCTCTCTTAATCTTGTGTTCATTACCTGAAAGTTGGGAAGGTTTGGTAATGGCAGTTTCTAATACTGTGTTTCCTTCAAAAGTCTTAAAAGTGGATGATGTTGTGAGTGTGATCTTGAATGAAGAGATACGCAGGAAAAGCATAGGTGAATCATCTGGAGATGCTTTGAGTGTTGAAGGAAGAGGAAGGCCAAGAGAGAAGAGAGAGCGTGGTAGATCAAGGTCGAAGACAGGCAGAAGATCCAAGTCCAGGTATGGCAGAATAACCTGCTGGAAATGTGGAAAGCAAGGGCACTTAAAGAGAGATTGTAGATCGGGTGAAGATCAGCATGAAGGACATGGAGAAGAAGCAGATGTTGCGGGTTACGTTGCACAGGATGCTCTGGTATGTTCTTTGGATAAAGTAGAATCTTGGGTTTTAGATTCTGGTGCCTCTTTTCATGCATCCCCACATAGGGAATTTTTTCATGAATATGTCCAGGGAGACTTTGGAGAAATTTGTGTAGGGGATGGTAAGCCTTGTTAGATTGTTGGCAAAGGCAAAGTGAAGCTAACATTGCAGACAGGTGACACATGGGTGTTAAAGGAGGTCATGCATGTCCCAGTTCTGAAGCGGAATCTGATTTCTGTTAGAAGTTTGGGTGAAGAGGGTTGCACAGTAACTCTCACAGTGGACTCTTGGAAGGTTACCAAGGGTACACTTGTTGTAGCTAGAGGTAAGAAATTAGGTACGCTTTATCTATCTACTTGTTTTACTGATTCTCTTTCTGGGTTATCTACTTCAGTTGTAGATTCGGAGATGTGGCTTAATAGGCTTGGTCACATAGATAAGAAGGAGATGTTGGTTCTTGAGTCAAAGAGTATGCTTTTAGATCTAGAAGGCATGGATCATGGTTTCTGTATGTAGAAGAAGAAGGTGAGGTTTCTTGAGGAATCTGATGTTAGTGACAAGAACAAGAAAGCCTTGGTTTTCAAGGAGAAAGTGACGGACAGAGTTCAGCACAAGGTGCAGAGGAATTCTCAGCAGAGCAAGGGTGATTTGGACAAGGGTTTGATCCAAAAGGAGCTCACAGGAAAAAGTCAGGTCTCACAAGAAAAACATAGAGACCGACATCGGCAGGAAAATTGGCGTCGGTGTCCAGACAGGGACCAACGTCAGCTATGTGCAGCGCGACGTCAGTGACTCAGGGCAGATAAGGACCAGTGTCAGCCAGGGGAAACCAACATCGGCAAGGAGGCAATCGCAGGGAACTGACATCGGTTGGCTGTAGACTGAGATGTGACCGGCATCGGTCACTGAGATGAATTTTGGGTGGACAGCTAGTTGTCATGGAGTCTCAAGCGCCCATATGGAGGACTGAAGGTGTAAGTAAGTTCTTAAATTCATCATTTCCCTTCTTTACACTACTTGTTGCTCACTTATGGCATAGAACTAGGAAGTTGTTAAAGAAGCAGAACATGTAGATCCAGGAAACAGTGGGAGCTTGGCATGGATGAGGATGTGATTCCTTGGAGGAGAACCAAACAGGGGTTTTGGGTAGAGTTGCCAGCTGGAAGTAAGCACTGAGAGACGAATGGATGTTAAGGATGAAGAAGAGCGGAAATGGATACGTGAGATGGAAGATCAGGGTATATGATCTTGTATTAGCTGCAGGGCAATGGAGGTTTGATCATTGTGTTTCTCTTTACCAGGTTGGATAATATTAGCTACATTATCCTATTTTCTGTATGATGTGCTTGTTGCAGGGTTACATATACAGGTATTGTTGAACTAAAGGTAAGGCTAGTTTAGGTGTGTGTCATGGAGAATCTGGGAGCAGCAAGATTCTTTGGCATGAGTGTGATCTAGAGACATGGAGGTCTTGTTGACTTTATTTCAGGATGATTGTGTGAAGCTAGTTAGCACGCCGATGGTTAGACAGTTCATAGAACAGGTGTCTTGATTCACATAATGAGGTTGAGTGCATGGTATGTACTAAACCTGAGTTTTCCCAAGCAGTGGGAGTTATCACAAGTTTGGAGTCAATCTGGGAGAGTAATACTGAAGGGTAGTTCAGTGGGACCAGCAGCAGGTGCACATGCTATGTAGGGTCAAGTTCTTTTTCTACATGGTTGTAGATGCGAATGTGGCAGGTAATTTGGATGACAGATTTTGCACCATGGATTTTGTGGTGGTTGGTCTTCAAGAGTGATCTTGAGGAGTGATACATAGCCAAGGGAACAAACTAGACGGTGTACAGGTACAGGTACAGGTTGCAGCTATTTATCTCCAAGTGGGAGATTGTTAGGTTGTGGAGCTAAAAGCTTCAACCCTTTGCAAACAGTGGAATAGATGGTTGCTAAGATCCAAGAGCACCGGCGTCGGCAGCAGGACCGACGTCGGTAGAGACCAGTGCAGAAGGCCACCGGTGACGGCAGGAAGTCGGCCGACGTCGGCAGAACCAGACAAGTAGGGACCGACGTCGGTCGCCTGTGTGTTCCAGAACTGCTTGTTTCACGGACAATTAGTTAAGTGAATGAAGAGTTTGCATGTTGAGACCAGCCAGAGTCTTGGGCTGCGAGGATAATTGTCTAAATTAAGAGTCTAAGTTATTGTTTGAGTTAGGGATCTATTTATAGACCCATTGGCATGTATTTTTTAATGCATGAGATAGAAAGAAAGAGTTCCTTCTAGTTGTAAGATCTGTGAGTTGCAGGTTGTTGCAAGCTCATTGGGGATCTACATGTAAGTTTGGTCTTTGAATTGCAGGTTGCAGGTTCATGAGAGATCAGCTTGAAGTGTTATAGAGTGCTTGGTGTACCGGCAGGGTTATTACTGACTGGTTGGTGAGGTGAACACCAATTCTGTGTGTGAGTTGGTTGTTGGGACCGTTTTTTGTGTAGGAGAGTGTGTGAGAGAAGAATTAATGTACACTTGAGGTGTGGCGAACCTCTGTAAGGTGAAAGAGTGTGGCAGCTCTTTGTTGTATTCTTTTTTGTATAGTGTTAATACAAGATAGTGTATTGTCTCTCATATTCTGTGCTATTGGTGAATTCTAGTTACTTGTGTTTCTGGTTATTTTCGCATATTCAATTGCTTATATTTGGTAATCATACTGTGCTCTTTCTGAGGAGCAAGATCCTAACAGGTGGAATTAGAACAGGGGTGTTTGTTCTTGGATTTTCTTCCACCTCCTAACATATAATTTAATTTTGGAGTTCAGATCATGTATTTGAGTGCCCCGTTCAACCAATCAGTCTATTAGTTACATGAGGCACATAATTAGGGCATTACGAGCCCCCTAAACCCAATTGATATAATGTAAAGTAATTTTGAACTCAATATGTAATAATTGAGTTCCTTATGTAAAAAATTACTTTATTGGTTACATGGGGCATGAAATTATGAAATATATCAAGACCTAAAGCTAATTTTATCAATTGAATGTTGTTTTAGATTCAATATGCCCTATTTTAATCCACATCACAATAAATCAATTTTTTTGTTACATGGGAAAATAAATTAGGGAATATAAATCCCCATAAACCTAATTACAAAAAACTAATGTCTATTTGGATTTAATATTCCCTAATTTAGTTCTTTATGGAACAAATAACTTAGTTGGTTGCATAACACACATGATTAGGGCATGTCAATCGCCCTAAATATATTATTGACAACCTAATGAACTTTCACACTATATTTTCCATATTTTATGTTGGGAAATTTATCAAATCTACATGAACTTGAAAATTGGAAATTGTATGCAAGGTATGTGGTGTACAAGGTGTTTTGTGCCAGCACTAGTTGTGTGTGATATTGTGCAGGTTGATTGCACAAGAAGAGATGGTTTCATAGACTTCCATGGAGGCTCTAAATGAATGTTTTTAGTGTGTGATAATGATGGAACAACTATACATGATACTAAGCTCAATTTTATTTCCCTTTGGGAGTTTAAAAAATGGCGCATAGTGGCTAATTTACAGTAAGGTCATGCAAGGCGGTGTGCAACATAGAGTAATGAAATGTTATAAAGAAGGAATATTAATAAAAATCTCTTACTATATCTATCAAACTAAATAATTGTTAACAATGTGTTGGTGGCACTCTAACACAAACTTGTTGAGGATAATTATTGTTGATCACTTGGCTTAGTAGTTATTGAATGTAATTTTTTTATTGTGCGGATGTTATAAGTGTGTTTCTAATAGTGACATGATTCCTCTAAGGAATAATATGAATCATATGATAAATCATGTATAAAAAAAGTTTTTGAATGTTGAATACATATGATCTAGTGTATGCATCGTAATATATAGTAAATTATGATATGAAGGTTACTAAACCCTGATAATTGGTGTCAAATTGTAAGATTATTGTATTTATTTTATAAAAAATAAGGTTTCTATGCTAGGGTTTTAGCCTAAAAAGATTTTCTAAAATTTAATTCATTCATGAATATATGCCTACCATTATTTTATTTTATGTAAGGTTCTTAAGTATAACTCTTCATTGTGTTTTTTGTCGTGCATAAATTAATTACCACCATTTGCTATCAACTTTCAATTAAAAGCTTTGAAAATAATTTAAATTGATATAAAAATACATTCAATCAATTAAACTAATTCAACCAATAAATTTATTTTGTCTCAATAAAACCCTTAAAATTATATTACAATAAACTTATTAAACAATAAGAGATAAAATTTCATCAATAAAACTTAAATATTATGACCATCTCTATTATCGACAAATCTCAACAAATCTGCCACTTTAAATAAACCCAAAATTTTGAATATGATAATAAATATTCACTACCAAACTATATTAATGTTTGAGGTTTTAGGAACATTTCCATTTAACAATTAAGACAAAAGTAGTGAGATAAAAAGATTATATCAGATAAATAATATTTATGTATTTATTTTAACAAATTACATTGAAGAATTCTCAAAATATAAGGAATGTCATCAAAATATCTATTTACATCTGGACGTTATTCACCTTAACAACCAATCAACTAGATTCAAATGCTCTACATTCACATAAAAAGAAAGAAAAAACAAGCTTAAAAAGAAAATACTGGTAGCTTCTCAAATAAGTTTACAACTTCGAATGCATTGTTGGCATTGAATGTGGGATCATCGGGTTTATCTAGCAGATGGAATGTTTCATTAATATATGATAAATTTTTTTTGCATATATATCCACCACCTTTCATTTCAAACCAAAAATGTGCCAAAACCATCACTATCATTTTGTAGTTCTCAATATTCTTATTTTCTAAAGATTATTATTAATTTAAAAGATTGTAGTTTAACTGGTGAGAATGATACTTGTTTATATATCGATTATGGTACAAATCTCTTTAGATATTTAATACAGAGAGTTAAATGGTTAATGTCAGGATTGTACCCTAGGTAATTTTGACGTTGTAAATGCCCCTTACTGATGACTAATTAACCAAAATAACTCATTGATTTAAGTTTATGCTTACTTAGTATTATAAATCTGCTCTATATATATTTTCAAAATAGAAATATAAATACCAACTTTCTATTCAATGATTCCATGTAATACCTTCAAATATATAATCAAAAAAGAAATAAAAAATCTATCATTATTTTCTTCCATTTCTAATATCAAAAGATTTCCAAAGTTAATACTTTGGTGTGTGAATTTATCAAAAAATATTAACATGGCCTCAAAGCATGCAATCACTAGTGTTACAAGATATCTATAGTTTATTTTATTATTATAATACATATAAATATAAATATTATACTATATATCATATATTTTAATTCATAATTTAATATTATATTATCTATTATATAAATATAATATATTTATATATATTGTGTGTTCCTTCATACAATATGGCAATGAGTTGTATGGAGAGGAGACATTTTATTACCAGATGAGTTTGAGTGATGACAAAGTGATGGGGAAAGGCTAAACATTAAAAATATGAAAGTAATGAAAAATTTAAAAGTAATTTAGGTGGTGATAATGTGGGAAAATGATAAGGTATTTCATGTGATATCAAACACCACAAAACCCATATCTTACACCTAATCTAAATTTATGGAAACTATTTAATGTACATGACTTGCACATATTTGATTGGTCATTTTATATTGTTAAGGGTCAAAGAGAATGTCACAAGCATTGATTTGATTGTGATAGAGGCTCACATCTAATGAGTGGATTGAATCATAGTACAATTTTGTTATGTATAGATAAGGTATTGAGGTATCATAGTCTATCTTGTAGCTTATGTTTGTCTATGTTATGAATATATTAATATCAGGAACAATTAAATTAGTGTTAAAAACGTACAAAAATACCAAACTCAAACTCCTAAAAGAAAGAGAAAGGCATTAAATAACATGCAAATGGTGAAAGATTTAAACATGTATTGGGTGGTGATACTGAGTGGTAATGACATGGTATTTTAGGTGATACCATATGTCAAGGGGGGCATATTGTACACCAAACTTAGATTCATGGTGGTGGTTCAATTTACATGCCTTGCATCACCTATTGTGAAGGGATCTATAGATCCTAAATTGGCAACATCTTTGATTTGTCATGAGTGATGGTTTGATTGAACTAGGGCTCCATGTCTTATCTGTTGTTCGAATCAACAATGTAATATCACTAGAATGTGTGATAAAACATTGATATCTTTGATTCTATCTTATTTTTTCCATTTTTTCATGTTTAAAATATATTGACACCTAAAAAAATTACATCCCTTCCAATGTTCCATCCACTATGGAGGAAAATACTAGTATTATTTTAACAAGTGATGTAAAAAATCATAGTGCTCAGCTTGACAGAGTAGATCTCTAATTTGACGAAGCCAATGGGGATATGTTTTTCATCGATTTGGATGGCATTCACATTATTAAATTACTCATTTGGATACCAAGGGTGCTTAACCAGGGGAGTGTAGTTGAGGTGTTATGAAATGTCTATCCTCAGAAGGAACATGTGTGACCTGTTGTCAAAGATGATAACACCTAACGTAATGGCTAAGGGGAGGCAAATAAAATTTGTGATTTAAACTAAATACAATAGGTAATTAAGAGGGCGGACCCATGCAATATTTTCTTATACTTTCCATACTAATGGCTCCTTTGTAAATCCCATATAAAAGGAATGTTGTCTTAGATATATGACTAAAAGTTTAAATATTGGATCCTTCTACGATGTAGTTTATAGCCCACTCCTTGACATGGGAGTGTGGGGAGGGGGGTAAATGCCTCCCACCCACTGTTATTGTAGGGGGTGCTAGGGTAGAGCCCCTTGGTGAGGGTTCCAGGGTAACACCCCCAAAGAAAAAATTCAAGGAGCCAAACCCCTATTTATAGCAAGATTAATTCCACCAAATTTTATTTTTAAAAGGAAAGTCCTAATGGTATTTTTCCACTCTATTTTTAAGAGGAGGAATACTAATGGTGCTTCACAAATTAGGCATATTTATCTTTGTAGAGTTCACAAGTAATATACATAATGAGTTCACATGTAATATGTTCATATTGAAATAATAAAAGCTTGATATCTTGCACCATGGATGTTTCCTTAGCTTGCTAAGATTTCAGCACATAAATCTAGTGTTTTGTCTCTTGCATTTATTTTTATATCAATTTGATTTATTTTTATTTCTTGTAATTACTACTTATTTATTGCCACAAAGGTCATAATTTATTAAGAAGTGGTATCTGAGCAAGGTTGCTCTTCTTTTACAGTAACTATGTTATGTATTTGGTGTTGTTTTTTGTAGCATCAAATTTCAAAATTTATGAATGCAAAGTTTGAGGTGAAGAATTTTAATGACAAGAACAACTTTGAGTTGTGGAAACTCAAATCACATGAAGTGATAGTGAAATAGGTCTACAAAAATCCCTAGATGAAAGAACAAATAAACCTATGATGATTAATGACAATGATTAGTAAGAGCTAGATATAAAAGCTCTTAGTGCAGTATGATTATGTTTAGTAGATGAGGTTCTTTTCAACATAGTTGGAGAAATGATTATGATAGGCTTATGGACTATATTAGAATGATTGTACATGATAAATATATAACAAATCATAGTTACTTGAAGTGTCAATTGTATACATTGTGAATGAAATAAGGTATGAAAATTGTTGATCATTTAAATATTTCAATACTCTGTCATGTTAGTTGACTGGTATTGGTCTGAAAGTGGACTATGGAGACAAGCTAATCACCTTATTATGTACTTTGTCATATTTTGGGATCATATAGTAACCTTCATTATTTTTGGTACTACTGATGAGATTGACTACAATTCTATTGTGGGAGCATTATTGGTTGATGATGCGAGGATAAAATCTAGTCTAGTGGCCTTATTCTTATGATGGAACCATTATTCTTATGGGTAATAATGTTTTTTGTAAGACTAAATGGACTGGTACCATTAAAATAAAAAAATGTTTGATGGTATGCTATGAACGCTAACATAAGTCAAATATGTAGCATAACTTAAACACAATTTGAATTATTTAAGTGAATTATATTTTTATGGTTATAATTTCATAGGTCAAGGTGGAACTATAAAGGTGTCTAAGGGTACCTTAGTTGTAATGAAGGCACTAAAAGTTGGGAACCTTTACATATTGTAAGGGGGTTCCTATATCAATCAAGTAGTTGTTGTATCTAAAATAAAATAAGATCCTTCTTGTTAATGGCGTCTATATTTAGGTCACTTGAGCAAAAAAGAGTTAAAGGTACTTAAAAATCGTGATATATTTCCAGTCTGAAATCTCTATATTTGGATTTTTGTAAGCACTATGTTTTTGGAAAACAAATTAGATGGAATTTTAAAGCAAGAATTAGTATTTAAGGAATTTAGAGCATTGATTGAGAAGAAAACTAGTAGGCCAATCAAATGGTTAAGATCAGACAATGGAGGTGAGTTCACATCCTTGGATTTTCAAAACTATTACAAGAAAATTAGGATTGAAAGACATAAAACCACCAGCTATAGACCAAAATAAAATAGGGTTGCTAAACACATAAATATGACTCTTTTATAGAGAACAAGGAGCATGCTCAACAATACAAATTTGGATAAACGTTTATGGGCAGAACTAGTTTGTATAGCCTGCTATTTGATAAATCATTCACCATCAGTTATAATAGACTCTAAGATTCTTGAAGAAACCATGTATGGATAGGCCAACCATGTGATTATTCATATTTGAAATTTTTTGTTTGTAGAGCTTATGCTCATAGTAATAAGAATCAACATTCAAAGTTAGACCCAAGATCTAAGAATTACATCTTTGTTGGGTTTTGTGAAGGAGATGGTGTTAAGGGATACAAAGTGTGTGATCCTACTGCCCATAAAATCATCATTAGCAAAGATGTAAATTTTTATGAAACTTCTTTCCTAAAATCAAATGTTCAAATGAAATAAAAATAGGAACCAAAACATCAACATGTCAAGGTTGAAATTGAACCATCTTCAAATTCTAAAAATGAGGAAATTCAACTATTTTTTTATGGTGAAGATGTTGACAATGCTGAAGAGTTAAAACAACTTGAGGAAACACCTCAGAAGTCATAATGGAGTTCATGAAATGAGGAAACACCTCCACATCTAATATGGAGGTCTACATGGGTCAGGGATCCTCCTAGTAAGTACGGTACCAACATTTCAATTGCTTTGATTTGTGATGATGGGGAACCTAGTTGTTACATGAAACATTAAAAGATGTGGATAGTGCCAAATAGAAAAGGGAAATGTAGGAGGAAATTAATGCCTTGGATAAGAACCACTCATGAGACCTAGTGCAACTTCCATAAGGCAAAAAACATGTTGGCTACAAATGGGTTTGCAAATGAAAGATAGGTTTTGATGAAAAGGTTGAAAGGTACATGGCTAGATTGGTGGAAAAATGATTTTCATAGAAAGAAGGTCTTAATTACCATGAAATATTTTCAAAAGTTGTTCAAATTGTTTCAATTTGAGTTGTCTTAGCATTAGTGGCTTTAATTGATTTTGATTTGAAATAGTTAGATGGTAAGACAAAATTCTTGCATGGAGATTTAGAAGAGGATATATATATATATATATATATATATATATATATATATATATATATATATATATATATATATATATATATATATATATATATATATATATATATATATATATATATATGGAACAACTCAAGGGTTTTGTACAAGATAAAAAAGAAGGATTTATTTGTAAGCTCAAGAAATCATTGTATGGCATGAAATAGTCACCCAAGCAATCGTACAAGAAGTTTGATTCCTTCATGATGAGCTAAAAATCTTTGAAGAATGAGCATGATTATTGTGTTTACTTCAAGTTTTCGTAAAATGGTTTATTCATTATATTAATATTTTATGTTGATGATATGTTTGTAGCGAGCAAAATCATGGAAAAAATTAATAGTTTAAAGACTCATCTAGCTAGGACATCTGATATGAAGGATCTAGGAGCAGCAAAACCAATCTTAGGCATGAAGATACATAGAGATAGGAAAAATGGAAAGCTTTGGTTATCACAACAGAGGTATTTGGAAAATATACTAATCAAATTTATTATAAAGTATGTGAAACTAATTAGTATCCCTTTTACTTTCCATTTCAAGTTTTCTTCAAGTTTGTGTCCCGATAGTGGCAAAGAAAAATAGTATATGTCTCATGTACCATACCGTAGTGCAATAAGAATTTTAATGTATGTTATGTTATATACAAGGCCGGGCATTTCACATGTAGTTGTGGCAAATCTAGGTAAATAACATTGGGTAGTAGTGAAGTGTGTGTTTCACTACTTGCAAGGCACAAGAGACTATTGAATCACTTATAATAGATCTGGTGATTCCATGTATGGATATGTTGATTCTAATTTTCTAGGAGATATGGACAAAAGAATGTCAACATCTAGTTACGTTTTTACATTTACTAGTGGACTTATTAATTGGATGTCAAAACTTTAAAAGACTATTGTTGCATCAACTACTGAGGCAGAATATGTGGTTGCCTATCATGCTTATTAAGATGAAATTATGATAAAGGGCCTATTGGGTGAGTTTGGAAGAGAGCGATACAAAATGAAGGTATTATGTGATAGTTAGAGTGCAATTTATTTTGCCAAGAATCCATCTTATCACAGTAGGACAAAGTATAATATGGTAAATTAGTATCTTATTAGATATGTGATTTATGAAGAAAAAGTAGCACTTGAAAAGGTTCACAAAGAGGAAGATAGCGTTGATATCCTCACAAAGCTAGTTTTATTAGAGAAGCTAAAATGGTGTTTGGCTTCTCTTGGCTTGCAAAAAAGGTGATGAGTTGGTCAGCAAGATATCAAATTGAAATTGTTGTCAAAGTGGAGATTGTTAGATATGTGACAATAAAGTTAAATGTTGGATCTTTTTGCAATGCGGTTTATAGCCCACTCCTTGACAAGGGGGTGGCGGTGGAGGGGACAACACCCCCATGCAACCCCTGCCTTTTCTTCCTCCCTCCCTCTCCCCTTGTTCCACTATTGTGGCAGGAGTGTCCAAGGTGGAGCCCCCTTGGTGGGGGTTTGGGGGTAGTGGGCCCGAATTAAAAATTCAAGGAGTCAAATACCTGACTCTGGGAAGATGAATTCCACCGGATTCTATTTTTAAAAGGAAAGTCATAGTGGGATTTTTCCATTTTATGTTTAGGAGGAGGAATCTTAATGGTGTTTTGTCAATTAAACGTATTTATCTTTGTGGAGTTCACATGTAATATACACAATGAATTCCTATATAATCTATTCATTTTGAATTAATAAACACCTAATATCTTACAACGTAAATATTTCTTTAACTTGCTAAAATTTTACCACATAAATCTGGGATTTAATCTCGTACATATATATTTGTCTCTCAAATCGATTTATCTTTGTTTCTTGCAATTACAGCTTCTTTGTTGCTGCAAAGGTTGTAGTTGCCTAACATGACTATGACTGTGATCCTGCTGCTGAGCAAATCGCAAAGCGGCAACGGGAGGAGTTGTAACGGCCGTCTCAGCATTGCACACACAGAAAATCTACCGTGATATCTAATACAACATGTTCCTTCTGCAGCAGAGTTTTCAGTAATGTACTGCATAGTTGTAGAGTCTCAGGTGAATTGCGCAACCGGGCCCCTTGGCATTGGACAAGGAAGCACATATTATAAGAGGCTATATATGCGGCAACATGTTGGAGTCGATCAGCGGCCAAAATGGGTACAAGGACGTACTGTCTAAGTAGGGTTAAGCACGCAGAGGTCCTTTAAATGCCTAAATTAAGTGATATGGTCTGTTCTGTGTGTCATCAACAATCCTGCAATCCTACGGACGTCCTTTGAAAAACTAACCAACGACTAACTCTTCGGATAATACAGTCTTTTTGTTTAAAAAGTTTCGCTATCTCTTTCCCACTAATATGAATGATATATTGCTAGTCGATTCATATCTAAATGAAGATTAGGTGGGGATCGGGGAAGCCTCCAATGTTGACTTGTACCATGTGCTGATCACGTGGGTAAAGAAACTAGGAATAATTTCACGTGGTTTTACGAAGTCTCCATCATATCCATCTCGAAAGGCGTGACATAGATATAAAAAAAAAAGTCCATCTATCATAGAGATCAACGAGAATTTTGTGAAAAATGTAATGGAGTCATCAACTAATGTAATGTGGTATGTGATAAATTTAAGAGAGACATTTCAAGATTAATTTTTTTAAATATTTTTAGATAAATCTCTCTTTAAAGTAATTATGTAAATAGTTCAGTGGGGCATTTAATTTAGGAAAATTGAGATCCAAATTACATTACATTGTTGTAAATAGGTATAGGAGCTCGATTTCCTTGATTAGTTGCATGGAGCATTTTAGTAGGACATATTGAGTCTAAAATGTAATTAGGTTGTTCAAAATATGTTTAGGGAGATCAATATGCCTTAATCGTGTGGCCCATGCAACCAATGGATCAATTGGTCACATGGGGCACTAAAATAGGGCATACTAACTCCGATATAATAGTAGGTTATTACAATTGTGTTTAGGGGGCTTGATATGCCATAAATTTGTGTTTCATGCAACCAATTCAATGATGAAGATTATGATGCACTAAAATAGGTTAATCCGATTTCAAAATCTCGTTAGGTTTTTGAAATTAGTTTTACACATGGTTTAGTAATTAATAAATGTTTAGACAAAAAAAGGCTCATTCCCTCCCCAATAAAATGCCTCTGGCATAAATTAAGTACGCAGAGGTCCTTTAAAAAACAAAAATTAAGTGAGATGGTTTTTTTGTCTTTGTTATCAATAACCTTGCAATAATGTGGTATTGTCACACTAATAAATTACCACCCTACTAATTTTAGTGATAACTCCTCAAAAAATAGTCTTTTGTTTTAAAAAAATTAAAATGGGCATGGGCAAATTAATGAATGATATCTTTAAATAGTTTCAACATCTCTTTCTCAGAAATAGAAATCATAAATTGGTATTAGACTCATATCTAAATGAATAATATTGGAGCAACTCCAATGTTGACTTGTGCCATGTGCTAATCACATGAGGAAAGAAAATGGAAATAATTTCACATGGTTTTATAGACTCTTCGCAATATCCATCTCGAAGGGATTGAAATAATTCCATTGATATTGTCACATGTGGTGGTGATGGTGGATTATGATCTTCATAAATTTTTGATAGGTAATAATAAGGAATAAGGGGGCCTTAATTTGTGGTGAAAAAGGATCTGTTTAGTATATCAGACCAAGAGAGATAAAATATGCCTCTAAGAAAATAGTTGGAGACAAGAGAAATGAAGAAAGTGAAACAAACACAAAATGAGCAAGCTGGATACAAGAGAGAAGACCAAAGATTTGATACCCAAAAGCTACACAACTCAGATTAGTGTAGGAGTGCTAGAGGGAAGCACCACATGGAACCACTCTCACGAAGTAGGAAGATCCTAATACCAAAATCCTTGGTCACCAGTCACTTGAATGTCTTAAGGCTACAAAACACACTCCAAAAGTCAGACCATCAAATTCCAGGATGAAAACATGAACAAAAGCGAAGTTTTCAATGAGTTAAGTCTTTTCTAAATAATTATCTATGTTCTCCCTAGGGAGGGGGGCCTTCACAATGTCAATCTTCATTATGAATAAGGTGAAGAGCTCTAAAGTTAGCTAATAAATCCCCTGGAGACTCTATCTCATGATAGTTATGGGAGAAAAAAATTCAACAAAATGTTAATGACATGAAGGATATCTTGAATGGTTGAGTTAAGTTACTGATATTCATATATTCTCTTTTTAACAACATTAATAATCAAGAGAGAATCACCTTACATGGATAATTTCCTAAAATTTGAATCAATAACGATTCTCAAACCTTTGAGAAGAGCTAGAACTTTAGCAGAATTCTTTGAAGACTATGGAATGTGGAAATAAAAACATGAAATCATTGGTCCCAAATAATCTCTAAAGATTCATTCCTCCACCAGAAACACCTGGGTTAACTTTGGATGCCCCGTCAAAAGTTAACTTGACATAATTTTTATTTGAAGGCTTCCAAGTGGTCAGTAATTTTTAGTTAATTTAGGGAGGGAGGATGAAGTAATTTTTTAGTAACTTCCATTTTAAGAGAATATGATGATGCTCTCCATTTAAATTATTTTTAGGAGTCGATACTTTAGCCTTAAAGGCCTTTTGAAGGAGCGCATTGATTTTAAGTGTTAATAAATATTTTGAAAGGAATAGTTTCCTAAATAATCTATTGATTCTTTTTTCCACAAGCTCCAGATAATTAGAGGTGGGACCATATCCCAAATACAATAAACTTGATCCCCTCCTTTTGTCCAGTTAATCAAAAAATATTGAATAGAGATGGTATCTACCCAGAGTCTATTCTTTTTCTTAATGAACCAAGACCAAATTCAGGAAAAAGAATAATGAAAGAGGATGTGGTTCAAGGTTTTAGAACTATAATTACAAAATATGTACCAAGGGGGCCCTTGAAAACCAAACCTTTGTAGTTTATCCCATAAAAGAGAACTATTTTTCATGATAGACCACATATCTACGTTAGCTTTAAGAAGACCCTGATGGATCTAAATTTTTTTCACATGCCATGAAGGTGTATTAATATGAAAGTCAACTTAGTGTAGCATTATTTTATTGAAAGTTTTAAAAATGATCTCCAGACCATTTTAATCCATTAATTTCCATTGAGGTACTAATATGGTGAGAGTTCATGAATAAATTGAAAGAATTAAGAAACATAGAGGAATGGTTGGAAGTAGAAAGACTTGGATTTTTTCATATGCTATGAGGGTTTCAAACACTTTGTATTTCAACCTAGTAATTAAAAAATAGTTATCCCCATAGGTTTGAGAAATACTCTTATAAAATGCTAAACAAATGATGATTGCAGAGAGAGCCCACACTAGACCAAACATCCTTTTAAAAGTTAACATATTTGTCATTTTTAATATCCCATTAGAGGGAGTTAGAGATAAGGTCTCTATAGGTCATGAATTTCCCAAACTAGTTTATGTGACCTCCAAGAGCTCGAAAAAGGACATTTTTATGCATATAAATAATTGTATAAGCCATGCGTGCTTTATTAAAATCATTCAAATCTATTTTTTGGTACATTTCTAATGTTCATGTATAAATCTACCAAAGATAGTATTCTTATTTTTAGACATAGTATTTATATCAAGTTTTACTAAGCATAGTTATGAATATTATGGAGAACATTGGCTATTAGAATGAATATAGTTGAAACCATAGAAGAGTCCATAACCAAAAAAATCCAAAAATACCACATGCAAACTTATGCAATCACTCTTTCAATGGTTTTACCCTTGAAACATTGAAGGAGTTTGTAACCTTATCTATTTCAATAAACAAGATTCTAGTTAGTCATGATCTTGTTAGGAGGTTAATCTATTTTAATCAAGTCTTATAAAAGTGTTGTGACATATAATCATAATCTTCCTATCGATTTAGTAGTAGATATAGTATGGACTAAATAATAATTTGTTAATTATTATCAAGCATTTATAAACTCTAAGCATTTTTGAGAGTTAATGAAGAATTGATTACATGACATTCCCATAAATCTAGTGTTGAACTAAATCTTATTCCATGGAATAACAAGGATCTACTCAACTAATGAAGTAGAATAATTTATGGTATTTTTATGGTTATATTGCTATGTATTTATCTTTCATTTCAAGCATAATGTTGTGTGACAAAATTTAACCTATAGGTATGTGTGTTCAATACATGTGTATTGTAATTTAGTTTAATTTTAATTCATATATATTTTTAATAGATTGGATAAAAAATGGGTTTTGAAAGGACCCACAATCTTGTGCAAAGGAGAGAATTAAAACTCTATCATTAAAGCTCAAATGTGATGCCTTTGCCAATGGAAAAAAAATAGGGGGTAATATCCCATCACTACAAGAACTTCCACCAAAAATGACCTAAAATAAAATTTTACCATGAAACTTTCTTGAAGTTTCCACCAAATAAATCTGGGTTACTTGACCCCTTTATCGCTAGTATTCAGGATTATCACGATGTCCTCCCAAATAAAGGGACATATAGAAAGCTTGGGCCATTGCTTTTCTTCCCTTTTTCCATTTATAAACTAATAACCATCCTTCTTTATTCTCAGCCTAAAGGGTTTAAGAGGTTTCCTCAACTGGGATGTAGGGCTGGTATTTGTCTTTCGCTATAGTCGATGGGTTAGTGTCTGACTTAAAAGAATCTAGATCTGGGATCTCCTTTAAGAAAGAAACTAGTGTTGGCATAATCTTCCTTGGAGAGATTAAATTAACCAATAGTTCATCTTCAAAGTGTGATGAGTTTTTGGGATCCTTGTTTGAAGCAGGGGAAGCAGGGGATTCAAAAAAAGAGGTAGAATCCTCATTGTCAGTTGCCCACTCTTCATCTGTATCCAACACCATGAGGTTTTTGGGGATAAAATCATTCCACTAGGAGGAATTTTATTTTTTTAGGAGGTTACAATTTTTTATCAAATGCCTAGTGCCAAAACAACTATAATAGTGAAACAAAAGAACTTCATAGTCAATAGCTTGAGACCAGTACAACCTCCAACCTTCAAGGTGAGTTTTTTTTAGAAGATTATTGGAGGTATCAATATTCACCAAGATCCTAGAAAAATTAGCCAGGGAAAAAATATCAATATCTGGATGCATATGCAGATACCCACCCAAAGATCTACCAATAGCCCACATGTTAGATTCTTTCCAAAACTAAAGTGGAAGGTTGGGCAGACAAACATAGATGGGTTTAATATGCAAAGGTTAAATGAGGAGATTAAAGATAGGGCACTAAGATTTTGTGATCAAGGGATGGTGATTCAAGCTCTAGGGAAGGTCCTGAATCTTGTCCTTATCCTCAATATTATGAAAAACAATAATAAAGAAGCCTTTAGCATAATAGTAAATATCAAGCTTACCTAAGATAAGGGGTTTTTAAATCTAATTATTAAGATCTTAGATATTTGGCTAGAGATCTAAAAAAAATTAGCTGATTCCCTTGGTAGAAACATATCCCTCTAATTTGAGAACAATCATACTTTCTTCTTTGTCAAAAGTTACCACTAGGTTACTAAGAATAGGGGTGAGAGGTATGGGATGCAATCTAGGACTTAGATGAGAGATATTTTTAATGAAATAGGTGGGCCTACATTATATGTGACCTCTTCCTCCATCACCATAACATCTTGATTAGGTTGGATACAGTTGTAAGGGTTTGAAGCTAAGTGGCTTGCCAAAATAATTTTTCCCACAATCGGAGTAGATTCATGTTGTTGCTAGCAGAAGGGGCTATTGGCTGTAATGGAGGCTTGACCATGGAAGTGGGAATGGCCCTAAATAGTTCCAAGATTACAAGCTAAGCACCATTAATCTTCTTCCCCATGGATAAAGTAGAACATGACTAATGGTGGCAGGGGATAGTTGAAATTAGCGGTGGCTGGGGTAGGTGTATGTGCAAATGAGGAAGAATGGTGCTTCCATAGAGGTCCACATGGGTAGGGCCATTATTTGAATTTTTGATGGGTGGGAGATTGTTTAGAGTGCTAAGAGCCATTGAAACAAATGATTTTATCAATAGGCACAAATGCTTTTCCTAAGAATTCATATGCATTTCATTTCATAATTAGTTCCTTTCAAAGTAGTTCCAATTTCTACAATTTAAATTTATTGCATTTTTCCTTTAAAGGATTTTTAATTTTAGTAAAGTTTGTTCCCATTTCAAATCATTTCAATTTATCAATGTTATTTACTGTTAAAATCAATACAATAATATTAGATTAAAGCAAGTAGATAGATCTTTAAGAGTAAATGATCAAAACCTCCCCCAAAATAGATAATTATTATTCATTATTTTGCATACCTTATGTGAGATAAAACTCCTATGGACCATCTAGGACTCAAACCTAGGACCTTCCACTTGCTATTGGAGTGCTCTACCAACTGAGCTACTGGCCCCTCTATGGCTAGCACATTGTTGGTCTAGGTGTGGCTTATCTCCAACACCCCCCCTTCTTAAGCCACACTGCAGGTGCTTGGGGCTCTTATCCTAGCTCTAATACCACATGTGAGCTATAGATCATATGGAACAGCTAGGACTTGAACCTAGGACCTTTCATTTGCTACTAGAGTGCTCTACCAACTGAGCTACTAGCCCCTCTATGGCCAACCCATTGTTATTCTAGGTGTGGCTTATTTCCAACACCTTACAGTTGAATACCATTGAAAAATGGCCCTAGTTTGATATGACATCAATTGAACTTAGTTGATTAAATTATTAGATTTAAAATCCCATAATTAGGTATTTTATAGGTGTTAGTAGGGTATATAATCTTAAACTGATAGTTGCTTAAGAAAAAAATACCATAAATTAAATAAAATTATGAATAGACTAAGAGATTCAAAGGGAAGATACATTCCAAAGACCCCTCAACAAATTACAAGTACTAGTAAGTCATAAGAATAAATTGTACTAGAATATCTTCTAGGAAAATAACTTTAGACTATTGAGGAGGAACCATTGTTAGCTTCTCTTGAAGTTTGGAATCATTCTCTAGATGTAGGTATGTCATTCTAAATGAATAAATCAAGGGATAAAAATAATGTAATCAAATTTTTGAATCCCAATGAAGTAGCCTTCCAACCATTTTTTATTATTCAACACCTACCATGAGAACTCTCCATAACATCTATTGGGAAACTGTGGGAGACAATCTGAGAAATAATCCACCAAATAGTGAGGTAGAGCTCAACCACCAAGGAGAAATTTCACCTATCCTATTATCCTAGATCAAGATGATAACACTATAATAAATAACATATCCCCATCCATACTATCTAATTTCATGGGATTGTCCACAAGAGACCCTGACCAATTCCTATTTGAGTTTAAAATCTTGTGTTAAACCTATGATTATAAAATTAATAATCAAAAACTAAAATTGTTCCCTTCCACACTTAATGACTCAACATGAGATGGTTTATGGATTTACAACCAAATTATATTCACACATGGCATAAAATGTAAAATATATTCTTGGATATTAATCAAGACTATTATTGAATAAGGGAATGAAAATATGAATTCTTACATATAAAATAGAAGGAATATGAGAATATGGAAGACTATCTTGACCATTTTTTATTTGCAAATAGAAGATGTGGATATGAGTTAGAGGAATATTTGAGAAAAATGGTTTTCTTAAAAGGATTGGATGTTGATGCTGGAGAATATTTGAACCTAATGAGAAAAGAAGACATAAAAAAACTTGGTCTCAATGATATTAATGAGTGATGCAAAACTTATTAAAGAATGAGTGTTAGTATTAAGAAGCTGAAACATGAAAGGGAAGTAATGATGTAGGACAACTCATGGAGGAATTTTCAAAATTGTCCACTTCTACACTCAAGGACTCTTCCATGGGATGATTTATTGGTTTACAACAAAATTCTAGTCACACATGGGATAAAATTTAAAATGTATTCTTGGAGATTAATAAAGATTATTGTAGAGTAAGGGAATTAAAATAGCAATTCTTCAATATAAAACAAAAAGAAGATGAGAATATGGAAGACTATCTTTCCCATTTTTTCTTTGCACATAGAAGATGTGGATACGAGTTATAGGAATATTTGAGAAAAATGGTTTTATTAAAAGGATTAGATGATGATGCTAGATAATATTTAAACCTAATGGGAAAAGAAGACATAAAAAAACTTGGTCTCAATGATATTATTGAACTATGCAGGAAGTATTAAAGAATGAGGGCTAGTATTAGGAAGTTGAAAACATGAAAGGGAAGCAATTATGCAGGAAAGAAAAATCATGGAGGAATTTTCAAATATTAAAACATACATTTTAAGCCAATTGAAACCACTCTAGATGGCTTACACATAAAATCTAATGCTTCTACTAAACCTCTAGCTATGTAATGTCCAAAATGTAGACTAAAGTATGCACTCTGAGATTTCCCTCTTGAGATGATAGATATGTGTGGTATTTATGATACAAATGGCCATTATACAAATAATTATGTAATCCTTCCTAGCCTTAGGAATTAGTTGAAACAAAATACCCAACTAATAGAATATTTCAATTACATACAAAGAAAAGGAAATAGCTTCTCTTAACAAAACCCAAATCACTTTATTCATAGATCTCCTTCCAATCCATGGGTGATGCCATGGGATGGAACAAAACCTCAAAAAACATGTGGACCATCAACTTGGTCTCCATAGGATTGGACATCACCATAAACTTAGATATCTTAGCCAACCCACCAACCATGGATCCCACAAAATCAACAATGGGTACCTCAACAAACATTCAATAAACAAAGGAGGTTTCCACCTCAATAAGTGTTGATGCCTCCTTCTAAAACTTAGCCTCCAAAAACTGAAGAAGTGACTCAGCCTTACTTACCTACATAAAGAGTAAAAAACTCAAAAATAGACAAGTAACCCCTATTTATAGAACTAAGCAAGAAGGAACCATGGGAGTTAATGCTTTTGATTGTAGTAAATTATAGCTGAGATCAAGTAAAACATTTAATATTACTCTAATCACAATGAATGAATTCCTTAAATAAGAAATAAAAACAAAACCATCCCATTGAGTTAACCACAAAAAAATTAAATACTCAAGAGGAATAAAAAATAAATAAACTATTATTGTTCCTTCCCCAATTCCTTTCCTTGAAAGACTTAAGGAAACAATGAATAAAAGTGATTTTTTTTTATTCAAAGGGCTAAGGAAATTGAACATTTAAATCCCATTATTGCAAGCAATTAGAGGCATTTCATAGCTCAATAAAGTCATCAAAGGTTTATCCATGAAAAATCTAGGGAGAAGAAGGCAATACCCTAAGACTATATAGATAGAGAGAAAACATACTAAATTATTAGTAGGAAAACTATTTTTTCCTAAGTATGGAGACCCTAGAATTATATTTATCATATGACTATAGGAAAAAATGAAATACCCAATGTGTTAGTGGACCTAGGATCTATTATCAACATTATGATAGTAGACACTTTTAAATCACTCTCCCTTGTTAGGGTAAAACCTGATACTAAAATCTTACAAATAGTTGGTCAATATATTTACAAACTAGAGGAAATCATAGAAAATGTCTCAGTAATAGTAAAATATAAGGAATACCCTATAGATTTCATGATAATCTAGTATAAGAGCTAGAAACTAGGTTACCCATGGATCCTACGAAGACCAATGTTGGCCATAGTTGTATCATTCATAAATTGTAAATATGTAGATATGACCATTTAAAATAGGTTGAAATTAATTTTTTACCTTTATCCCACATACAAGACCACCTTAAGATGCTTCAGACCACTTATGGGCTGATAAACTAAAACAAGAAAATAATAAACTTTCCTCTTTGGCCATGGTAGCAGTTAAAAATCATGTGAATGAACTGGAAGAAGATCTAATAAGATACATAAAAAATATAATTTGGTTATGGAGTCCATCATTATAGATCTAGAATCCATTAGTCTTGCTCTGAAGATACCTAGTTTGGCTCTAGAGTCTACTAGACTAGAACTAGAATGTGATAGACCATATTTAAAGGGTAACCAAACTAGCTCTAAAGTCACTTCTAATGAAATATATGATCTCAAACCATTCTAGTAGAGAATTTTTAGTTGGGAATGTAATAGTCAGGAAAACTTTCTTTCGTCTTTTTGTTTTCTACTTGAAGGTGTGATTTTAAAGAGAAATTCCTTTTTCAAAGATGTAACCATTTTTGACATGTTTCAGCTATACCCTTTCCCCTTGAACTCTATCATGAGTGAATTTAGGCAAGTCATTTAAATTTATCCAAGGATAATACAACTATAAGTCCAAATAGGACAAATGTTAAATATAAATAGTTGGTTAGACAGTGAGTAGGAAACTAAAGTTTTTAATATTCTAAAAATCCATACAAAAATATATTCTTGGGAATATAATGACATTGAAGGTATTCAACCAAGTGTTTTCAATAATCACATTTACATGGAAAAAATCAAACTACTAAGACAACCACAAATAATGATCAATCTAACACTTAAGGACATGGTCAAAATAGAAATATAAAAACTAATACAAGTAGGATTGATCTATCCCATATCAGATAGTCAATGGGCCTCACCACTTGTAGTGTTTACAAATAAATACGGAAAAAGATGGATATGTATATATTATAGAGAAATTAATAAAGCCACCATGAAGGATTACTTTCCTTTGCCTTGCATAGACCAAATCTTAGACAACTTAGATGTGAAGAAGTATTTCTCCTTCTTGGATGGGTTTAATGGAAACAATCAAATAAGGGTAGATCCATAATATCGAGATTAAATAACATTTATATACCCTTTGGTAACATTTTCATATAGAGTTTTACCTTTTGGCCTATATAATACACTAGCTACCTTTCAAAGGCCAGTCCTATCTATCTTTGTTGATCTAACTAATGATTGTGTAGAAATATACATGGATGACTTTACAGTAAATGGTGAATCTTTTCATGAATCCTTGAGTAATCTAGATGAAGTATTAAATAGGTGTGAGAAGCACCAATTATACTTAAGCAATGAGAAATGTCTGATGATGGATGATCAAGGAATTATCCTAGGTCATCATATCTTAGTGTAAGGAATATAAGTTGACCCCAAGAAGATTGAATTGATATGCAACCTACATATAACTAAAATTTAAATTGATATCAAAAGTGTTTTAAGACATGCATGGTACTATAGGCATTTTATAGAAGACTTTAGTAAGATTTTTGCACTTATGTTTTATTTTCTCGCTAAGGATAGTGAATTTTAGTAGACTGACAAATGTCAACAAAATTTTGAGTCAATAAAATAAATACTAATTTTTGATCCAATTTTGAGAGTTCCTAATTTGGATAAACTTTTTTATACACATTAATGCTTTTAACAATTCTATGGGAAAATCTTTGGGCAGAAAGATGAAGAAGGTAAGATGTATGCCATTTATTACATTAGTAAGAATCAAAATCCTAATGAAATGAATTAACATTTACTACATTTATTGTGATGATGTATTTCATACAGATATAATCATCTAGTTATATAGACCTGTCAGAAGTTTACATAGAGTGTGGTCAAATGGTTGACTTCTAGGTCAAGTGCACCTTGCTAGGTTTTACACATTGGTTCATGCAACCTTAACCGAATGTTAATTGTGCCATGTTGTTAAATGGGGTTATTTATGCATTGATATGATGCATGTGTGTCACATTAAGTTACATGCAAGATCTTGTGTTTATTTATTGTGTTTGGAGGATCACTTTCTACCTTTGTGCACATGTGCATTATGATTCCTACCTAAAACTAAACTTATTCATCTAGGTAATACAAGGTGGATATGTGCATGGGATGATCCTACATCACTTAATCTAATTCATAGAACTTATAGTGGAATTTCCCATGAATCACCTTGTCTAAAAGCGTAAAATAGATCTAAAAATTTACTCAATTCAAAATACTCAATTAAACTTACTCTCAATGTCACATCAAAATTACTCTCATAGATTATGAGCTCATATATATTATATATTTTTAAATATTTTATTAATGGAACCATTAGTTTGGGTTAAGAACACATCAAATGTGTCATTGTGTTCTTACATACACATTGAAATTCAATAGAAAAAAATTAATGAGATCTAACAGAGCAAAATTAATATTCAAAAAATAGAATTTTAGTGTGGAAAAATGTACCCATGTTATTATTTCAAATTATTGGTCACTCATCCTTCTATATCTTCTACCTAGTCATTGTTATTCCAATGCATCACTGCCAACCACACTTAGGGCTTGGGATTCAATCACACTAACACATGCTACATGTCAAAAGTATGTAAATATAATTATATCCATCCTCAAATATACAAATTGAACCATCAATTAGGTATGAAACATAAGGCACAATCTAATAGATGAACACCTATTGACGTAATTTAAAAAAATGACATGATGAGAGACAAGGTGAAGGCTTATCCATACTAATATAAAATTGATGTGATAATTAGAAACTTGCATTAACAAAATTTCATCATGGTTAAACACAACATGATGGTTAATATAGATGGATTATAATTCACAAATAAAATTAAATCATAACATAATACATTATATTATAACATAACCCCATTTATTTAGAATGTGAAAATTTATATTTATTTTATAATTATATATATCTAACACAATTTATATATGTTAATTATGTAATTATAATTCAACCACTCAATTTATAGTTTATGAAGGTATATATTTTGTGTTAAAAATAAAATCAAAGTCCAATGATAAATTAGAAAAAATAAGGGTCGAATAGTGGCTAGTCCCTACCTTTGTATTATCAATTGTTTATGTTTGAGTTTGTATGTAAGTTTATAATTAATTGCATTTAGATAAAGAGTGTAAAAACTTGTATATAAATTATAATGCATTTAGTTATTAAATTATTAATGTCATCCACTCTTTTTCCATGATTAATGACATATATATACAATATATTATTAATAGTGATACACGTTTCAATTTTAAAAAAGGAGAGATGTGCTAATTAAATTATTTGTTATCAACAGTTGTTAATTGGAAACATATCATGTTTTAATTAGGATAAACAAAAACATATGCTACATTGTTAGACCATGTGATAATCATGGGATAGAATAATAAAAAGGCATATGATAAATACATTACTTCTTATATTGGACTACATCATAGCATTCATGCTACAGTCATGTGCAGGGTCTTGGGAAAAAAATAATTAAATTAGTGGAAAGTCATATACAACAAAAAATTTCAATGTAATGTGAAATTAACAAGGTAATCATGTGCCAAGTCCCTATGGGAATTAAAATAGAATTGAATTTTTTAATAAACATTAAGTAAAATAAAATTTGCATGGCACATTTTTCAAGACAAAATACATACAAAGTTTTCAAGATCAAATGGAAATAAATTGTATATCATTGTTTAATATGCTAGTGTGGAAATAAAACCCCCATATTTAAAATATAAGGAAATAAGCTCACTATAGAATTGATTATACACCTCTAGTGTTTGAGTTACCATGCATTACAAGTCATGTTAATAATAAAAGTATACTAATGTTGTTGTTAGGGTTATTGTAAGCCTTGTGATTTGTTACATTTGATGTGGAGTCCAAACTTCTAGAGGCTATAACTTTTGATCCGTAACTCCATTCGAGCTTTCATTTCCACCAAAATGACCATCGTAGAAAGTTTAATTCAGCCATAAACCACATTATCCATTTACATATATTTTTAGAAAATTTTGAAAGCCATAAGTGACCATTTAAGTGTCTAAAAATACATTTTAGTATTTTTTCCAAGAAGTTTCTATATTTAAAAAGTCTATTTTTGTATCCAAAGGTAAAATTCAATTGGAATTCATCCATTAGGTTCATTTTAGCATATATAATAGTTTTTGGAGATTTTTAGTCTCATCCCTTAAATGCAACACTTCTAAAAATAATAGTTGAAAAAATCACTAGAAGTCAAAAGTTACTAAAAATAACAATTTTCACATAATTTGACAACAAACTTGCACATGCATTGTATTTCCAAAATCCATTCAATGTGATGATTTAGTTCTTATATGTGAAAAGTAATACAATCTAGAAAATAGGGAAATAATGTCTACATATGATCAAATTATAGATAATTTTAATATAAATTCCATATGTATCACCTTCGGTATTGAACCTCACCATGAAAAAGTGAAAATTGATAAAAACATTGCTCAACAGTTCTAGGTAAACAATCATGAGAAATGTGAAAATATGCTTAGTCAAACCTAGTTGACTAATATAAGGAGGGTAAATAACAAGCTATTCAAAACTTTATATAGATCTAATTTTAAGGAAGAACTATAAAATATGATTACTCTTCTATATAGGGTCATGGGAAATGAATTAACAATTTTTTTTCACTAGTGGATGTGCATGTTCATCAGTATCAGCTATTATAATACTTTGGTCTCTAAAGGTATTATTTACAAAGTGAAGGATAATTATTCATGTTTGTGGTCTTAATGCATGAATTTCAAGATTTTTTCTTTAGAGGAAGCTTTGGAGGACTTGCAACATTATAAAAAAAGTTTCAAAAAATGAAATTAGATGTATATACCGATATTTGGGCCATTCCTTGTGATTTTTTCAAATGAATATGAATCAATGGCACATACAACTAAAAAATTGAAAGAACAATTTAAAAATATTATTAAATAAGAGTTATTTGGAGAAAAGACATTCAATAAAGAAACTTTGAGCAAGATAATCAATATTCATTGTGGTATAAAATATCCCACTTTAAATTTTCAAAGTCTTTTCAATAAGATTGAATAAGAAACTAACACATCCTATGAGTGGCACACACATTTGGCTCATACAGTTGTCCCTACAAGAGAAATAATCATCCAAACTATTCATATATTTAGAATATATTGGCTAAAATCATCACATAAATAGGAGTCGTATCCAGTTTTAATAGTTGAGGAAGATTCTTCCAATAAAAAGAGTCTTTTTCTTCTTGATAACCACTCAAAGTCACCTTTTCTCTCTTTAAATTTTTATTTCTTCATTGCACTTTTTTTTTATTGACAAGTAAAAGGTCATATTTAGTTTTTAAAGTCTTTTGGAGAAAAAATCACTATAAAATAAAAATATTTTACTAAAAAAGTATTTATAAAAGTGGTTGTTAGATGGTTATGAGGTGGTTACACCCTCATAACCTATAAATATAATTTTACTCATTGTGAATAGGATTTTTGACTCATAAAAAAATCTTGGCAAAGGAGAAAGAGGAGATTTATACATTTAACTTAGAGAAGAATAAATAAAATAAGAATTTCATAAGGCTTTATTCTTTGAATTGTTTTGCGGAAACAATACTTGTGAGTGTGTTCATTCACTTTGATTATTTCCTTTCAAATTTGTTAAAATACTATTGTTAAACTATCAAAATTAACATTTTTTAGCATAAACTTTATTTTGAATCTATGTTATAAATTTTAAATTAGAGAAGCCTTGGAGCAATGGAGAGTAATTTGAATATTTATTCTCAAAATGATATATAGAGTTGTTCTACAATGTTTCTTGATATGTACAACCTCTGTAGCGTATGTATTTTGCTCATACATCAAAAATATGTCTTTCTTTGGCTTCAATTGAATGTTAAAGGTTTCAAACTCTCATAGTAGATTCCTAGGTTACATGTTAGTTATTTGCATTCCATTTTACCTCTTCCATTTTATTCCTTATTTTACACATTCTTTTCTCTTTCTCTCTCCCAAAATTATTTTAATGTTATTTTTCTAACACCTTTCTGTACTTTTAGGTTAAAGTATAAAACACTCATAAAGACACATTTTTATTGTAATATTTTTATTTTCAGTGTTGTCTTTGTTTTTAAATAAATGTAGCTCTGCCTTCAAATATGAGAGTGACTTTGTCCCCACAAAGTTGATCGAAATCCTTGATTTTTCCTCTGATAAATTTTTAGCCAACATGAAGTCAACATATTTGAAAGTAATTTTTCTACCATATCAGGACATGAAATAAATTGTAATAAAGGGTCATGAGTTTCAAGCATTAATTTCATGTAATCAAACATCATACGAGCGAACATAAGAATAGAGAAGAATTTTAAATATAACTTTGATATAATTATGAGATGATATGAAGTGTGTATGCTCTTATACCACTTATATAGGGCCCAAGAGGAACCCCATGGACAACAACACTTAACAAATTCAATGGGTTATTAAAAAAATGCATATTGAATGAGAGAGGCTGAAAGATATGTCAAAGTGCAATGAGAGAAGGGAAAGTTACAAGAAGAAACAATGGATACTAGATTATAATTTTTATGTTATAAGGTTATATTAAGCAATAGTTCAATATAAGATGCCAGATATCGGATGTGTTGTGATGTTTAAATTTTAAAAAGAATGTAGATTTATATTGATATATGTTACAAGTGTGGAAGATAAATGATCAATTTCACTGTTACAATAGCTAGGAATAATTGCTTCATAAGTAATCATTATTTTGTCATGTTTAGGTAACACTATTGCATAGCTATGTGAAATAGTACTAAGATTGTAAGAGTTTTAAGGCATCGACAAAGATGAGTTAGGGTGTTGAAATATGACCACGTGTGGTTGGCATGGACATGAAGTTGTTGGTTAGGTTGATACATTGTCAGAGCAATGTCATTATATTGTAAGTCAATGAAAGTCTTAGATCCTCCTAGATTATTGTTAGTTAACTTACAGATCTTAAAAAATCATCATTATTGATTTATTAAATTATTACACTATTTTTTGTATGACATATAATTTAATTGTTAATTTGTTGAATATTTTTAATTGTGTGTGAGACCTTCTTCCCACTTTTATTAATTAAAAAAACTCATAGAATAATATTAATAGCTATTTTCTCCTTTCAATTGTGGAGTAACAGTTAAAAGAGATGCATGTACTTCGTGCAACCCAAATTCAAAATCTACTAGTGATCAATATACCTACAACAAAATATATAGTATTGATGAATTGGTTAAATGAAAATAAGAAAATTAAAACCCCAACTTATATTCAGAATAAAAATGAGCCTAATAATCCCACAACTAATATATTTAAAGAGAAAGGAAAAACAAATAAACAAAACTAAATTTTGAAGATATAATAAACCATTTTTCAAAGTTTTAGCTGAGGGGCCGGGATGGCGACGAAAACGTGTTTAATATGAGTTATCTATTCTCACACACTTATTTACGAATTTTGAAAAGTTGAAATAATTACTACATGATTACATTAAAATCATAACCATAAAATAAACCTATAAATTTTATCAGTTTGAAATCCTTAATTAAGGATGATCTTGGTCTAATGTTAAACTTGTTCACATAACTGATGAGCTCACACATAGATTAATTTGTTGGTGGATTTGAAAGAGAGCCAAATAAATTACACACATGTTTTTTTTTTTAATTGTATTACTCACACACATGGAGCAAAATAAATACAGGTAATATGTAACAGAAGATAGCAGACAATTCTGGACAATCTGGGGAAAATAGGTGAGAACATCAAAGAATTTGGGGATGTATAAATCAACAACTAAAAATAATGTAATATCACTAACCATCTACCGGCAATGCTAACATTTCCCTCCTTATTACATTAATTTTACAAACATCATATCCTTGATAGTTGACCCCGCCCCTTAATTCAAACATGGCAAAAAAGTTTCACACTCTCCGCATACCCTGCTCACATTTGAGGTGGCATGCCATCTCCATGGCTTCATGGTCTTGGTGTCATGTTGTTTTTTCCTTGTAGCTTGACCACTAACCTAGAAGTGACAGGAGTACATCTCTCTGCTGCACACCTTTGGTGATTTCTTGGATTACCACAAATCCATATGGTTCTCTGTTGTAGCTTGACCACGAATCTGGAGGTGAGAGAAGCTCTCGACTGTTTTATACACTTCGATGGTTTCTCAGATTTCCACAAACCCTTTTCCAAGAACCAAACGCTACTTTAGTGCTTTTGCTTCCCACAATGTTCTTCATCAGGGGGTACCAAACTAGATAATGATGTCGAATCTTTTATTGAAAACCACACTGCACAATCACACTGCATACAACATAAAAGAAACACACTAAAAAAATGTCACCAAAGCAATTATGCAGCCTTGTCCTAGGCGACTCACGAGAGGACGCCGATTGTCTTCCAGCCTCCGTATATCCTCTAGCCTCCAATTGATTGTTGTTTATTCAACGGATTTGGCTTTGAGACTCAATTTTATAATGATGAACATTGTGTACCAATGATATTACATCCATACAATTTTTTTGACTCTATATAATACAACAAACATTTTAACAAAACAATTTAACTCACAAAATAACTTTTGACTCATTATTTTTAAGAATACTCTTTTGACGATCTAAAATAGACATAATCTAAAAAGACTTAACAAAATAATAAAACTTGACTCAATTTTAGATTTTGACATTAAATCTAAATATTGACTATATAACTTTTTGACTTATAAAAATAGAAACACTATAATAACTTATTATAGCCGTCATCCAATGACTCATTATATGACGTAATAGCTAATATTAAAGAAAACTAGATGATTTCGATTCCTAAAATAATAATAATAATAAATTCTTAAAACCCGTGACTTTTTACATGGATAGACACAAATGAAAAACTATAAACTAAACTTTGGAAAAAAAAACGCTTTTAACATGACATTTAGACTAACCCCAAGCTTAACATGCACGGACGATGGAAATGCTGCCGAATAGAAATACATTTGAAGGAAGCAAATACACAAATATCAACGGCGTTTAATTTGACGATATAAATGAAGTTGTACTCTCACGCAAATTTGTTATGAAGTGAACTGCGTTCGAACTGCAAGTTTTTCTGGACACTTTGATGTTTTGATAGACAGACCAAACACGAGATTACAAGTGTACAACCGAGATATTTACTGCAGACTTTAAAACATTTAATGCACATATCTGGATTGATCAAGCGATGCATGAATAGATCAACGAAATTCAGATCCTTCTTCAGGCTGATAATGACGCATCCAATCCAACTGTACAAATTCGAACAAATCTGCTGATATTTAGATACGTTTGAAGGATGCTCCACTTGATATGTTGAACGAAATAAGACTGCAGATCGAATATTATATAGATTTTTCACGTCCACAGCTAGTCTGAGGTATAGGCATGAAATAAGCTACAGATATTCATCCAGACTTGGCTGTCTTCTATGATAGGCGTCGAGTCTTGGTTGGCTGCATTGCACAGATCGCAGCTTATCAGGCTTTTCCTGCACCGTGGTCCGTAAATCTATCAATCCGGGGCAGTAAACAAAAGAGTGTGGATGCCCCTTGATCACAAATTAAAAACCCATAGCTGTCTTAAAATCCTGCTCTCATACCACACTGTTGGCGGATTTGAGAGAGAGCCAAATAAATTACACACAGGATTTTTTTTTATTATTATTGTATTACTTCCACACACGGAGCAAAATAAATACAGGTAAGATGTAACAGAAGATAGGAGAGAGGTCCGTACATAATTTTTTTTCAATATTTCTATTAATGATATTTATTTTCAAAGTTTTGAAATATTGATGGATTTCATAGGAATTCACCTAGATAAATGATCCTTGCCTTCCATACCTAATTACGATGGAATTTACAAATTTGATACAAGGTCAATGAATTAACTTTATACATGTATAATATTTATTTATTATACACATTTGATTTTGTTATTTATATTTTTGTTTGGTAAAAATTAAATTGAAATTTAAATTCATGGTCTATTTTAAGGTGTTTGAATATGTTAAACTGAAATTGTTTTGAGCAAATTTATTTTTAAAGATTTCGATGGAATAGTTCATAGGTTTTTTGAAAGGCGACCAATATAGAATAGTTATTGATCCATCTAAAATTATTAATCTTTATTGAATCTATGTTTGGTAATTATTGCACTCTATAAAACAAGGGAATTGAGTGCCAAGTCCTAATGGGGCAATAACTTTGAACATTTGTACAATGTTGATTTTTTGGAAAATATTGAATTTCAAAACAGTAATATAAGCCAAAGTCATCATGGCTTAGATTTAAAAACTTTTTAAGACCCAATTTGAAAGAGTCTCACTCTGCATATTATACTCATTGATAAACAACAAATTATCCTTAAATATCTAAAATCTTTGATGTTTCTCATCCAGGGCATTGTAGTATTACCGTGCTATGCAATCCATCGTTCATAGAGATTTATGGTTTTATCATTTCTACTCGTATCATGATTTATTACCAAAACAACCACATAGAAAACTAAGACATGTAATAACACAATGTCCATAATCATATTCATGGGTGATAGATCTCTAGAGACAATAAAACATGAAATTGAAGAAAAAGAAAAAATCAGAGCACAACAAGAGAGTAAGTTTGGTAGCATAATGCAAAAGCATGGAGAATTAATAGCCTTGCCAAGTTGATAAATAAATAAAATAATAAAGATAGAAAAGAAAATAGTGATTGAATACACAAAGTTTTGCTTGATTTCACAAGGCAACAATAGACTTTAATTTATTGTATTTCTTAAGGTGTACATAGGCTGACAAAAACTTCTCCAAATTTTATACTTTTACTAAATAAAAAGATTGAAAACATTAATCCTACAATGATTACTATGCATACGAATACAAAATATTTTGTAAAAATCAACCGATAGAAAGATGATGAGAAGACAAACACTTGGCTTGAAAAGAGGCACAAAGTTGTTGGGAGAGGATGAGATGGAACAATAACATTGAGTTTGATTATATGAGAAGCATTGAGCACATTAAATGCAAATGAAATGTTTTCCACTACTGAATTAAATGTCTATGACAGTGACAATTAATTGAAATGTCATGTCAATAGTTAAGTATTTTTAAGAGCTATCAGGTGCAAAACAATAGTCATATTTATTAGTAAAATTTTTGGATTCCTTATTGGGTATGTAGAGTGTTTTCCTCTCTTAGTAATCTTCATTTTTTGTAAATTTGAAACATAATTTCCTTTTATCTGAATAACATTTGTAAGAGGCTTAAGAGTATGAGCAAACACATTTTACAATCGTAAATTAAATTTAAGCATGTGAAAACATATGTAGTTTCAATTTTCAAAGCCAATAATTTAATAACTAATGGGGGGTAAAATAAAAGATTTTATGACTTTATTTTCCTTTAATAATTTCATACTAAAATATAATTTAGTTGACATAAACAAAATCTAAAGATAAAGATAACTGAGAAGGAATAAAACCAAGTAAACTTTAAGATCTCTCTCGGTAGTAAGATTTATAATAGCTATAGCCATGTTGTTTTTAAGGAACACATCTTATAATTTCAGGAGAGATACATCAATATATTTTAAGAAAATATAAATAGTTAGGTTAATATACTAGATGCAACAACATCATAGAAATTGTAAAATAATTAAGACTGATATATCAGAGTTATGAGCCTCACATAGTAAAAAAAATAGTCCAATATATCAAAATCTCCCAAAAAGAACAATAATAATTTTTTCAATAAATAAAGGGGAAAAGAATTCAAACCTAACTTTTGTCAAAATATTCTTCTTCTTCAGGGTTTCTATTTGCATCCATTTTTTCAAGGCCCTAGTTTCTTGGAAGAGAAAGACCCAAAAATAATTTTAGAACCACCATATCTATATTTTATCTACAAAATTCTAAAAAGATTTTTAGAAAAATAGTTAAAAATATACTTTATGAACCATAAGAGAAAAATATAGAATTTTTTGAACCACCATAATAATAACACATAACAATATTTAGATCTCAATATAAATATTCCTTCAAATTTACTTATTAATACCAACAATAAGAAAAATAAATCTTGGCATATAAAATGGAAACAAACATTCCATGCCTAGAGGCAACATGAGATGTAGTCTAGATATATGAGGGGAACAACTTAAGAAAAACTTTGAAGCATAGTTAATCCAAATTCAAATTCCTTAGATGTGAACTATTTATTTAAATTAGGCTATTCTTTTAAACAACAAGAGAATGAAAGATCACAATGAAATCATAAAGAAAATATGAGATAAGATATAGAATACTAGATTTGACATTTTTACGTATAAATATAAATAGTGAATATAAAAGTAATCTAAGTCTATTCTCAATACCTACATAAAATGATGGTGTCTCAAACCCTAATATTAAATAGTGGGGCTAATGATGGTTTCATAAATTTTAAACCTGATCCAAATAATGGTTATCTGGTGACCTCAATCACTTATAAAAAATAATGGATTGGTTTACACTCTTACCATATGTAATTTATTGTATTCCTATTTAAGATTCACATGATTTATGACTAATTTTACTAGGTCTTCCTCACCGTCTGCTCCTCATTTGTTGGACATATTTGGCTATGAGATAGAATGGAAGAGATCAAAGGGATTTCAGCAAGGAGAAATAGATATAGAAGTGTCGAGGAGGTGTAGATGTTTTTTATTTCTAGAGAGAGTGAAGATATTTGTGAAATTATAGATTAGTAACACTAAATATAGATGTTGATGAATCATGTGGAAGCACGTGGGTAGGTTGGTGGGGATTGTGATCAGAGGTAACCCTATTCATAAGATCTACCTCATTAAAAGTTTGATATATTATTTTAACAATGATGTTTGGGTGGCACTATCAAGTCATTCATATCCCTTAATTTTTAATTACAACCTACTTAATAAAAAGAATTCCAAAAATTTATTGGCATTTATATTGTCTGATTTAATGGTAATAACCTCTAGGAAAGTCATAATAACTAATACTCTCAAAGCACTATAGATATAGAAAAAATCATGGATTCCATGCTTAACATGAAAATTTGATTCCATTATTTTACATACAAATTATACCATGGTTACCAGGTTCAAAATATTTAGTAAGTAGGTAAAAGTTCAAGATTTTGATAAAAATTTGGACTTAAACATATAAAAAATTATTGACCACTAAAAAGAATCATAAAATTCCATACATAATAAAATAATGACCAAAATTAGTTAGCAAATATATTGTATATTGGATATTGTGATTGATTCACTAGGGCATATGTCGCTTAAGAAGAATCAAGCCTTGATGAATGTGATTTCAAATAACATATCTAGCTAAACGTTGTTCCTCCTAAATAATTTTAGTGATATTGATATATTCATATATTTTTATCTCAAAATTAAACTCCAATTTGTATCTAGTTGGCCAAACAAAGACCTAACTAGCTTCATATGCTGAGCTGCATGCACAACACAAGCTCCTCAATGTAAACCAAAAATAGTTTGGGCAAGTTGATTCAGGAATATTTAAATAATTTTTATAGCATTTAAGATTGAATTCAAACTAAAATTTATGGTATAAGTAAAACCAGGTTTATGAAATACTGATAAAACTAGGGAAAGATTGAAATCATGGATCTAACAAACTAGTTAATTGGTAGAATAATGCAGCAAATAATTCTTTTATTGATATTTGAGAATATGGAATGAGATAGCATCATTTCAACCTATGCTCATCTACTACCAATAAGTTTACTATACTTCCCTTTAAACCAAAAACCACTGCCACTATAATCATTAAGACAAGGTTATCATGTTGTGCATCATGCATGATAGAATATAAATTGTAGGTTGGATTTGATTGTTGTGAAGAAGAAAATAACATACAAATTAATTAGTGAATCATAGCATCTCAAATAATAATATTGTATTTCATTAGTTAACAATCTTGTAACTTTATTATATAAACGTTTGCATATTTCTCTATGTATGAAATGATATTAGTCAAAGAAGGAGAGAATAATAACATGTTAAAGTTTTTTTGAATGCTAATAATCCCTCCCTTTGGGATTAATAAAATAAAACTTTTATATGCCTATAATGTATTATTTTATGAACCTAATTCAACATTTTTGATGGAAATGTTTTGGTTCCCACAATGACATGTGTACCTTGTGCCACAGTGGTAAGTTTATTCTATAAATATTTATTTCCTTGATGAGACATTGTTACCCTTGATAATATGCTGTGTTGATATATCATTAACCCAAACTAATGTTTCATAGATTTAACAATTTTATAATCTAGCAACAAAATAAATATGGAACAAAAACTTTAATACCACACTTCACAAGGAAATAATAATTTTCACTTGTTACAAGGTCTCTTAAATTCATGCAACATAAAATAAGGAAATTTTTATAAAGTGTCATTATGCTACATTAAAAAATATAATATTGGCATATTTTTATTAAAAAAAAATTTAAATGAAATTGATTTATTGCAGGGTTCACCAAAAATCATTTTTTGTTGATTCATGTGAGTTAAAAATGTTTTAATATTAAAAATTTAAAAAAAAAAAAAAAAGATTCCACTTTAATGTGTGTTTCCTTTGATATTATCTTTTTATCTTTATCATGTACTTTAGAAAATAATAATGGTTTTAAATATTCAATTATGTTATATAGTGTTAGGAATAAAACACTTCTAAATATAGATATACTATTACCATAAACCAGATCTAAAACTATGCAATAAAATGCATCAAAGAAACATTCCTTAATTCATAATTAATATGAAAGCATAAATGAGAGCAAGATAAAAATAACATAGATAACACAGATCTAATCTGGTTCACCCAATGTGGGATACATCCACCATTGAAATTTCTCAAATAAATTGGTAATATAAAACAAGATTACAATGAAATCTCATAGAGATAGAAAAATTTCATGTAGAAATTTTTGCACAAAGAACTGCACTTTCACTTGCATCTGCATAATGTTGTATCTCATAAGTTGCTAAACCACACCCTATAATGAACACCTACACTTTGTAAAATACCTACACTTTGACTCTAATCCTCAAAGCCACACCTTGCAAATAAACCATTAACCTCTAAAGGCCACACCACACCCTGTATATATAAGAAAATGAATAAAATCTACAAAAGGAGGAGAGAATGTGTAATGCTTATCCAAGACAAGCATTATCCAACATGTGACAACCTTTTCCCACCTCATCAATCCTATCTAAAATCTCTCCCAAGGATAAATTTGCCATATTTTTCTCCACCTTCTAAGGGCACATTTTCCCATGAACATGTGATCACAAACAACTCCACTCAACAAGGAAAGAGTTTCCTTTTCTAAAAAATAACTAGCTTCCTCAAAACAAGGAAGTCAAAATGGGAAAAGGCATCTAAAAACTAACTCTATGAAATATGAAATACATAGAAATTAGGAATATTCCACTCACATGTGGAGAACATGAAAATTATTCCCCCCACATTTTTGGAGCTCTTTAGGCCCCCAAAATTTATTCATATGGTCATGTGATAGCCCCAAAGGGCTTCACACTCAAAAATCTCTCACTTGGAGACCGTTTATACTAAACATAATCTATCACTACTCCATGACCCCTAAGGCCAACCAAATATGAACATAGTCTCAACTTATTCAATGTGACCACCTTAGTCATCATATCCACAGGATTCTAGCTAATATGAATCTTCTCCACCTTCACCAAGTTCTCTACCAAAGCTATCTTAATGAAGTGATAATGTATTTGAATGTGTTTCATCCTTGAGTGGAAAGTGGAATTCTTTGTCAAATGAATAACACTATGAATATCACTATGTAGTCTCCTAACTTCTTGCTCATGCCCCAACTCTCGAAATAACTCTTTTAACTAAATCATCTCCTTGCTAGTCTCCATGGAAGCAACATACTCTGCCTCTATGGTTGACAAAGCCATAACCTTCTATATCCTAGAAATTGAACTAACCACTATATCTCCAATAGTAAATATATATCCTATCATACTTCTCTTTTTATCAATATCCCCTACCATATTTGAGTCCACATAACCACAAAAAGTGGTATCTGATCCACCCTAACATAATGTAAAATCAATGGTTACTCTCAAATACCATAGAATCTATTTCACTACTTGCCAATGCTCATAACCTAGATCACTCATATACCTGATCACAACTCCTACTGCTTGGGCAATATCCAGCCTAGTACAAACCATGGCATACATCAAGCTACCAATTGCATATGAGTACAGTACCTTGGACATCTTAAGCTTTTTAGCTTCCATCTTGGGACATTACTTCTTTGATAATCGTAAGTGGCTTGCTAAAGGAATACTGATAGATTTAGTATCCAATCATGCTAAACCTTTCCAAGACTTTCTTCACATACTCTAATTGGGATAAGATCAAATTCCTCTCTTTCTTGTCACGATAAATTTTCATACCAAGGAATTAATTTGTAGCACCCAAATCATTCATAGAAAATGAGTCACTAAGCTATTTTTTAAGCATATGAATATGTTGTAATTTCTTTCCTGCAACTAACATGTCATCAACATACAAACATAATATAATAAAAGAACCATCATCAAAATGTTTGATGTACATGCAATGGTTAGAATGACACCTTTGATATTCTTGTTCTAACATAAAAAAATTAAATTTCTTGTACCATTATCATGGAGCTTATTTCAAGCCATACATGATATTCTTTAGTCTTCACACATAGTTATCCTTCCCTTTGACCTCATAACCCTATGGCTGTTTCATATACAACTCTTCATCTAAATCACCATGAAGAAAAATAATTTTCACATCTAACTGTTCTAAGTGCAAATTCTCAACTACAACTAAACCAAGAATAGTCCTAATAAAATTTATTTTTACAACAAGAGAGAAAATCTCATCAAAATCAATACCTAATTTTTATGCAAACCCCTTCACCACCATCCTAGCCTTATACCATTTTCTCCCTTCATCCTCTTCTTTGATTCTGAAGATCCACTTGTTCGACAATGCACTCTTTCCCTTGCCTAGTCTAACCAAATCCCACATTTGGTTCTCCATGAGAGATCTATGCTCTTCATCTATGTCTTGTTCCCATCTCAACTTGGCATCTACCTGCATTGATTCCTTATAACACTTTGGCTCTCTATTTTTAACGAGTAATAAATAATTCAAAAAAGGAAAAAAATGTGCAGGTGCTCTTCTTACCCTAGAAGATCTTCTTACCATAGGAGTTTAGGGTCCTTGCATAGAAAGTTCTTGAACTGAATCCTTAGATACTTTGCTATGTGCAATGTCATCCAATAATATGTACACTTTCTGTTCTTGATCTTGTTATTATAACTGATATTTATGCATGACTTTTTCATTAATGAATACATCTCTAGACTAAAATATTTTCTTATCTTTAATTATCCATAAATGGAAACCAAAGTCATCCTCACCATAACTAATAAATGTACATTTCTCTGATTTAGCCTCTAGCTTTGTCCTATCCACTTTTTTGATGAGATAAAATGCTACACATCCAAAGACTCTAAGAAAAGAATAATCAACATTCTTACCAGAATAAGCTTGTTCTGAAATGCCTCCATCCAAAGGCATAGAAGGTCCTCTATTAATCAGACATACTACCATGCTAACTACTTCAGTCTAAAACTATAAAAGCAACCCTACATGTAACCTCATACTCCTAGCACATTTCATTATTGTTCTATTCATCTTTTCTAATACCCCATTCTACTGTGGAGTTCGTAGAACCATCTTTTGCCTATGGATTCTATTGTTATAACAATAATAAAATAAAGTATTACTAAAATACTCACCTCTATTATCTTATCTGAGACATTTCAACTTCAGACCTATTTCATTCTCAACCAAGGCTTTTCACTTCTTAAAAGTGTCAAATACATCATATTTTTTTTAATGTAATAAGCTCAAACTTTTCTAGTTGCATCATCTATAAAAGTAACATAATAATTGGATCCACTAATAGAGAATACCTGAGATGGTCCCCATACCTTTGAGTGCACCAGATCTAACTTGTGATCTTTATTTATGGGTATAACCTTTAGGACCTTAACCCACTTCTGTTTCCCATACACACAATTCTCAAAAAATTCTAGATCTAGATCTTTCAAATCAAGCAACTTATCCTTTAAGATCTATATGCCCTTATGGCTCATATGATCGACCCTGTGGTGCCACATAGTTGCATCTCCATATGCAGTAACTAAATCAATATAATCAACACTACTAGTCAAATATAAAGTACCAATTTTTTTTACCTCTCATGATCACAAGAGCACCTTTGGTAACTCTCCAAGAATATGTAGTAAACAATACTGAACATCCTTCACTACCCAATTGCCCCAATGAAACTAAATTCCATCTCAACATAGGCACGTGTCTAACATCCTTAAGGATCTATGTGTTCCCATTCTACATCTTATGCTAAAAACACAACCTTTCCCTACCATCTCACATGGTTCATCATCACCAAGATATACATGTCCTAGATTCTCTTAAACATAATCAGTAAAATAATACCTATGTGGGGTGGCATGAAAAGAATCCTTTGAATCTAATACCCAAGAATCAAAAAGCCTATCCATAGAAAGAATTAAGGTATCTTGACATGATTTACCTAATGTCACATTTATCTCATTCATTCCCTCTTTGTTGGCATTCTTATCCTGAAGTGACCAACAATCCTTCTTTGAGTGTCTACTCTTCCCATAATGCTAGCATATCATATTGGATCTAGATCTCGACTTAGATCTACCATTTGAATTTATTTGATTGCCTTTACTCTTGTATTTTTTCCTCCATCTAGTATCAACAGATAAATCATTATCTGAATATGATTCACTAGTGCCTTTCCTTCACATCTTCTCACTAAGGATCACGCCTACAACTTCCTCAAAATTTAAGCTTCCCTTCGCAGGGACTACATTACTTACAACCATAACCAAACTATCCTAATTATTAGGCAAAGAACATAAGGTTAACAAATCTCTAAATTCATCACCAAAATTAGTTCCAATTGAAGTGAGCATACTTACAACTGTATTAAAATCATTAAGATGATTAGCAATTGAACCATTCTCAGACAGTTTCATGTTAAATAATCTTTTCATAAGAAAAAAATTATTAAAATTTGAAGGTTTCTCATATAAATTCCCACGTTTATCCATGATATCCTTTGTATTTTCTTGATCCACAATGTTAAATACAAAAGAAGATGCAAGGCATAACCATATGGCTCCTAATGCCTTCCTATCAAGTAATGACCAATTTGCATCACTCATACTTATAGGTTGTCCTCCTTTCCCCTCCAAGGGGAGTTGAAGTTCCTTCTGATATAGGTAATATTCCATCTACATTTTCCACAAACCACAATGCTTACCATCAAACTTCTCAACTCTGAATTTGATCTCTTCTCTCATATCTTCAACTCAAGCCAATAGCCTTCTTATGATTTACCACTTCAACAAAACAGACAACCAATGGATTTGATACCAATTGTTAGGAATAAAACACTTCTAAATCTAGATATACTATTATCATAAATTAGATCTGAAGGTATGCAATAAAATGCATCATGAAAACAATCCTTAATTCACCATTAATATGAAAGCATAAATAAGAGCAAGATAAAAATAACATAGATCTAATGTGGTTCACCCAATGTGGGCTATATCCATCAATGAAAGTTCTCAAATAAATTAGTAATATAAAACAATATTACAATGAACTCTCACAGAGATAGAAAAATCTCTTCTAGAAAGTGCTTCACAAAAAACTATACTTTCATTTGCACCTATACAATGTTGTATCTCACAAGTTGCTAAACCACACCCTGTAATGAATACTTGGACTTTGACTCTGATCCTCAAAGCCACACACTTTAAATAAGCCATCAACCTTTAAAGGCCATACCACACCCTGTATATATAATAAAATGAATAAAATCCATAAATAGAGGAGAAAATGTGCAACGCTTATCCAAGATAAGCATTATCCAACATGTGACAACCCTTTTCCACCTCATCAAGCCTATCTAAAATCTCTCCCAAGGATAAATTTTCCATATTCATCTTCTCCACCTTCTAAGGGCACATTTCCCATGAACATGTGATCAGAACCAACTCCACTCAAAAAAATAGGAGTTCTCTTTTCCAAAAAACAACTAGCTTCCTCAAAACAAGGAAGTGAACATGGGAAAAAGGCATCCAACAACTAACTCCATGAAATATGAAATACATAGAAATTAGGAATACAAGGAATATTATACTCACATGTGAAGAACATGAAAATTACACCTCCCACATCCTTGGTGCTCTTTAGGCCCCCAAAATTTATTCCTATGGTCATGTGATAGCCCCAAATGGCTCCACACTCAACATATAAATGTAATTAAGAATTTAGCCATATTTCTAATATGTACTTAAGATGTTAATTTTAATTGATGGAATCAAAATGTATTAATATTATTATATTACTTTTAATTTTTTTAAACAAATAATATTATACAAGACATTCAGATGTCTTTCCTATCAACTATGAAGTAGAAATATAATATGGCATACAACGTATACAAGAAGCCATAGAAAGGAAACTCTCAAAGGTACTATGAGTATATAATTGTCAATATACATGTACAAGTATTTTTTGTATATTTTTGAATTGCAACTTTGTTTCACTAAGAAAAAAACTTGTAAATCATGACTTTAAGCCTCTATTTTCTTTTTGTAACAAAATAATAATAATAAAATTTTGTGGATTTGAATGTTGAATGGTAAGATGTTATTTTATCTTATTTTCAAATAGAATGGGTCTTTATAATGAAGTGAATGTTGTTCAGATAACTTACAAGCTTGGCTTACAAATAAGTAAAGTTTTACATAATGTGTCTCACATAAAATTGGCATTAATTATATTTAAGAATAAATTCTCCCTTGAAAAAATTGTCAACCAAATCTATAGAATATATGGTTTATAGTTTTCCTCCTTTCTCTTTCAAACAATTAGAAAAAAACTTCCTTTTCTCTATCATAGTTTGCATTGCACCTCCTTGAAATAACTAGTTTCTAAACCATTAAAAATTTAAGGTTTATTTAAATTTATTTATTTTTGCTTGTATTATAACCTACATTCTATCCATAATAGAATTTGGTATGGGGTAAGATGATTACAATAGTTCCATCATGTGTTTAACACCTAGTAGGTTAGGTCAAAAACTTTTTGTCTTTTATAAAATTTTCATTAATTCCTCAACCAATATTAAAAAATAAATTTTGGAATTTATCTATGGTCTCTCATCAAAATTAAACTAATCCCAAGATTTTTTTTTAAAATTCTCTCTGGCCACCAAAGCTGTCTGATAAAGTACCGCTCTCCAAAAAAAAATTTGGAATTTTTTTTACTACTACTTCAGAAATAGATTGTATGCAACTATGTGGTTGGAAATATCACATTTACTTGTTAAGAATATCACCAATAACATCATCAAACTTTAAAGTGTTTGAACCAGATATAAAATTACTCACATCTATGAATAAGCCATTCCATCTTTTTGACAATAAGCACAAAATAAAAATATCCCCAACCTCATCATCAAAGTTTAATCCTACATATCTTAACTAAGTTGTGACCATTTTAAATTAATTTAAATGATCAGCAATAGTCCTACCTTTTGATATCTCCATATTAAATAAATGCTTCATAAGAAGTACCTTGTTAGATGCTAAGAGTTTTTCATACACTCTATCCAATGTATTTATCACAACCTCTGTTATCTTTTCTTTTGAAATATTGAAGGCCACCAATTCTACCAAGCACAATCATATTATTCTTGGTAGCTTTCTATCAAAAACTTCCCATTTTTTGTCCTTCACAGTCCTCGAATTCTTTGCTATTTTACCCAATGGTAGGAAAAGATCATTCTGATATAGATAATCCTCCATTTTCATCTTGCATAGCTCATAGTTTAGCCACTGAAATTCTTGACCTTAAACTTGATTTTTTCTAACATTACTCCCATTCAAACCAATAAACCTCTTTTCTTGCAAGTTTATCTACCAAATAAACCCTTGCCTCTAATACCAATTATTAGGAATATAGAACATAGAGCAATATTAATGAAATAAACATGGAAATAAAATGTATAAAACACAATATAAGAGAGACACATATTTAACATGGTTCACCTAATATGGGATACATCCACACATAAACAACAAAGTTCTTCTCTTATTCAATCCATAAAATTAAGAGATAAACCTGCAATACATCCACTACAATCTCCTCTTCATTCAAACATAGTGTGCTTCCATGATTACAATGCCCTCATATCAAAGGAGGGTTACATATTAGGGCAAAAATACACCAACATATTTTATACTATTAGATATGTGATTTAATTGTGATCGGTATAGAATTACTATGAAATTACAATATTTTATACTACATTTTCACAAAAAATTTACTTCAAGGTGCTACCCCTGAACTCCCACTAGGGGGGATCCATATATGGTTACTATCCCCTAGACCCCCATGGAAGCCATAATGAGGGAGGGGGTGTTGCCCCCACACACACCCCCTATTAGGAACTATGCATTCTAATAAGGTCAGGCTCCACCATCCAACAACTACCATCTAAATGTGCTTGTCTCACTCACCTACATAGCTATCACCTGATCGCAACATTGTCACCCATCAAATATTATGTTGACTACACATAAACCTTTCACATGATAACACCCTTGTTAATTTTCAGTAATCTTGTCATGCATCAACATTGGTGGCACCTAGTAGTGTTTGTGTCACCCGACAACACTAGTGTCACCTAAAGCAATGGTGTCCCTTGCCATCATTGGTGTTTACATTATAATCAATCGATTACATGGAATTTGATAGAAATGTTAAGGGGGTGGGACAATCAACTAATAAAAACCCTATTATCGTATTTTAGTTAGCCAAAAAAATATGAAGCAACCAACATCTACATCAAATACATGTACTATATTGAACTATCAAATGTATTTAGGTTTATTTTTTATTTTCATATTAAGGTTGAATAATAATTCAAAGGTAAACCCTCTTAAATGTGGAATCCATAGGTAATAGTATTTTATTTGAAAGAATTAATTATGTCACCATTTGAAGATATTATTGATGATGACATGTCAACATTCGAAGACAGTATTGAGTATGACTATGAAATGACCTAAGTAGAGGAATATTATAAACAAGATGACTTGGATGAGTTGTACGTACCAGAAAAAAATTCTAGATCTCATGAAACACCAGCTTCGGTTAAATAATGAACTTAGAATTATGTGTGAAGGAAGAGGAAATTAAATGACATTCATGATGATGAGATACAAATACAAGATGATATTTGTACTCATCAAATACAAACTTTAGTTGAAGACCACACTAATAAATATGTGTGAAAGAAGAAAATTGCATAGATAATTAGAAGGTATTTTAAGTTTGACTAGGCAAATAAATATCCATTCATTAAACCAGTGGATCCAAAAAATGGTAATGATACTCTAACATAATGTAGATGTAAAACATGTATTTCGAAACTAGGAAAGGACCACAAAATACAACTTAAATTGGACATGATTGATAAACATTTTGAAAAAATGTGTGTTGGTAAAATAAAAAGATGGATAAAAACATAAAACATATAGATGTAAATATGCAAAATAAGTTATGCATGTAAGATACATAGTAGAGTATGAATATCATCAAAAACATCTATGAATTCTCATGGAGAATGGAAGAAAAATAATAGCTGAGTTAGGAAAATTTACTTAAGCTAATCTTCATGCCAAAATTATATAGTTCTCTACCATCAATCACATTCTTAGAAAAGGTAGACCTATATCATATTTTTTAGATTATAAGATTTTGTTCCAACATAATATATTTCATAACATTCTAAAATCCTATTGGTCAGATAGTAGTGATTGGAAAATGGAAAAATATATTGCCATGATTTAGAAAGAGGATTTGAGAGAAAAAGTAAAAAATGCATGCTTTATCTCATTGTCAATTGATGAGGTCACAACAATTGACAAAACATCTTACATTTGTATTCATGTTTATACTTTTCATAACCATTCAAGGCAACCTCATTTGTTAGATGTACATAAAATGAATGAAAATTATAATTTTGAAAACATTTACATATTTATTATTTTTAATTTGAATGATATAGATGAGATGTATGAATATGCTATAGCTAACAATTTAGCTTGTGTTGGTGTTGATGGTGCATCTATGATACAAGTGCATAAAACTAGTCTTTGTGTTTGACTGTAAACAATAATTGACCCATATATAATTCTAATTCATTGCAGATCATGAAATGAATCTTGCTTAAAATATTGTTAGAACATTTTAAAATGTCACAAAAGTGGAGGATAGTATTAGTGACTTCCATGCATACATGTTAAGAAGTCCAAAAAGATGTTTAGAGTTTCAAAAAATTACAATTGGAGTGATTAATATTTAAAAGATTTTGAAATATGTTAATACAAGATGTATTTATATGTATGAGCTATCATGAAATGTTTTCAAAAAATATTCATCATCAGTGTATTTTATGTTTAAATACCAGATGGAAGTTGACAAGGCAAGATATTTCTTGTATCATTAAAATTAGTAACTTTACTGACATTATGTGGTATTTTGTCTATGTTTAGAGAAATATAATGTTTGATGAAACATGCAAAAGATGTGTGTGTGTGTGTGTGTGTGTATTTGAGTTCATTCAACTGAGAAAATGAATTTGTCAATCTCTAGATATGTTATACTTCTCACAAGACTGTTTTAAGGGACCTGTATTTGGTAGTTGACAAATTTAAAAAAATATTAACAAGCCTATTGGATATTTTAGAATTAATATTAATGATAATATTTGTATCATTATTTATGGAAGTAGATACCAATGCACACATTTCAAATATGTGTTGATTTAGTAGGAACATAAATTAAAGAATTCCCTATAACACAACTACTATATGATACTATTATTTATGAGACATGGAAGAAATTAAGAAAGATTTCAAAAAGCATATCTAATAAAATTTGAGATTATTTTAAAAGAGATGAGTTTATTGATTCCATGAGAGTAATTAATCTAATATTTTGGAACTCTATAAATGGTGAAGAACTAACAAGAAATTTATTTATCAAATACATGGGTAGTCTCATTAAACATTTCAACAACTTTGTGGAGATCAATGTAGTTAAAATTAAAGGTATTTTGTAAATAGATTTTTTGATGTATTAGTCAACACATTTTATAATTACAATGAATTTTTATTATAAATTTTTAAATTAACCAATGGAAAGTGGTGCTATTACAAGGTTATGGAAAAAAATTTACCCCTGCAACATCATAAAAGAAAAAATGAGTGAATATTTTAAATTGTATGAACTATGCCAAAAAATTATTTTGGGATGTATGGAAGATGAAAATGTATTCAATGCATTATATTTTTTTAAATTCAAAAATTATAATAAATTAAACAAAAACATAGAGACTTGTTTGAGGTTGTATCTTTCTCATTATCCCATAGGTGGGTTTCTTTATGAAAGAGTGCTTGTAATTTGGAGTTCACTAACTGAAAGAAGAGTTTTCATTAATACATACAAAAATAGAGATGATGATAATTTTGATATTCAAAATTCCACTAAAAATGTAGATACAAATGCCAATTTTGAAGAACTAGCTGCAAAAGGAATGCTTTAGCTACCTAAATCTTTGTTCTGTATGTATTCAAAATTGAAACTTTGTTATCTAATTCTTTAAAAATTATGATATTTTTGTATTTATTATAAAATATTATTTATTATACTTTAGTTATTGTAAAATTTATCATATTATATTATTATATGCACAATATTAGCTATTCATAGTCAAATTTTTTATTATGCAAATAGAAAATCAATAAGAATTATAAACCAACCTTCTCATAGGTACCTTACTTTAATATATTACAAAATATTTTCCACTTGTCATGTGGTTTATATTTAAATTCTATCTCATGTTAATCACACTGATAAGATATTAATATAGGAATATTGATTAACAAGAATCCAACGTAAAACAAAACAAGAATTTGATGTTCAACAACTAGTTTTATTAACAAATCCATAAAGAGAATTGAGAAGATTAGTTTCATCCCTTAATAATTAATAATTATAAATTTTAATTTCAATTAAATTAGTGATTATGTTGATCAAATTAAACTATTTTTCAAAAATCCAATCATCAAAACATGTCTACGACAAATCAACACTATTATAATTGAAATTAAAAATCAACACACATTTAAAAACATATATCATACATATAGTGCATCTAAATTAATTATAAACAAAGCATTACATATCAAGATAATATATAATAATTCAAAAAATAAAATTCATCTAAGAAGCCAATGCGTCTTCAAAAATCCATAAATATAATATATATTAAAGTTTGAAAATGATTGTCTTATAATATTATAATATTTCCAATACAAATTAATGTTACAACTGATATTAATTCATTATTTTTGAATTTCATGTGCGTTGTTTGTCTTATTTTCTATTTCAGAAGACACTCCCTCTCTATAGCTCGTATCATCTTTCAGGAATCCTAATTAGGGAAGATCCTTGGATGTAACATTAATATTCTCAAGATTTTCCCTTTCATCCTTTACTACATCTCCTACCAAAAGGAATGAGGGATTTGCATCATATTTTAGCTTGAAAAAAATTTCTAGATCCAACCCATGATCCTTGATTATTTTCTTCAATGTATTATTTTGTTTAATCACCAAAACAAGTTTTTATTTCAATAAAATAACTGTATTTAAACTTTTTCACACTGTCTTGAGATGCAATCCAAGAACCTCCCCTTGATTCTTTAAATTATCATATTTTGAATGCAATTAAATGATGAATATTATTTAGCTAAAAATTACAAGAATTAAATGAAAATGACAAATAATTTATCATGAGTGTAATTTACCACATATTTCCCCTTTTGTGCATTAGCAATAATGACAAGGATGTTGTTTTTTTTCCATTTCTTTTAGTACACTTTGGCCTCTACATTTAAATTCTCTATCATGTTCAACGTTATATCTAAAATTTTATCATTGTAATGATTACTAATAACTATTTCTCCAAAAATAGTCTGATTCAACAACACATCAAGTTTTGTTAGTTAATTTTCAACCAATTTGAACAATTGGTTATGCTGGGAGTGATTGTGAAACTAGGCATTCATTTCATGAATGAAAAATTTATCCCTTACATCCCATATTCTCTAACACTCAAGTTTAGTAAGGACAATTTATTTTACATATTAAGTGATATTATCTACCAATAAATTTTATAAAGGAAAATATGTATGCTCATCATTAGTATTAATAATCTTAGGATAAAAAGGGGTGGGAGGTGAGCTAGATTGTAGAGATTTGTGTGTTGATAGTTATTGGGAATTGGACTCTAGGCCCTTCAGCTATGATCCTTAAATCATATCATGAGGATTGAAAATTTTATATTTACCCACACTCTTCATCCCAAAAAACTTGTCATCAAGATATTTTTATTGTAAAATAATGGTCTCTGAGTTAGGGAGATCACCAAGAGAAAGGTTTGGAAACTCTGACATTGTCAAATACATAGTGCCACTACTTGGGGTTAAAAATGATATTTGTTTTCCCCGGGTTACAAATTCATAGGATCGTACTAGTCTCATTAAATGTTGCCTTTGAGAAGGGGTCCCTAAAAATTAAAAAGAACATCGTACAACTACTAAATGAGAATAAAGCTAATATTTAATAATTATATTGCAAAAAACATTGATAAGTGTATACCTTACTATTGAAGACTCCCTAAAGATCTTTGTTGCTAATAAAAACATGGAGGTGGTTGTTGGGAATATTAGAGGGAAGATTCTAAGGACACTATAAAAATAAATTGAATCAAATCAAACACAAAATCTACAATATATAATAAAATTATTAATAATATAAACAAGATAATGTTATTACCAGCAACATGAGACTAGGTTTGAGTTTCTGTTGGTGAAACTATATTGGGTGGACGCATAATAATAGAACTCCATATTATTATTTTTGGTTAATGGAAGATGGGATGATTCTACATCCATGTATTAATATACGCAGGCCTTGGGGGGTTACTGACTTCTTACTACTACTTGTTTTCTTCCAACATTATCTAACAGTTTTTCTTCCAAAAAATAAATGTTGGATAAAGACACACAAATACATTTTCTTTAAGTGGTTTATATTGAATGATATTATATTTAATATTATAATGACACTTGGTAATAATTATAAATTAATATTTGACACTTGTTTTTGTAGGTATACTTTAGCATTCAACATAGATACAATATGGTTAGTAGTAATGATTGTGGTTTGAAAAGGTGCACTCATGGATTTTAAATCACCATCTATTTGAAACATAGGTATAATAGAATCATCATGAATATCATTGCATTTTAAGACCACATCAATATATAGTTTAAAATCGTTACATAAATGAGAATTCATTTCACATGATGTTTATAAAGAATATATTATACCATTTTTAATGTAACAAATATTTGTATGTATGGATTGAATTTGCATGAATTATCAAAAGGATATAAATAAATATTATTTTCATGTGCATCTATTTGTATTTATAGAGAAAGAGAAAGGGTAATATTTTCTGTTTCTAGAGAGATAAAAGAATACTCACTCTAATTTTATAACATTTGAATCTTATAAAAATTTTAAATAATAATCACATTAAATTTTTTAAATATTTACATCATGTATAAGGAGAGAAAGATAGGAAATTTCAATTTTTGAAACATTTATGTAGACTAGTAAAGGAGAAGCACATTCTACCTTTTTAATATTTACATCATCTATTAAAGGATAAGTAATTTCAAATTTTGTACCATATGCATAATCTAGTAAAGGATAAACATATTAAATGTTTGTATGTTTCACATCATCTGGTAAAGAATAAACACATTCAAGTTTTGTAACATTTACATCGTCTAATAAACAATACTTACATTTAAGTTTTGTAACATTTTCATCATCTATATCATGAAAACCATCTATGAATGTAAGAGTGGTATTATCAAGACTTTCCTTCATAAATTGTTTTTTGTTCCTATGCATGTTTATGTTGAAGCATTTAACGCAATGAATTACAGTAGTAAACTATAAATACAAATGAGGTGTATTTTCAAATAAATCATCTTTATATTATAAATCACACGTGGGAGGAGTATGAGGATGCACATTAGTATTATGTTCCTCTTGTTCAAAATAATTTGTAAGATGTATCTCTAAAGAAGGTGTAGGGGATCTAGTCTCTTCTATTTCAGAAGTGGTATAGCCTTCACATTCCTCATTATATGCCTCTTTATAATAAAGTGAAGAGAAAAGCATAACATGAAGGAAATAACTAATAGGTGAAAGGAAAACTAAACTTTAAAACCATGAAATTACTATGTGAAAAAAGGAATTATTATATTTTTGGCTCAGTTTCCAATAATTATGTATAACTTATCAAACCAATGGCTTTATTGGTTCAATCATAGACCAAATTATGTGAAAATGATAAATATCTTATTTCTCTTAGTAATTTATGCATTAAATAAGTGAAAGTTTGAAGAAAGTTATTGTATTTTAAATTCATATTAGTGCTTAATTGTAACACATTATACAATCTAAATTAATACTCATAGTTTATATCCTTATAAGGTTTACAACCAAAATTTTTAAAACACACCCAATTTCATCACTCATTAAATCAATTACTTAATATGATTAATCAAGGATGTAATTTGGGCCAATTATAACCAAAAAACATTATTACGGCTATATGATATCATCCGAGCCAATTATAGGTGTTTTTAGGGAGTCACTTGGCTAAACATGGGTGAATTTCAAAGACAAATATTATGTCACATTGGTAGAGCCTCCATTTAATGGATATAGTTCACATGTTGCTATTTCACCATAACTCCATAAGAAAGTCAAAATCTATAACTCATACCTTGGGTGACATTTTTTAATTCTAAAATAATTTATAACTACATAGTAAAGTTGGGGCATATTTAGTGTCATAACAAGTAATACAAGTTATTAAATAAACAATGTTACCTTGACAAATTAGACAAACCACAAATTTGGGATAAGAGATTTGACAAGTGGGAAACCATTGAATGAAAAAACCCCACAATATATTATAAGTCTTGGAAAAATGAATTTCCATTTACATATCAAGAATAAATTAAGGGTGATAAATAATGGATTTAAGCTAAGAGAGCATCTCAAAGATGCAAGAGAAAGAGTAAGAGCAAGATTGTACCACTACCAAAAGGTTTAAAGAGAGGAGGAGAAGAGCTCAATAAATATAACTAAAAGGAATATGGAGTTACATGTGCAAGTTTCAACATGTACACCTAGTGTCCCTAATCCTCTTACAAGTGAGGAGGATGTGTGTGACATGTGAGGGGAGAGGAGTTACTTGCAAAGCCTATAATTGGATAAGAGAGGTTAATGTCACCTCATAAATTTGAGTTAGATGTATATATAAATATAATAAATGCACACATAAAATAGACTTAGAAAAATCTTAAATTACTATACAGAAAGACTCAAATAAGGTTAATTATCTAACAAGATATAACTAAGAGCACCACTAACACTAACTGATAGTTTTTTTATCAACATGTAAGAAGCCACTATCGGTTGACTACTAAAAAATATAATTAGATAAAATAATAATCCTAAAATTCATACAAAATAAGAAATAACTTAAAAACACTTTAATTTTACTTAACACTAAAACTACACCCACCACTTGGTAACTCATTCTAGTACTCTGACAAAGAACTAGAGTTAACTGACAGTACTATCTATTTTTTAAAAAATCTTTAGAAGTGTTTAAAAGTGACCAAACAACTAATAAATTTCATAAATAGATTACATACCTTTCAAAACACCTAAAATATATTAATTCTAAAAATATAAATCAAGTTTTCATATTGACATCATACTCAACAATTTTTAAATGGTATGTTAAAATTCTAATTCAAATATTTACACCATGACACTAGTAGTTAAATCCCTAGTTTTTAATTCATAACATCATGTATAATCTCTTGAAGATAAAAAATAAAAGTCATGTCAGAAGTGATAAACTTATATTTTCTTTACACAACAATTCATAGAGTATAATCTAGAGAAGAGATGAGATCTCGCATGATACATATGATTTTTACCCAAATTCATAAATATTTAATACCATGAGTTTTAGTAAGTATAATTCAATTATTAGTGGAAATAAGGAACCACAAAATGCTATGATTGTTGAAAGCAAGCGCTGATTTGAATCTGTCACACTAGAATGTTTTGACCAGTATGTTGATGTAGCTACTTTATTTACAGGATCATAGGTTTATAATGATAAAAATATAGTTAAATTGGTGATGAGATGAGTTGGTTGTCGTGTTGTTGCATTATTTATGATCCAAAGTTAATTATTTTAATAATTTGTTAGTTTTTGCTTTGTTAGTAAATAAGTTGTTTTACAGGGAAAGTTAGTTTCCCCACAACCACCTTGTGAAGCTTTATAAGCTTTCACATGTATTGCAAAAATAATATTAGAATATTATGATTTATTTGTAATGTGAAATATTTTTTAAAGGTGTAAATTTTTGAGTTTTTTTCCTACTTGAGGGGCTAACAGTCGTATTAGAGTATTGGCTTGTAATAGAGGATTGAAAGATAACCTTACAAGGTAGATTATTTCAATCTCATCAATTTGAGATCCCTATATAGAAATAAGTATGATGAGATTTAGACTAAAATAATCAATGTCAATTTACCTATAAAATTTAAGTGTATAATATGTCAGTTGTTCAAAAAGGAAATATATGAGGTGGTAGTGAAGAAACCAATCCCGTATATTGTATCTTGCATACCTGAAGGTCGATTTACATTGGAATAAAGTAGTAATAGGGAGTTAAAATTTTATTATGTCAATAATGGTGTAATAGATTTGAATAAATAAACTTTACGTGCAAGCATTCCATATTTGAACAGCACATCTTATGCGGTTTGGGAATCAACTAAAAAAGCCATTCCAAATTTGACCTCTAAAACTTTCTATCTCTTTTGCTCTCCATTCATAAGGCTGGTCTAAGTGAATTTTTTTGATATATTTGTAGAGATCTCACAATATTATCTCTCTTTTAACATCATTTTGGTGGAGACATAGAATACAGAAGCTAGAACTTTTCTCTGCTATAGAAATGTAGGTTAAAAAATAAACAGTTTTGTGAATGACATCTGCCTATTGAGAGGGAAAGGTTGAGATCCACAAATCCATGTCTTTTTGGTTATATGTGAACCATCTCTTATTATGATAATATCCACATAACTATTGGGTTCCACCTAGGAATACATTAGCAAACCTATATTACATGTTAGGGTATGACAAGGTCTTAAAACTATGTGGGCCCCATCAAACAAGGAGGGCGTACTTGTTGTTTTTCTATGTAGAGTGAAAAGGGAGGTAAATTGAATTTTATCTATATAAACTTGGTAGAATATTTCCCCGATTTTTTAATTCACAAAATCAAAAATATATTTAATATTCTCCCTTTAAACTTCAAATTAATGTGTAGTAGAGTTGATCATTTGGATTTTACAAATTACTTGCATAAGAGGTGGTTACAGTTTGAAAACCCATAGTTTATTTTGATCAACCTTTTTTAAATTAAGGAAATATTTTATACTTGGAGATGTAAAGGTGTAAAGGATTATAAAAAATCATAAGGTGTAAAGGGTATATTTGTGTTTTTGTGAATGTGGTCTTGTGATTAGGCATGATCTTTTATTTTATGTTTTTCAAGTTTACTTTTATGGTTTTTATGCTAAATCTATTATAAATGATGTATAAAGGTACATTATCAGTTGAAACTGACACCTTCTAAATGATAATTTACACACTATCACTTCTTGTTTATGTTGTTGACGAACACACTATCCTTTATAGGTCCCTCATGATCCTCATAATTGACAAACTATGAGCATCATATTGGAGGTTGGAAGATTCCTAGGATGCTAAAGGACTTTTACCCTTCTCCAGTTAGCTATTCTCTTAGAGTTTGGTTTCATGCTTGGATAGAAATTTTGCCTTATGTTCTTGCTTTCAATTCCATTTTTAGCTTTTTATATCTGATATTCATGATATGCAGTGGACAGAGTTAATTTTTTTTATTTTTCATAATGCATGAATTCTCACCTCTCACCTAATAGGGAGAGAATACATTTTATTTGTTAGTCTTCAATTAGTCATCAGTGATAGTATGAGTTGGCAGGGGTTGCTATCAGCGTTAGTTTTAAGCAAAGGTCATCAGTGTTTGTCAGACATCAGGGAGATGTGCCATACATAATACAGGTTTGTCACTTGGATGGCTTATCATGTGGGACCTTATGTGGTTCAACATAGTTAGGCATGACTGGTCATGTTCTATTACAATACGATATGATGATCACTGAGGACGAGAAGGCTGTGATTATGCTCATTAGCCATTTTTTGCCAAAATTATAGGGGTGAGCTTATTTATGAAGTAGTATCACTGTTTGGTCAATGCTATAGGTAAAATGCACCACTTATAGTTACGACATAGTTTTTTTTATGACTTTAGAGTCATTTCTCTAGTTCATTCATCTGTTATACCCCTTTGGATCAAGAGGATTTTATTAGATTATTTGTGATCTAAAGTTAATTTTTTAAATAATTTGTTCGTAAATAAGTTGGTTTATGAGAAAAGTTAGTTTCCCCATAACCACTCTATGAATCTTTATAAGCTTTCACATGTTTTGTAAAAATCATCTTAAAATGTTATAATATATTTTTGGTGTGAAATATTTGTTTGAGATGTAAATTTTTGAGTTTCTTCCCATTTGAGGGGCCAACAAGTGTGTGAAATTTTTCAGGCCTATCTAAGTCAACAAAGTCAAGATGATATTAACAACCAACATTTGTAACCAATAAAAATCAAGACAATGAGATCTTCATTATATACATCAAATATATTGGTTTTAAATTAAATTAATTAGTTCTTCTCAATAGATGATCACCAAATATATTTTAGAACATGAATTATAATATAAACTAAGTTGAAAAGTAATTAAATATAAATAACACAAAGGATAAAATATAAAAGCTTGAAAATTATTAAAAAGAGAGGAGAAAATTTGATGAATAATTAAACAATGCATACTAGCTAGAGAAAGGTGCTTGAACATTCAAATAGAAATCAGAGCTTGTGTTCTTATATAATCTTGATTTTTTAAAAATAAATGAAAGTATCCACAATAACTAAAAACTTATATAATTTTAAATGAAAAAGGAATCTGAAGGGATAATAAATCCAAGCTATAATTAATTATTAAGAGATCAAACTTTTGGTGATAATGCTACCCATAAATAATCATGGTCAACATTGAAAGGTGGATATATTACATATTTTCATTTGGGGGAAAGGTGGATATATTAAAGCAAAGTCTGATAGTGAAAATTGACCGTTGTACTTAACTATGATGACCACCCTTTTTCTCTTCTTATATAAAGGTATTGATCTTTTTTTATTGTTACACAAATTTCCATTGTGAAATTATTTTGTTTTGCTTTTGACATCTTACTAAACTATCTTTTATATTTCTTATTCTCCTTTTATCTTCCATCCTATGTTTCTTATTCTTTGGTAGGTTTTGAAGGAGAAGAAGTATATTGGTCCTACTACAAAAATGTACATTGTAATGAAAAACATTATGGTACATATCTAGAGGAGTCTAAAAAAGCATTGAGAGAGTGGGGATACGTATTAAGATTTGTGTTCACTTTTTAAAAAGTTATATGTACAGGAGGGAACAATTATTTTACATTTTATTTTTCTAACATTTCCAACCATGAGTATATTTCTTTAAGTTTAATGCCATTTGAGAAAGATTCTTGTGATGATGCTTCCGAAAGTTTAATGAGTTGGATCGAATTCATGAAAATACCATATGTTTTCTTATATAAATTTAATGTTTATTCTTGGCATAAGCCCTTATTAATATGCCCCAGACATGCACATTATTATATATTTGGGAAGGCAAATATGTGAAATGGGAAAATGATTTGTGGGTTACAGTTGGCCAGTGATATGAAAATATTCAGCTAGGCTGAGGAATTTATTTGATGGAAATATATAAATAATTCCTCACAGTACAACATTTTAAACCATTTAAAGCTTCATTTTATTGTCATCCTTAATTCACCTTAAATTAAAAATTATTAAAATTAGAACATTTAAATCAAATTTAAACTTATTCACATGTGGGAGGAGTATCTAGAGGGGGATGTCAAGGTGTTTTTATAGCACCTAAATTTTAAAAGTGGTGTTAGTCTGACTTAACTAAAGTCTTAAGGGTAATGTTAAGATACTTTTATTGGTTATATTTGGTTGTCTTAAGTGAGTGTAATTGAAATGAATTAATATGTTACGCAAGGGTGTTTTTAGAGATGACGTTGAGGATATTTCAATGGTGACATTAAACTGACTTATTTAATGAATTTAGTGTGAATTTATTTATTAATTTATATAAATATTTAAGTGTGACATTGGAATGAATTAATTGGCTAATTTTTTGTTTATTTAATTTTTGACTCTATGTCCATTTTTATGGGGTGATGTTGAAGTGTCTTGAACAAATTTATTTCTATATTTAACCTATCTTTATTCTCTTAGTTAATTTTATCTATACTAAATTAGAAAATTAAGTTAAATATAATGCATGGGGCACATAATTAGGTCACATCAACCCACCTAAAAATAAATTATGGCAACATGATGTCATGTAGGACTCGGTATGTTCTAACTAAGTGCCATGTGCAACCAATCAATCAATTAGTTGCATGAGGAACTTGATTAGGAAATATCAAACCCCAAAACTTAATTATGATAATATAATTTAATTTTGGAGTTTATATCATGTATTTGAGTGCCCCGTTCAACCAATCAGTCTATTAGTTATATGGGGCACATAATTAGGGCATTACGAGCCCCCTAAACCCAATTGATATAATGTAATGTAGTTTTGAAATCAATATGTAATAATTGAGTTTCTTATGTAAAAAATTACTTTATTGGTTACATGGGGCATGAAATTATGAAATATATCACCACCTAAAGCTAATTTTATCAACTAAATGTCGTTTTAGACTCAATATGCCCTATTTTAATCCACATCCAACAAATCAATTTGTTGGTTACATGAGAAAATAAATTAGGGAATATGAATCCCCATAAACCTAATTACAAAACACTAGTGTCTATTTGGATTTAGTATTCCCTAATTTAGTTCTGTATGGAACAAATAACTTAGTTGGTTGCATAACACACATAATTAGGGCATGTCAATCGCCCTAAATATATTATTGACAACCTAATGAAATTTCACATTATATTTTCCATATTTTATGTTGGGAAATTTATCAAATCTACATGAACTTGAAAATTGGAAATTGTATGCAAGCTATGTGGTGTACAAGGTGTTTTGTGCCAGCACTAGTTGTGTGTGATATTGTGCAGGTTGATTGCACAAGAAGAGATGGTTTCATAGACTTCCATGGAGGCTTTAAATGAATGTTTTTAGTGTGTGATAATGATGGAACAACTATACATGATATTAAGCTCAATTTTATTTCCCTTTGGGAGTTTACAAAATGGGGCATAGTGGCTAATTTATAGTAAGGTCATGCAAGGAGGTGTGCAACATAGAGTAATGAAATGTTATGAAGAAGGAATATTAATAAAAATTTCTTACTATATCTATCAAACTAAATAAGTGTTAACAATGTGTTGGTGGCACTCTAACACAAACTTGTTGAGGATAATTATTGTTGATCACTTGGCTTAGTAGTTATTGAATGTAATTTTTTTTATTGTGCGGATGTTATAAGTGTGTTTCTAATAGTGACATGATTCTTCTAAGGAATAAAATGAATCATATGATAAATCATGTATAATTTTTTTTTTGAATGTTGAATACATATGATCTAGTGTATGCATCGTAATATATATTAAATTATGATATGAAGGTTACAAAACCATGCGAATTGGTGTCAAATAGTAAGATTGTTGTATTTATTTTATAAACAATAAGGTTTCTATGCTAGGGTTTTAACCTAAAAAGATTTTCTAAAATTTAATTCATTCATGAATGTATGCCTACCATTATTTTATTTTATGTAAGGTTCTTAAGTATAACTCTTCATTGTGTTTTTTGTCATGCATAAATTAATTACCAGCATTTGTTATCAAATTTCAATTAAAAGCTTTGAAAATAATTAAAATTGATATAAAAATACATTTAATCAATTAAACTAATTCAACCAATAAATTTATTTTGTCTCAATAAAACCCTTAAAATTATATTACAATAAACTTATTAAACAATAAGAGATAAAATTTCATCAATAAAACTTAAATATTATGACCATCTCTATTATCGACAAATCTCAACAAATCTGCCACTTTAAATAAACCCAAAATTTTGAATATGATAATAAATATTCACTACCAAACTATATTAATGTTCGAGGTTTTTAGAACATTTCCATTTAACGATTAAGACAAAAGTAGTGAGATAAAAAGATTATATCAAATAAATAATATTTATGTATTTATTTTAACAAATTACATTGAAGAATTCTCAAAATATAAGGAATGTCATCACAATATCTATTTACATCTGGACGTTATTCACCTTAACAACCAATCAACTAGATTCAAATTACACTCCAATCCCATAAAATTTTCTAATACTAATAGCAGAAACCTATCTCAAAAATATTTTAATGACATAGCAAACCGAGTTTCCACTTTAACAAGCATACCTTTCTGCATATATTGTAGGAAGAAAAACCCAATTGAATTTACACAAAACCCTAAAAACATCTTTTACAGTAACCAAATTACATTGAAGAATTCTCAAAATATAAGGAATGTCATCACAATATCTATTTACATCTTGATGTTATTCACCTTAACAACCAATCAACTAGATTCAAATTACACTCCAATCCCATAAAATTTTGTAATACTAATAGCAAAAACCTATCTCAAAAATATTTTAATGACATAGCAAACCGAGTTTCCACTTTAACAAGCATACCTTTCTGCATGTATTGTAGGAAGAAAAACCCAATTGAATTTACATAGAACCCTAAAAAATTCTTTTACATTAACCGAGGCGATCCATTTTGTATCAACTATAAAAACATGTTCTATGAAACTCTCAAAACAATAATACAATACTTAACAAGACATTTTTAGAAGGGTATTTAAGGCATGGTACTTTATGTACCTAGATGAAATAAAAATCTTAGAGCATCTGTTATTATCATAATTAAAAAAAATTGTTTTATGATATAAATCTTCAGAATAATATATATTTTCTAAATAACAGTCATGTCAAAACCAAATGAAATTGTCTTTTAACACATTTTCATGAGACCTAATATTTTAAAATGAAAAAAAAAACAATCATTTTATAATATAAATCTTGAGAAAAAATATTCTCGAAATAAGAGTCATATAAAAACCAAATTCAATTGTCTTTACCACATTTCCATAAAATTTAATAAATATTTTACTTAGGTTTCAAAATAAATTCAAGTCACGATTATGATCACAAAAATATTTAATCACAACTCAACCCTTAAAAAAAAAAAAAAAATCATACCTCAAAGTACCTATGACTCTACTCTATTGAGGTAGAAAGAAGATGGAACCAATTTTTCACTTACAAAACTAACTTTAAAACGAGAATCATTTCTAAATAATACCTATTGGTGGTATAAGATTAATGCAGTTAATCAACAATACTACTACCTACAACATAAATCTTTCAGTTAACTCAAAATGATTTCACATTTAATGAGAAAAAAACCAAATGCCATTATATTTGTAAAAATATTTAACTAAAAAAACTTGATTGCATACATGATATCGTTAAAAAAAAAAAAGAGACCAAGCTATGCTTTCAACATCCTAGAAAATTTCCAAAGCTTCCCCAATGCTCTACATTCACATAAAAATAAAGAAAAAACAAGCTTAAAAAGAAAAGATTGGTAGCTTCTCAAATAAGTTTACAACTTTGAATACATTTTTGGCATTGAATGCGGGATCATCAGGTTTATCTAGCAGATGGAATGTTTCATTAATATATGATAAAAAAAATTTGCATATATATCCACCACCTTTCATTTCAAACCAAAAATGTGCCAAAACCAAGACTATCATTTTGTATTTCTCAATATTCTTATTTTCTAAAGATTATTATTAATTTAAAAGATTGTAGTTTAACTGGTGAGAATGATACTTGTTTATATATCAATTATGGTACAAATCTCTTTAGATATTTAATACAGAGAGTTAAATCTCTTTAGATATTTAATAAAAAATCTATCATTATTTTCTACCATTGCTAATATCAAAAGATTTCCAAAGTTAATACTTTGGTGTGTGAATTTATCAAAAAATATTAACATGGCCTCAAAGCATGCAATCACTAGTGTTACAAGATATCTATAGTTTATTTTATTATTATAATACATATAAATATAAATATTATACTATATATCATATATTTTAATTCATAATTTAATATTATATTATATATTATATAAATATAATATATTTATATATATTGTGTGTTCCTTCATACGATATGGCAATGAGTTGTATGGAGAGGAGACATTTTATTACCAGATGAGTTTGAGTGATGACAAAGTGATGGGGAAAGGCTGAACATTAAAAAATATGAAAGTAATGAAAAATTTAAAAGTAATTTATCTAGTGATAGTGTGGGCAAATGATAGGGTATTTCATGTGATATCAAACACCACAAAACCCATATCTTACACCTGATCTAAATTTATAGAAACTATTTAATGTACATGACTTGCACATATTTGATTGGTCATTTTATATTGTTAAGGGTCAAAGAGGATGTCACAAGCATTGATTTGATTGTGATAGAGGCTCACATCTAATGAGTGGATTGAATCATAGTACAATTTTGTAATGTATAGATAAGCTATTGAGGTATCATAGTCTATCTTGTAGCTTATGTTTGTCTATGTTATGAATATATTAATATCAGGAACAATTAAGTTAGTGTTAACAACGTACAAAAATAACAAAATCAAACTCCTAAAAGAAAGAGAAAGGCATTAAATAACATGAAAATGGTGAAATATTTAAACATGTATTGGGTGGTGATACTGAGTGGTAATGACATGGTATTTTAGGTGATACCATATGTCAAGGGGGCCATATTGTACATCAAACTTAGATTCATGGTGGTGGTTCAATTTACATGCCCTGCATCACCTATTGCAAAGGGATCTATAGATCCTAAATTGGCAACATCTTTGATTTGTCATGAGTGATGGTTTGATTGAACTAGGGCTCCATGTCTTATCTGTTGTTCGAATCAATAATGCAGTATCACTAGAATGTGTGATAAAACATTGATATCTTTGATTCTATCCTATTTTTTCCATTTTTTCTTGTTTAAAATATATTGACACCTAAAAAAATTACATCCCTTTCGATGTTCCATCCACTATGGAGGAAAATACTAGTATTATTTTAACAAGTGATGTAAAAAATCATAATGCTCAGCTTGACAGAGTAGATCTCTAATTTGGCGAAGTTGATGGGGATATGTTTTTCATCGATTTGGATGGCATTCACATTATTAAGTTACTCATTTGGATACCAAGGGTGCTTAACCAGGGGAGTGTAATTGAGGTGTTATGAAATGTCTATCCTCAGAAGGAACATGTGTGACCTGTTCTCAAAGATGATAACACCTAACGTAATGGCTAAGGGGAGGCAAAGAAAATTTGTGATTTAAACTAAATGCGATAGGTAATTAAGAGGGCAGACCCATGCAATCTTTTCTTAGACTTTCCATACTAATGGCTCCTTTAGAAATCCCATATAAAAGGAATGTTGTCTTAGATATATGACTAAAAAGTTAAATATTAGATCCTTTTACGATGTATTTTATAGCCCACTCCTTGACATGGGAGTGTGGGGAGGGGGGTAGATGCCTCCCACCCACTATTATTTTAGGGGGTGCTAGGGTAGAGCCCCTTGGTGAGGGTTCCAGGGTAACACCCCCATAGCAAAAATTAAAGGATCCAAACCCCTATTTATAGCAAGATGAATTCCACCAAATTTTATTTTTAAAAGGAAAGTCCTAATGGTATTTTTCCACTCTATTTTTAAGAGGAGGAATACTAATGGTGCTTCACCAATTAGGCATATTTATCTTTGTAGAGTTCACAAGTAATATACATAATGAATTCACATGTAATATGTTCATATTGAAATAATAAAAGCTTTATATCTTGCACCATGGATGTTTCCTTAGCTTGCTAAGATTTCAGCACATAAATCTAGTGTTTTGTCTCTTGCATTTATTTTTCTTTCGATTTGATTTATTTTTATTTCTTGTAATTACTACTTATTTATTGCTACAAAGGTCATAATTTCTTAACAAGTGGTATCTGAGCAAGGTTGCTCTTCTTTTGCAGTAACTATGTTATGTATTTGGTGTTGTTTTTTGTAGCATCAAATTTCAAAATTTATGAATGCAAAGTTTGAGGTGAAGAATTTTAATGACAAGAACAACTTTGATTTGTGAAAACTCAAAGCACATGAAGTTATAGTGCAATAGGTCTACAAAAACCCCTAGATGAAAGAACAAATAAACCTATGATGATTAATGACAATGATTAGTAAGAGCTAGATATAAAAGCTCTTAGTACAGTATGGTTATGTTTAGTGGATGAGGTTCTTTTCAACATAGTTGGAGAAATGATTATGATAGGCTTATGGACTAGATCAGAATGATTGTACATGATAAATATATAACAAATCATAGTTACTTGAAGTGTCAATTGTATACATTTTGAATGAAATAAGGTATGAAAATTGTTGATCATTTAAATATTTCAATACTCTGTTATGTTAGTTGACTGGTATTGGTCTGAAAGTGGACTATGGAGACAAGCTAATCACCTTATTATGTACTTTGAAAATTTTTGGGATCATATAGTAACCTTCATTATTTTTGGTACTACTGATGAGATTGACTACAATTATATTGTGGGAGAATTATTGGTTGATGATACGAGGATAAAATCTAGTCTAGTGGCCTCTACGCCTAGAGCAATGGTTCCTAGGGGAAGATTTAGAGAAAGAGGGAAAAACTACATAGGCATATCTAAATCTAATTCAAAAGTTAGGAAGAGTAAGGAAAAGTGTTGGCACTACAATAAATCAGGACATATTAGTAAGGATTGATGAAAGAAGAAAGAAGGTGAAAAGAAGAAAGATTTCATCAAAGAAGCAAATCAAGTAGAAACAAGTGAAGGTATGAATTATGAAGTTTTATTTGTTTGTAATGTTTCCTCTTATCATCATGATTGGTTATTATATTTTGGTTCTACACATCACATGTGTCTACATAGTAGTTGGTTTTCTACTTACCAAACCTTGATGGAACTATTATTCTTATGGGTAATAATGTTTTTTGTAAGACTAAATGGACTGGTACCATTAAAATAAAAAAATGTTTGATGGTATGCTATGAACTCTAACATAAGTCAAATATGTAGCATAACTTAAACACGATTTAAATTATTTAAGTGAATTATATTTTTATGGTTATAATTTCAGAGGTCAAGGTGGAACTATAAAGGTGTTTAAGGGTACCTTAGTTGTAATGAAGGCACTAAACGCTGAGAACCTTTACATATTGTAAGGGGGTTCATATATCAATCAAGTAGTTGTTATATCTAAAATAAAATAAGATCCTTCTTGTATATGGCATCTATATTTAGGTCACTTGAGCAAAAAAGAGTTAAAGGTACTTAAAAATCGTGATATATTTCCTAGTCTAAAATCTCTAGATTTGGATTTTTGTAAGCACTATGTTTTTGGAAAAAAAATTAGATGGAATTTTAAAGCAAGAATTAGTGTAAATAAAGGTATTCTTGACTATATTCATTATAGTTTTTAGGAACCAACCCTAGTAATTTGATATGGAGGATTGTCGTATTTTGCTATGTTTATAAATGATTTCTCTAGAAAAGTATGGGTCTTCTGTCTTAAAATAAAATATGATATTTTTGATGTATTTAAGGAATTTAGAGAATTGATTGAGAAGAAAACTAGTAGGTCAATCAAATGGTTAAGATTAGACAATGGAGGTGAGTTCACATCCTTGGATTTTCAAAACTATTACAATAAAATTAGGATTGAAAGACATAAAACCACCAGCTATAGACCAAAATAAAATAGGGTTTCTAAACACATAAATATGACTCTTTTATAGAGAACAAGGAGCATGCTCAATAATAAAAATTTGGATAAATGTTTATGGGTAGAAGTAGTTTGTATATCCCGCTATTTGATAAATCATGCACCATCAGTTATAATAGACTCTAAGATTCCTGAAGAGACCATGTATGGATAGGCCAACCATGTGATTATTCATATTTGAAATTTTTTGTTTGTATAGCTTATGCTAATACTAATAAGAATCAACATTCAAAGTTAGACCCAAGATCTAAGAATTACATCTTTGTTGGGTTTGGTGAAGGAGATGGTGTTAAGGGATACAAAGTGTGTGATCCAACTACCCTTAAAATCATCATTAGCAAAGATGTAAATTTATATGAAACTTCTTTCCTAAAATAAAATGTTCAAATGAAATAAAAATAGGAACCAAAACATCAACATGTCAAGGTTGAAATTGAACCATCTTCAAATTCTAAAAATGAGGAAATTCAACTATTTTTTTATGGTGAAGATGTTGACAATGTTGAAGAGTTAAAACAACTTGAGGAAACACCTCAGAAGTCATAATGGAGTTTATGAAATGAGGAAACACCTCCACATATAATATGGAGGTCTACATGGGTTAGGGATCCTCCTGGTAAGTATGGTACCAACATTTCAATTGCTTTGATTTTTGATGATGGGGAACCTAGTTGTTATCATGAAACATTAAAAGATGTGGATAGTGCCAAATAGAAAAGGGAAATGTAGGAGGAAATTAATGCCTTGGATAAGAACCACTCATGAGACCTAGTGCAACTTCCATAAGGCAAAAAACATGTTGGCTGCAAATGGGTTTGCAAATGAAAGATAGGTTTTGATGAAAAGGTTGAAAGGTACATGGCTAGATTGGTGGAAAAATGATTTTCATAGAAAGAAGGTCTTAATTACCATGAAATATTTTCAAAAGTTGCTCAAATTGTTTCAATTTGAGTTGTCTTAGCATTAGTGGCTTTAATTGATTTTGATTTGAAATAGTTAGATGGTAAGACAAAATTCTTGCATATATATATATATATATATATATATATATATATATATATATATATATATATATATATATATGGAACAACTCAAGGGTTTTGTACAAGATAAAAAAGAAGGATTTATTTGTAAGCTCAAGAAATCATTGTATGGCATGAAATAGTCACCCAAGCAATGGTACAAGAAGTTTGATTCCTTCATGATGAGCCAAAAATCTTTGAAGAATGAGCATGACTATTGTGTTTACTTCAAGTTTTCGTAAAATGGTTTATTCATTATATTAATATTGTATGTTGATGATATGTTTGTAGCAAGCAAAATCATGAAAAAAATTAATAGTTTAAAGACTCATCTAGCTAGGACATTTGATATGAAGGATCTAGGAGCAGCAAAACCAATCTTAGGCATGAAGATACATAGAGATAGGAAAAATGGTAAGCTTTGGTTATCACAACAGAAGTATTTGGAAAATATACTAATCAGATTTATTATAAAGTATGTGAAACTAATTAGTATCCCTTTTACTTTCCATTTCATGTTTTCTTCAAGTTTGTGTCCCGATAGTGGCAAAGAAAAATAGTATATGTCTCATGTACCATACCGTAGTGCAATAAGAAGTTTAATGTATGTTATGTTATATACAAGGCTGGGCATTTCACATGTAGTTGTGACAAATCTAGGTAAATAACATTGGGTAGTAGTGAAGTGTGTGTTTCACTACTTGCAAGGCACAAGAGACTATTGAATCACTTATACTAGATCTGGTGATTCCATTTATGGATATGTTGATTCTAATTTTGCAGGAGATATGGACAAAAGAATGTCAACATCTAGTTAAGTTTTTACATTTACTAGTGGACTTATTAGTTGGATGTCAGAACTTTAAAAGACTATTGTTGCATCAACTACTGAGGCAGAATATGTGGTTGCCTATCATGCTTATTAAGAGGAAATTATGCTAGAGGGCCTATTGGGTGAGTTTGGAAGAGAGCGATACAAAATGAAGGTATTATGTGATAGTTAGAGTGCAATTTATTTTGCCAAGAATCCATCTTATCACAGTAGGACAAAGTATAATATGGTAAATTAGTATCTTGTTAGATATGTGATTTATGAAGAAAAAGTAGCACTTGAAAAGGTTCACAAAGAGGAAAATAGCGTTGATATCCTCACAAAGCTAGTTTTATTAGAGAAGCTAAAATGGTGTTTGGCTTCTCTTGGCTTCCAGAAAAGGTGATGAGTTGGTCAACAAGATATCAAATTGAAATTGTTGTCAAAGTGGAGATTGTTAGATATGTGACAATAAAGTTAAATGTTGGATCTTTTTGCAATGTGGTTTATAGCCCACTCCTTGACAAGGGGGGTGGCGGTGGAGGGGACAACACCCCCATGCAACCCCTGCCTTTTCTTCCTCCCTCCCTCTCCTCCTGTTCCACTATTGTGGCAGGAGTGTCCAAGGTGGAGGCCCCTTGGTGGGGGTTTGGGGGTAGTGGGCCCGAATTAAAAATTCAAGGAGTCAAATCCCTGACTCTGGGAAGATGAATTCCACCGGATTCTATTTTTAAAAGGAAAGTCATAGTGGCATTTTTCCATTTTATGTTTAGGAGGAGGAATCTTAATGGTGTTTTGTCAATTAAACGTATTTATCTTTGTGGAGTTCACATGTAATATACAGAATGAATTCATATATAATCTATTCATTTTGAATTAATAAACCCCTAATATCTTACAACGTAAATATTTCTTTAACTTGCTAAAGTTTTACCATGTAAATCTGGGATTTAATCTCGTACATATTTATTTTTCTCTCAAATCGATTTATCTTTGTTTCTTGCAATTACTGCTTCTTTGTTGCTGCAAAGGTTGTAGTTGCCTAACATGACTATGACTGTGATCCTGCTGCTGAACAAATCGCAGAGCGGCAACGGGAGGAGTTGTAACGGCCGTCTCAGCATTGCACACACAGAAAATCTACCGTGATATCTAATACAACATGTTCCTTCTGCAGCAGAGTTTTCAGTAATGTACTGCATAGGTGTAGAGTCTCAGGTGAATTGCGCAACCAGGCCCCTTGACATTGGACAAGGAAGCACATATTATAAGAGGCTATATATGCGGCAACATGTTGGAGTCGATCAGCGGCCAAAATGGGTACAAGGACGTACTGTCTAAGTAGGGTTAAGCACGCAGAGGTCCTTTAAATGCCTAAATTAAGTGATATGGTCTGTTCTGTGTGTCATCAACAATCCTGCAATCCTACGGACGTCCTTTGAAAAACTAACCAACGACTAACTCTTCGGATAATACAGTCTTTTTGTTTAAAAAGTTTCGCTATCTCTTTCCCACTAATATGAATGATATATTGCTAGTCGATTCATATCTAAATGAAGATTAGGTGGGGATCGGGGAAGCCTCCAATGTTGACTTGTACCATGTGCTGATCACGTGGGTAAAGAAACTAGGAATAATTTCACGTGGTTTTACGAAGTCTCCATCATATCCATCTCGAAAGGCGTGACATAGATATATAAAAAAAAAGTCCATCTATCATAGAGATCAACGAGAATTTTGTGAAAAATGTAATGGAGTCATCAACTAATGTAATGTGGTATGTGATAAATTTAAGAGAGACATTTCAAGATTAATTTTTTTAAATATTTTTAGATAAATCTCTCTTTAAAGTAATTATGTAAATAGTTCAGTGGGGCATTTAATTTAGGAAAATTGAGATCCAAATTACATTACATTGTTGTAAATAGGTATAGGAGCTCGATTTCTTTGATTAGTTGCATGGAGCATTTTAGTAGGACATATTGAGTCTAAAATGTAATTAGGTTGTTCAAAATATGTTTAGGGAGATCAATATGCCTTAATCGTGTGGCCCATGCAACCAATGGATCAATTGGTCACATGGGGCACTAAAATAGGGCATACTAACTCCGATATAATAGTAGGTTATTACAATTGTGTTTAGGGGGCTTGATATGCCATAAATTTGTGTTTCATGCAACCAATTCAATGATGGAGATCATGATGCACTAAAATAGGTTAATCCGATTTCAAAATCTCGTTAGGTTTTTGAAATTAGTTTTACACATGGTTTAGTAATTAATAAATGTTTAGACAAAAAAAGGCTCATTCCCTCCCCAATAAAATGCCTCTGGCATAAATTAAGTACGCAGAGGTCCTTTAAAAAACAAAAATTAAGTGAGATGGTTTTTTTCTCTTTGTTATCAATAACCTTGCAATCATGTGGTATTGTCACACTAATAAATTACCACCCTACTAATTTTAGTGATAACTCCTCAAAAAATAGTCTTTTGTTTTAAAAAAATTAAAATGGACATGGGCAAATTCATGAATGATATCTTTAAATAGTTTCAACATCTCTTTCTCAGAAATAGAAATCATAAATTGGTATTAGACTCATATCTAAATGAATAATATGGGAGCAACGCCAATGTTGACTTGTGCCATGTGCTAATCACATGAGGAAAGAAAATGGAAATAATTTCACATGGTTTTATAGACTCTTCGCAATATCCATCTGGAAGGGATTGTAATAGTTCCATTGATATTGTCACAAGTGGTGGTGATGGTGGATTATGATCTTTATAAATTTTTGATAGGTAATAATAAGGAATAAGGGGACCTTACTTTGTGGTGAAAAAGGATCTGTTTAGTATATCACACCAAGAGAGATAAAATATGCCTCTAGGAAAATAGTTGGAGACAAGAGAAATGAAGAAAGTGAAACAAACACAAAATGAACAAGCTAGATACAAGAGAGAAGACCAAATATTTGATACCCAAAAGCTACACAACTCAGATTAGTGTAGGAGTGCAAGAGAGAGGCACCACATGGAACCACTCTCACAAAGTAGGAAGATCCTAATACCAAAATCCTTGGTCACCAGTCACTTGAATGTCCTATAGGCACTGAGACTACAAAACACACTCCAAAAGTCAGACCATCAAATTCCAGGATGAAAACTTGAACAAAAGGGAAGTTTTCAACGAGTTAAGTCTTTTCTAAATAATTATCTATGTTCTCCCTAGGGAGGGGGGCCTTCACAATGTCAATCTTCATTATGAATAAGGTGAAGAGCTCTAAAATTAGCTAATAAATCCACTAGAGACTCTATCTCATGATAGTTATAGGAGAAAAAAATTCAACAAAATGTTAATGACATGAAGGATATCTTGAATGGTTGAGTTAAGTTACTGATATTCATATATTCTCTTTTTAACAACATTAATAATCAAGAGAGAATCACCTTACATGGATAATTTCCTAAAATTTGAATCAATAGCGATTCTCAAACCTTTGAGAAGAGCTAGAGCTTTAGTAGAATTCTTTGAAGACTATGGAATGTGGAAATAAAAACATGAAATCATTGGTCCCAAATAATCTCTAAAGATTCATTCCTCCACCAGAAACACCTGGGTTAACTTTGGATGCCCCGTCAAAAGTTAACTTGACATAACTTTTATTTGAAGGCTTCCAAGTGGTCAGTAATTTTTAGTTAATTTAGGGAGGGAGGATGAAGTAATTTTTTAGTAACTTCCATTTTAATAGAATATGATGATGCTCTCCATTGAAATTATTTTTAGGAGTCGATACTTTAGCCTTAAAGGCCTTTTGAAGGAGCGCATTGATTTTAAGTGTTAAGAAATATTTTGAAAGGGATAGTTTCCTAAATAATCTATTGATTCTTTTTTCCATAAGCTCCAGATAATTAGAGGTGGGACCATATCCCAAATACATTAAACTTGATCCCCTCCTTTTGTCCAGTTAATCAAAAAATATTGAATAGAGATGGTATCTACCCAGAGTCTATTCTTTTTCTTAATGAACCAAGACCAAATTCAGGAAAAAGAGTAATGAAAGAGGATGTGGTTCAAGGTTTTAGAACTATCATTACAAAATATGCACCAAGAGGACCCATAAAAACCAAACCTTTGTAGTTTATCCCATAAAAGAGATCTATTTTTCATGATAGACCACATATCTACGTTAGCTTTAAGAAGACCCTAATGGATCTAGATTTTTTTCACATGCCATAAAGGTGTATTAATATGAAAGTCAACTTAGTGTAGAATTATTTTATTGAAAGTTTTAAAAATGATCTCCAGACCATTTTAATCCATTAATTTCCATTGAGGTACTAAAATGGTGAGAGTTCATGAATAAATTGAAATAATTAAGAAACATAGAGGAATGGTTGGAAGTAGAAAGACTTGGATCTTTGCATATGCTATGAGGGCTTCAAACACTTTGTATTTCAACCTAGTAATTAAAAAATAGTTATCCCCATAGGTTTGATAAATACTCTTATAAAATGCTAAACAAATGATGATTGCAGAGAGAGCCCACACTAGACTAGACATCCTTTTAAAAGTTATCATATTTGTCATTTTTAATATCCCATTAGAGGGAGTTAGAGATAAGGTCTCTACAGGTCCTGAATTTCCCAAACTAGTTTATGTGACCTCCAAGAGCTCGAAAAAGGACATTTTTAGGCATATAAATAATTGTATAAGCCATGCATGTTTTATTAAAATCATTCAAATCTATTTTTTGGTACATTTCTAATGTTCATGTATAAATCTACCAAAGATAGTATTCTTATTTTTAGACATAGTATTTATATCAAGTTTTACTAAGCATAGTTATGAATATTATGGAGAACATTGACTATTAGAATGAATATAGTTGAAACCATAGAAGAGTTCACAATCAAAAAATCCAAAAATAACACATGCAAACTTATGCAATCACTCTTTCAGTGGTTTTACCCTTGAAACATTGAAGGAGTTTGTAACCTTTTCTATTTCAATAAACAAGATTCTAGTTAGTCATAATCTTGTTAGGAGGTTAATCTATTTTAATCAACTCTTATAAAAGTGTTGTGATATATAATCATAATCTTCCTATCGATTTAGTAGTAGATATAGTATGGACTAAATAATAATTTGTTAATTATTATCAAGCATTTATAAATTATAAGCATTTTTTAGAGTTAATGAAGAATTTATTACATGACATTCCCATAAATCTAGTGTTGAACTAAATCTTATTCCATGGAATAACAAGGATCCACTCAACTAATGAAGTAGAATAATTTATGGTATTTTTATGTTTATATTGTTATGTATATATCTTTCATTTCAAGCATAATGTTGTGCGACAAAATTTAACCTATAGGTATGTGTGTTCAATACATGTGTATTGTAATTTAGTTTAATTTTATTTCATATATAATTTTATTATATTGGTTAGAAAATGGGTTTTGAAAGGACCCACAATCTTGTACAAAGGAGAAAATTAAAACTCTATCATTAAAGCTCAAATGTGATGCCTTTGCCAATGGAAAAAAAATAGGGGGTAAGATCCCATCACTACAAGAACTTCCACCATAAGTGAACTAAAACAAAATTTTACCAAGAAACTTTCTTGAAGTTTCCACCAAATAAATCTAGGGTACTTGACCCCTTTATCGCTAGTAATCAAGATTATCACGATGTCCTCCCAAATAAAGGGACATATAGAAAGGTTGGGCCATTGATTTTCTTCCCTTTTTCCATTTATAAACTACTAACCATCCTTCTTTATTCTCAACCTAAAGGGTTTAACAGGTTTCCTCAATTGGGACGTAGGGCTGGTATTTATCTTTCGCTATAGTCGATGGGTTAGTGTCTGACTTAGAAGAATCTAGATTTGGGATCTCCTTTAAGAAAGAAACTAGTGTTGGCATAATCTTCCTTGGAGAGATTAAATTAACCAATAGTTAATCTTCAAAGTGTGATGAGTTTTTGGGATCCTTGTTTGAAGCAGGGGAAGCAGGGGATTCAAAAAAAGAGGTGGAGTCCTCATTGTCAGTTGCCCACTCTTCATCTGTATCCAATACCATGAGGTTTTTGGGGACAAAATCATTCCACTAGGAGGAATATATATATTTTTTTAGGATGTTGCAATTTTTTATCAAATTCCCAATGCTAAAACAACTATAATAGTGAAACAAAAGACCTTCATAGTCAATAGCTTGAGACTAGTACGACCTCCAACCTTCAGGGTGAATTTTTTTTAGAAGATTATTGGAGGTATCAATATTCACCAAGATCCTAGAAAAAGTAGTGAGGGAAAAAATATCAATATCTGGATGCATATGTAGATACCCACCCAAAGATCTACCAATAGCCCACATGTTAGATTCTTTCCAAAACTAAAGTGGAAGGTTGGGCAGACAAACATAGATGGGTTTAATATGCAAAGGTTAAATGAGGGGGTTAAAGATAGGGCACTAAGATTTTGTGATCAAGGGATGGTGATTCAAGCTCTAGGGAAGGTTCTGAATCTTGTTCTTATCCTCAATATTATGAAAAACAATAATAAAGAAGCCTTTAGCATAATAGTAAATATCAAGCTTACCTAAGATAAGGGGGTTTCAATGATTTTAAATCTAATTATTAATATCTTATATATTTGGCTAGAGATATAAAAAAATTAGCTGATTCCCTTGGTAGAAACATATTCCTCTAATTTGAGAGCAACCCTACTTTCTTCTTTGTCAAACGTTACCACTAGGTTACTAAGAATAGGGGTGAGAGGTATGGGATCCAATCTAGGAGTTAGATGAGAGATATTTTTAATGAAATAGGTGGGCCTACATTATATGTGACCTCTTCCTCCATCACCATAACATCCTGATTAGGTTGGATACAGTTGTAAGGGTTTTAAGCTAAGTGGCTTGCCAAAATAAATTTTCCCACAATTGGATTAGATTCATGTTGTTGCTAGCAGAAGGGGGCTATTGGCTGTAATGGAGTCTTGACCATGGAAGTGGTAATGTCCCTAAATAGGTCAGACATTACAAGCTAAGCACCATTAATCTTCTTCCCCATGGATAAAGTAGAACATGACTACTGGTGGCAAGGGATAGTTGAAATTAGTGGTGGCTGGGGCAGGTGTATGTGCAAATGAGGAAGAATGGTGCTTCCATAGAGGTCCACATGGGTAGGACCATTATTGGAATTTGTGATGGGTGGGAGATTGTTTAAAGTGCTAAGAGCCATTGAAACAAATGATTTTATCAATAGGCACAAATGCTTTTCCTAAGAATTCATATGCATTTCATTTCATAATTAGTTCCTTTCAAAGTAGTTCCAATTTCTACAATTTAAATTTATTGCATTTTTCCTTTAAAGGATTTTTAATTTTAGTAAAGTGTGTTCCCATTTCAAATCATTTTAATTTATCAATTTTAAATACTGTTAAAATCAATACAATAATATTAGATTAAAGCAGGTAAATAGATCCTTAAGAGTAAATGATCAAAACCTCCCCCAAAATAGATAATTATTATTCATTATTTTGCATACCTTGTGTGAGATAAAACTCCTATGGACCATCTAGGACTCAAACCTAGGACCTTCCACTTGCTATTGGAGTGCTCTACCAACTGAGCTACTGGCCCCTCTATGGGTAGCCCATTGTTGGTCTAGGTGTGGCTTATCTCCAACACCCCCCTCCTTAAGCCACACTGTAGGTGCTTAGGGCTCCTATCCTAGCTTTAATACCACATGTGAGCTATAGATCATATGGACCAGTTAGGACTTGAACCTAGGACCTCCATTTGCTACTAGAGTGCTCTACCAACTGAGCTACTAGCCCCTCTATGGCCAACCCATTGTTATTCTAGGTGTGGATTATTTCCAACACCTTACAGTTGACTACCATTGAAAAATGGCCCTAGTTTGATATGACATCAATTGAACTTAGTTGATTAAACTATTAGATTGAAAATCCCATAATTAGGTATTTTATAGGTGTTAGTAGGGTATATAATCTTAAACTGATAGTTGCTTAAGAAAAAAATCCCATAAATCAAAAAAAATTATGAATAGACTAAGAGATTCAAAGGGAAAATACATTCCAAAGACCGATCAAAAAATTACAAGTACTAGTAAGTCATAAGAATAAATTGTACTAGAATATCTTCTAGGAAAATAACTTTAGACTATTGAGGAGGAACCATCGTTAGCTTCTCCTAAAGTTTTGGAATCATTCTCTAGAAGTAGGTATGTCATTCTAAATAAATAAATCAAGAGATAAAAATAATGTAAACAGAGTTTTGAATCCCAATGAAGTAGCCTTCCAACCATTTTTTATTATTCAACACCTACCATGAGAACTCTCCACAACATCTATTGGGAAACTGTGGGAGACAATCTAAGAAATAGTCCACCAAATAGTGAGGTAGAGCTCAACCACCAAGGAAAATTTTCACCTATCCTATTATCCTAGATCAAGATGATAAAACTATAATAAATAACATATCCCCATCCATACTATCTAATTTCATGGGATTGTCCACAAGAGACCCTGACCAATTCCTATTTGAGTTTAAAATCTTGTGTTAAACCTATGATTATAAAATTAATAATCAAAAACTAAAATTGTTCCCTTCTACACTTAATGACTCAACATGAGATGGTTTATGGATTTACAACCAAATTATATTCACACATGGCATAAAATGTAAAATATATTCTTGGACATTAATCAAGACTATTATAGAATAAGGGAATGAAAATATGAATTCTTACATATAAAATAGAAGGAAGATGAGAATATGGAAGACTATCTTGACCATTTTTTCTTTGCAAATAGAAGATGTGGATATGAGTTAGAAGAATATTTGAGAAAAATGGTTTTCTTAAAAGGATTGGATGATGATGCTAGAGAATATTTGAACCTAATGAGAAAAGAAGACATAAAAAAACTTGGTCTCAATGATATTAATGAGTGATGCAAAAATTATTAAATAATGAGTGCTAATATTAAGAAGCTGAAACATGAAAGGGAAGTAATGATGTAGGACAACTCATGGAGGAATTTTCAAAATTGTCCACTTCTACAATCAAGGACTCTTCCATGGGATGATTTATTGGTTTACAACAAAATTATAGTCACACATGGGATAAAATTTAAAATGTATTCTTGGAGATTAATAAAGATTATTGTAGAGTAAGGGAATTAAAATAACAATTCTTCAATATAAAACAAAAAGAAGATGAGAATATAGAAGACTATATTTCCTACTTTTTATTTGCACATATTAGATGTGGATACGAGTTATAGGAATATTTGAGAAAAATGGTTTTCTTAAAAGGATTAGATGATGATGCTAGATAATATTTAAACCTAATGGGAAAAGAAGACATAAAAAACTTGGTCTCAATGATATTATTGAACTATGCAGGAAGTATTAAATAATGAGGGCTAGTATTAGGAAGTTGAAAACATGAAAGGGAAGCAATTATGTAGAAAAGAAAACTCATGGAGGAATTTTAAAATATTAAAACATACATTTTAAGCCAATTGAAACCACTCTAGATGGCTTACACATAAAATCTAATGCTTCTACTAAACCTCTAGCTATGTAATGTCCAAAATGTAGACTAAAGTATGCACTCTGAGATTTCCCTCTTGATAGGATAGATATGTGTGGTATTTATGATACAAATGGCCATTATACAAATAATTATGTAATCCTTCCTAGCCTTAGGAATTAGTTGAAACAAAATACCCAACTAATAGAATATCTCAATTACATACAAAGAAAAGAAAATAGCTTCTCTTAACAAAACCCAAATCACTTTATTCATAAATCTCCTTCCAATCCATGGGTGATGCCATGGGATGGAACAAAACCTCAAAAAACATGTGGACCATCAACTTGGTCTCCATAGGATTGGACATCACCATAAACCTAGATATCATAGCCAACCCACCAACCATGGATCCCACAAAATCAACAATGGGTACCTCAACAAACATTCAATAAACAAAGGAGGTTTCCACCTCAATAAGTGTTGATGCCTCCTTATAACACTTATCCTCCAAAAACTGAACAAGTGACTCAGCCTTACTTACCTACATAAATAGTAAAAAACTCAAAAATAGACAAGTAACCCCTATTTATAGAACTAAGCAAGAAGGAACCATAGGAGTTAATGATTTTGATTGTAGTAAATTATAGCTGAGATCAAGTAAAACATTTAATATTACTCTAATCACAATGATTGAATTCCTTAAGTAAGAAATAAAAACAAAACCATCCCATTGAGTTAACCACAAAAAAATTAATACTCAAGAGGAATAAAAAATAAATAAACTATTATTGTTCCTTCCCCAATTCCTTTCCTTTAAAGACTTAAGGAAACAATGAGTAAAAGTGAGTTTGTTTTAGTCTAAGGGATAAGGAAATTTAACATTTAAATCCCATTATTACAAGCAATTAGAGACATTTCATAGCTCAATAAAGTCATCAAAGGTTTATCCATGAAAAATCCAGGGAGAAGAAGGCAATACCCTACGACTATATAGGTAGAGAGAAAACTTACTAAATTATTAGTAGGAAAATTAATTTTTCCTAAGTATGGAGACCCTAGAATTATATTTATCATATGACTATAGGAAAAAATGAAATACCCAATGTGTTAGTGGACCTAGGATCTATTATCAACATTATGATAGTAGACACTTTTAAATCACTCTCCCTTGTTAGGGTAAAACCTGCTACTAAAATCTTACAAATAGTTGGTCAATCTATTTACAAACTAGAGGAAATCATATAAAATGTCTTAGTAATAGTAAAATATAAGGAATACCCTATAGATTTCATGATAATCTAGTATAAGAGCTAGAAACTAGGTTACCCATGGATCCTACGAAGACCATGGTTGGCCATAGTTGTCTCATTCATAAATTGTAAATATGTAGATATGACCATTTAAAATAGGTTGAAATTAATTTTTTACCTTTATCCCACCTACAATACCATCTTAAGATCCTTCAGACCACTTATGGGCTGATAAACTAAAACAAGAAAATAATAAACTTTCCTCTTTGGCCATGGTAGCAGTTAAAAATCATGTGAATGAACTGGAAGAAGATCTAATAAGATACAAAAAAAAGATAATTTGGTTATGGAGTCCATCATTATAGATCTAGAATCCATTAGTCTGGCTCTGAAGATACCTAGTTTGGCTCTAGAGTCTATTAGACTAGAACTAGAATGTGATAGACCATATTTAAAGGTAACCAAACTAGCTCTAAAGTCACTTCTAATGAAATATATGATCTTAAACCATTCCAATAGAGAATTTTTAGTTGGGAACATAATAGTTAGGAAAACTTTCTTTCATCTTTTTGTTTTCTACTTGAAGGTGTGATTTTAAAGGGAATTCCTTTTTCAAAGATGTAACCATTTTTGACATGTTTCAGCTATACCCTTTCCCCTTGAACTCTATCATGAGTGAATTTAGGAAAGTCATTTAAATTTATCCAAGGATAATACAACTATAAGTCCAAATAGGACAAATGTTAAATATAAATAGTTGGTTAGACAGTGAGTAGGAAACTAAAGTTTTTAATATACTTAAAATCCATACAAAAACATTTTCTTGGGAATATAATGACATGAAAGGTATTCAGCCAAGTGTTTTCAATAATCACATTTACATGGAAAAAATCAAACTACTAACACAACCACAAATAATGATCAATCTAACACTTAAGGACATGGTCAAAATAGAAACATAAAAACTAATAGAAGTAGGATTCATCTATCTCATATCAGATAGTCAATGGGTCTCACCACTTGTAGTGTTTACAAATAAATATGGAAAATTATGGATATGTATATATTATAGAGAAATTAATAAAGCCACCATGAAGGATTACTTTCCTTTGCCTTGCATAGACCAAATCTTAGACAACTTAGATGTGAAGAAGTATTTCTCATTCTTGGATGGGTTTAATGGAAACAATCAAATAAGGGTAGATCCATAATATCAAGATTAAATAACCTTTATATACCCTTTGGTAACATTTTCATATAGAGTGTTACCTTTTGGCCTATATAATATACTAGCTACCTTTCAAAGGCCAGTCCTATCTATCTTTGTTGATCTAACTAATGATTGTGTAGAACTATACATGGATGACTTTACAGTAAATGGTGAATCTTTTCATGAATCCTTGAGTAATCTAGATGAAGTGTTAAATAGGTGTGAGAAGCACCAATTATACTTAAGCAATGAGAAATGCCTGATGATGGATGATCAAGGAATTATACTAGGTCATCATATCTTAGTGTAAGGAATATAAGTTGACCCCAAGAAGATTGAATTGATATGCAACCTACCTATAACTAAAAGTCAAATTGATATAAAAAGTGTTTTAAGACATGCATGGTACTATAGGCATTTAATAGAAGACTTTAGTAAGATTTTTGCACTTATGTTTTATTTTCTCACTAAGGATAGTGAATTTTTGTAGACTGACAAATGTCAACAAAATTTTGAGTCAATAAAATAAATGCTAATTTTTTATCCAATTTTGAGAGTTCCTAATTTGGATAAACCTTTTTATACGCATTAATGCTTTTAACAATTCTATGGGAAAATCTTTGGGCAGAAAGATGAAGAACGTAAGATGTATGCCATTTATTACATTAGTAAGAATCAAAATCCTAATGAAATGAATTAACATTTATTACATTTATTGTCATGATGTATTTCATACATATATAATCATCTAGTTATATAGACCTCTCAGAAGTCTACATAGAGTGTGGTCAAATGGTTGACTTCTAGGTCAAGTGCACCTTGCTAGGTTTTACACATTGGTTCATGCAACCTTAATCGAATGTTAATTTTGCCATGCTGTTAAATGGGGTTATTTATGCATTGATATGATGCATGTGTGTCACATTAAGTTGCATGAAAGATCTTGTGTTTATTTCTTGTGTTTGGAGGATCACTTTCTACCATTGTGCACATGTGCATTATGATTCCTACCTAAAACTAAACTTATTCATCTAGGTAATACAAGGTGGATATGTGCATGGGATGATCCTACATCACATAATCTAATTCATAGAACTTATATTGGAATTTCCCATGAATCACCTTGTCTAAAAGCATAAAATAGATCTAAAAATTTACTCAATTCAAAATACTCAATTAAATTTACTCTCAGTGTCACATCAAAATTACTCTCATAGATTACGAGCTCATATATATTATATATTTTTAAATATTTTATTAATGGCACCATTAGTTTGGGTTAAGAACACATCAAATATGTCATTGTATTCTTACATACACATTGAAATTCAATAGAAAAAAATTAATGAGATCTAATAGAGAAAAATTAATATTCAAAAAATAGAATTTTAGTGTGGAAAAATGTACCCATGTTATTATTTCAAATTATTGGTCAGTCATCCTTCTATATCTTCTACCTAGTCATTGTTATTCCAATGCATCACTGCCAACCACACTTAGGGCTTGGGATTCAATCACACTAACACATGCTACATGTCAAAAGTATGTAAATATAATTATATTCATCCTCAAATATACAAATTGAACCATCAATTAGGTGTGAAACACAAGGCTCAATCCAATAGATGAACACCTATTGACATAATTAAAAAAAATGACATGATGAGAGACAAGGTGAAGGCTTATCCATACTAATATAAAATTGATGTGATAATTAGAAACTTGCATTAAAAAAATTTCATCATGGTTAAACACAACATGATGGTTAATATAGATGGATTATAATTCACAAATAAAATTAAATCATAACATAATACATTATATTATAACATAACCCCATTTATTTAGAATGTGAAAATTTATATTTATTTGATAATTATATATATTTAACACAATTTATATATGTTAATTACGTAATTATAATTCAACCACTCAATTTATAGTTTATGAAGGTATATATTTTTTGTGTTAAAAATAAAATCAAAGTCCAATGATAAATTAGAAAAAATAAGGGTCGAATAGTGGCTAGTCCCTACCTTTGTATTATCAATTGTTTATGTTTGAGTTTGTATGTAAGTTTATAATTAATTGTATTTAGATAAAGAGTGTAAAAACTTGTATATAAATTATAATGCATTTAGTTATTAAATTATTAATGTCATCCACTCTTTTTCCATGATTAATGACATATATATATATATATATATATATATATATATATATATATATATATATATATATATATATATATATATATATATATAATTAATAGTGATACACGTTTCAATTTAGAAAAAAGGAGAGATGTGCTAATTAAATTATTTGTTATCAACAGTTGTTAATTGGAAACATAACATGTTTTTATTAGGATAAACAAAAGCATATGCTACATTGTTAGACCATGTGAAAATCATGGGATAGAATAATAAAAAGGCATGTGATAAATACATTACTTCTTATATTGGACTACATCACAGCATTCATGCTATAGTCATGTGCAGGGTCTAGGGGAAAAAATAATTAAATTAATGGAAAGTCATATACAACAAAAAAATTCAATGTAATGTGAAATTAACAAGGTAATCATGTGCCAAGTCCCTATGGGAATTAAAATAGAATTGAATTTTTTTATAAAAATTATGTAAAATAAAATTTGCATGGCACATTTTTCAAGACAAAATACATACAAAGTTTTCAAGATCAAATGGAAATAAATTGTATATCATTGTTTAATATGCTAGTGTGGAAATAAAACCCCCATATTTAAAATATAAGGAAATACGCTCACTATAGAATTGATTATACACCTCTAGTGTTTGAGTTAGCATGCATTACAAGTCATGTTAATAATAAAAATATAGTAATGTTGTTGTTAGGGTTATTGGAAGCCTTGTGATTTGTTACATTTGATGTGGAGTCCAAACTTCTAGAGGCTATAACTTTTGATCCTTAACTCCATTCGATCTTCATTTCCACCAAAATGACCATCGTAGAAAGTTTAATTCAACCATAAACCACATTATCCATTTACATATATTTTTAGAAAATTTTGAAATCCATAAGTGACCATTTAAGGGTCTAAAAATACATTTTAGTATTTTTTCCAAGAATTTTCTATATTTAAAAAGTCTATTTTTGTATCCAAAGGTAAAATTCAATTGGAATTCATCCATTAGGTTCATTTTAGCATATATAATGGAGATTTTTAGTCTCATCCCTTAAATGCAACACTTCTATAAATAATAGTTGAAAAAACCACTAGAAGTCAAAAGTTACTAAAAATAACAATTTTCACATAATTTGACAACAAACTTGCACATGCATTGTATTTCCAACATCCATTCAAAGTGATGATTTAGTTCTTATATGTGAAAAGTAATACAATCTAGAAAATAAGTAAATAATGTCTACATATGATCAAATTATAGATAATTTTAATATAAATTCCATATGTATCACCTTCGATATTGAACCTCACCATGAAAAAGTGAAAATTGATAAAAACATTGCTCAATAGTTCTAGGTAAACAATCATGAGAAATGTGAAAATATGCTTAGTCAAACCTAGTTGACTAATATAAGGAGGGTAAATAAAAAGCTATTCAAAACATTATATAGATCTAATTTTAAGGAAGAACTATAAAATATGATTACTCTTCCGTATAGGGTCATGGGAAATGAATTAACAATTTTTTTTCACTAGTGGATGTGCATGTTCATCAGTATCATCTATTATAAAAAGTAGTTCATTGATTGGGCTTCAATCATTAGTCAAAACATTCATGAGTAGTTGATCAAATTAGAATCCACTAATGAATTTAATATGACCTCATATTTGGTCTATTCTATTACAGACCTAAGACCTTGTCTCAACTTGATTGAAGTCAAACAAAAGGTCCCTGGTGCATCGATATATGACAAATTATCACATCTCTCTCATGAGAAAGGAAGGATTCATTTGAAGAGGGTACACAATGTTTTCTCTATGATGTTAGTTAAATAATTGGATGGAAATATTTCATCTAAGATATCTAATGAGGTAGCTTATCTAATCATGATATATGGGAGTTATTCATCCAGGTTTTAAATTTCCGTTACATCTAGGTTGGTATATTTGAAGGTGTTCCTCTTAAATTTCCAACATATCCCAGTGACAAAATAGTTTTGATTGAGCTTTGTAGGCAACTAAGTGAGGTCCAAAATAGGTATATCAATCAATATATCAAAGGAATACATTTACATATCAACCTCAATTATTTTGTCTAAAAATCAACTATAGATGTGGCTAATATTGAAAATTCATTATTGGACTTTCCAATGCATTCACACATGAGAAGACTTGCTTTTGATATCTAAGGATTTATGATAAATAATCTCAAAACGGGTCTCAATTATCCTCCTAGTCCGGAAATTAAAGAGTATTGGGAATATTGTGAAGATTATTTCGAAGCCAAAAAAAGAGAGATTGGTCAAGAATGAATTTAAAATAGATGATGGATTTCTTATATGAATGGTGCATAGTAAAGTTTGAAGATGGTGACACTGATGTTGTAGAAGAAATTTTCAATAATAAAGTTCACCTTGTAGCTATTCTTTTGATCAATGGTCAATAAGGGAATTGACAAATATTTCAGAATTCATGCAAACCATTCCTAGAAGATCTATATCTTGGTATGATATAAAAATAAAAGAGTATACTTCAAGAAGTCATATAAAATATGAATAATGTTCAAAATGGATGAAACAAACTTTTTATACTTTAATTACTCAGTATTTGGGGAATAAAATATTCATATGAAAATCCAATTTAGCTTCCACATGAGGAGGATATGGAGAATATCCAAATAGAGACAAGCCTTCTAAATAGACATGTGAAGGTGATTCACCAAGGTAAAATCTTCTAATAAAGAGGCCTACTCCATCGACCACTACAAACATCACTAGGATATTGATCCTTTGGTGTTGAATGATAACACCAATCAATAGTTCTTGGCCTTTGATTCAGGTTTAATACCATTTTTTATTGTTCTTACTCCCATTGAATCTATAGTGCCTTCACCACTTCCATTTTTTCAATCACTTACACCATGTTCATTCCTATTTATTCCTCTACCTCCACCTCCATCTTTCCCCTTGCAACAAGTTATTTATTATTAATAATTGATTAAACCTAGATCTTATCTTTTATCATCTTTGTGACCTTCTTCCTCATTGAATCATATGGTTTTCCCAAGTATTTAGCTGGTGGCATCATAAGGAGATATGTCTTCTTCATGGATAAAACATGTAGTGGGTAAGAAAGAACCTATAATAACATCAACAAAAATTGATTTTGATGGTGTTTCCAATATTCTATAAATGATTTAAAGGAATAAAAAGGCACAAACTACTTTCAGGATGATGATTGATTCTTTAAGTGCACAATCTATGGATATTTTCCAACATATTGTAAAAAATAATTAGGATAAAATGATTTTGGTTGATTGCAACATCAATAAGATTGATCTTGATGAATCCACTTTTAAAGGAAATATTCACAATTTCAAGGTGACTAAAACCATGCTAATCCAAATGATAGAAGAAGGGATGCAAACTCAAGAATTATTGGAGTAAAAATTATGTATGCTTTTAACATAAATTAAATAGATCTTGAATATAAGTGAGTCCTCTCAGAAAGTGATCTTTGCATCTACACAAATTACCTCCACTATATAAATTCCAAGTTCTAAATTTGAGATTGATAAGGAGATTATTTCCAAAATCAATAAGTATAACAATCATGGTAAGGTCATGGAATCCTAGGTTGAATAATTTCTTCTTGATGACATGAAATTCATTGACAAAAATTGGAGAACTTATGATTTGATTAATTTAAGTTAAGTGAAGATCAAAGAATAAACTGTAACTACCAAGAAAGAATACGAGATATGGAAAAACTTGATCATGTACTTGACAAACATGGATTCCATGAACAATAATACTTTGGTCTCTAAAGGTATTATTTACAAAGTGAAGGATAATTATTCATGTTTGTGGTCTTAATGCATGAATTTCAATATTTTTTCTTTAGAGGAAGCTTTGGAGGACTCACAACATTATAAAAAAAAGTTTCAAAAAAATGAAGTTAGATGTATATACCAATATTTGGGCCATTCCTTGTGATTTTTTAAAATGAATATGAATCAATGGCACATACAACTAAAAAATTGAAAGAACAATTTCATAATATTATTAAATAAGAGTTATTTGGAGAAAAGACATTCAATAAAGAAACTTTGAGAAAGCTAATCAATATTCATTGTGGTATAAAATATCCCACTTTAAATTTTCAAAGTCTTTTCAATAAGATTGAATAAGAAACTAACACATCCTATGAGTAGCTCACACATTTGGCTCATACAGTTGTCCCTGCAAGAGAAATAATCATCCAAACTATTCATATATTTAGAATATATTGGCTAAAATCATCACATAAAGAGGAGTCATATCGAGTTTTAATAGTTGAGGAAGATTCTTCCAATAAAAAGAGTCTTTTTCTTCTTGATAACCACTCAAAGTCGCCTTTTCTCTCTTTAAATTTTTATTTCTTCATTGTACTTTTTTTTATTGACAACTAAAAGGTCATATTTAGTTTTTAAAGTCTTTTGGAGAAAAATTCACTATAAAATAAAAATATTTTACTAAAAAAGTATTTATAAAAGTGGTTGTTAGATGGTTATGAGGTGGTTACGCCCTCATAACCTATCAATATAATTTTACTCATTTTAAATAGGATTTTTGACTCATAAAAAAACCTTGGCAAAGGAGAAAGAGGAGATTTATACATTTAACTTAGAGAAGAATAAATAAAATAAGAATTTCATAAGGCTTTGTTCTTTGAATTGTTTTTGGGAAACAATATTTGTGAGTGTGTTCATTCACTTTGATTATTTCCTTTCAAATTTGTTAAAATACTATTGTTAAACTATCAAAATTAACATTTTTTAGCATAAAATTTATTTTGAATCTATGTTATAAATTTTAAATTAGAGAAGCCTTGGAGCAATGGAGAGTAATTTGATTATTTGTTCTCAAAATGATATATAGAGTTGTTCTACAATGTTTCTTGATATGTACAACCTTTGTAGTGTATGCATTTTGCTCATACATCAAAAATATGTCTTTCTTTGGCTTCAATTGAATGTTAAGGTTTCGAACTCTCATAGTAGATTCCTAGGTTACGTATCATTTATTTGCATTCCATTTTACCTCTTCCATTGTATTCCTTATTTTACACATTCTTTTCTCTTTCTCTCTCCCCAAATTATTTTAATGTTATTTTTATACCACCTTTCTGTAATTTTAGGTTAAAGTATAAAACACTCATAAAGACACATTTTTATTGTAAATATTTTTATTTTCAGTGTTGTCTTTGTTTTTAAATAAATGTAGCTCTGCCTTCAAATATGAGAGTGACTTTTTCCCCACAAAGTTGATCGAAATCCTTGATTTTTCCTCTGATAAATTTTTAGCCAACATGAAGTCAACAAATTTGAAAGTAATTTTTCTACCATATCAAGACATGAAATAAATTGTAATAAAGGGTCATGAGTTTCAAGCATTAATTTCATGTAATCAAACATCATATGAGCGAACATAAGAATAGAGAAGAATTTTAAATATAACTTTGATATAATTATGAGATGATATGAAGTGTGTATGCTCTTATACCACTTATATAGGGCCCAAGAGGAACCCCATGGACAACAACACTTAACAAATTCAATGGGTTATTAAAAAAACGTATATTGAATGAGAGAGGCTGAAAGATATGTCAGAGTGCAATGAGATTAGGGAAAGTTACAAGAAGAAACAATGGATACTAGATTATAATTTTTATGTTATAAGGTTATATTAAGCAATAGTTCAATATAAGATGAAAGATATTGGATGTGTTGTGATGTTTAAATTGTAAAAAGAATGTAGATTTATATTGATGTATGTTACAAGTGTGGAAGATAAAGGATCAATTTCACTGTTACAATAGCTAGGAATAATTGCTTCATAAGTAATCATTATTTTGTCATGTTTAGGTAACACTATTGCATAGCTATGTGAAATAGTACTAAGATTGTAAGAGTTTTAAGGCATCAACGAAGATGAGTTAGGGTGTTGAAATATGACCACGTGTGGTTGGCATGGACCTGAAGTTGTTGGTTAGGTTGATACATTGTCAGAGCAATGTCATTATATTGTGTTGATCGAAATCCTTGATTTTTCCTCTGATAAATTTTTAGCCAACATGAAGTCAACATATTTGAAAGTAATTTTTCTACCATATCAAGACATGAAATAAATTGTAATAAAGGGTCATGAGTTTCAAGCATTAATTTCATGTAATCAAACATCATATGAGCGAACATAAGAATAGAGAAGAATTTTAAATATAACTTTGATATAATTATGAGATGATATGAAGTGTGTATGCTCTTATACCACTTATATAGGGCCCAAGAGGAACCCCATGGACAACAACACTTAACAAATTCAATGGGTTATTAAAAAAACGTATATTGAATTAGAGAGGCTGAAAGATATGTCAGAGTGCAATGAGAGAAGGGAAAGTTACAAGAAGAAACAATGGATACTAGATTATAATTTTTATGTTATAAGGTTATATTAAGCAATAGTTCAATATAAGATGAAAGATATTGGATGTGTTGTGATGTTTAAATTGTAAAAAGAATGTAGATTTATATTGATGTATGTTACAAGTGTGGAAGATAAAGGATCAATTTCACTGTTACAATAGCTAGGAATAATTGCTTCATAAGTAATCATTATTTTGTCATGTTTAGGTAACACTATTGCATAGCTATGTGAAATAGTACTAAGATTGTAAGAGTTTTAAGGCATCAACGAAGATGAGTTAGGGTGTTGAAATATGACCACGTGTGGTTGGCATGGACCTGAAGTTGTTGGTTAGGTTGATACATTGTCAGAGCAATGTCATTATATTGTAAGTCAATGAAAGTCTTAGATCCTCCTAGATTATTGTTAGTTAACTTACAGATCTTAAAAAATCATCATTATTGATTTATTAAATTATTACACTATTTTTTGTATGATATATAATTTAATTGTTAATTTGTTGAATATTTTTTATTGTATGTGAGACCTTCTTCCCACTTTTATTAATTAAAAAAACTCATAAAATAATATTAATAGCTATTTTCTCCTTTCAATTGTGGAGTAACAGTTAAAAGAGATGCATGTACTTCGTGCAACCCAAATTCAAAATCTACTAGTGATCAATATACCTACAACAAAAAATATAAAATTGATGAATTGGTTAAATGAAAATCAGAAAATTAAAACCCCAACTTATATTCACATTAAAAATGAGCCTACTAATCCCACAACTAAATATATTTAAAGAGAAAGGAAAAACAAACAAACAAAACTAACTTTTATGAGGGATGACAACCCACTAGTAGATAAAAAAGAATGTCTGATAAAGAGTAGAATGTTGCTAGGAACAGAAATGATAAAAGAATAAATCAAAAGAAATAGAAGCAAATGCGTACCTAAAGGCTGTTATCAGTCTGATCATAGTCACCGATGTCAGTTAGTCTACCGACGTTTGTTGTCAAGTCTATCGATGTCAGTTAGTCTACCGACATCGGTGGAGGCAGTGGTCAATGTCAGTTAGGACAATGGTCTGGGACAGGTTCTAGACGGGTTTATGGTCTATGGATGGGTCTGAGAAGGGGTCTGGGAGTCTGTGCAGGGTTTGAGAGTCTGTTGCAGTAGTGCGGGACAATGGACAGAATGTCAAAAAGGGACAGAGGGGTAGAGGAGGCCTTTCAGCCTCTTTGGGAAGGGCAGGTCAGGTTTGTGGTCTGGTTGATAGTCTGGTTGATGATGGCTAAGTCTAGTTCATAGCACTTAGAAGTAATAACTAGAAAACATGATGAAAACACAGAGGAAATACTTACCTTTGGCTTGCTGAAGAAGGAGTGTTGTAGATTGGTTATACCTGTTGCTGATGCTACTGGTGTGGAAAAATTGTTACTGATGTAGAGGCCCTGTTGTTGATGCTTGTTGTGTGTACTTGAGAGAGAGAGAGAGAGTGAGAGGTCTGATGATTGGAAGGATTAATGGATTGAGGAGTGAAAGATCAGATAGTCAAAGATTGAAGGATCGGATTGTGAAGATGCCAGATTGAAGATTGAAGATCAGATTGAAAGAAGGTCAGATCTACATTTTGGAGGTAGAATGCAATTTTGAAGGCAACCAACGCTAGCAATACCGTCGATGTCAGTCGACAGTTGACCGATGTTGGCAACTGGAAGGCAGGAAAAAGGCTAAAAATAGCCTTTTGTCTATTTTCCCAAATGCCGGGTTAGCGGGTCAGGGGAAGAAACGATCGAAGGTGGATTAAAATGGATGAGAGGATGAGTGGGAGAATGAGAAGGGGGTCTAGGCATTAATATTGGCCATGGGGTAGTGGAGGGAATCCAAGGAGAGGCATCTTAGGGTGATGAGGTGTCATGAGAGAGAGAGGGAATTATTAATTTAAAATAGATGATTATTTTAAATTAATAAGACATAGGTTAGGCATGGTTAGAAGTGGAAAGGGACCAAGGGGGAGGATGACCAAGGGAGTAGACATGATTTCAGTGTCTACATTTGCCCCTTTTTGTCTTGTTGGTTGTTTTAGATGAACTACAAGATAAAAATAGGAGTTAAATGCCCCAAGTATGGGATGAGGTCTTTTCATCTTGTTGGTTGTTCTAGTGAACTGCAAGACAAAAATGAATGTTGGTTGCCCTGATTATGGGATGAGGTATTCCCCCTCAAAGCAGGAGTCGAAGGAAGGGAACCTGGAATCGGGTGCTGATTTGACAGAGAGTGGATGAAAATGGTGAAGTTGGGGTGTGAATGCTGTAAAAGTTGTGATTGCATGTATACCACTTCACGGGATGGTCAGGTTAAATTGTCGCAGGTTGAGGGTTGAGGAGTGCCAAAATTGAAATAACTAGGCCCCAGCATTTGGTCGTAGCTGATCGGGTTATTCAATCTAAGCTATAGCTCTAATGGTCGTCGTGCTCCAAGTATCTCGGGCTCAGGAAGTGCTCTTGGAAACATGAAAAATGTCACAAGTAGTGTGGATCAACTTGCTTGCAATCCTATAGTTGTGAGGGTTGAAAATATGGGTTGCAGAAAATTTTGCTAACCATTTGTGTGGTAGCATACATACAATAACAACCAAGGCAACGTTGTCTTGGAAGCGGTCAGAGTCAGAGGAGATAGGCGTGATCTACATGGTCTGAGGAGATAGTCACAATCTCCAAGGTCATTGGTTGAGGATGGATTGAGATATAAGTGATCTCAAGTGACGGGTGTTGATAGATGGTCCATTAGATGGATGGATGAAGGAATGGCCAAGCTAACCTCAGAAGACCCTGTGTCAATTGAGTGCTACCTACATAGCCCCTGTCGTTAGGGCCTTAGACCAATGTAGTTCAGACTGGTTGATAAAGTAGTCGATATTTAATTTTGGTCAAGTCAAGGTAATGGTCAAAGGTGATATGGTTTGTCCATCAGATAGACAAACAAATGGATGTGGTTGAGCTAACCCTAGAAGATGTCATGTCATCTGGGTGCTGCCTACATAGCCCTTGGTCGTTAGGGCCTCAGACCAATGTAGTTCAGATTGGTTGATAAAGTGGTCGATATTTAATTTTGGTCAGGTCAAGGTAATTGTCAAAGGTGATATGGTTTGTCCATCAGATAGACGAACAAATGGATGTGGTCGAGCTAACCCTAGAAGATGTCATGTCATCTAGGTGTTGCCTACATAGCCCCTGGTCGTTAGGGACTCAGACCAATGTAGTTCAGACTAAGAGCCAAAATGGTTGATGATTGGGATGGCGACGAAAACGTGTTTAATATGAGTTCTCTATTCTCACACACTTATTTACGCATTTTGAAAAGTTGAAAAACTCGGAAGAGTTTGCATGCATACTTTCGTATAATTAAGTTATAATATTAAATGCACATAGTCAAAAGTCACGAAAAACGAAAGACAAAAATAAAACTATCAATGAATCCATCCACGAATTCGACACGCATAAAAAAAAAAAGTCAATTAACAATCAATGAATCGTATTTTGCCGTAAAAGACGAAAAAGATATCGTATTTTGCCGCGTCAATTAATTGAGTACATTCTGGATCCTTCCGTTATCGTTCGCGGGATTTGAAATTCGTCGGTCTCCATTTAAGGGCTTATTCCTTTAAAGCATTCAACACCGCATATCTCCTATACCAATTCCAAATTTCCGTGCTATCATTTAGCGATGAAAGAAGGGCAAGAAGAGGTTGCTTATCATCGTCGACCAACTGCTCCTCCAAACGTGTTGACGGCTACGATATTGCGGTTTCGACAGAAGTGGAATCGGCAAATCGTGTTGATGACAGAGCTGATTGCGGTGATTATGAAGGAGCAAGGATTTCAGGAGAATATCATGGGGAAGAGAATTCCGATGAGATTTTCTGTGGAGGTGGCGTTTTGGGAAACCATAGCTGCATTTGTAATTTGGATAGGGCGCCTACGAGCAATGAGGTCTGGGAAGAGTTTTAATGGCGAGGATGACGATCCGTATGAGATAGACAAGTGGGTGTTGGCAAGCGGAGAGTACTAATATGTAGATGGAATGTTGTTTTAAAACAATAATGTATATAATATCTGTAAAATGCTTAATACAGATTGAGCTATTGTCAAATGGTCTGGTATTTCCCTCTTCCCATACTTACAAATTCGGATATGCATTATCTATATGTCTACTATCGTCCGTTTTATGATGGCATTTCTACTGTCAAACTGGGCTTCAAATCAGATTTGAACAGGCGCCACGCCATTAACCATCCCTTATTGCATTTTATGACGTGGATAGGCTTAACGTGCAATTGTGGCAATGCTCTGGTTGAGAAGTGTAATATCACGAAATGTCATTAAAAATGGTTGATTATAAATTTGAAATTAATTTAATTGGTAATTAAATATCAAGATATTTAAAAATAAATAAAATTTGAAAACTATTATTTATTTATTTATTTACCAACATAATAGGATGATTAAATTGAGGGCATCTGTCATTCTAAAACAATAAATTTTTAAAGTTCAAAGAATAATATTATTTATAATTGTAAAACCTTTCAATAAATAATATTATAAAATAAATTCAAAATGAATATTTAAAATATATATATATATATATATATATATATATATATATATATATATATATATATATATAAATATAAATAAGTAAGCAAAGACAACTTTATATCTTTTAGAGATTAGATTTGGAGCAGTTAATAATAATTTATGTTCTAATAATCTATAAGATTATCTCAATCTGTATCTTGAATGAAAACATCTCAACGCATTATTACTTTCCCTCTCATGTATATTAATTTCCACTTTATCATCAAAATTTATTAGCTTCCAAAAAAATTTCCACAGTAACCTTGTGACTACAAGTATCCATCGTTACGTTTGCTTTATTATCACATTTTAATCGAACCATTTCGACCAAAGTGTAATTAATGGAGGGTAAACACAGTCGATAATATAATGTTGGTATACATTTTTTATATGAAATATTAGACAAATAAACTAATATATGCAAATGTACAAATATCTTAATATGATTGGCTTTGAAGGAGCTAAATTGATTACACGAGTGGGAGGTAGGGGGGAGGGAGCAGGGAATGATTAATTTATCGAGGGTTTGAAGATGTCTAGAGGAGCGTGGGAAGCTTGTAAATAAGAATGATTTAGAAGTGGAAGATTCTAAAGAGGATCGAGATGGAGGAAGAATCCAGAAAAGATGGTTCTGGAATTGAACCATAGTTTTAGGTGGAAATAATTATTAAGTTAACATTATTCAAGCATTTCTCCTTGATAATTTTTATTTAGGTTGTAAGATTTTAATATTGGTCTCGATAATTTGGTGTGATTAGGTATTTATTTACAAAGTATATTTTAGACCTAAGCTTTCATATGTACTTATTTAAGAGGAACATCCATAACGTATGATACATTTCAAAATTTAATAAACATAATTATAGATAATATTTTAGTAAATATATTTGCAATTGGTATTTTGTCCCATAAACTTTAGCTCCACCACCTTTTCATGTATTGATTCGTGAACAAAGTGATGATGCACCTCAATAATTTTATGCTACCTTGATAGTGTTCTAAATGTCACATAATATACTAATTTCAGGGTTTTGTTGTAGATAAAATTCCTCAAGAAATCTTCTTAGCCACATAGCTTGTTGAGGTGTCTTCGAAGAACCAAAATATTAAGCCTCTATAGATGAGAGAGACATTGTAGTTTGCTACTTACTTCTCTATGATATTGATCCTAAACCAAGGTGAAATACATATCCCGAACTTGATTTTCTATCATCTACATCAATATTATCTGAATTTGTATAACACACTAAGGTAGGTTCACCTCTTTATTTATATTCAATTAAAAATTGATATGTACCCCATTTATATATAACCAATCAATGAGAAATTTGTGACAAAAAATAATGGAATAACTAACCAATATAGTATGTAACAAGTCCAAGATAACCATCTTAAGATTAATATCTTTATTTTTTTTCAAATATCTCTCTCCTACCCCATCTTGCCCTCCCTCACACACACTAACTATATCCCTCATTCTCTCTTTCCCCTCTCCCCATCCCTCTCCCTCTCCCCCTCTCTCGCCTTGTCCATCTCATTATCACTCCTTCCCTCCTATTATTGAAATATTTACATCCACTTAGGCAAACTATTTTGAAAAGTGTCCTTCATTTTTACATTAATTTGATATATTTATACCCCCTAGGAAAATTATATAGCTTGAAACACTAGTGATTAGATATGCTTTGGAGTCATGTTAAATTTATTTTATAAAATCACAAACCAAAATTTTAACTTTGGAAATGTTTTGGTATTAGCAGAGTGAAAAATATTGGTAGAATTAGGAAAAAATAATTTGAATAACAAAAAATGAAGGTGATGGAAATATAAACAATTCATGCTCAAATTATTCAAAACCCTCCTCTACCAAATAATCCCGATGAACCTACATTTAATGTTAAAAATACAAGGCAAGTTGGAAGCTTTTATGAGAAGTTACTAGCATTATCTTTTGAAGCTTGTTTTTCCTTTGGATTTGTTTGAACTATGAGCATTGGTGAAGCTTCTAACGGTTTTGTGAACTCTCCACAACATTAATTTGAAAGGGTTATGTATAGTTACATTTGATAGATGTTTTACAATGGTCATCAAAGGTTATGGAGGAGGAAGATTGTAATCTTTACGAGTTTGTAAAAATTAGTTCTCTCTTTTAAATTTAACATTACTTTGAATGTTATAAGATATTTTTAATTTTATGTTTGGATGTTATTTGATTCTTACATCAATGTTTTTTTATTACTTATAAAATCCATTTGAAAATCATAATATTTGGGGCATACTCTATAGTTTGGAGGAGGTTTTTTGTTTTACTAAAATGATTTTTGAGCCAAACACAATGGTGAAACTACAATGAGGCCATTTATCAATAATCAACAATCATTTTATGGTGATATTAATGGAGTCGTCAGTTAAAGTGGTATTTGACAAACCCAGATATGCACCTCGATATTAATCATTCTTTCTCTATTGATTAAGGCCATATAACAACAATCAAAGACAATTTTTTGGTGAAAGCAATGTAACCATAACCCAATGTGGTATGTGATAAATTAAAGATAGGGATCTTGAGATAGATATTTCTAAATTTTTCAAATCTCTCTCTCTCTCTCTCTCTGTCTCTCTCTCTCTCTCTCTCTCTCTCTCTCTCTCTCTCTCTCTCTCTCTCTCTCTCTCTCTCTCTCTCTCTCTCTCTCTCTCTCTCTCTCTCTCTCACACACACACACACACACACACACACACACACACACACACACACACACACACTTATTGTCCTTCTTACTCTCTTCCCCCTACTCTCTCTACCCATCTCCATCTTTCTCTCATCCTCTCTACAATTCTCTCCTTGCCCCTATCCCTTGTATTTTTTTTCTCCCTCTCTCCCTCTCTCTATCCTTACCTCTTTATACATATTGCTACCTTACTTCCTTCCACCCTTTCCCAACCCCCTCTCTCTCTCACACATGGTCTAAAGGGTAGACCAATGACTAGGTGGAATATATGAAATGGTGAGTGGTATATAAATCCAAGTAATTTTGCATATACCATTTTCCATTCTAGAAATTTTGTTTTGTGAATATTTATATACTATATTTGATGTCGTTAATTTATTTTTGAGTTGAATTTTAATGTGTATGTAAAGAATCATAGGTTTGTTTGCTATATTATTAATCCAAATTAATACTTCTATTAACCATATATTGAAAAAATATAATCTACATATGGTCTCATCATCTATGAAAGTATGTTTGGTAGTTTATTTTACTTATTCCATGTGATTGATGAAGACCTAGCTTTTTTATAGCTCATAAAAAATATATTCCAAGAGAATAATTTGTTTCTCTCATTTTCTTAGTAGACACTCATACAATTTCTTTAAAATCAATATGTTTATTGTTCAGATAAAACTTTGTTCATCTATCAAAATTTATGATCTTAATTCTTTCCAAAACACTATTTTGTTATTAGAAAGTGGTCAAAGATAGGATTGGATCAAGGTTAGATCTCTCCTCAGAATCATAAAAATAATTAGTTGTACCCTTAATTTTTCATAGTAATATGTTTTTTGATGGTAGGTAATCTTTTTATAATTTTAAACATAGCTCCATGAAAGGTTTAACACTACCCCTATGTGAATGCAATAATAATATTTTATTTATCTTAATTTTGTTATTGGCACTGATATCAATTTTTTTAAATCAATAATTTTTTCTTCTCAAAAACTTTTGTACGGGTCTATTACTACATGATTACATTAAAATCATAACCATAAAATAAACCTATAAATTTTATTAGCTTGAAATCCTTAATTAAGGATGCTCTTGGTCTAATGTTAAACTTGTTCACATAACTGATGAGCTCACACATAGATTAATTTGTTGGTGGATTTGAGAGAGAGCCAAATAAATTACACACATGATTTTTTTTATTGTATTACTTACACACATGGAGCAAAATAAATACAGGTAAGATGTAACAGAAGATAGGAGATAGGTCTGGACAAACTGGGGAAAATAGGTGAGAACATCAAAGAATTTGGGGATGTATAAATCAACAACTAAAAATAATGTAATATCACTAACCATGTACCGGCAATGCTAACATTTCCCTCCTTATTACATTAATTTTACAAACATCATATCCTTGATAGTTGACCCTGCGCCTTAATTCAAACATGGCAAAAATGTTTCACACTCTCCGCATACCCTGCTCACCTTTGAGGTGGCATGCCACCTCCATGGCTTCATGGTCTTGGTGTCATGTTGGTTTTTTTTTGTAGCTTGACCACTAACCTGGAAGTGACAGGAGTACATCTCTCTGCTGCACACCTTCGGCGATTTCTTGGATTACCACAAATCCATATGGTTCTCTGTTGTAGCTTGACCATGAATCTGGAGGTGAGAGAAGCTCTCGATTGTTTTATACACTTCGATGGTTTCTCAGATTTCCACAAACCCTTTTCCAAGAACCAAACGCTACTTTAGTGCTTTTGCTTCCCACAATGTTCTTCATCAGGAGGTACCAAACTAGATAATGATGTCGAATCTTTTATTGAAAACCACACAGCACAATCACACTGCATACAACATAAAAGAAACACACTAAAAAAATGTCACCAAAGCAATTATGCAACCTTGTCCTAGGTGACTCACGAGAGGACGCCGATTGTCTTCCAGTCTCCGTATATCCTCTAGCCTCCAATTGATTGTTGTTTATTCAACGGATTTGGCTTTGAGACTCAATTTTATAATGATGAACATTGTGTACCAATGATATTACATCCATACAATTTTTTTGACTCTATATAATACAACAAACATTTTAACAAAACAATTTAACTCACAAAATAACTTTTGACTCATTATTTTTAAGAATACTCTTTTGACGATCTAAAATAGACATAATCTAAAAAGACTTAACAAAATAATAAAACTTGACTCAATTTTAGATTTTGACATTAAATCTAAATATTGACTATATAACTTTTTGACTTATAAAAATAGAAACACTATAATAACTTATTATAGCCGTCATCCAATGACTCATTATATGAAGTAATAGCTAATATTAAAGAAAACTAGATGATTTCGATTCCTATAATAATAATAATAATAAATTCTTAAAACCCGTGACTTTTTACATGGATAGACACAAATGAAAAACTATAAACTAAACTTTGAAAAAAAAAAACGCTTTTAACATGACATTTAGACTAACCCCAAGCTTAACATGCACGGACGATGGAAATGCTGCCGAATAGAAATACATTTGAAGGAAGCAAATACACAAATATCAACGGCGTTTAATTTGACGATATAAATGAAGTTGTACTCTCACGCAAATTAGTTATGAAGTGGACTGCGTTCGAACTGCAAGTTTTTCTGGACACTTTGATGTTTTGATAGACAGACCAAACACGAGATTACAAGTGTACAACCGAGATATTTACTGCAGACTTTAAAACATTTAATGCACATATCTGGATTGATCAAGCGATGCATGAATAGATCAACGAAATTCAGATCCTTCTTCAGGCTGATAATGACGCATCCAATCCAACTGTACAAATTCGAACAAATCTGCTGATATTTAGATACGTTTGAAGGATGCTCCACTTGACATGTTGAACGAAATAAGACTGCAGATCGAATATTATATAGAGTTTTCACGTCCACAGCTAGTCTGAGGTATAGGCATGAAATAAGCTACAGATATTCATCCAGACTTGGCTCTCTTCTATGATGGGCGTTGAGTCTTGGTTGGCTGCATTGCACAGATCGCAGCTTATCAGGCTTTTCCTGCACCGTGGTCCGTAAATCTATCAATCCGGGGCAGTAAACAAAAGAGTGTGGATGCCCCTTGATCACAAATTAAAAACCCATAGCTGTCTTAAAATCCTGCTCTCATACCACACTGTTGGCGGATTTGAGAGAGAGCCAAATAAATTACACACAGGATTTATTATTATTATTATTGTATTACTTCCACACACGGAGCAAAATAAATACAGGTAAGATGTAACAGAAGATAGGAGAGAGGTCCGTACATAATTTTTTTTCAATATTCTATTAATGATATTTATTTTCAAAGTTTTGAAATATTGATGGATTTCATAGGAATTCACCTAGATAAATGATCCTTGCCTTCCATACCTAATTACGATGGAATTTACAAATTTGATACAAGGTCAATGAATTAACTTTATATATGTATAATATTTATTTATTATACACATTTGATTTTGTTATTTATATTTTTGTTTGGTAAAAATTAAATTGAAATTTAAATTCATGGTCTATTTTAAGGTGTTTGAATATGTTAAACTGAAATTGTTTTGAGCAAATTTATTTGTAAAGATTTCGATGGAATAGTTCATAGGTTTTTTGAAAGGCGACCAATATAGAATAGTTATTGATCCATCTAAAATTATTAATCTTTATTGAATCTATGTTTGGTAATTATTGCAATATATAAAACAAGGGAATGGAGTGCCAAGTCCTAATGGGGCAATAACTTTGAACATTTGTACAATGTTGATTTTTTGGAAAATATTGAATTTCAAAACAATAATATAAGTCGAAGTCATCATGGCTTAGATTTAAAAACTTGTTAAGACCCAATTTGAAAGAGCCTCACTCTCCATATTATACTCATTGATAAACAACAAATTATCCTTAAATATCTAAAATCTTTGATGTTTCTCATCCAGGGCATTGTAGTCTTACCGTGCTATGCAATCCATCGTTCATAGAGATTTATGGTTTTATCATTTCTACTCGTATCATGATTTATTACCAAAACAACCACATAGTAAACTAAGACATGTAATAACACAATGTCCATAATCATATTCATGGGTGATAGATCTCTAGAGACAATAAAACATGAAATTGAAGAAAAAGAAAAAATCAGAGCACAACAAGAGAGTAAGTTTGGTACCATAATGCAAAAGCATGGAGAATTAATAGCCTTGCCAAGTTGATAAAAGAATAAAATAATAAAGATAGAAAAGAAAATAGTGATTGAATACACAAAGTTTTGCTTGATTTCACAAGGCAACAATAGACTTTAATTTAGTGTATTTCTTAAGGTGTACATAGGCTGACAAAAACTTCTCCAAATTATATACTTTTACTAAATAAAAAGATTGAAAACATTAATCCTACAATGATTACTATGCATACAAATACAAAACATTTTGTAAAAATCAACCGATAGAAAGATGATGAGAAGACAAACACTTGGCTTGAAAAGAGGCACAAAGTTGTTGGGAGAGGATGAGATGGAACAATAACATTGAGTTTAATTATATGAGAAGCATTGAGCACATTAAATGCAAATGAAATGTTTTCCACTACCGAATTAAATGTCTATGACAGTGAGAATTAATTGAAATGTCATGTCAATAGTTAAGTAGTTTTAAGAGCTAGCAGGTGCAAACAATAGTCATATTTATTAGTATAATTTTTGGATTCCTTGTTGGGTATGTAGAGTGTTTTCCTCTCTTAGTAATCTTCATTTTTTGTAAATTTGAAACATAATTCCCTTTTATCTGAATAACATTTGTAAGAAGCTTAAGAGTATGAGCAAAAACATTTTACAATCGTAAATTAAATTTAAGCATGTGAAAACATATGTAGTTTCAATTTTCAAAGCCAATAATGTAATAACTAATGGGGGGGTAAAATAAAAGCTTTTATGACTTTATTTTCCTTTAATAATTTCATACTAAAATACAATTTAGTTGACAAAAACAAAATCTAAAGATATAGATAACTGAGAAGGAATAAAACCAAGTAAACTTTAAGATCTCTCTTGGTAGTAAGATTTATAGTAGCTATAGCCATGTTGTTTTTAAGGAACACATCTTATAATTTTAGGAGAGATACATCAACATATTTTAACAAAATATAAATAGTTAGGGTAATATACCAGATGCAACAACATCATAGAAATTGTAAAATAATTAAGACTGATATATCAGAGTTATGAGCCTCACATAGTAAAACAAATAGTCCAATATATCAAAATCTCCCAAAAAGAACAATAATAATTTGTGCAATAAATAAAGTGGAAAAGAATTCAAACCTAACTTTTGTCAAAATATTCTTCTTCTTCAGGGTTTCTATTTGCATCCATTTTTTCAAGGCCCTAGTTTCTTGGAAGAGAAAGACCCCAAAATAATTTTAGAACCACCATATCTATATTTTATCTACAAAATTCTAAAAAGATTTTTATAAAAATAGTTTAAAATATACTTTCTGAACCATAAGAGAAAAATATAATTTTTTTTGAACCACCATAATAATAACACATAACAATATTTAGATCTCAATATAAATATTCCTTCAAATTTACTTATTAATACCAACAACAATAAAAATAAATCTTGGCATATAAAATGGAAACAAACATTCCATGCCTAGAGGCAACATGAGATGTAGTCTAGATATATGAGGGGAACAACTTAAGAAAAACTTTGAAGCATAGTTAATCCAAATTCAAATTCCTTAGATGTGAACTATTTATTTAAATTAGGCTATTCTTTTAAACAACAAGAGAATGAAAGATCACAACGAAATCATAAAGAAAATATGAGATAAGATATAGAATATTAGATTTGACATTTGTACGTATAAATATAAATAGTGAATATAAAAATAATCTAAGTCTATTCTCAATACCTACATAAAATGATGGTGTCTCAAACCCTGATATTAAATAGTGGGGCTAATGATGGTTTCATAAATTTTAAACCTGATCCAAATAATGGTTATCTGATGACCTCAATCACTTATAAAAAATAATGGATTGGTTTACACTCTTACCATCTGTAATTTATTGTAGTCATATTTAAGATTCACATGATTTATGACTAATTTTACTAGGTCTTCCTCACCGTCTGCTCCTCACTTGTTGGACATATTTGGCTATGAGATAGAATGGAAGAGATCAAAGGGATTTCAGCAAGGAGAAAGAGATATAGAAGTGTCGAGGAGGTGTAGATGTTTTTTTATTTCTAGAGAGTGAAGATATTTGTGAAATTATAGATCAGTAACACTAAATGTAGATGTTGATGAATCATGTGGAAGCACATGGGTAGGTTGGTGGGGATTGTGATAAGAGGTAACCCTATTCATAAGATCTACCTCATTAAAAGTTTGATATATTATTTTAACAATGATGTTTGGGTGGCACTATCAAGTCATTCATATCCCTTAATTTTTAATTACAACCTACTTAATAAAAAGAATTCCAAAAATTTATTGGCATTTATATTGTCTGATTTAATGGTAATAGCCTCTAGGAAAGTTAAAATAACTAATACTCTCAAAGCACTATAGATATAGAAAAAATCATGGATTCCATGCTCAACATGAAAATTTGATTCCATTATTTTACATACAAATTATACCATGGTTACCATGTTCAAAATATTCAGTAAGTAGGTAAAAGTTCAAGATTTTGATAAAAATTTGGACTTAAACATATAAAAAATTATTGAACACTAAGAAGAATCATAAAATTCCATACATAATAAAATAATGACCAAAATTAATTATCAAACATATTGTATATTGGATATTGTGATTGATTCACTAGGGCATATGTGGCTTAAGAAGAATCGAGCCTTGATGAATGTGATTTCAAAAAACATATCTAGCTAAATGATGTTCCTCCTAAATAATTTCAGTGATATTGATATATTCATATATTTTTATCTCAAAATTAAACTCCAATTTGTATCTAGTTGGCCAAACAAAGACCTAACTAGCTTCATATGCTGAGCTGCATGCACAAGACAAGCTCCTCAATGTAAACCAAAAATAGTCTGGGCAAGTTGATTCAGGAATATTTCAATAATTTTTATAGCATTTAAGATTGAATTCAAACTAAAATTTATGGTATAAGTAAAACTAGGTTTATGAAATACTGATAAAACTAGGGAAAGATTGAAATCATGGATCTAACAAACTAGTTAATTGGTAGAATAATGCAGCAGATAATTCTTTTATTGATATTTGAGAATATGGAATGAGATAGCATCATTTAAACCTATGCTCATCTACTACCAATAAGTGTACTATCCTTCCCTTGTAACCAAAAACCACTGCCACTATAATCATTAAGACCAGGTTATCATGTTGTGCATCATGCATGATAGCATATAAATTGTAGGTTGGATTTGATTGTTGTGAAGAAGAAAATAACATATAAATTAATTAGTGAGTCATAGCATCTCAAATAATAATATTATATTTCATTAGTTAACAATCTTGTAACTTTCTTATATAAACGTTTGCATATTTCTCTATGCGTGAAATGATATCAGTCAAAGAAGGAGAGAATAATAACATGTTAAAGTTTTTTTGAATGATAATAATCCCTCCCTTTGGGATTAATAAAATAAAACTTTTATATGCCTATAATGTATTATTTTATGAACCTAATTCAACATTTTTGATGGAAATGTTTTGGTTCCCACAATGACATGTGTACCTTGTGCCACAATGGTAAGTTTATTCTATAAATATTTATTTCCTTGATGAGACATTGTTACCCTTGATAATATGTTGTGTTGATATATCATTAACCCAAACTAATGTTTCATAGATTTAACAATTTTCTAATCCAACAACAAAATAAATATGGAACAAAAACTTTAATACCACACTTCACAAGGAAATAATAATTTTCACTTGTTACAAGGTCTCTTAAATTCATGCAACATAAAATAAGGAAATTTTTATAAAGTGTGATTATGCTCCATTAAAAAATATAATATTGGCATATTTTTATAAAAAATATTTAATTGAAATTGATTTATTGCAGGGTTCACCAAAAATCATTTTTTATTGAGTCATGTGTGTTAAAAATGTTTTAATATTTAAAAAAAAAAAAAAAAAAACATTCCACTTTAATGTGTGTTTCCTTTGGTATTATATTTTTATCTTTATCATGTACTTTAGAAAATAATAATGATTTTAAATATTCAATTATGTTATATGGTTTTAGGAATAAAACACTTCTAAATCTAGATCTACTATTACCATAAACCAGATCTAAAACTATGCAATAAAATGCATCACAGAAACATTCCTTAATTCATAATTAATATGAAAGCATAAATGAGAACAAGATAAAAATAACATAGATAACACAGATCTAATATGGTTCACCCAATGTGGGCTATATCCACCATTGAAATTTCTCAAATAAATTGGTAATATAAAACAAAATTACAATGAAATCTCATAGAGATAGAAAATTTTCATGTAGAAATTTTTGCACAAAAAATTGCACTTTCACTTGCACCTGCATAATGTTGTATCTCATAAGTTTCTAAACCACACCCTATAATGAACACCTACACTTTGTAAAATATCTACACTTTGACTCTAATCCTCAAAGCCACACCCTGCAAATAGACCATTAACCTCTAAAGGCCACACCACACCCTGTATATATAAGAAAATGAATAAAATCTACTAAAAGAGGAGAAAATGTGTAATGCTTATCCAAGACAAGCATTATCCAACATGTGACAACCTATTCCCACCTCATCAATCCTATCTAAAATGTCTCCCAAGAATAAATTTGCCTTATTTTTCTCCACCTTCTAAGGGCACATTTTCCCATGAACATGTGATCACAAACAACTCCACTCAACAAGGAAAGAGTTTCCTTTTCCAAAAAATAACTAGCTTACTCAAAACAAGGAAGTCAAAATGGGAAAAGGCATCTAAAAACTAACTCTATGAAATATGAAATATGAAATACATAGAAATTAGGAATATTCCACTCACATACGGAGAACATGAAAATTATGCCCCCCACATTTTTGGAGCTCTTTAGGCCCCCAAAATTTATTCCTATGGTCATGTGATATCCCCAAAAGGCTCCACACTCAAAAATCTCTCACTTGGAGACCGTTTATACTGAACAGAATCTATCACTGCTCCATGACCCCTAAGGCCAACCAAATATGAACATAGTCTCAACTTATTCAATGCGACCACCTTGGTCATCATATCCAGAGGATTCTAGCTAATATGAATCTTCTCCACCTCCACCAAGTTCTCTTCCAAATCTATCTTAACGAAGTGATAATGTAATTGAATGTGTTTCATCCTTGAGTGGAAAGTGGAATTCTTTGTCAAATGAATAACACTATGAATATCAGTGTGTAGTCTCCTAACTTCTTGCTCATGCCCCAACTCTCGAAATAACTCTTGTAACTAAATCATCTCCTTGCCAGCCTCCACGGAAGTAACATACTCTGCCTCTATGGTTGACAAAGCCACAACCTTCTATATCCTAGAAATTGAACTAACCACTATATCTCTAATAGTAAATATATATCCTATCATACTTCTCTTTCTATCAATATCCCCTACCATATCTGAGTCCACATAACCACAAAAAGTGGTATCTGATCCACCATAACATAATGTAACATCAATGGTTACTCTCAAATACCATAGAATCTATTTCACTACTTGCCAATGCTCATAACCTAGATCACTCATATACCTGCTCACAACTCCTACTACTTGGGCAATATCCATCCTAGTACAAACCATGGCATACATCAAGCTACCAATTGCAGATGAGTATGGTACCTTGGACATCTTAAGCTTTTTAGCTTCCATCTTGGGACATTACTTCTTTGATAATCGTAAGTGGCTTGCTAAAGGAATACTGATAGATTTAGCATCCAATCATGCTAAACCTTTCCAAGACTTTCTTCACATACTCTGATTGGGATAAGATCAAATTCCTCTCCTTCTTGTCATGATAAATTTTCATACCAAGGAATTACTTTGTATCACCCAAATCGTTCATAGAAAATGAGTCACAAAGCTATTTTTTGAGCATATGAATATGTTGTAATTTCTTTCCTGCAACTAACATGTCATCGACATACAAACATAATATAATAAAAGAACCATCATCAAAATATTTGGTGTACATGCAATGGTTAGAATGACACTTTTGATATTCTTGTTCTAACATAAAAAAATTAAATTTCTTGTACCATTATCATGGAGCTTATTTCAAGCCATACACGATCTTATTTAGTCTTCACACATAGTTATCCTTCCCTTTGACCTCATAACCCTGTGGCTGTTTCATATACAACTCTTCATCTAAATCACCATGAAGAAAAAAAATTTCACATCTAACTGTTCTAAGTGGAAATTCTCAACTACAACTAAACCAAGAATAGTCCTAATAGAATTTATTTTTACAACAAGAGAGAAAATCTCATCAAAATCAATACCTAATTTTTTTGCAAACCCCTTCACCACCATCCTAGCCTTATACCATTTTCTCCCTTCATCCTCTTCTTTGATTCTAAAGATCCACTTGTTCGACAATGCACTCTTGCCCTTGCGTAGTCTAACCAAATCCCATGTTTGGTTCTCCATGAGAGATCTATGCTCTTCATCTATGTCTTGTTCCCATCTCAACTTGGCATCTACCTGCATTGATTCCTTATAACACTCTGGCTCTCTATTTTTAACGAGTAATAAATAATTCAAAAAAGGAAAAAAATGTGCAGGTGCTCTTCTTACCCTAGAAGATCTTTTTACCATAGGAGTGTAGGGTCCTTGCGTAGAAAGTTCTTGAACTAAATCCTTAGATACTTTGTTATGTGCAATGTCATCCAATACTATGTACACTTTCTATTCTTGATCTTGTTATTATAACTGATATTTATGCATGACTTTTTCATTGACTAAAATATTTTCTTATCTTTAATGATCCATAAATGGAAACCAAAGTCATCCTCACCATAACTAATAAATGTGCATTTCTCTGATTTAGCCTCTAGCTTTGTCCTATCCACTTTTTTGATGAGATAAAATGCTACACATCCAAAGACTCTAACAAAAGAATAATCAACATTCTTACCAGAATAAGCTTGTTCTGAAATGCCTCCATCCAAAGGCATAGAAGGTCCTCTATTAATTAGACATACTACCGTGCTAACTAATTCAGACTAAAACTATAAAAGCAACCCTACATGTAACCTCATACTCCTAGCACATTTCATTATTGTTCTATTCATCTTTTCAAATACCCCATTCTACTGTGGATTTCCTAGAACCATCTTTTGCCTATGGATTCTATTGTTATAACAATAATAAAATAAAGTATTACTAAAATACTCACCTCTATTATCTTATCTGAGACATTTCAACTTCAGACCTATTTCATTCTCAACCAAGGCTTTCCACTTCTTAAAAGTGTCAAATACATCATATTTTTTTTAATGTAATAAGCTCAAACTTTTCTAGTTACATCATCTATAAAAGTAACATAATAATTGGATCCACTAATAGAGGATACCTGAGATGGTCCCCATACCTCTGAGTGCACTAGATCTAACTTGTGATATTTATTTATGGGTCTAACCTTTAGGACCTTAACCCACTTCTGTTTCCCATACACACAATTCTCACAAAATTCTAGATCTAGATCTTTCAAATCAAGCAACTTATCCTTTAAGATCTATATGCCCTTATGGCTCATATGATCGACCCTGTGGTGCCACATAATTGCATCTCCATATGCATTAACTAAATCAATATAATCAACACTACTAGTCAAATATAAAGTACCAATTTTTTTTACCTCTCATGATCACAAGAGCACCTTTGGTAACTCTCCAAGAATATGTAGTAAACAATACTGAACATCCTTCACTACCCAATTGCCCCATTGAAACTAAATTCCATCTCAACATAGGCATGTGTCTAACATCCTTAAGGATCTATGTGTTCCCATTCTACATCTTATGCTAAAAACACAACCTTTCCCTACCATCTCACTTGGTTCATCATCACCAAGATATACATGTCCTAGATTCTCTTAAACATAATTAGTAAAATAATACCTATGTGGGGTGGCATGAAAAGAATCCTTTGAATCTAATACCCAAGAATCAAAAAGCCTATCCAGAGAAAGAATTAAGGTAATTTGACATGATTTATCTAATGTCACATTAATCTCATTCATTTCCTCCTTGTTGGCATTCTTATCCCGAAGTGACCAATAATCCTTCTTTGAGTGTCTACTCTTCCCACAATGCTAGCATATCATATTGGATCTAGATCTGGACTTAGATCTACCATTTGACTTTATTTGATTACCTTTACTCTTGTATTTTTTCCTCCGTCTAGTATCAACAGATAAATCATTATTTGAATATGATTCACTAGTGCCTTTCCTTCACATCTTCTCACTAAGGATCACACCTACAACTTCCTCAAAATTTAAGCTTCCCTTGGCAGGGACTACATTACTTACAACCATAACCAAACTATCCTAATTATTAGGCAAAGAACATAAGGTTAACAAATCTCTAAATTCATCACCAAAATTAGTTCCAATTGAGGTGAGCATACTTGCAACTGTATTAAAATCATTAAGATGATTAGCAATTGAACCATTCTCAGACAGTTTCATGTTAAATAATTTTTCCATAAGAAAAAAATTATTAAAATTTTAAGGTTTCTCATATAAATTCCCACGTTTATCCATGAGATCCTTTGTATTTTTCTAATCCACAATGTTAAATACAAAAGAAGATGCAAGGCATAACCATATGGCTCCTAATGCCTTCCTATCAAGTAATGACCAATTTGCATCACTCATACTTATAGGTTGTCCTCCTTTCCCCTCCAAGGGGAGTTGAAGTTCCTTCTGATATAGGTAATATTCCATCTACATTTTTCACAAACCACAATGCTTACCATCAAACTTCTCAACTCTGAATTTGATCTCTTCTCTCATATCTTCAACTCAAGCCAATAGCCTTCTTATGATTTACCACTTCAACAAAACAGACAACCAATGGATTTGATACCAATTGTTAGGAATAAAACACTTCTAAATCTAGATCTACTATTATCATAAATTAGATCTAAAGGAATGCAATAAAATGCATCATGAAAACAATCCTTAATTCACCATTAATATGAAAGCATAAATAAGAGCAAGATAAAAATAACATAGATCTAACGTAGTTCACCCAATGTGGGCTATATCCATCAATGAAAGTTCTCAAATAAATTAGTAATATAAAACAAGATTACAATTAACTCTCACAGAGATAGAAAAATCTCTTCTATAAAGTGCTTCACAAAAAACTATACTTTCATCTGCACCTATACAATGTTGTATCTCACAAGTTGCTAAACCACACCCTGTAATGAATACCTGGACTTTGACTCTGATCCTCAAAGCCACACACTTTAAATAAGCCATCAACCTTTAAAGGCCATACCACACCCTGTATATATAAGAAAATGAATAAAATCCATAAATAGAGAAGAAAATGTGCAATGCTTATCCAAGATAAGCATTATCCAACATGTGACAACCCTTTTCCACCTCATCAAGCCTATCTAAAATCTCTCCCAAGGATAAATTTTCCATATTCATCTTCTCCACCTTCTAAGGGCACATTTTCCCATGAACATGTGATCAGAACCAACTCCACTCAAAAAAGTAGGAGTTCTCTTTTCCAAAAAACAACTAGCTTCCTCAAAACAAGGAAGTGAACATGGGAAAAGGCATCCAACAACTAACTCCATGAAATATGAAATACATAGAAATTAGGAATACAAGGAATATTATACTCACATGTGAAGAACATGAAAATTACACCTCCCACATCCTTGGTGCTCTTTAGGCCCCCAAAATTTATTCCTATGGTCATGTGATAGCCCCAAAGGGCTCCACACTCAACATATGAATGTAATTAAGAATTTACCTATATTTTTAATATGTACTTAAGATGCTAATTTTAATTGATGGAATCAAAATGAATTAATATTATTATATTACTTTTAATTTTTTTAAACAAATAATATTATACAAGACATTCAGATGTCTTTCCTATCAACTATGAAGTAGAAATATAATATGGCATACAACGTATACAAGAAGCCATAGAAAGGAAACTCTCAAAGGTACTATGAGTATATAATTGTCAATATACATGTACAAGTATTTTTTGTATATTTTTGAATTGCAACTTTGTTTCACTAAGAAAAAAACTTGTAAATGATGACTTTAAGCCTCTATTTTCTTTTTGTAACAAAATAATAATAAAATTTTGTGGATTTGAATGTTGAATGGTAAGATGTTATTTTATCTTATTTTCAAATAGAATGGGTCTTTATAATGAAGTGAATGTTGTTTGGATAACTTACAAGCTTGGCTTACAAATAAGGAAAGTTTTACATAATGTGTCTCACATAAAATTGGAATTAATTATATGTAAGAATAAATTCTCCCTTGACAAAAATGTCAACCAAATCTATAGAATATATGGTTTATAGTTTGCCTCCTTTCTCTTTCAAACAATTAGAAAAAAACTTCCTTTTCTCTATCATAGTTTGCATTGCACCTCCTTCTTGAAATAACTAGTTTGTAAACCATTAAAAATTTAAGGGTTATTTAAATTTATTTATTTTTACTTGTATTATAACCTACATTCTATCCATAATAGAATTTGGTATGGGGTAAGATGATTACAATAGTTCCATCATGTGTTTAACACCTAGTAGGTTAGGTCAAAAACTTTTTGTCTTTTATAAAATTTTCATTAATTCCTCAGAAATAGATTATATGCAACTGTGTGGTTGGAAATATCCTCAACTGTGGATATGCTATTTTTTGCTCTCTGAACCTGTTAAGTTGGATATGGACCCCAGGTTTGTTTGGCTGCCTAAAGGATTTTTATTTTTTTTAAATTCTCTCTAGCCACCAAAACTGTCTGATCAAGTACCACTCTCTAGAAATTTCTGGCCACAGGTTTACCCCTTAACGATAAATTTTGGTTTACCTCATGAGTTGGAACTAGTCAATCAGGATGGGGCCATTGCCCTTTTCACTAGTAGGTCCTCTCAATGGGCCAGCTACTTCGGGGTTCCTGTGGTACTCCTCACAATGAGTTTTAGGGATTATGCCCAAGCACTTCCCACAATTAATCAGATAGGTATTTACCCAATCCAAAATGATGGAACCTGTAATGAAAAAAATTCTTGCCAGAAATGGCGCAACTCCTAAAAAGCCCTGCTTCAAAAAAAAATTGCTCCAAATCTACCCACAAAGCCAAGAAAGCGCTCTGATACCAGATGAGAAGAACCTCCTACAACAAAGTACCTCCTACAACATATTTAATCAAAAAATGTGAAAATAAAATAACTCTTACCAATAACAGAAACACAGAAATCTTATATTGATCACAGGCCACTTCGAGGGGGAAACCTCCTTTGAGTAAGCTCAATACAATAAATTCATGGATGCCTTCATTGGGCCTCAACACTTACTTATATACTAACTCTATTCTAATAACTACTACTTTCCTTGTATGTGGGACAATTCAAATATGCTCTAAGGGATGACTTACAAAGCATATGCATCCATAGTAATTATTACACTAATACTACAAAGAAAAGGGTAAGACACGGGTTCCTAACAGTCCTTTCTTCTCACAAATCTAGTACACCAATGTTCCTCTTAATTTATATATACCCTTATTAGACTTCCCACAATTCCCTAGGCCCTTTCCTCTATCCTTTTGTCTTACCCTATTATTCATAGTCAAAGCATTACCTGATGTCTCACCTATATTTTACATCACATTTACTTGTTAAGAATAACACCAATAACATCATCAAATTTTAAAGTGTTTGAACCAGATATAAAATTACTCACATCTATGAATAAGCCATTCCATATTTTTGACAATAAGCACAAAATAAAATTATCCCCAACCTCATCATCAAAGTTTAATCCTACATATCTTAACTAATTTGTGACCATTTTAAATTAACTTAAATGATCAGCAACAGTCCTACCTTTTGATATCTCCATATTAAATAAATGCTTCATAAAAAGTACCTTGTTAGATGCTAAGAGTTTTTCATATACTCTATCCAATGTATTTATCACATCCTATGTTATCTTTTCTTTTGAAATATTGAAGGCCACCAATTCTACCAAGCACAATCATATTATTCTTGGTAGCTTTCTATCAAAAACTTCCCATTTTTTGTCCTTCACAGTCCTCGACTTCTTTGTTATTCTACCCAATGGTAGGAAAAGATCATTTTGATATAGATAATCCTCCATTTTCATCTTGCATAGCTCATAGTTTAGCCACTGAAATTCTTGACCTTAAACTTGCTTGTTTCTACCATTACTCCCATTCAAACCAAGAAACCTCTTTTCTTGCAAGTTTATCTACCAAATAAACCCTTGCCTCTAATACCAATTATTATGAATATAGAACATAGAGCAATATTAATGAAATAAACATGGAAATAAAATGTATAAAACACAATATAAGAGAGACACATATTTAACATGGTTCACCTAATATGGGATAAATCCACACATAAACAACAAGTTCTTCTCTTATTCAATCCAAAAAATTAAGAGATAAACCTGCAATACATCCACTACAATCTCCTCTTCATTCAAACATAGTGTGCTTCCATGATTACAATGCCCTCATATCAAAGGATGGTTACATATTAGGGAAAAAATACACCATCATATTTTATACTATTAGATATGTGATTTAATAGTGATTGGTATAGAATTACTATGAAATTACAATATTTTATACTACATTTTCACAAAAAAATTTACTTCAGGGTGCTACCCCTGAACTCCCACTAGGGGGGCTCCATGTATGGTTACTGTCCCCTAGACCTCCATAGAAGCCATAATGAGGGAGGGGGTGTTGCCCCCCCCACACACCCCCTATTAGGAACTATGCATTCTAATAAGGTCAAGCTCCACCATCCAACAACTACCATCTAAATGTGCTTGTCTCACTCACCTACATAGCTATCACCTGATCGCAACATTGTCACCCATCAAATATTATGTTGACTACACATAAACCTTTCACATGATAACACCCTTGTCAATTGTTAGTAATCTTGTCATGCATCAACATTGGTGGCACCTAGTAGTGTTTGTGTCACCCGACAACACTAGTGTCACCTAAAGCAATGGTGTCCCTTGCCATCATTGGTGTTTACATTATAATCAATCGATTACATGGAATTTTATAGAAATTTTAAGGGGGTGGGACAATCATCTAATAAAAACCCTAGTATCTTATTTTAGTTAGCCAAAAAAATATGAAGCAACTAACATCTACATCAAATACATGTACTATATTGAACTATCAAATGTATTTATGTTTATTTTTTATTTTCATATTAAGGTTCAATAATAGTTCAAAGGTAAACCCTCTTAAATGTGGAATCCATAGGTAATAGAATTTTAGTTGAAAGAATTAATTATGTCACCATTTGAAGATATTATTGATGATGGCATGTCAACATTCAAAGACATTATTAAGTATGACTATGAAATGACTAAAGTAGAGGAAGATTATAAACAAGATGACTTGGATGAGTTGTACGTACAAGAAAAAACTTCTAGATCTCATGAAACACCAACTTCGGTTAAATAATGAGCTTAGAATTATGTGTGAAGGAAGAGGAAATTAAATGACATTCATGATGATGAGATCCAAATAAAAGATGATATTTGTACTCATCAAATACAAACTTTAGTTGAAGACCACACTAATAAATATGTGTGAAAGAAGAAAATTGCATAGATAATTAGAAGGTATTTTAAGTTTGACTAGGCAAATAAATATCCATTCATTAAACCAGTGGATCCAAAAAATGGTAATGATACTCTAACATAATGTAGATGTAAAACATGTATTTCGAAACTAGGAAAGGACCACAAAATACAACTTAAATTGGACGTGATTGATAAATTTTTTGAAAAAATATGTGTTGGTAAAATAAAAAGATGGATAAAAACATAAAACATATAGATGTAAATAGGCAAAATAAGGTATGCATGTAAGGTACATAGTAGAGTATGAATATCATCAGAAACATCTATGAAATCTCATGGAGAATGGAAGAAAAATAATAGCTGAGTTAGGAAAATTTACTTAAGCTAATCTTCATGCCAAAAATATATAGTTCTCTACCATCAATCACATTCTTAGAAAAGGTAGACCTATATTATATTTTTTAGATTATAAGATTTTGTTCCAACATAATAGATTTCATAACATTCTAAAATCCTATTGGTCAGATAGTAGTGATTGGAAAATGGAAAAATGTCTTGCCATGATTTAGAAAGAGGATTTGAGAGAAAAAGTAAAAAATGTATGGTTTATCTCATTGTCAATTGATGAGGTCACAACAATTGACAAAACATCTTACATTTGTATTTATGTTTATACTTTTCATAACCATTCAAGGCAACCTCATTTGTTAGATGTTCATAAAATGAATGAAAATTATAATTTTGAAAACATTTACATATTTATAATTTTTAATTTGAATGATATAGATGAGATGTATGAATATGCTATAGCTACCAATTTAGCTTGTGTTGGTGTTGATGGTGCATCTATGATACAAGTGCATAAAACTAGTCTTTGTGTTTGACTATAAACAATAATTGAACCATATATAATTCTAATTCATTGCAGATCATGAAATGAATCTTGCTTAAAATATTGTTAGAACATTTTAAAATGTCACAAAAGTGGAGGATCTTATTATTGACTTCCATGCATACATGTTAAGAAGTCCAAAAAGATGTTTAGAGTTTCAATCAATTACAATTGGAGTGATTAATAGTAAAAAGATTTTGAAATATGTTAATACAAGATGTATTTATATGTATGAGCTATCATGAAATTTTTTCAAAAAGTATTCATCATCAGTGTATTTTATGTTTAAATACTAGATGGAAGTTGACAAGGCAAGATATTTGTTGTATCATTAAATTTAGAAACTTTACTGACATTATGTGGTATTTTGTCTATGTTTAGAGAAATATAATGTTTGATGAAACATGCAAAAGACACACACACACACACACACACACACACACACACACACACACACACACACACACACACACACACACACACACACACACATTTGAGTTCATTCAACTGAGAAAATGAATTTGTCAATCTCTAGATATGTTATACTTCTCACAAGACTATTTTAAGGGCCCTGTATTTGGTAGTTGACAAATTTAAAAAAATATTAACAAGCTTATTGGATATTTTAGAATTAATATTAATGATAATATTTTTATCATTATTTATGGAAGTAGATACCAATGCACACATTTCAAATATGTGTTGATTTAGTAGGAACATAAATTAAAGAATTCCCTATAACACAAGTACTATATGATACTGTTATTTATGAGACATGGAAGAAATTAAGAAAGATTTCAAAAAGCATATCGAATAAAATTTGAGATTATTTTAAAAGAGATTAGTTTATTAATTCCATGAGAGTAATTAATCTAATATTTTGGAACTCTATAAATTATGAAGAACTAACAATAAATTTATTTATCAAATACATGGGTAGTCTCATTAAGCATTTCAACAACTTTGTGGAGATCAATGTAGTTAAAATTAAAGGTATTTTGTAAATAGATTTTTTGATGTATTAGTCAACACATTTTATAATTACAATGAATTTTTATTATAAATTTTAAAATTAACCAATGGAAAGTGGTGCTATTACAAGGTTATGGAAAAAAATTTACCCCTGCAACATCATAAAAGAAAAAATGAGTGAATATTTTAAATTATATGAACTATGCCAAAAAATTATTTTGGGATGTATGGAAGATGAAAATTTATTCAATGCATTATATTTTTTTAAAATTCAAACATTATAATAAATTAAACAAAAACATAGAGACTTATTTGAGGTTGTATCTTTCTCATTATCCCATAGGTGGGTTTCTTTATGAAAGAGTGCTTGTAATTTGGAGTTCACTAACTGAAAGAAGAGTTTTCATTAATACATACACAAATAGAGATGATGCTAATTTTGATATTAAAAATTCCACTAAAAATGTAGATACAAATGCCAATTTTGAAGAACTAGCTGCAAAAGGAATGCTTTAGCTACCTAAATCTTTGTTTTGTATGTATTCAAAATTGAAACTTTGTTATCTAATTATTTAAAAATTATGATATTTTTGTATTTATTATAAAATATTATTTATTATACTTTATTTATTGTAAAATTTATCATATTATATTAGTATATGCACAATATTAGCTATTCATAGTCAAATTTTTATTATGCAAATAGAAAATCAATAAGAATTATAAACCACCCTTCTCATAGGTACCTTACTTTAATATATTACAAAATATTTTCCACTTGTCATGTGGTTGATATTTAAATTCTATCTCATGTTAATCACACTAATAAGATATTAATATAGGAATATTGATTAACAAGAATCCAAAGTAAAACAAAACAAGAATTTGATGTTCAACAACCAGTTTTATTAACAAATCCATAAAGAGAACTGAGAAGATTAGTTTCATCCCTTAATAATTAATAATTAATAATTATCAATTTTAATTTCAATTAAACTAGTGATTATGTTGATCAAATTAACCTATTTTTCAAAAATCCAATCATCAAAACATATCTACGACAAATCAACACTATTATAATTGAAATTAAAAATCAACACACATTTAAAAACATATATCATACATATAGTGAATCTAAATTAATTATAAACAAAGCATTACATTTCAAGATAATATCTAATAATTCAAAAAATAAAATTCATCTAAGAAGCCAATGCGTCTTTAAAAAGCCATAAATATAATATATATTAAAGTTTGAAAATGATTGTCTTATAATATTATAATATTTCCAATACAAATTAATGTTACAACTGATATTAATTCATTATTTTTGAATTTCATGTGCATTATTTGTCTTATTTTCTATTTCAGAAGACACTCCCTCTCTATAGCTTGTATCATCTTTCAGGAATCCTAATTAGAGAAGATCCTTGGATGCAACATTAATATTCTCAAGATTTTCCCTTTCATCCTTTACTACATCTCCTACCAAAAGGAATGAGGGATTTACATCAGATTTTAGCTTGAACAAAATTTCTAGATCTAACCCATGATCCTTGATTATTTTCTTCAATGTATTATTTTGTTTAATCACCAAAACAAGTTTTTATTTCAATAAAATAATTGTATTTAAACTTTTTCACACTGTCTTGAGATGCAATTCAAGAACCTCCCCTTAATTCTTTAAATTATCATATTTTGAATGCAATTAAATGATGAATATTATTTAGCTAAAAATTACAAGAATTAAATGAAAATGACAAATAAATTAGAATGAGTGTAATTTACCACATATTTCCCCTTTTCTACATTAGCAATAATGACAAGGATGTTGTTTTTTTTCCATTCCTTTTAGTACACTTTGGCCTCTACATTTAAATTCTCTATCATGTTCAACATTATATCTAAAAATTTATCATTGTAATGATTACTAATAATTATTTCTCCAAAAATAGTCTGATTCAACAACACATCAAGTTTTGTTAGTTAATTTTCAACCAATTTGAACAATTGGTTATGCTGGAAGTGATTGTGAAACTAAGCATTCATTTCATGAATGAAAAATTTATCCCTTACATCCCATATTCTCTAACACTCAAGTTTAGTAAGGACAATTTATTTTACATATGAAGTGATATTATCTACCAATAAATTTTATAAAGGAAAATAGGTATGCTCATCATTAGTATTAATAATATTAGGATAAAGAGGGGTGGGAGGTGAGCTAGATTGTAGAGATTTGTGTGTTGATAGTTATTGGGAATTGGACTCTAGGCCCTTCAGCTATGATCCTTAAATCATATCATGAGGATTGAAAATGTTATATTTACCCACACTCTTCATCCCAAAAAACTTGTCATCAAGATATTTTTATTGTAAAAAAATGGTCTCTGAGTTAGGGAGACCGCCAAGAGAAAGGTTTGGAAACTCTGACATTGTCAAATACATAGTGCCACTACTTGGGGTTAAAAATGATATTTGTTTTCCCTTGGTTACAAATTCATAGGATCGTACTAGTCTCATTAAATGTTTCATTTGAGAAGGGGTCCCTAAAAATTAAAAAGAACATCATACAACTACTAAATGAGAATAAAGCTAATATTTAATAATTATATTGCAAAAAACATTGATAATTGTATACCTTACTATTGAAGACTCCCTAAAGATCTTTGTTGCAAATAAAAACATGGAGGTGGTTGTTGGGAATATTGGAGGGAAGATTCTAAGGACACTATAAAAATAACTTGAATCAAATAAAACACAAAATCTACAATGTATAATAAAACTATTAATAATATAAACAAGATAATGTTATTACCAGCAACATGAGACTAGGTTTGAGTTTCTGTTGGTGAAACTATATTGGGTGGATGCATAATAATAGAACTCCATATTATTATTTTTGGTTAATGGAAGATGGGATGATTCTACATCCATGTATTAATATACACAGGCCTTGGGGGGTTACTGACTTCTTACTACTGCTTGTTTTCTTCCAAAATTATCTAATAGTTTTTCTTCCAAAAAATAAATGTTGGATAAAGACACTCAAATACATTTTCTTTAAGTGGTTTATATTGAATGATATTATATTTAATATTATAATGACACTTGGTAATAATTATAAATTAATATTTGACACTTGTTTTTGTAGGTATACTTTAGCATTCAACATAGATACAATATGGTTAGTAGTAATGATTATGGTTTGAAAAGGTGCACTCATGGATTTTAAATCACCATCTATTTGAAACATAAGTATAATAGAATTATCATGAATATCATTGCATTCTAATACCACATCAATATATAGTTTGAAATCGTTACATAAATGAGAATTCATTTCACATGATGTTTATACAGAATATATTATACCATTTTTAATGTCACAAATATTTGTATGTATGGATTGAATTTGTATGAATTATCAAAAGGATATAAATAAATATTATGTTCATGTTCATCTGTTTGTATTTATAGAGAAAGAGAAAGGGTAGTATTTTCTGTTTCTAGAGAGATAAAAGAATACTCACTCTACTTTTATAACATTTGAATCTTATAAAAAAATTAAATAATAATCACATTAAATTTTTTAAATATTTACATCATGTATAAGGAGAGAAAGATAGGAAATTTCAATTTTTGTAACATTTACATAGACTAGTAAAGGAGAAGCACATTCCACCTTTGTAATATTTACTATTAAAGGATAAGTAATTTCAAATTTTGTAACATATGCATAATCTAGTAAAGGATACACATATTAAATGTTTGTATCTTTCACATCATCTGGTAAAGAATAAACACATTCATGTTTTGTAACATTTACATCGTCTAATCAAGAATACTTACATTTAAGTTTTGTAACATTTTCATCATCTATATCATGAAAACCATCTATGAATGTAAGAGTGTTATTATCAAGACTTTGCTTCATAAATTATTTTTTGTTCCTATGCATGTTTATGTTAAAGCATTTAACGCAATGAATTACAGAAGTAAACTATAAATACAAATGAGGTGTATTTTCAAATAAATCATCTTTATATTATAAATCACACATGGGAGGAGTATGAGGATGCACATTAGTATTATGTTCCTCTTGTTCAAAATAATTTGTAAGATATATCTCTAAAGAAGGTGTAGGGGATCTAGTCTCTTCTATTTCAAAATTGGTATAGCCTTCATATTCCTTATTATATGCCTCTTTATAATAAAGTGAAGAAACAAGCATAACATGAAGGAAATAACTAATAGGTGAAAGGAAAAATAAACTTTAAAACCATGGAATTACTAGGTGAAAAAAGGAATTATTATATTTTTGGCTCAATTTCCAATAATTAAGTATAACTTATGGAACCAATGGCTTTATTGGTTCAATCATAGACCAAATTATGTGAAAATGCTAAATATCTTATTTCTCTTAGTACTTTATGCATTAAATAAGTGAAATTTTGAAATAAGTTCTTGTATTTTAAATTCATATTAGTGCTTAATTGTAACACATTATACAATCTAAATTAATACTCTTACAAGTGAGGAGGATGTGTGTGACATGTGAGGGGAGAGGAGTTACTTGCAAAACCTATACTTAGATAAGAGAGGTTAATGTCACCTCATAAATTTGAGTTAGATGTATATATAAATATAATAAATGTACACATAAAATAGACTTAGAAAAATCTTAAAATACTATACAGAAAGACTCAAATAAGGTTAATTATCTAACAAGATATAACTAAGAGTACCACTAACACTAACTGATAGTTTTTTTATCAGCATCTAAGAAGCCACTATCGGTTGACTACCACAAAATATAATTAGATAAAATAAGAATCCTAAAATTCTTACAAAATAATAAATAAATTAAAAACACTTTAATTTTACTTAACACTAAAACTACACCCACCACTTGGTAACTCATTCTAGTACTCTGACAAAGAACTAGAGTTAACTGACAGTTCTATCTATTTTTTAAAAAATCTTTAGAAGTGTTTAAAAGTGACCAAACAACTAATAAATGTAATAAATAGATTGCATACCTTTCAAAACACCTAAATTATATTAATTCTAAAAATATAAATCAAGTTTTCATATTGACATCATACTCAACAATTTTTAAATGGTATGTCAAAATTCTAATTCAAATATTTACACCATGACACTAGTAGTTGAATCCCTAGTTTTTAATTCAAAACATCATGTATAATCTCTTGAAGATAAAAAATAAAAGTCATGTCAGAAGTGATAAACTTATATTTTCTTTACACAACAATCCATAGAGTATAATCTAGAGAAGAGATGAGATCTTGCATGATACATATGATTTTTACCCAAATTCATAAATATTTAATACCATGAGTTTTAGTACGTATAATTCAATTATTAGTGGAAATAAGGAACCACAAAATGCTATGATTGTTGAAAGCAAGCCCTGATTTGAATCTGTCACACTAGAATGTTTTGACCAGTATGGTGATGTAGCTACTTTATTTATAGGATCGTAGGTTTATACTGATAAAAATATAGTTAAACTGGTGATGAGATGATTTGGTGGTCGTGTTGTTGGATTATTTATGATCCAAAGTTAATTATTTTAATAATTTGTTAGTTTTTGCTTTGTTAGTAAATAAGTTATTTTACAGGGAAAGTTAGTTTCCCCACAACCACCTTGTGAAGCTTTATAAGCTTTCATATGTATTGTAAAAATAATATTAAAATATTATGATATATTTGTAATGTGAAATATTTTTTAAAGGTGTAAATTTTTGAGTTTTTTCCTACTTGAGGGGCTAACAGTCGTATTAGAGTATTGGCTTGTAATAGAGGATTGAAAGATAACCTTACAAGGTAGATTATTTCAATCACATCAATTTGAGATCCCTGTATAGAAACACGTATGATGAGATTTATACCAAAATAATAAATGTAAATTTACCTATAAAATTCAAGTGTATAGTATGTCATTTTTTCGAAAAGGAAATATATGAGGTGGTAGTGAAGAAACCAATCCCGTATATTGTATCTTGCATACCTGAAGGTCGATTTACATTAGAATAAAGCAATAACAAGGAGTTAAAATTTTATTATGTCAATAATGGTGTAATATATTTGAATAAATAAAATTTAAGTGTAAGCATTCCATATTTGAACAACACATCTTATGTGGTTTGGGAATCAACTAAAAAAGCCATTCCATATTTGACCTCTAAAACTTTCTGTCTCTTTTGCTCTCCATTCATAAGGCTGGTCGAAGTGAAATTTTTTGATATATTTGTAGATATCTCACAATATTATCTCTCTTTTAACATCATTTTGGTGGAGATATAGAATACAGAAGCTAGAACTTTTCTCTGCTATAGAAATGTATGTTAAAAAATAAACAGTTTTGTGAATGACATCTACCTATTGAGAGGGAAAGGTTGAGATCCACAAATCCATGTCTTTTTGGTTATATATGCACCATCTCTTATTATGATAATATCCATATAACTATTGGGTTCCACCTAGGAATACATTAGCAAACCTATATTACATGTTAGGGCATGACAAGGTCTTAAAACTGTGTGGGCTCCATCAAACAAGGAGGGCGTACTTGTTGTTTTTATATGTAGAGTGAAAAGGGAGGTAAATTGAATTTTATCTATATAAACTTGGTAGAATATTTCCCCAATTTTTTAATTCACAAAATCAAGAATATATTAAATATTCTCCCTTTAAACTTCAAATTAATTTGTAGTAGAATTGGTCATTTGGATTTTACAAATTACTTGCATAAGAGGTGGTTACAGTTTCAAAACCCATAGTTTATTTTGGTCAACCTTTTTAAATGAAGGAAATATTTTGTACTTGGAGATGTAAAGGTGTAAAGGATTATAAAAAATCATAAGGTGTAAAGGGTATATTTGTTTTTTTTGTGAATGTGGTCTTGCGATTAGGCAGGATCTTTTATTTTATGTTTTTCAAGTTTAATTTTATGGTTTTTATGCTATATCTATTATAAATGATGTATAAAGGTGCATTATCAATTGAAACCGACACCTTCTAAATGATAATTTACACACTATCACTTCTTGTTTGTGTTGTTGACGAACACACTATACTTTATAGGTCCCCCATGATCCTCATAATTGACAAACTATGAGCATCATATTGGAGGTTGGAAGATTCCTAGGATGCTAAAGGACTTTTACCCTTCTCCAGTTAGCTATTCTCTTAGAGTTTGGTTTCATGCTTGGATAGCAATTTTGCCTTATGTTCTTGCTTTCAATTCCATTTTTAGCTTTTTATATCTGATATTCATGATATGGAGTGGATAGAGTTAATTTTTTTTTTCGTAATGCATGACTTCTCACCTCTCACCTAATAGGGAGAGAATACATTTTATTTGTTACTCTTCAATTAGTCATTGGTGATAGTATGAGTTGGCAGGGGTTACTATCAGTGTTTTTTGGACATTAGGGAGATGTACCATACATAATACAGGTTTGTCACTTGGATGGGTTATCATGTGGGACCTTATGTGGCTCAACATAGTTAGGCATGATTGGTCATGTTATCTTACAATACGGTATAATGATCACTGAGGATGAGTAGGCCGTGATTATGCTCATTAGCAATTTTTTGCCAAAATTATAGGGGTGAGCTTATTTATGAAGCAATATCACTGTTTGGTCAATGCTATAGGTAAAATGCACCACTTATAGTTATGATATAGTTCTTTTTATGACTTCAGAGTCATTTCTCTAGTTCATTCATCTGTTATACCCCTTTGGATCAAGAGGATTTTATTAGATTATTTGTGATCTAAAGTTAATTATTTTAATAATTTGTTATTAAATAAGTTGGTTTATGAAAAAAGTTAGTTTCCCCATAACCACCCTATGAATCTTTATAAGCTTTCACATGTTTTGTAAAAATCATCTTAAAATGTTATAATATATTTTTGGTGTGAAATATTTGTTTGAGATGTAAATTTTTGAGTTTCTTCCTAGTTGAGGGGCCAAAAAGTGTGTGAAATTTTTTAGGCCTATCTAACTCAACAAAGTCGAGATGATATTAACAACCAACATTTGTAACCAATAAAAATCAAGACAATGAGATCTTCATTATATACATCAAATATATTGGTTTTAAATTAAATTAATTGGTCCTTCTCGATATATGTTCACCAAATATATTTTAGAACATGAATTATAATCTAAACTAAGTTGAAAAGTAATTAAATATAAATAACACAAAGGATAGAATATAAAAGCTTGACAATTATTAAAAAGAGAGGAGAAAATTTGATGAATAATTCAACAATGCATATTAGCTAGAGAAAGGTGCTTGAACATTCAAATAGAAATCAGAGCATGTGTTCTTATATAAGCTTGATTTTTTAAAAATAAATGAAAGTATCCATAAAAGCTAAAAACTTATATAATTTTAAATGAAAAAGGAAGCTGAAGGGATAATAAATCCAAGCTATAATTAATTATTAAGAGATCAAACTTTTGGTGATAATGCTACCCATAAATAATCATGGTCAACATTGAAAGGTGGATATATTAAAGCAAAGTCTGAAAGTGAAATTTGACCATTGTACTTAACTATGATGACCACCCTTTTTCTCTTCTTATATAAAGGTATTGATATTGTTTTTATTGTTACACAAATTTCCATTGTGAAATTATTTTGTTTTGCTTTTGACATCGTACTAAACTATCTTTTATATTTCTTATTCTCCTTTTATCCTCCATCCTTTGTTTCTTATTCTTTGGTAGGTTTTGAAGGAGAAGAAGTATATTGGTCCTGCTACAACAATGTACATTGTAATGAAAAACATTATGCTACATATCTAGAGGAGTCTAAAAAAGCATTGAGAGAGTGGGGATACGTATTAAGATTTGTGTTTGCTTTTTTTAAAGTTTTATGTACAGGAGGGCACAATTATTTTACCTCTGATTTTTATAAAATTTCCAACCATGAGTATATTTCTTGAAGTTTAATGCCATTTGAGAAAGATTCTTGTGATGATGCTTCTGAAAGTTTATTGAGTTGGATCGAATTCATGAAAATACCATATGTTTTCTTATATAAATTTAATGTTTCTTCTTGGCATAATCCCATATTAATATTCCCCACACATGCACATTATTATATATTTGGGAAGGCAAATATGTGAAATGGGAAAATGATTTGTGGGTTACAGTTGGCCAGTGATATGAAAATATTCAGTTAGGCTGAGGAATTTATTCGATGGAAATATGCAAATAATTCCTCACACTACAACATTTTAAACCATTTAAATCTTCATTTTATTTTCATCCTTAAGTAACCTTAAATTAAAATTTATTAAAATTAGAACCTTTAAATCAAATTTAAACTTATTCGCATGTGGGAGGAGTATCTAGAGGGGGATGTCAAGGTGTTTTTATAGCACCTAAAGTTTAAAAGTGGTGTTAGTCTGACTTAAATAAAGTCTTAAGGGTAATGTTAAGATACTTTTTTTGGTTATATTTGGTTGTCTTAAGTGAGTGTAATTGAAATGAATTAATATGTTACGCAAGGGTGTTTTTAGAGATGACGTGGAGGATATTTCAATGGTGACATTAAAATGACTTATTTAATGAATTTAGTCTGAATTTATTTATTAGTTTATATCAATATTTAAGTGTGACATTGGAATGAATTAATTGGCTAATTTTTTGTTTATTTAATTTTTGACTCTATGTTCATTTTTATAGGGTGATGTTGAAGTGTCTTGAACAAATTTCTTTCTATATTTAACCTATCTTTATTCTCTTAGTTAATTTTATCTATATTAAATTAGAAAATTACATTAAAGATAATGCATGGGGCACATAATTAGGTCATATCAACCCACCTAAAAATAAATTATGGCAACACGATGTCATGTAGGACTCGATATGCTCTAACTAAGTGCCGTGTGCAACCAATCAATCAATTAGTTGCATGAGGAACTTGATTAGGAAATATCAAACCCCAAAACTTAATTATGATAATATAATTTAATTTTGGAGTTTAGATCATGTATTTGAGTGCCCCATTCAACCAATCAGTCTATTAGTTACATGAGGCACATAATTAGGGCATTACGAGCCCCCTAAACCCAATTGATATAATGTAATGTAATTTTGAACTCAATATGTAATAATTGAGTTCCTTATGTAAAAAATTACTTTATTAGTTACGTGGGGCATGAAATTATGAAATATATCACCACCTAAAGCTAATTTTATCAACTAAATGTCATTTTAGACTCAATATGCCCTATTTTAATCCACATCCAACAAATCAATTTGTTGGTTACATGAGAAAATAAATTAGGGAATATGAATCCCCAAAAACCTAATTACAAAACACTAGTGTCTATTTGGATTTAGTATTCCCTAATTTAGTTCTGTATGGAACAAATAACTTAGTTGGTTGCATAACACACATAATTAGGGCATGTCAATCGCCCTAAATATATTATTGACAACCTAATGAAATTTCACATTATATTTTCCATATTTTATGTTGGGAAATTTATCAAATCTACATGAACTTGAAAATTGGAAATTGTATGCAAGCTATGTGGTGTACAAGGTGTTTTGTGCCAGCACTAGTTGTGTGTGATATTGTGCAGGTTGATTTCACAAGAAGAGATGGTTTCATAGACTTCCATGGAGGCTTTAAATGAATGTTTTTAGTGTGTGATAATGATGGAACAACTATACATGATATTAAGCTCAATTTTATTTCCCTTTGGGAGTTTACAAAATGGGGCATAGTGGCTAATTTATAGTAAGGTCATGCAAGGAGGTGTGCAACATAGAGTAATGAAATGTTATGAAGAAGGAATATTAATAAAAATTTCTTACTATATCTATCAAACTAAATAAGTGTTAACAATGTGTTGGTGGCACTCTAACACAAACTTGTTGAGGATAATTATTGTTGATCACTTGGCTTAGTAGTTATTGAATGTAATTTTTTTTATTGTGCGGATGTTATAAGTGTGTTTCTAATAGTGACATGATTCTTCTAAGGAATAAAATGAATCATATGATAAATCATGTATAATTTTTTTTTTGAATGTTGAATACATATGATCTAGTGTATGCATCGTAATATATATTAAATTATGATATGAAGGTTACAAAACCATGAGAATTGGTGTCAAATAGTAAGATTGTTGTATTTATTTTATAAACAATAAGGTTTCTATGCTAGGGTTTTAACCTAAAAAGATTTTCTAAAATTTAATTCATTCATGAATGTATGCCTACCATTATTTTATTTTATGTAAGGTTCTTAAGTATAACTCTTCATTGTGTTTTTTGTCATGCAAAATTTTTTTACCAGCATTTGCTATCAAATTTCAATTAAAAGCTTTGAAAATAATTAAAATTGATATAAAAATACATTCAATCAATTAAACTAATTCAACCAATAAATTTATTTTGTCTCAATAAAACCCTTAAAATTATATTACAATAAACATATTAAACAATAAGAGATAAAATTTCATCAATAAAACTTAAATATTATGACCATCTCTATTATCGACAAATCTCAACAAATCTGCCACTTTAAATAAACCCTAAATTTTGAATATGATAATAAATATTCACTACCAAACTATATTAATGTTTGAGGTTTTAGGAACATTTCCATTTAACAATTAAGACAAAAGTAGTGAGATAAAAAGATTATATCAGATAAATAATATTTATGTATTTATTTTAACAAATTACATTGAAGAATTCTCAAAATATAAGGAATGTCATCACAATATCTATTTAAATCTGGACATTATTCACCTTAACAACCAATCAACAAGATTCAAATTACACTCCAATCCCATAAAATTTTGTACTACTAATAGCAAAAACGTATCTCAAAAATATTTTAATGACATAGCAAACCGAGTTTCCAATTTAAGAAGCATACCTTTCTGCATGTATTGTAGGAAGAAAAACCCAATTGAATTTACACATAACCCTAAAAACTTCTTTTATAGTAACCAAATTACATTGAAGAATTCTCAAAATATAAGGAATGTCATCACAATATCTATTTACATCTGGACATTATTCACCTTAACAACCAATCAACTAGACTCAAATTACACTCCAATCCCATAAAATTTTGTAATACTAATAGCAAAAACGTATCTCAAAAATATTTTAATCACATAGCAAACCGAGTTTCCACTTTAACAAGCATACCTTTCTGCATGTATTGTAGGAAGAAAAACCCAATTGAATTTACACAGAACCCTAAAAACTTCTTTTACAGTAACCAAGGTGATCCATTTTGTATCAACTATAAAAACATGTTCTATGAAACTCTCAAAACAATAATACAATACTTAACAAGACATTTTTAGAAGGGTATTTAAGGCATGGTACTGTATGTACCTAGATGAAATAAAAATCTTAGAGCATCTGTTATTATCATAATTTAAAAAAAAAAATTGTTTTATGATATAAATCTTCAAAATAATATATATTTTGTAAATAACAGTCATGTCAAAACCAAATGAAATTGTCTTTTAACATATAAATCTTGAGAAAAAATATTCTCGAAATAAGAGTCATATAAAAACCAAATTCAATTGTCTTTAACACATTTCCATAAAACTTAACAAATATTTTACTTAGGTTTCAAACTAAATTCAAGTCACGATTATGATCACAAAAATATTTAATCACAACTCAACCCTTTAAAAAAAAAAAAATCATACCTCAAAGTACCTATGACTCTACTCTATTGAGGTAGAAAGAAGATGGAACCAATTTTTCACTTACAAAACTAACTTTAAAATGAGAATCATTTCTAAAGAATACCCATTGGTGGTATAAGATTAATGCAATTAATCAACAATACTACTACCTACAACATAAATATTTTGGTTAACTCAAAATGATTTCACATTTAATGAGAAAAAAACCAAATGCCATTATATTTGTAAAAATATTTAACTAAAAAAACTTGATTGCATACATGATATCGTTAAAAAAAAGAGAAACCAAGCTATGCTTTCAACTTCCTAAAAATTTTCCAAAGCTTCCCCAATGCTCTACACTCACATAAAAAGAAAGAAAAAACAAGCTTAAAAAGAAAAGACTGGTAGCTTCTCAAATAAGTTTACAACTTCGAATGCATTGTTGGCATTGAATGTGGGATCATCAGGTTTATCTAGAGGATGGAATGTTTCATTAATATATGATAAAAAAAAATTGCATATATATCCACCACCTTTCATTTCAAACCAAAAATGTGCCAAAACCATCACTATCATTTTGTAGTTCTCAATATTCTTATTTTCTAAAGATTATTATTAATTTAAAAGATTGTAGTTTAACTGGTGAGAATGATACTTGTTTATATATCGATTACGGTACAAATCTCTTTAGATATTTAATACAGAGAGTTAAATGGTTAATGTCAGGATTGTACCCTAGGTAATTTTGACGTTGTAAATGCCCCTTACTGATGACTAATTAACCAAAAGAACTCATTGATTTAAGTTTATGCTTACTTAGTATTATAAATCTGCTCTATATATATTTTCAAAATAGAAATATAAATACCAACTTTCTATTCAATGATTCCATGTAATACCTTCAAATATATAATCAAAAAAGAAATAAAAAATCTATCATTATTTTCTTCCATTGCTAATATCAAAAGATTTCCAAAGTTAATACTTTGGTGTGTGAATTTATCAGAAAATATTAACATGGCCTCAAAGCATGCAATCACTAGTGTTACAAGATATCTATAGTTTATTTTATTATTATAATACATATAAATATAAATATTATACTATATATCATATATTTTAATTCATAATTTAATATTATATTATCTATTATATAAATATAATATATTTATATATATTGTGTGTTCCTTCATACGATATGGCAATGAGTTGTATGGAGAGGAGACATTTTATTACCAGATGAGTTTGAGTGATGACAAAGTGATGGGGAAAGGCTAAACATTAAAAATATGAAAGTAATGAAAAATTTAAAAGTAATTTAGGTGGTGATAATGTGGGAAAATGATAAGGTATTTCATGTGATATCAAACACCACAAAACCCATATCTTACACCTAATCTAAATTTATGGAAACTATTTAATGTACATGACTTGCACATATTTGATTGGTCATTTTATATTGTTAAGGGTCAAAGAGAATGTCACAAGCATTGATTTGATTGTGATAGAGGCTCACATCTAATGAGTGGATTGAATCATAGTACAATTTTGTTATGTATAGATAAGGTATTGAGGTATCATAGTCTATCTTGTAGCTTATGTTTGTCTATGTTATGAATATATTAATATCAGGAACAATTAAATTAGTGTTAAAAACGTACAAAAATACCAAAATCAAACTCCTAAAAGAAAGAGAAAGGCATTAAATAACATGCAAATGGTGAAAGATTTAAACATGTATTGGGTGGTGATACTGAGTGGTAATGACATGGTATTTTAGGTGATACCATATGTCAAGGGGGGCATATTGTACACCAAACTTAGATTCATGGTGGTGGTTCAATTTACATGCCTTGCATCACCTATTGTGAAGGGATCTATAGATCCTAAATTGGCAACATCTTTGATTTGTCATGAGTGATGGTTTGATTGAACTAGGGCTCCATGTCTTATCTGTTGTTCGAATCAACAATGTAATATCACTAGAATGTGTGATAAAACATTGATATCTTTGGTTCTATCTTATTTTTTCCATTTTTTCATGTTTAAAATATATTGACACCTAAAAAAATTACATCCCTTCCAATGTTCCATCCACTATGGAGGAAAATACTAGTATTATTTTAACAAGTGATGTAAAAAATCATAGTGCTCAGCTTGACAGAGTAGATATCTAATTTGACGAAGCCAATGGGGATATGTTTTTCATCGATTTGGATGGCATTCACATTATTAAATTACTCATTTGGATACCAAGGATGCTTAACCAGGGGAGTGTAGTTGAGGTGTTATGAAATGTCTATCCTCAGAAGGAACATGTGTGACCTGTTGTCAAGGATGATAACACCTAACGTAATGGCTAAGGGGAGGCAAAGAAAATTTGTGATTTAAACTAAATACAATAGGTAATTAAGAGGGCAGACCCATGCAATATTTTCTTATACTTTCCATACTAATGGCTCCTTTGTAAATCCCATATAAAAGGAATGTTGTCTTAGATATATGACTAAAAGTTAAATATTGGATCCTTCTACGATGTAGTTTATAGCCCACTCCTTGACATGGGAGTGTGGGGAGGGGGGTAAATGCCTCCCACCCACTGTTATTTTAGGGGGTGCTAGGGTAGAGCCCCTTGGTGAGGGTTCCAGGGTAACACCCCCAAAGAAAAAATTCAAGGAGCCAAACCCCTATTTATAGCAAGATTAATTCCACCAAATTTTATTTTTAAAAGGAAAGTCCTAATGGTATTTTTCCACTCTATTTTTAAGAGGAGGAATACTAATGGTGCTTCACCAATTAGGCATATTTATCTTTGTAGAGTTCACAAGTAATATACATAATGAGTTCACATGTAATATGTTCATATTGAAATAATAAAAGCTTGATATCTTGCACCATGGATGTTTCCTTAGCTTGCTAAGATTTCAGCACATAAATCTAGTGTTTTGTCTCTTGCATTTATTTTTATATCAATTTGATTTATTTTTATTTCTTGTAATTACTACTTATTTATTGCTACAAAGGTCATAATTTATTAAGAAGTGGTATCTGAGCAAGGTTGCTCTTCTTTTACAGTAACTATGTTATGTATTTGGTGTTGTTTTTTGTAGCATCAAATTTCAAAATTTATGAATGCAAAGTTTGAGGTGAAGAATTTTAATGACAAGAACAACTTTGAGTTGTGGAAACTCAAATCACATGAAGTGATAGTGAAATAGGTCTACAAAAATCCCTAGATGAAAGAACAAATAAACCTATGATGATTAATGACAATGATTAGTAAGAGCTAGATATAAAAGCTCTTAGTACAATATGATTATGTTTAGTAGATGAGGTTCTTTTCAACATAGTTGGAGAAATGATTATGATAGGCTTATGGACTATATTAGAATGATTGTACATGATAAATATATAAAAAATCATAGTTACTTGAAGTGTCAATTGTATACATTGTGAATGAAATAAGGTATGAAAATTGTTGATCATTTAAATATTTCAATACTCTGTTATGTTAGTTGACTGGTATTGGTCTGAAAGTGGACTATGGAGACAAGCTAATCACCTTATTATGTACTTTGTCATATTTTGGGATCATATAGTAACCTTCATTATTTTTGGTACTACTGATGAGATTGACTACAATTCTATTGTGGGAGCATTATTGGTTGATGATGCGAGGATAAAATCTAGTCTAGTGGCCTTATTCTTATGATGGAACCATTATTCTTATGGGTAATAATGTTTTTTGTAAGACTAAATGGACTGGTACCATTAAAATAAAAAAATGTTTGATGGTATGCTATGAACGCTAACATAAGTCAAATATGTAGCATAACTTAAACAGAATTTGAATTATTTAAGTGAATTATATTTTTATGGTTATAATTTCATAGGTCAAGGTGGAACTATAAAGGTGTCTAAGGGTACCTTAGTTGTAATGAAGGCACTAAAAGTTGGGAACCTTTACATATTGTAAGGGGGTTCCTATATCAATCAAGTAGTTGTTGTATCTAAAATAAAATAAGATCCTTCTTGTTAATGGCATCTATATTTAGGTCACTTGAGCAAAAAAGAGTTAAAGGTACTTAAAAATCGTGATATATTTCCAGTCTAAAATCTCTAGATTTGGATTTTTGTAAGCACTATGTTTTTGGAAAACAAATTAGATGGAATTTTAAAGCAAGAATTAGTATTTAAGGAATTTAGAGCATTGATTGAGAAGAAAACTAGTAGGTCAATCAAATGGTTAAGATCAGACAATGGAGGTGAGTTCACATCCTTGGATTTTCAAAACTATTACAAGAAAATTAGGATTGAAAGACATAAAACCACCAGCTATAGACCAAAATAAAATAGGGTTGCTAAACACATAAATATGACTCTTTTATAGAGAACAAGGAGCATGCTCAACAATACAAATTTGGATAAATGTTTATGGGCAGAACTAGTTTGTATAGCCTGCTATTTGATAAATCATTCACCATCAGTTATAATAGACTCTAAGATTCTTGAAGAAACCATGTATGGATAGGCCAACCATGTGATTATTCATATTTGAAATTTTTTGTTTGTAGAGCTTATGCTCATACTAATAAGAATCAACATTCAAAGTTAGACCCAAGATCTAAGAATTACATCTTTGTTGGGTTTTGTGAAGGAGATGGTGTTAAGGGATACAAAGTGTGTGATCCTATTGCCCATAAAATCATCATTAGCAAAGATGTAAATTTTTATGAAACTTCTTTCCTAAAATAAAATGTTCAAATGAAATAAAAATAGGAACCAAAACATCAACATGTCAAGGTTGAAATTGAACCATCTTCAAATTCTAAAAATGAGGAAATTCAACTATTTTTTTATGGTGAAGATGTTGACAATGCTGAAGAGTTAAAACAATTTGAGGAAACACCTCAGAAGTCATAATGGAGTTCATGAAATGAGGAAACACCTCCACATCTAATATGGAGGTCTACATGGGTCAGGGATCCTCCTAGTAAGTACGGTACCAACATTTCAATTGCTTTGATTTGTGATGATGGGGAACCTAGTTGTTACATGAAACATTAAAAGATGTGGATAGTGCCAAATAGAAAAGGGAAATGTAGGAGGAAATTAATGCCTTGGATAAGAACCACTCATGAGACCTAGTGCAACTTCCATAAGGCAAAAAACATGTTGGCTGCAAATGGGTTTGCAAATGAAAGATAGGTTTTGATGAAAAGGTTGAAAGGTACATGGCTAGATTGGTGGAAAAATGATTTTTATAGAAAGAAGGTCTTAATTACCATGAAATATTTTCAAAAGTTGTTCAAATTGTTTCAATTTGAGTTGTCTTAGCATTAGTGGCTTTAATTGATTTTGATTTGAAATAGTTAGATGGTAAGACAAAATTCTTGCATGGAGATTTAGAAGAGGATATATATATATATATATATATATATATATATATATATATATATATATATATATATGGAACAACTCAAGGGTTTTGTACAAGATAAAAAAGAAGGATTTATTTGTAAGCTCAAGAAATCATTGTATGGCATGAAATAGTCACCCAAGCAATCGTACAAGAAGTTTGATTCCTTCATGATGAGCCAAAAATATTTGAAGAATGAGCATGATTATTGTGTTTACTTCAAGTTTTCGTAAAATGGTTTATTCATTATATTAATATTTTATGTTGATGATATGTTTGTAGCGAGCAAAATCATGGAAAAAATTAATAGTTTAAAGACTCATCTAGCTAGGACATTTGATATGAAGGATCTAGGAGCAGCAAAACCAATCTTAGGCATGAAGATACATAGAGATAGGAAAAATGGAAAGCTTTGGTTATCACAACAGAGGTATTTGGAAAATATACTAATCAAATTTATTATAAAGTATGTGAAACTAATTAGTATCCCTTTTACTTTCCATTTCAAGTTTTCTTCAAGTTTGTGTCCCGATAGTGGCAAAGAAAAATAGTATATGTCTCATGTACCATACCGTAGTGCAATAAGAATTTTAATGCATGTTATGTTATATACAAGGCCGGGCATTTCACATGTAGTTGTGGCAAATCTAGGTAAATAACATTGGGTAGTAGTGAAGTGTGTGTTTCACTACTTGCAAGGCACAAGAGACTATTGAATCACTTATAATAGATCTGGTGATTCCATGTATGGATATGTTGATTCTAATTTTCTAGGAGATATGGACAAAAGAATGTCAACATCTAGTTACGTTTTTACATTTACTAGTGGACTTATTAATTGGATGTCAAAACTTTAAAAGACTATTGTTGCATCAACTACTGAGGCAGAATATGTGGTTGCCTATCATGCTTATTAAGATGAAATTATGATAAAGGGCCTATTGGGTGAGTTTGGAAGAGAGCGATACAAAATGAAGGTATTATGTGATAGTTAGAGTGCAATTTATTTTGCCAAGAATCCATCTTATCACAGTAGGACAAAGTATAATATGGTAAATTAGTATCTTATTAGATATGTGATTTATGAAGAAAAAGTAGCACTTGAAAAGGTTCACAAAGAGGAAGATAGCGTTGATATCCTCACAAAGCTAGTTTTATTAGAGAAGCTAAAATGGTGTTTGGCTTCTCTTGGCTTGCAAAAAAGGTGATGAGTTGGTCAGCAAGATATCAAATTGAAATTGTTGTCAAAGTGGAGATTGTTAGATATGTGACAATAAAGTTAAATGTTGGATCTTTTTGCAATGCGGTTTATAGCCCACTCCTTGACAAGGGGGTGGCGGTGGAGGGGACAACACCCCCATGCAACCCCTGCCTTTTCTTCCTCCCTCCCTCTCCCCTTGTTCCACTATTGTGGCAGGAGTGTCCAAGGTGGAGCCCCCTTGGTGGGGGTTTGAGGGTAGTGGGCCCGAATTAAAAATTCAAGGAGTCAAATACCTGACTCTGGGAAGATGAATTCCACCGGATTCTATTTTTAAAAGGAAAGTCATAGTGGGATTTTTCCATTTTATGTTTAGGAGGAGGAATCTTAATGGTGTTTTGTCAATTAAACGTATTTATCTTTGTGGAGTTCACATGTAATATACACAATGAATTCCTATATAATCTATTCATTTTGAATTAATAAACACCTAATATCTTACAACGTAAATATTTCTTTAACTTGCTAAAATTTTACCACATAAATCTGGGATTTAATCTCGTACATATATATTTGTCTCTCAAATCGATTTATCTTTGTTTCTTGCAATTACAGCTTCTTTGTTGCTGCAAAGGTTGTAGTTGCCTAACATGACTATGACTGTGATCCTGCTGCTGAGCAAATCGCAAAGCGGCAACGGGAGGAGTTGTAACGGCCGTCTCAGCATTGCACACACAGAAAATCTACCGTGATATCTAATACAACATGTTCCTTCTGCAGCAGAGTTTTCAGTAATGTACTGCATAGTTGTAGAGTCTCAGGTGAATTGCGCAACCGGGCCCCTTGGCATTGGACAAGGAAGCACATATTATAAGAGGCTATATATGCGGCAACATGTTGGAGTCGATCAGCGGCCAAAATGGGTACAAGGACGTACTGTCTAAGTAGGGTTAAGCACGCAGAGGTCCTTTAAATGCCTAAATTAAGTGATATGGTCTGTTCTGTGTGTCATCAACAATCCTGCAATCCTACGGACGTCCTTTGAAAAACTAACCAACGACTAACTCTTCGGATAATACAGTCTTTTTGTTTAAAAAGTTTCGCTATCTCGTTCCCACTAATATGAATGATATATTGCTAGTCGATTCATATCTAAATGAAGATTACGTGGGGATCGGGGAAGCCTCCAATGTTGACTTGTACCATGTGCTGATCACGTGGGTAAAGAAACTAGGAATAATTTCACGTGGTTTTACGAAGTCTCCATCATATCCATCTCGAAAGGCGTGACATAGATATAAAAAAAAAAGTCCATCTATCATAGAGATCAACGAGAATTTTGTGAAAAATGTAATGGAGTCATCAACTAATGTAATGTGGTATGTGATAAATTTAAGAGAGACATTTCAAGATTAATTTTTTTAAATATTTTTAGATAAATCTCTCTTTAAAGTAATTATGTAAATAGTTCAGTGGGGCATTTAATTTAGGAAAATTGAGATCCAAATTACATTACATTGTTGTAAATAGGTATAGGAGCTCGATTTCCTTGATTAGTTGCATGGAGCATTTTAGTAGGACATATTGAGTCTAAAATGTAATTAGGTTGTTCAAAATATGTTTAGGGAGATCAATATGCCTTAATCGTGTGGCCCATGCAACCAATGGATCAATTGGTCACATGGGGCACTAAAATAGGGCATACTAACTCCGATATAATAGTAGGTTATTACAATTGTGTTTAGGGGGCTTGATATGCCATAAATTTGTGTTTCATGCAACCAATTCAATGATGGAGATTATGATGCACTAAAATAGGTTAATCCGATTTCAAAATCTCGTTAGGTTTTTGAAATTAGTTTTACACATGGTTTAGTAATTAATAAATGTTTAGACAAAAAAAGGCTCATTCCCTCCCCAATAAAATGCCTCTGGCATAAATTAAGTACGCAGAGGTCCTTTAAAAAACAAAAATTAAGTGAGATGGTTTTTTTGTCTTTGTTATCAATAACCTTGCAATAATGTGGTATTGTCACACTAATAAATTACCACCCTACTAATTTTAGTGATAACTCCTCAAAAAATAGTCTTTTGTTTTAAAAAAATTAAAATGGGCATGGGCAAATTAATGAATGATATCTTTAAATAGTTTCAACATCTCTTTCTCAGAAATAGAAATCATAAATTGGTATTAGACTCATATCTAAATGAATAATATTGGAGCAACTCCAATGTTGACTTGTGCCATGTGCTAATCACATGAGGAAAGAAAATGGAAATAATTTCACATGGTTTTATAGACTCTTCGCAATATCCATCTCGAAGGGATTGAAATAATTCCATTGATATTGTCACATGTGGTGGTGATGGTGGATTATGATCTTCATAAATTTTTGATAGGTAATAATAAGGAATAAGGGGGCCTTAATTTGTGGTGAAAAAGGATCTGTTTAGTATATCAGACCAAGAGAGATAAAATATGCCTCTAAGAAAATAGTTGGAGACAAGAGAAATGAAGAAAGTGAAACAAACACAAAATGAGCAAGCTGGATACAAGAGAGAAGACCAAAGATTTGATACCCAAAAGCTACACAACTCAGATTAGTGTAGGAGTGCTAGAGGGAAGCACCACATGGAACCACTCTCACGAAGTAGGAAGATCCTAATACCAAAATCCTTGGTCATCAGTCACTTGAATGTCTTATAGGCTACAAAACACACTCCAAAAGTCAGACCATCAAATTCCAGGATGAAAACATGAACAAAAGGGAAGTTTTCAATGAGTTAAGTCTTTTCTAAATAATTATCTGTGTTCTCCCTAGGGAGGGGGGCCTTCACAATGTCAATCTTCATTATGAATAAGGTGAAGAGCTCTAAAGTTAGCTAATAAATCCACTGGAGACTCTATCTCATGATAGTTATGGGAGAAAAAAATTCAACAAAATGTTAATGACATGAAGGATATCTTGAATGGTTGAGTTAAGTTACTGATATTCATATATTCTCTTTTTAACAACATTAATAATCAAGAGAGAATCACCTTACATGGATAATTTCCTAAAATTTGAATCAATAACGATTCTCAAACCTTTGAGAAGAGCTAGAACTTTAGCAGAATTCTTTGAAGACTATGGAATGTGGAAATAAAAACATGAAATCATTGGTCCCAAATAATCTCTAAAGATTCATTCCTCCACCAGAAACACCTGGGTTAACTTTGGATGCCCCTTCAAAAGTTAACTTGACATAATTTTTATTTGAAGGCTTCCAAGTGGTCAGTAATTTTTAGTTAATTTAGGGAGGGAGGATGAAGTAATTTTTTAGTAACTTCCATTTTAAGAGAATATGATGATGCTCTCCATTTAAATTATTTTTAGGAGTCGATACTTTAGCCTTAAAGGCATTTTGAAGGAGCGCATTGATTTTAAGTGTTAATAAATATTTTGAAAGGGATAGTTTCCTAAATAATCTATTGATTCTTTTTTCCACAAGCTCCAGATAATTAGAGGTGGGACCATATCCCAAATACAATAAACTTGATCCCCTCCTTTTGTCCAGTTAATCAAAAAATATTGAATAGAGATGGTATCTACCCAGAGTCTATTCTTTTTCTTAATGAACCAAGACCAAATTCAGGAAAAAGAATAATGAAAGAGGATGTGGTTCAAGGTTTTAGAACTATAATTACAAAATATGTACCAAGGGGACCCTTGAAAACCAAACCTTTGTAGTTTATCCCATAAAAGAGAACTATTTTTCATGATAGACCACATATCTACATTAGCTTTAGGAAGACCCTGATGGATCTAAATTTTTTTCACATGCCATGAAGGTGTATTAATATGAAAGTCAACTTAGTGTAGCATTATTTTATTGAAAGTTTTAAAAATGATCTCCAGACCATTTTAATCCATTAATTTCCATTGAGGTACTAATATGGTGAGAGTTCATGAATAAATTGAAAGAATTAAGAAACATAGAGGAATGGTTGGAAGTAGAAAGACTTGGATTTTTTCATATGCTATGAGGGTTTCAAACACTTTGTATTTTAACCTAGTAATTAAAAAATAGTTATCCCCATAGGTTTGAGAAATACTCTTATAAAATGCTAAACAAATGATGATTGCAGAGAGAGCCCACACTAGACCAAACATCCTTTTAAAAGTTAACATATTTGTCATTTTTAATATCCCATTAGAGGGAGTTAGAGATAAGGTCTCTATAGGTCATGAATTTCCCAAACTAGTTTATGTGACCTCCAAGAGCTCGAAAAAGGACATTTTTATGCATATAAATAATTGTATAAGCCATGCGTGCTTTATTAAAATCATTCAAATCTATTTTTTGGTACATTTCTAATGTTCATGTATAAATCTACCAAAGATAGTATTCTTATTTTTAGACATAGTATTTATATCAAGTTTTACTAAGCATAGTTATGAATATTATGGAGAACATTGGCTATTAGAATGAATATAGTTGAAACCATAGAAGAGTCCATAACCAAAAAAATCCAAAAATACCACATGCAAACTTATGCAATCACTCTTTCAATGGTTTTACCCTTGAAACATTGAAGGAGTTTGTAACCTTATCTATTTCAATAAACAAGATTCTAGTTAGTCATGATCTTGTTAGGAGGTTAATCTATTTTAATCAAGTCTTATAAAAGTGTTGTGACATATAATCATAATCTTCCTATCGATTTAGTAGTAGATATAGTATGGACTAAATAATAATTTGTTAATTATTATCAAGCATTTATAAACTCTAAGCATTTTTGAGAGTTAATGAAGAATTGATTACATGACATTCCCATAAATCTAGTGTTGAACTAAATCTTATTCCATGGAATAACAAGGATCTACTCAACTAATGAAGTAGAATAATTTATGGTATTTTTATGGTTATATTGCTATGTATTTATCTTTCATTTCAAGCATAATGTTGTGTGACAAAATTTAACCTATAGGTATGTGTGTTCAATACATGTGTATTGTAATTTAGTTTAATTTTAATTCATATATATTTTTAATAGATTGGATAAAAAATGGGTTTTGAAAGGACCCACAATCTTGTACAAAGGAGAGAATTAAAACTCTATCATTAAAGCTCAAATGTGATGCCTTTGCCAATGGAAAAAAAATAGGGGGTAATATCTCATCACTACAAGAACTTCCACCAAAAATGACCTAAAACAAAATTTTACCACGAAACTTTCTTGAAGTTTCCACCAAATAAATCTGGGTTACTTGACCCCTTTATCGCTAGTATTCAGGATTATCACGATGTCCTCCCAAATAAAGGGACATATAGAAAGCTTGGGCCATTGCTTTTCTTCCCTTTTTCCATTTATAAACTAATAACCATCCTTCTTTATTCTCAACCTAAAGGGTTTAAGAGGTTTCCTCAACTGGGATGTAGGGCTGGTATTTGTCTTTCGCTATAGTCGATGGGTTAGTGTCTGACTTAAAAGAATCTAGATCTGGGATCTCCTTTAAGAAAGAAACTAGTGTTGGCATAATCTTCCTTGGAGAGATTAAATTAACTAATAGTTCATCTTCAAAGTGTGATGAGTTTTTGGGATCCTTGTTTGAAGCAGGGGAAGCAGGGGATTCAAAAAAAGAGGTAGAATCCTCATTGTCAGTTGCCCACTCTTCATCTGTATCCAACACCATGAGGTTTTTGGGGATAAAATCATTCCACTAGGAGGAATTTTATTTTTTTAGGAGGTTACAATTTTTTATCAAATGCCTAGTGCCAAAACAACTATAATAGTAAAACAAAAGACCTTCATAGTCAATAGCTTGAGACCAGTACAACCTCCAACCTTCAAGGTGAGTTTTTTTTAGAAGATTATTGGAGGTATCAATATTCACCAAGATCCTAGAAAAATTAGCCAGGGAAAAAATATCAATATCTGGATGCATATGCAGATACCCACCCAAAGATCTACCAATAGCCCACATGTTAGATTCTTTCCAAAACTAAAGTGGAAGGTTGGGCAGACAAACATAGATGGGTTTAATATGCAAAGGTTAAATGAGGAGATTAAAGATAGGGCACTAAGATTTTGTGATCAAGGGATGGTGATTCAAGCTCTAGGGAAGGTCCTGAATCTTGTCCTTATCCTCAATATTATGAAAAACAATAATAAAGAAGCCTTTAGCATAATAGTAAATATCAAGCTTACCTAAGATAAGGGGTTTTTAAATCGAATTATTAAGATCTTAGATATTTGGCTAGAGATCTAAAAAAAATTAGCTGATTCCCTTGGTAGAAACATATTCCTCTAATTTGAGAACAATCATACTTTCTTCTTTGTCAAAAGTTACCACTAGGTTACTAAGAATAGGGGTGAGAGGTATGGGATGCAATCTAGGACTTAGATGAGAGATATTTTTAATGAAATAGGTGGGCCTACATTATATGTGACCTCTTCCTCCATCACCATAACATCTTGATTAGGTTGGATACAGTTGTAAGGGTTTGAAGCTAAGTGGCTTGCCAAAATAATTTTTCCCACAATCGGAGTAGATTCATGTTGTTGCTAGCAGAAGGGGCTATTGGCTGTAATGGAGGCTTGACCATGGAAGTGGGAATGGCCCTAAATAGTTCCAAGATTACAAGCTAAGCACCATTAATCTTCTTCCCCATGGATAAAGTAGAACATGACTAATGGTGGCAGGGGATAGTTGAAATTAGCGGTGGCTGGGGTAGGTGTATGTGCAAATGAGGAAGAATGGTGCTTCCATAGAGGTCCACATGGGTAGGGCCATTATTTGAATTTGTGATGGGTGGGAGATTGTTTAGAGTGCTAAGAGCCATTGAAACAAATGATTTTATTAATAGGCACAAATGCTTTTCCTAAGAATTCATATGCATTTCATTTCATAATTAGTTCCTTTCAAAGTAGTTCCAATTTCTACAATTTAAATTTATTGCATTTTTCCTTTAAAGGATTTTTAATTTTAGTAAAGTTTGTTCCCATTTCAAATCATTTCAATTTATCAATGTTATTTACTGTTAAAATCAATACAATAATATTAGATTAAAGCAAGTAGATAGATCTTTAAGAGTAAATGATCAAAACCTCCCCTAAAATAGATAATTATTATTCATTATTTTGCATACCTTATGTGAGATAAAACTCCTATGGACCATCTAGGACTCAAACCTAGGACCTTCCACTTGCTATTGGAGTGCTCTACCAACTGAGCTACTGGCCCCTCTATGGCTAGCACATTGTTGGTCTAGGTGTGGCTTATCTCCAACACCCCCCCTTCTTAAGCCACACTGCAGGTGCTTGGGGCTCCTATCCTAGCTCTAATACCACATGTGAGCTATAGATCATATGGACCAGCTAGGACTTGAACCTAGGACCTTTCATTTGCTACTAGAGTGCTCTACCAACTGAGCTACTAGCCCCTCTATGGCCAACCCATTGTTATTCTAGGTGTGGCTTATTTCCAACACCTTACAGTTGAATACCATTGAAAAATGGCCCTAGTTTGATATGACATCAATTGAACTTAGTTGATTAAATTATTAGATTTAAAATCCCATAATTAGGTATTTTATAGGTGTTAGTAGGGTATATAATCTTAAACTGATAGTTTCTTAAGAAAAAAATACCATAAATTAAATAAAATTATGAATAGACTAAGAGATTCAAAGGGAAGATACATTCCAAAGACCCCTCAACAAATTACAAGTACTAGTAAGTCATAAGAATAAATTGTACTAGAATATCTTCTAGGAAAATAACTTTAGACTATTGAGGAGGAACCATTGTTAGCTTCTCTTGAAGTTTGGAATCATTCTCTAGATGTAGGTATGTCATTCTAAATGAATAAATCAAGGGATAAAAATAATGTAATCAAATTTTTGAATCCCAATGAAGTAGCCTTCCAACCATTTTTTATTATTCAACACCTACCATGAGAACTCTCCATAACATCTATTGGGAAACTGTGGGAGACAATCTGAGAAATAATCCACCAAATAGTGAGGTAGAGCTCAACCACCAAGGAGAAATTTCACCTATCCTATTATCCTAGATCAAGATGATAACACTATAATAAATAACATATCCCCATCCATACTATCTAATTTCATGGGATTGTCCGCAAGAGACCCTGACCAATTCCTATTTGAGTTTAAAATCTTGTGTTAAACCTATGATTATAAAATTAATAATCAAAAACTAAAATTGTTCCCTTCCACACTTAATGACTCAACATGAGATGGTTTATGGATTTACAACCAAATTATATTCACACATGGCATAAAATGTAAAATATATTCTTGGATATTAATCAAGACTATTATTGAATAAGGGAATGAAAATATGAATTCTTACATATAAAATAGAAGGAATATGAGAATATGGAAGACTATCTTGACCATTTTTTATTTGCAAATAGAAGATGTGGATATGAGTTAGAGGAATAGTTGAGAAAAATGGTTTTCTTAAAAGGATTGGATGTTGATGCTGGAGAATATTTGAACCTAATGAGAAAAGAAGACATAAAAAAACTTGGTCTCAATGATATTAATGAGTGATGCAAAACTTATTAAAGAATAAGTTTTAGTATTAAGAAGCTGAAACATGAAAGGGAAGTAATGATGTAGGACAACTCATGGAGGAATTTTCAAAATTGTCCACTTCTACACTCAAGGACTCTTCCATGGGATGATTTATTGGTTTACAACAAAATTCTAGTCACACATGGGATAAAATTTAAAATGTATTCTTGGAGATTAATAAAGATTATTGTAGAGTAAGGGAATTAAAATAGCAATTCTTCAATATAAAACAAAAAGAAGATGAGAATATGGAAGACTATCTTTCCCATTTTTTCTTTGCACATAGAAGATGTGGATACGAGTTATAGGAATATTTGAGAAAAATGGTTTTATTAAAAGGATTAGATGATGATGCTAGATAATATTTAAACCTAATGGGAAAAGAAGACATAAAAAAAATTGGTCTCAATGATATTATTGAACTATGCAGGAAGTATTAAAGAATGAGGGCTAGTATTAGGAAGTTGAAAACATGAAAGGGAAGCAATTATGCAGGAAAGAAAAATCATGGAGGAATTTTCAAATATTAAAACATACATTTTAAGCCAATTGAAACCACTCTAGATGGCTTACACATAAAATCTAATGCTTCTACTAAACCTCTAGCTATGTAATGTCCAAAATGTAGACTAAAGTATGCACTCTGAGATTTCCCTCTTGAGATGATAGATATGTGTGGTATTTATGATACAAATGGCCATTATACAAATAATTATGTAATCCTTCCTAGCCTTAGGAATTAGTTGAAACAAAATACCCAACTAATAGAATTTTTCAATTACATACAAAGAAAAGGAAATAGCTTCTCTTAACAAAACCCAAATCACTTTATTCATAGATCTCCTTCCAATCCATGGGTGATGCCATGGGATGGAACAAAACCTCAAAAACATGTGGACCATCAACTTGGTCTCCATAGGATTGGACATCACCATAAACTTAGATATCTTAGCCAACCCACCAACCATGGATCCCACAAAATCAACAATGGGTACCTCAACAAACATTCAATAAACAAAGGAGGTTTCCACCTCAATAAGTGTTGATGCCTCCTTCTAACACTTAGCCTCCAAAAACTGAAGAAGTGACTCAGCCTTACTTACCTACATAAAGAGTAAAAAACTCAAAAATAGACAAGTAACCCCTATTTATAGAACTAAGCAAGAAGGAACCATGGGAGTTAATGCTTTTGATTGTAGTAAATTATAGCTGAGATCAAGTAAAACATTTAATATTACTCTAATCACAATGAATGAATTCCTTAAATAAGAAATAAAAACAAAACAATCCCATTGAGTTAACCACAAAAAAATTAAATACTCAAGAGGAATAAAAAATAAATAAACTATTATTGTTCCTTCCCCAATTCCTTTCCTTGAAAGACTTAAGGAAACAATGAATAAAAGTGATTTTTTTTTAGTCAAAGGGCTAAGGAAATTGAACATTTAAATCCCATTATTGCAAGCAATTAGAGGCATTTCATAGCTCAATAAAGTCATCAAAGGTTTATCCATGAAAAATCTAGGGAGAAGAAGGCAATACCCTAAGACTATATAGATAGAGAGAAAACATACTAAATTATTAGTAGGAAAACTATTTTTTCCTAAGTATGGAGACCCTAGAATTATATTTATCATACGACTATAGGAAAAAATGAAATACCCAATGTGTTAGTGGACCTAGGATCTATTATCAACATTATGATAGTAGACACTTTTAAATCACTCTCCCTTGTTAGGGTAAATCCTGATACTAAAATCTTACAAATAGTTGGTCAATATATTTACAAACTAGAGGAAATCATAGAAAATGTCTCAGTAATAGTAAAATATAAGGAATACCCTATAGATTTCATGATAATCTAGTATAAGAGCTAGAAACTAGGTTACCCATGGATCCTACGAAGACCAATGTTGGCCATAGTTGTATCATTCATAAATTGTAAATATGTAGATATGACCATTTAAAATAGGTTGAAATTAATTTTTTACCTTTATCCCACATACAAGACCACCTTAAGATGCTTCAGACCACTTATGGGCTGATAAACTAAAACAAGAAAATAATAAACTTTCCTCTTTGGCCATGGTAGCAGTTAAAAATCATGTGAATGAACTGGAAGAATATCTAATAAGATACATAAAAAATATAATTTGGTTATGGAGTCCATCATTATAGATCTAGAATCCATTATTATTGCTCTGAAGATACCAAGGATAATACAACTATAAGTCCAAATAGGACAAATGTTAAATATAAATAGTTGGTTAGACAGTGAGTAGGAAACTAAAGTTTTTAATATTCTAAAAATCCATACAAAAATATATTCTTGGGAATATAATGACATTGAAGGTATTCAACCAAGTGTTTTCAATAATCACATTTACATGGAAAAAATCAAACTACTAAGACAACCACAAATAATGATCAATCTAACACTTAAGGACATGGTCAAAATAGAAATATAAAAACTAATACAAGTAGGATTGATCTATCCCATATCAGATAGTCAATGGGCCTCACCACTTGTAGTGTTTACAAATAAATACAGAAAAAGATGGATATGTATATATTATAGAGAAATTAATAAAGCCACCATGAAGTATTACTTTCCTTTGCCTTGCATAGACCAAATCTTAGACAACTTAGATGTGAAGAAGTATTTCTCCTTCTTGGATGGGTTTAATGGAAACAATCAAATAAGGGTAGATCCATAATATCGAGATTAAATAACATTTATATACCCTTTGGTAACATTTTCATATAGAGTTTTACCTTTTGGCCTATATAATACACTAGCTACCTTTCAAAGGCCAGTCCTATCTATCTTTGTTGATCTAACTAATGATTGTGTAGAAATATACATGGATGACTTTACAGTAAATGGTGAATCTTTTCATGAATCCTTGAGTAATCTAGATGAAGTATTAAATAGGTGTGAGAAGCACCAATTATACTTAAGCGATGAGAAATGTCTGATGATGGATGATCAAGGAATTATCCTAGGTCATCATATCTTAGTGTAAGGAATATAAGTTGACCCCAAGAAGATTGAATTGATATGCAACCTACCTATAACTAAAATTTAAATTGATATCAAAAGTGTTTTAAGACATGCATGGTACTATAGGCATTTTATAGAAGACTTTAGTAAGATTTTTGCACTTATGTTTTATTTTCTCGCTAAGAATAGTGAATTTTAGTAGACTGACAAATGTCAACAAAATTTTGAGTCATTAAAATAAATACTAATTTTTGATCCAATTTTGAGAGTTCCTAATTTGGATAAACTTTTTTATACACATTAATGCTTTTAACAATTCTATGGGAAAATCTTTGGGCAGAAAGATGAAGAAGGTAAGATGTATGCCATTTATTACATTAGTAAGAATCAAAATCCTAATGAAATGAATTAACATTTACTACATTTATTGTGATGATGTATTTCATACAGATATAATCATCTAGTTATATAGACCTGTCAGAAGTCTACATAGAGTGTGGTCAAATGGTTGACTTCTAGGTCAAGTGCACCTTGCTAGGTTTTACACATTGGTTCATGCAACCTTAACCGAATGTTAATTGTGCCATGTTGTTAAATGGGGTTATTTATGCATTGATATGATGCATGTGTGTCACATTAAGTTACATGCAAGATCTTGTGTTTATTTATTGTGTTTGGAGGATCACTTTCTACCTTTGTGCACATGTGCATTATGATTCCTACCTAAAACTAAACTTATTGGTCTAGGTAATACAAGGCGGATATGTGCATGGGATGATCCTACATCACTTAATCTAATTCATAGAACTTATAGTGGAATTTCCCATGAATCACCTTGTCTAAAAGCGTAAAATAGATCTAAAAATTTACTCAATTCAAAATACTCAATTAAACTTACTCTCAATGTCACATCAAAATTACTCTCATAGATTATGAGCTCATATATATTATATATTTTTAAATATTTTATTAATGGAACCATTAGTTTGGGTTAAGAACACATCAAATGTGTCATTGTGTTCTTACATACACATTGAAATTCAATAGAAAAAAATTAATGAGATCTAACAGAGCAAAATTAATATTCAAAAAATAGAATTTTAGTGTGGAAAAATGTACCCATGTTATTATTTCAAATTATTGGTCACTCATCCTTCTATATCTTCTACCTAGTCATTGTTATTCCAATGCATCACTGCCAACCACACTTAGGGCTTGGGATTCAATCACACTAACACATGCTACATGTCAAAAGTATGTAAATATAATTATATCCATCCTCAAATATACAAATTGAACCATCAATTAGGTATGAAACATAAGGCACAATCTAATAGATGAACACCTATTGACGTAATTTAAAAAAATGACATGATGAGAGACAAGGTGAAGGCTTATCCATACTAATATAAAATTGATGTGATAATTAGAAACTTGCATTAACAAAATTTCATCATGGTTAAACACAACATGATGGTTAATATAGATGGATTATAATTCACAAATAAAATTAAATCATAACATAATACATTATATTATAACATAACCCCATTTATTTAGAATGTGAAAATTTATATTTATTTTATAATTATATATATCTAACACAATTTATATATGTTAATTATGTAATTATAATTCAACCACTCAATTTATAGTTTATGAAGGTATATATTTTGTGTTAAAAATAAAATCAAAGTCCAATGATAAATTAGAAAAAATAAGGGTCGAATAGTGGCTAGTCCCTACCTTTGTATTATCAATTGTTTATGTTTGAGTTTGTATGTAAGTTTATAATTAATTGCATTTAGATAAAGAGTGTAAAAACTTGTATATAAATTATAATGCATTTAGTTATTAAATTATTAATGTCATCCACTCTTTTTCCATGATTAATGACATATATATATACAATATATTATTAATAGTGATACACGTTTCAATTTTAAAAAAGGAGAGATGTGCTAATTAAATTATTTGTTATCAACAGTTGTTAATTGGAAACATATCATGTTTTAATTAGGATAAACAAAAACATATGCTACATTGTTAGACCATGTGATAATCATGGGATAGAATAATAAAAAGGCATATAATAAATACATTACTTCTTATATTGGACTACATCACAGCATTCATGCTACAGTCATGTGCAGGGTCTTGTGAAAAAAATAATTAAATTAGTGGAAAGTCATATACAACAAAAAATTTCAATGTAATGTGAAATTAACAAGGTAATCATGTGCCAAGTCCCTATGGGAATTAAAATAGAATTGAATTTTTTAATAAACATTAATTAAAATAAAATTTGCATGGCACATTTTTCTATTAAATTATTACACTATTTTTTGTATGACATATAATTTAATTGTTAATTTGTTGAATATTTTTAATTGTGTGTGAGACCTTCTTCCCACTCTTATTAATTAAAAAAACTCATAGAATAATATTAATAGCTATTTTCTCCTTTCAATTGTGGAGTAACAGTTAAAAGAGATGCATGTACTTCGTGCAACCCAAATTCAAAATCTACTAGTGATCAATATACCTACAACAAAATATATAGTATTGATGAATTGGTTAAATGAAAATAAGAAAATTAAAACCCCAACTTATATTCAGAATAAAAATGAGCCTAATAATCCCACAACTAATATATTTAAAGAGAAAGGAAAAACAAATAAACAAAACTAACTTTTGAAGATATAATAAACCATTTTTCAAAGTTTTAGCTGAGGGGCCGGGATGGCGACGAAAACGTGTTTAATATGAGTTATCTATTCTCACACACTTATTTACGAATTTTGAAAAGTTGAAATAATTACTACATGATTACATTAAAATCATAACCATAAAATAAACCTATAAATTTTATCAGTTTGAAATCCTTAATTAAGGATGATCTTGGTCTAATGTTAAACTTGTTCACATAACTGATGAGCTCACACATAGATTAATTTGTTGGTGGATTTGAAAGAGAGCCAAATAAATTACACACATGTTTTTTTTTTAATTGTATTACTTACACACATGGAGCAAAATAAATACAGGTAATATGTAACAGAAGATAGCAGACAATTCTGGACAATCTGGGGAAAATAGGTGAGAACATCAAAGAATTTGGGGATGTATAAATCAACAACTAAAAATAATGTAATATCACTAACCATCTACCGGCAATGCTAACATTTCCCTCCTTATTACATTAATTTTACAAACATCATATCCTTGATAGTTGACCCCGCCCCTTAATTCAAACATGGCAAAAAAGTTTCACACTCTCCGCATACCCTGCTCACATTTGAGGTGGGATGCCATCTCCATGGCTTCATGGTCTTGGTGTCATGTTGGTTTTTCCTTGTAGCTTGACCAGTAACCTAGACGTGACAGGAGTACATCTCTCTGCTGCACACCTTCGGTGATTTCTTGGATTACCACAAATCCATATGGTTCTCTGTTGTAGCTTGACCACAAATCTAGAGGTGAGAGAAGCTCTCGACTGTTTTATACACTTCGATGGTTTCTCAGATTTCCACAAACCCTTTTCCAAGAACCAAACGCTACTTTAGTGCTTTTGCTTCCCACAATGTTCTTCATTAGGAGGTACCAAACTAGATAATGATGTCGAATCTTTTATTGAAAACCACACTGCACAATCACACTGCATACAACATAAAAGAAACACACTAAAAAAATGTCACCAAAGCAATTATGCAGCCTTGTCCTAGGCGACTCACGAGAGGACGCCGATTGTCTTCCAGCCTCCGTATATCCTCTAGCCTCCAATTGATTGTTGTTTATTCAACGGATTTGGCTTTGAGACTCAATTTTATAATGATGAACATTCTGTACCAATGATATTACATCCATACAATTTTTTTGACTCTATATAATACAACAAACATTTTAACAAAACAATTTAACTCACAAAATAACTTTTGACTCATTATTTTTAAGAATACTCTTTTGACGATCTAAAATAGACATAATCTAAAAAGACTTAACAAAATAATAAAACTTGACTCAATTTTAGATTTTGACATTAAATCTAAATATTGACTATATAACTTTTTGACTTATAAAAATAGAAACACTATAATAACTTATTATAGCCGTCATCCAATGACTCATTATATGACGTAATAGCTAATATTAAAGAAAACTAGATGATTTCGATTCCTAAAATAATAATAATAATAAATTCTTAAAACCCGTGACTTTTTACATGGACAGACACAAATGAAAAACTATAAACTAAACTTTGAAAAAAAAAAACGCTTTTAACATGACATTTAGACTAACCCCAAGCTTAACATGCACGGACGATGGAAATGCTGCCGAATAGAAATACATTTGAAGGAAGCAAATACACAAATATCAACGGCGTTTAATTTGACGATATAAATGAAGTTGTACTCTCACGCAAATTTGTTATGAAGTGGACTGCGTTCGAACTGCAAGTTTTTCTGGACACTTTGATGTTTTGATAGACAGACCAAACACGAGATTACAAGTGTACAACCGAGATATTTACTGCAGACTTTAAAACATTTAATGCACATATCTGGATTGATCAAGCGATGCATGAATAGATCAACGAAATTCAGATCCTTCTTCAGGCTGATAATGACGCATCCAATCCAACTGTACAAATTCGAACAAATCTGCTGATATTTAGATACGTTTGAAGGATGCTCCACTTGACATGTTGAACGAAATAAGACTGCAGATCGAATATTATATAGAGTTTTCACGTCCACAGCTAGTCTGAGGTATAGGCATGAAATAAGCTACAGATATTCATCCAGACTTGGCTCTCTTCTATGATGGGCGTTGAGTCTTGGTTGGCTGCATTGCACAGATCGCAGCTTATCAGGCTTTTCCTGCACCGTGGTCCGTAAATCTATCAATCCGGGGCAGTAAACAAAAGAGTGTGGATGCCCCTTGATCACAAATTAAAAACCCATAGCTGTCTTAAAATCCTGCTCTCATACCACACTGTTGGCGGATTTGAGAGAGAGCCAAATAAATTACACACAGGATTTATTATTATTATTATTGTATTACTTCCACACACGGAGCAAAATAAATACAGGTAAGATGTAACAGAAGATAGGAGAGAGGTCCGTACATAATTTTTTTTCAATATTCTATTAATGATATTTATTTTCAAAGTTTTGAAATATTGATGGATTTCATAGGAATTCACCTAGATAAATGATCCTTGCCTTCCATACCTAATTACGATGGAATTTACAAATTTGATACAAGGTCAATGAATTAACTTTATATATGTATAATATTTATTTATTATACACATTTGATTTTGTTATTTATATTTTTGTTTGGTAAAAATTAAATTGAAATTTAAATTCATGGTCTATTTTAAGGTGGGTGATAGATCTCTAGAGACAATAAAACATGAAATTGAAGAAAAAGAAAAAATCAGAGCACAACAAGAGAGTAAGTTTGGTAGCATAATGCAAAAGCATGGAGAATTAATAGCCTTGCCAAGTTGATAAATAAATAAAATAATAAAGATAGAAAAGAAAATAGTGATTGAATACACAAAGTTTTGCTTGATTTCACAAGGCAACAATAGACTTTAATTTATTGTATTTCTTAAGGTGTACATAGGCTGACAAAAACTTCTCCAAATTTTATACTTTTACTAAATAAAAAGATTGAAAACATTAATCCTACAATGATTACTATGCATACGAATACAAAATATTTTGTAAAAATCAACCGATAGAAAGATGATGAGAAGACAAACACTTGGCTTGAAAAGAGGCACAAAGTTGTTGGGAGAGGATGAGATGGAACAATAACATTGAGTTTGATTATATGAGAAGCATTGAGCACATTAAATGCAAATGAAATGTTTTCCACTACTGAATTAAATGTCTATGACAGTGACAATTAATTGAAATGTCATGTCAATAGTTAAGTAGTTTTAAGAGCTAGCAGGTGCAAACAATAGTCATATTTATTAGTATAATTTTTGGATTCCTTGTTGGGTATGTAGAGTGTTTTCCTCTCTTAGTAATCTTCATTTTTTGTAAATTTGAAACATAATTTCCTTTTATCTGAATAACATTTGTAAGAGGCTTAAGAGTATGAGCAAACACATTTTACAATGTAATAACTAATGGGGGGTAAAATAAAAGATTTTATGACTTTATTTTCCTTTAATAATTTCATACTAAAATATAATTTAGTTGACATAAACAAAATCTAAAGATAAAGATAACTGAGAAGGAATAAAACCAAGTAAACTTTAAGATCTCTCTTGGTAGTAAGATTTATAATAGCTATAGCCATGTTGTTTTTAAGGAACACATCTTATAATTTTAGGAGAGATACATCAATATATTTTAAGAAAATATAAATAGTTAGGTTAATATACTAGATGCAACAACATCATAGAAATTGTAAAATAATTAAGACTGATATATCAGAGTTATGAGCCTCACATAGTAAAAAAAATAGTCCAATATATCAAAATCTCCCAAAAAGAACAATAATAATTTTTTCAATAAATAAAGGGGAAAAGAATTCAAACCTAACTTTTGTCAAAATATTCTTCTTCTTCAGGGTTTCTATTTGCATCCATTTTTTCAAGGCCCTAGTTTCTTGGAAGAGAAAGACCCAAAAATAATTTTAGAACCACCATATCTATATTTTATCTTCAAAATTCTAAAAAGATTTTTAGAAAAATAGTTAAAAATATACTTTATGAACCATAAGAGAAAAATATAGAATTTTTTGAACCACCATAATAATAACACATAACAATATTTAGATCTCAATATAAATATTCCTTCAAATTTACTTATTAATACCAACAATAAGAAAAATAAATCTTGGCATATAAAATGGAAACAAACATTCCATGCCTAGAGGCAACATGAGATGTAGTCTAGATATATGAGGGGAACAACTTAAGAAAAACTTTGAAGCATAGTTAATCCAAATTCAAATTCCTTAGATGTGAACTATTTATTTAAATTAGGCTATTCTTTTAAACAACAAGAGAATGAAAGATCACAATGAAATCATAAAGAAAATATGAGATAAGATATAGAATACTAGATTTGACATTTTTACGTATAAATATAAATAGTGAATATAAAAGTAATCTAAGTCTATTCTCAATACCTACATAAAATGATGGTGTCTCAAACCCTAATATTAAATAGTGGGGCTAATGATGGTTTCATAAATTTTAAACCTGATCCAAATAATGGTTATCTGGTGACCTCAAGCACTTATAAAAAATAATGGATTGGTTTACACTCTTACCATATGTAATTTATTGTAGTCCTATTTAAGATTCACATGATTTATGACTAATTTTACTAGGTCTTCCTCACCGTCTGCTCCTCATTTGTTGGACATATTTGGCTATGAGATAGAATGGAAGAGATCAAAGGGATTTCAGCAAGGAGAAATAGATATAGAAGTGTCGAGGAGGTGTAGATGTTTTTTATTTCTAGAGAGAGTGAAGATATTTGTGAAATTATAGATTAGTAACACTAAATATAGATGTTGATGAATCATGTGGAAGCACGTGGGTAGGTTGGTGGGGATTGTGATCAGAGGTAACCCTATTCATAAGATCTACCTCATTAAAAGTTTGATATATTATTTTAACAATGATGTTTGGGTGGCACTATCAAGTCATTCATATCCCTTAATTTTTAATTACAACCTACTTAATAAAAAGAATTCCAAAAATTTATTGGCATTTATATTGTCTGATTTAATGGTAATAACCTCTAGGAAAGTCATAATAACTAATACTCTCAAAGCACTATAGATATAGAAAAAATCATGGATTCCATGCTTAACATGAAAATTTGATTCCATTATTTTACATACAAATTATACCATGGTTACCAGGTTCAAAATATTCAGTAAGTAGGTAAAAGTTCAAGATTTTGATAAAAATTTGGACTTAAACATATAAAAAATTATTGACCACTAAAAAGAATCATAAAATTCCATACATAATAAAATAATGACCAAAATTAGTTAGCAAATATATTGTATATTGGATATTGTGATTGATTCACTAGGGCATATGTCGCTTAAGAAGAATCAAGCCTTGATGAATGTGATTTCAAATAACATATCTAGCTAAACGTTGTTCCTCCTAAATAATTTTAGTGATATTGATATATTCATATATTTTTATCTCAAAATTAAACTCCAATTTGTATCTAGTTGGCCAAACAAAGACCTAACTAGCTTCATATGCTGAGCTGCATGCACAACACAAGCTCCTCAATGTAAACCAAAAATAGTTTGGGCAAGTTGATTCAAGAATATTTAAATAATTTTTATAGCATTTAAGATTGAATTCAAACTAAAATTTATGGTATAAGTAAAACCAGGTTTATGAAATACTGATAAAACTAGGGAAAGATTGAAATCATGGATCTAACAAACTAGTTAATTGGTAGAATAATGCAGCAAATAATTCTTTTATTGATATTTGAGAATATGGAATGAGATAGCATCATTTCAACCTATGCTCATCTACTACCAATAAGTTTACTATACTTCCCTTTAAACCAAAAACCACTGCCACTATAATCATTAAGACAAGGTTATCATGTTGTGCATCATGCATGATAGAATATAAATTGTAGGTTGGATTTGATTGTTGTGAAGAAGAAAATAATATATAAATTAATTAGTGAATCATAGCATCTCAAATAATAATATTGTATTTCATTAGTTAACAATCTTGTAACTTTATTATATAAACGTTTGCATATTTCTCTATGCGTGAAATGATATTAGTAAAAGAAGGAGAGAATAATAACATGTTAAAGTTTTTTTGAATGCTAATAATCCCTCCCTTTGGGATTAATAAAATAAAACTTTTATATGCCTATAATGTATTATTTTATGAACCTAATTCAACATTTTTGATGGAAATGTTTTGGTTCCCACAATGACATGTGTACCTTGTGCCACAGTGGTAAGTTTGTTCTATAAATATTTATTTCCTTGATGAGACATTGTTACCCTTGATAATATGCTGTGTTGATATATCATTAACCCAAACTAATGTTTCATAGATTTAACAATTTTATAATCTAGCAACAAAATAAATATGGAACAAAAACTTTAATACCACACTTCACAAGGAAATAATAATTTTCACTTGTTACAAGGTCTCTTAAATTCATGCAACATAAAATAAGGAAATTTTTATAAAGTGTCATTATGCTACATTAAAAAATATAATATTGGCATATTTTTATAAAAAAAAAATTTAAATGAAATTGATTTATTGCAGGGTTCACCAAAAATCATTTTTTGTTGATTCATGTGAGTTAAAAATGTTTTAATATTAAAAATTAAAAAAAAAAAAAAAACATTCCACTTTAATGTGTGTTTCCTTTGATATTATCTTTTTATCTTTATCATGTACTTTAGAAAATAATAATGGTTTTAAATATTCAATTATGTTATATAGTGTTAGGAATAAAACACTTCTAAATCTAGATCTACTATTACCATAAACCAGATCTAAAACTATGCAATAAAATGCATCACAGAAACATTCCTTAATTCATAATTAATATGAAAGCATAAATGAGAGCAAGATAAAAATAACATAGATATCACAGATCTAATCTGGTTCACCCAATGTGGGATACATCCACCATTGAAATTTCTCAAATAAATTGGTAATATAAAACAAGATTACAATGAAATCTCATAGAGATAGAAAAATTTCATGTAGAAATTTTTGCACAAAAAACTGCACTTCCACTTGCATCTGCATAATGTTGTATCTCATAAGTTGCTAAACCACACCCTATAATGAACACCTACACTTTGTAAAATACCTACACTTTGACTCTAATCCTCAAAGCCACACCCTGCAAATAAACCATTAACCTCTAAAGGCCACACCACACCCTGTATATATAAGAAAATGAATAAAATCTACAAAAGGAGGAGAAAATGTGTAATGCTTATCCAAGACAAGCATTATCCAACATGTGACGCCCTTTTCCCACCTCATCAATCCTATCTAAAATCTCTCCCAAGGATAAATTTGCCATATTTTTCTCCACCTTCTAAGGGCACATTTTCCCATGAACATGTGATCACAAACAACTCCACTCAACAAGGAAAGAGTTTCATTTTCTAAAAAATAACTAGCTTCCTCAAAACAAGGAATTTAAAATGGGAAAAGGCATCTAAAAACTAACTCTATGAAATATGAAATACATAGAAATTAGGAATATTCCACTCACATGTGGAGAACATGAAAATTATTCCCCCCACATTTTTGGAGCTCTTTAGGCCCCCAAAATTTATTCATATGGTCATGTGATAGCCTCAAAGGGCTCCACACTCAAAAATCTCTCACTTGGAGACCGTTTATACTAAACATAATCTATCACTACTCCATGACCCCTAAGGCCAACCAAATATGAACATAGTCTCAACTTATTCAATGTGACCACCTTGGTCATCATATCCACAGGATTCTAGCTAATATGAATCTTCTCCACCTTCACCAAGTTCTCTACCAAAGCTATCTTAATGAAGTGATAATGTATTTGAATGTGTTTCATCCTTGAGTGGAAAGTGGAATTCTTTGTCAAATGAATAACACTATGAATATCACTATGTAGTCTCCTAACTTCTTGCTCATGCCCCAACTCTCGAAATAACTCTTTTAACTAAATCATCTCCTTGCTAGTCTCCATGGAAGCAACATACTCTGCCTCTATGGTTGACAAAGCCATAACCTTCTATATCCTAGAAATTGAACTAACCACTATATCTCCAATAGTAAATATATATCCTATCATACTTCTCTTTTTATCAATATCCCCTACCATATTTGAGTCCACATAACCACAAAAAGTGGTATCTGATGCACCCTAACATAATGTAAAATCAATGGTTACTCTCAAATACCATAGAATCTATTTCACTACTTGCCAATGCTCATAACCTAGATCACTCATATACCTGCTCACAACTCCTACTGCTTGGGCAATATCCAACCTAGTACAAACCATGGCATACATCAAGCTACCAATTGCATATGAGTACGGTACCTTGGACATCTTAAGCTTTTTAGCTTCCATCTTGGGACATTACTTCTTTGATAATCGTAAGTGGCTTGCTAAAGGAATACTGATAGATTTAGTATCCAATCATGCTAAACCTTTCCAAGACTTTCTTCACATACTCTAATTGGGATAAGATCAAATTCCTCTCTTTCTTGTCACGATAAATTTTCATACCAAGGAATTAATTTGTAGCACCCAAATCATTCATAGAAAATGAGTCACTAAGCTATTTTTTAAGCATATGAATATGTTGTAATTTCTTTCCTACAACTAACATGTCATCAACATACAAACATAATATAATAAAAGAACCATCATCAAAATGTTTGATGTACATGCAATGGTTAGAATGACACCTTTGATATTCTTGTTCTAACATAAAAAAATTAAATTTCTTGTACCATTATCATGGAGCTTATTTCAAGCCATACATGATATTCTTTAGTCTTCACACATAGTTATCCTTCCCTTTGACCTCATAACCCTGTGGCTGTTTCATAGACAACTCTTCATCTAAATTACCATGAAGAAAAATAATTTTCACATCTAACTGTTCTAAGTGCAAATTCTCAACTACAACTAAACCAAGAATAGTCCTAATAAAATTTATTTTTACAACAAGAGATAAAATCTCATCAAAATCAATACCTAATTTTTATGCAAACCCCTTCACCACCATCCTAGCCTTATACCATTTTCTCCCTTCATCCTCTTCTTTGATTCTGAAGATCCACTTGTTCGACAATGCACTCTTTCCCTTCCGTAGTCTAACCAAATCCCACATTTGGTTCTCCATGAGAGATCTATGCTCTTCATCTATGTCTTGTTCCCATCTCAACTTGGCATCTACCTGCATTGATTCCTTATAACACTTTGGCTCTCTATTTTTAACGAGTAATAAATAATTCAAAAAAGGAAAAAAATGTGCAGGTGCTCTTCTTACCCTAGAAGATCTTCTTACCATAGGAGTTTAGGGTCCTTGCATAGAAAGTTATTGAACTGAATCCTTAGATAGTTTGCTATGTGCAATGTCATCCAATACTATGTACACTTTCTGTTCTTGATCTTGTTATTATAACTGATATTTATGCATGACTTTTTCATTAATGACTACATCTCTAGACTAAAATATTTTCTTATCTTTAATTATCCATAAATGGAAACCAAAGTCATCCTCACCATAACTAATAAATGTACATTTCTCTGATTTAGCCTCTAGCTTTGTCCTATCCACTTTTTTGATGAGATAAAATGCTACACATCCAAAGACTCTAAGAAAAGAATAATCAACATTCTTACCAGAATAAGCTTGTTCTGAAATGCCTCCATCCAAAGGCATAGAAGGTCCTCTATTAATCAGACATACTACCATGCTAACTACTTCAGTCTAAAACTATAAAAGCAACCCTACATGTAACCTCATACTCCTAGCACATTTCATTATTGTTCTATTCATCTTTTCTAATACCCCATTCTACTGTGGAGTTCCTAGAACCATCTTTTGCCTATGGATTCTATTGTTATAACAATAATAAAATAAAGTATTACTAAAATACTCACCTCTATTATCTTATCTGAGACATTTCAACTTCAGACCTATTTCATTCTCAACCAAGGCTTTTCACTTCTTAAAAGTGTCAAATACATCATATTTTTTTTAATGTAATAAGCTCAAACTTTTCTAGTTGCATCATCTATAAAAGTAAAATAATAATTGGATCCACTAATAGAGAATACCTGAGATGGTCCCCATACCTTTGAGTGCACCAGATCTAACTTGTGATCTTTATTTATGGGTATAACCTTTAGGACCTTAACCCACTTCTGTTTCCCATACACACAATTCTCACAAAATTCTAGATCTAGATCTTTCAAATCAAGCAACTTATCCTTTAAGATCTATATGCCCTTATGGCTCATATGATCGACCTTGTGGTGCCACATAGTTGCATCTCCATATGCAGTAACTAAATCAATATAATCAACACTACTAGTCAAATATAAAGTACCAATTTTTTTTACCTCTCATGATCACAAGAGCACCTTTGGTAACTCTCCAAGAATATGTAGTAAATAATACTGAACATCCTTCACTACCCAATTGCCCCAATGAAACTAAATTCCATCTCAACATAGGCACGTGTCTAACATCCTTAAGGATCTATGTGTTCCCATTCTACATCTTATGCTAAAAACACAACCTTTCCCTACCATCTCACATGGTTCATCATCACCAAGATATACATGTCCTAGATTCTCTTAAACATAATCAGTAAAATAATACCTATGTGGGGTGGCATGAAAAGAATCCTTTGAATCTAATACCCAAGAATCAAAAAGCCTATCCATAGAAAGAATTAAGGTATCTTGACATGATTTACCTAATGTCACATTTATCTCATTCATTCCCTCTTTGTTGGCATTCTTATCCTGAAGTGACCAACAATCCTTCTTTGAGTGTCTACTCTTCCCATAATGCTAGCATATCATATTGGATCTAGATCTCGACTTAGATCTACCATTTGACTTTATTTGATTGCCTTTACTCTTGTATTTTTTCCTCCATCTAGTATCAACAGATAAATCATTATCTGAATATGATTCACTAGTGCCTTTCCTTCACATCTTCTCACTAAGGATCACGCCTACAACTTCCTCAAAATTTAAGCTTACCTTCGCAGGGACTACATTACTTACAACCATAACCAAACTATCCTAATTATTAGGCAAAGAACATAAGGTTAACAAATCTCTAAATTCATCACCAAAATTAGTTCCAATTGAAGTGAGCATACTTACAACTGTATTAAAATCATTAAGATGATTAGCAATTGAACCATTCTCAGACAGTTTCATGTTAAATAATCTTTTCATAAGAAAAAAATTATTAAAATTTGAAGGTTTCTCATATAAATTCCCACGTTTATCCATGATATCCTTTGTATTTTTTTGATCCACAATGTTAAATACAAAAGAAGATGCAAGGCATAACCATATGGCTCCTAATGCCTTCCTATCAAGTAATGACTAATTTGCATCACTCATACTTATAGGTTGTCCTCCTTTCCCCTCCAAGGGGAGTTGAAGTTCTGTCTGATATAGGCAATATTTCATCTACATTTTCCACAAACCACAATGCTTACCATCAAACTTCTCAACTCTGAATTTGATCTCTTCTCTCATATCTTCAACTCAAGCCAATAGCCTTCTTATGATTTACCACTTCAACAAAACAGACAACCAATGGATTTGATACCAATTGTTAGGAATAAAACACTTCTAAATCTAGATATACTATTATCATAAATTAGATCTGAAGGTATGCAATAAAATGCATCATGAAAACAATCCTTAATTCACCATTAATATGAAAGCATAAATAAGAGCAAGATAAAAATAACATAGATCTAATGTGGTTCACCCAATGTGGGCTATATCCATCAATGAAAGTTCTCAAATAAATTAGTAATATAAAACAATATTACAATGAACTCTCACAGAGATAGAAAAATCTCTTCTAGAAAGTGCTTCACAAAAAACTATACTTTCATTTGCACCTATACAATGTTGTATCTCACAAGTTGCTAAACCACACCCTGTAATGAATACTTGGACTTTGACTCTGATCCTCAAAGCCACACACTTTAAATAAGCCATCAACCTTTAAAGGCCATACCACACCCTGTATATATAATAAAATGAATAAAATCCATAAATAGAGGAGAAAATGTGCAACGCTTATCCAAGATAAGCATTATCCAACATGTGACAACCCTTTTCCACCTCATCAAGCCTATCTAAAATCTCTCCCAAGGATAAATTTTCCATATTCATCTTCTCCACCTTCTAAGGGCACATTTTCCCATGAACATGTGATCAGAACCAACTCCACTCAAAAAAATAGGAGTTCTCTTTTCCAAAAAACAACTAGCTTCCTCAAAACAAGGAAGTGAACATGGGAAAAGGCATCCAAAAACTAACTCCATGAAATATGAAATACATAGAAATTAGGAATACAAGGAATATTATACTCACATGTGAAGAACATGAAAATTACACCTCCCACATCCTTGGTGCTCTTTAGGCCCCCAAAATTTATTCCTATGGTCATGTGATAGCCCCAAAGGGCTCCACACTCAACATATAAATGTAATTAAGAATTTAGCCATATTTCTAATATGTACTTAAGATGTTAATTTTAATTGATGGAATCAAAATGTATTAATATTATTATATTTTTAATTTTTTTAAACAAATAATATTATACAAGACATTCAGATGTCTTTCCTATCAACTATGAAGTAGAAATATAATATGGCATACAATGTATACAAGAAGCCATAGAAAGGAAACTCTCAAAGGTACTATGAGTATATAATTGTCAATATACATGTACAAGTATTTTTTGTATATTTTTGAATTGCAACTTTGTTTCACTAAGAAAAAAACTTGTAAATGATGACTTTAAGCCTCTATTTTCTTTTTGTAACAAAATAATAATAATAAAATTTTGTGGATTTGAATGTTGAATGGTAAGATGTTATTTTATCTTATTTTCAAATAGAATGGGTCTTTATAATGAAGTGAATGTTGTTCGGATAACTTACAAGCTTGGCTTACAAATAAGGAAAGTTTTACATAATGTGTCTCACATAAAATTGGCATTAATTATATTTAAGAATAAATTCTCCCTTGAAAAAAATGTCAACCAAATCTATAGAATATATGGTTTATAGTTTTCCTCCTTTATCTTTCAAACAATTAGAAAAAAACTTCCTTTTCTCTATCATAGTTTGCATTGCACCTCCTTGAAATAACTAGTTTCTAAACCATTAAAAATTTAAGGTTTATTTAAATTTATTTATTTTTGCTTGTATTATAACCTACATTCTATCCATAATAGAATTTGGTATGGGGTAAGATGATTACAAGAGTTCCATCATGTGTTTAACACCTAGTAGGTTAGGTCAAAAACTTTTTGTCTTTTATAAAATTTTCATTAATTCCTCAACCAATATTAAAAAATAAATTTTGGAATTTATCTATGGTCTCTCATCAAAATTAAACTAATCCCAAGAATTTTTTTTAAAATTCTCTCTGGCCACCAAAGCTGTCTGATAAAGTACCGCTCTCCAAAAAAAAAATTGGAATTTTTTTTACTACTACTTCAGAAATAGATTGTATGCAACTGTGTGGTTGGAAATATCACATTTACTTGTTAAGAATATCACCAATAACATCATCAAACTTTAAAGTGTTTGAACCAGATATAAAATTACTCACATCTATGAATAAGCCATTCCATCTTTTTTACAATAAGCACAAAATAAAAATATCCCCAACCTCATCATCAAAGTTTAATCCTACATATCTTAACTAAGTTGTGACCATTTTAAATTAATTTAAATGATCAGCAATAGTCCTACCTTTTGATATCTCCATATTAAATAAATGCTTCATAAGAAGTACCTTGTTAGATGCTAAGAGTTTTTCATACACTCTATCCAATGTATTTATCACAACTTCTGTTATCTTTTCTTTTGAAATATTGAAGGCCACCAATTCTACCAAGCACAATCATATTATTCTTGGTAGCTTTCTATCAAAAACTTCCCATTTTTTGTCCTTCACAGTCCTCGACTTCTTTGCTATTTTACCCAATGGTAGGAAAAGATCATTCTGATATAGATAATCCTCCATTTTCATCTTGCATAGCTCATAGTTTAGCCACTGAAATTCTTGACCTTAAACTTGATTTTTTCTAACATTACTCCCATTCAAACCAATAAACCTCTTTTCTTGCAAGTTTATCTACCAAATAAACCCTTGCCTCTAATACCAATTATTAGGAATATAGAACATAGAGCAATATTAATGAAATAAACATGGAAATAAAATGTATAAAACACAATATAAGAGAGACACATATTTAACATGGTTCACCTAATATGGGATACATCCACACATAAACAACAAAGTTCTTCTCTTATTCAATCCAAAAAATTAAGAGATAAACCTGCAATACATCCATTACAATCTCCTCTTCATTCAAACATAGTGTGCTTCCATGATTACAATGCCCTCATATCAAAGGAGGGTTACATATTAGGGCAAAAATACACCAACATATTTTATACTATTAGATATGTGATTTAATTGTGATCGGTATAGAATTACTATGAAATTACAATATTTTATACTACATTTTCACAAAAAATTTACTTCAAGGTGCTACCCCTGAACTCCCACTAGGGGGGATTTATATATGGTTACTATCCCCTAGAACCCCATGGAAGCCATAATGAGGGAGGGGGTGTTGCCCCCACACACACCCCCTATTAGGAACTATGCATTCTAATAAGGTCAGGCTCCACCATCCAACAACTACCATCTAAATGTGCTTGTCTCACTCACCTACATAGCTATCACCTGATCGCAACATTGTCACCCATCAAATATTATGTTGACTACACATAAACCTTTCACATGATAACACCCTTGTTAATTTTCAGTAATCTTGTCATGCATCAACATTGGTGGCACCTAGTAGTGTTTGTGTCACCCGACAACACTAGTGTCACCTAAAGCAATGGTGTCCCTTGCCATCATTGGTGTTTACATTATAATCAATCGATTACATGGAATTTGATAGAAATGTTAAGGGGGTGGGACAATCAACTAATAAAAACCCTATTATCGTATTTTAGTTAGCCAAAAAAATATGAAGCAACCAACATCTACATCAAATACATGTACTATATTGAACTATCAAATGTATTTAGGTTTATTTTTTATTTTCATATTAAGGTTGAATAATAATTCAAAGGTAAACCCTCTTAAATGTGGAATCCATAGGTAATAGTATTTTATTTGAAAGAATTAATTATGTCACCATTTGAAGATATTATTGATGATGACATGTCAACATTCGAAGACAGTATTGAGTATGACTATGAAATGACCTAAGTAGAGGAATATTATAAACAAGATGACTTGGATGAGTTGTACGTACCAGAAAAAAATTCTAGATCTCATGAAACACTAGCTTCGGTTAAATAATGAACTTAGAATTATGTGTGAAGGAAGAGGAAATTAAATGACATTCATGATGATGAGATACAAATACAAGATGATATTTTTACTCATCAAATACAAACTTTAGTTGAAGACCACACTAATAAATATGTGTGAAAGAAGAAAATTGCATAGATAATTAGAAGGTATTTTAAGTTTGACTAGGCAAATAAATATCCATTCATTAAACCAGTGGATCCAAAAAATGGTAATGATACTCTAACATAATGTAGATGTAAAACATGTATTTCGAAACTAGGAAAGGACCACAAAATACAACTTAAATTGGACATGATTGATAAACATTTTGAAAAAATGTGTGTTGGTAAAATAAAAAGATGGATAAAAACATAAAACATATAGATGTAAATATGCAAAATAATCTATGCATGTAAGATACATAGTAGAGTATGAATATCATCAAAAACATCTATGAATTCTCATGGAGAATGGAAGAAAAATAATAGCTGAGTTAGGAAAATTTACTTAAGCTAATCTTCATTCCAAAAATATATAGTTCTCTACCATCAATCACATTCTTAGAAAAGGTAGACCTATATCATATTTTTTAGATTATAAGATTTTGTTCCAACATAATATATTTCATAACATTCTAAAATCCTATTGGTCAGATAGTAGTGATTGGAAAATGGAAAAATATCTTGCCATGATTTAGAAAGAGGATTTGAGAGAAAAAGTAAAAAATGCATGCTTTATCTCATTGTCAATTGATGAGGTCACAACAATTGACAAAACATCTTACATTTGTATTCATGTTTATACTTTTCATAACCATTCAAGGCAACCTCATTTGTTAGATGTACATAAAATGAATGAAAATTATAATTTTGAAAACATTTACATATTTATTATTTTTAATTTGAATGATATAGATGAGATGTATGAATATGCTATAGCTAACAATTTAGCTTGTGTTGGTGTTGATGGTGCATCTATGATACAAGTGCATAAAACTAGTCTTTGTGTTTGACTGTAAACAATAATTGACCCATATATAATTCTAATTCATTGCAGATCATGAAATGAATCTTGATTAAAATATTGTTAGAACATTTTAAAATGTCACAAAAGTGGAGGATAGTATTAGTGACTTCCATGCATACATGTTAAGAAGTCCAAAAAGATGTTTAGAGTTTCAAAAAATTACAATTGGAGTGATTAATATTTAAAAGATTTTGAAATATGTTAATACAAGATGTATTTATATGTATGAGCTATCATGAAATGTTTTCAAAAAATATTCATCATCAGTGTATTTTATGTTTAAATACCAGATGGAAGTTGACAAGGCAAGATATTTGTTGTATCATTAAAATTAGTAACTTTACTGACATTATGTGGTATTTTGTCTATGTTTAGAGAAATATAATGTTTGATGAAACATGCAAAAGATGTGTGTGTGTGTGTGTGTGTGTGTGTGTGTGTGTGTGTGTGTGTGTGTGTGTGTGTGTGTGTGTGTGTGTGTGTGTGTATTTGAGTTCATTCAACTGAGAAAATGAATTTGTCAATCTCTAGATATGTTATACTTCTCACAAGACTGTTTTAAGGGACCTGTATTTGGTAGTTGACAAATTTAAAAAAATATTAACAAACCTATTGGATATTTTAGAATTAATATTAATGATAATATTTGTATCATTATTTATGGAAGTAGATACCAATGCACACATTTCAAATATGTGTTGATTTAGTAGGAACATAAATTAAAGAATTCCCTATAACACAACTACTATATGATACTATTATTTATGAGACATGGAAGAAATTAAGAAAGATTTCAAAAAGCATATCTAATAAAATTTGAGATTATTTTAAAAGAGATGATTTTATTGATTCCATGAGAGTAATTAATCTAATATTTTGGAACTCTATAAATGGTGAAGAACTAACAAGAAATTTATTTATCAAATACATGGGTAGTCTCATTAAACATTTCAACAACTTTGTGGAGATCAATGTAGTTAAAATTAAAGGTATTTTGTAAATAGATTTTTTGATGTATTAGTCAACACATTTTATAATTACAATGAATTTTTATTATAAATTTTTAAATTAACCAATGGAAAGTGGTGCTATTACAAGGTTATGGAAAAAAATTTACCCCTGCAACATCATAAAAGAAAAAATGAGTGAATATTTTAAATTGTATGAACTATGCCAAAAAATTATTTTGGGATGTATGGAAGATGAAAATGTATTCAATGCATTATATTTTTTTAAATTCAAAAATTATAATAAATTAAACAAAAACATAGAGACTTGTTTGAGGTTGTATCTTTCTCATTATCCCATAGGTGGGTTTCTTTATGAAAGAGTGCTTGTAATTTGGAGTTCACTAACTGAAAGAAGAGTTTTCATTAATACATACAAAAATAGAGATGATGCTAATTTTGATATTCAAAATTCCACTAAAAATGTAGATACAAATGCCAATTTTGAAGAACTAGCTGCAAAAGGAATGCTTTAGCTACCTAAATCTTTGTTCTGTATGTATTCAAAATTGAAACTTTGTTATCTAATTCTTTAAAAATTATGATATTTTTGTATTTATTATAAAATATTATTTATTATAATTTAGTTATTGTAAAATTTATCATATTATATTATTATATGCACAATATTAGCTATTCATAGTCAAATTTTTTATTATGCAAATAGAAAATCAATAAGAATTATAAACCAACCTTCTCATAGGTACCTTACTTTAATATATTACAAAATATTTTCCACTTGTCATGTGGTTTATATTTAAATTCTATCTCATGTTAATCACACTGATAAGATATTAATATAGGAATATTGATTAACAAGAATCCAACGTAAAACAAAACAAGAATTTGATGTTCAACAACTAGTTTTATTAACAAATCCATAAAGAGAATTGAGAAGATTAGTTTCATCCCTTAATAATTAATAATTATAAATTTTAATTTCAATTAAATTAGTGATTATGTTGATCAAATTAAACTATTTTTCAAAAATCCAATCATCAAAACATGTCTACGACAAATCAACACTATTATAATTGAAATTAAAAATCAACACACATTTAAAAACATATATCATACATATAGTGCATCTAAATTAATTATAAAAAAAGCATTACATATCAAGATAATATATAATAATTCAAAAAATAGAATTCATCTAAGAAGCCAATGCGTCTTCAAAAATCCATAAATATAATATATATTAAAGTTTGAAAATGATTGTCTTATAATATTATAATATTTCCAATACAAATCAATGTTACAACTGATATTAATTCATTATTTTTGAATTTCATGTGCGTTGTTTGTCTTATTTTCTATTTCAGAAGACACTCCCTCTCTATAGCTCGTATCATCTTTCAGGAATCCTAATTAGGGAAGATCCTTGGATGTAACATTAATATTCTCAAGATTTTCCCTTTCATCCTTTACTACATCTCCTACCAAAAGGAATGAGGGATTTGCATCAGATTTTAGCTTGAAAAAAATTTCTAGATCCAACCCATGATCCTTGATTATTTTCTTCAATGTATTATTTTGTTTAATCACCAAAACAAGTTTTTATTTCAATAAAATAACTGTATTTAAACTTTTTCACACTGTCTTGAGATGCAATCCAAGAACCTCCCCTTGATTCTTTAAATCATCATATTTTGAATGCAATTAAATGATGAATATTATTTAGCTAAAAATTACAAGAATTAAATGAAAATGACAAATAATTTATCATGAGTGTAATTTACCACATATTTCCCCTTTTGTGCATTAGCAATAATGACAAGGATGTTGTTTTTTTTCCATTTCTTTTAGTACACTTTGGCCTCTACATTTAAATTCTCTATCATGTTCAACGTTATATCTAAAATTTTATCATTGTAATGATTACTAATAACTATTTCTCCAAAAATAGTCTGATTCAACAACACATCAAGTTTTGTTAGTTAATTTTCAACCAATTTGAACAATTGGTTATGTTGGGAGTGATTGTGAAACTAGGCATTGATTTCATGAATGAAAAATTTATCCCTTACATCCCATATTCTTTAACACTCAAGTTTAGTGAGGACAATTTATTTTACATATTAAGTGATATTATCTACCAATAAATTTTATAAAGGAAAATATGTATGCTCATCATTAGTATTAATAATCTTAGGATAAAAAGGGGTGGGAGGTGAGCTAGATTGTAGAGATTTGTGTGTTGATAGTTATTGGGAATTGGACTCTAGGCCCTTCAGCTATGATCCTTAAATCATATCATGAGGATTGAAAATTTTATATTTACCCACACTCTTCATCCCAAAAAACTTGTCATCAAGATATTTTTATTGTAAAATAATGGTCTCTGAGTTAGGGAGACCACCAAGAGAAAGGTTTGGAAACTCTGACATTGTCAAATACATAGTGCCACTACTTGGGGTTAAAAATGATATTTGTTTTCCCCGGGTTACAAATTCATAGGATCGTACTAGTCTCATTAAATGTTGCATTTGAGAAGGGGTCCCTAAAAATTAAAAAGAACATCGTACAACTAATAAATGAGAATAAAGCTAATATTTAATAATTATATTGCAAAAAACATTGATAAGTGTATACCTTACTATTGAAGACTCCCTAAAGATCTTTGTTGCTAATAAAAACATGGAGGTGGTTGTTGGGAATATTAGAGGGAAGATTCTAAGGACACTATAAAAATAACTTGAATCAAATCAAACACAAAATCTACAATATATAATAAAATTATTAATAATATAAACAAGATAATGTTATTACCAGCAACATGAGACTAGGTTTGAGTTTCTGTTGGTGAAACTATATTGGGTGGACGCATAATAATACAACTCCATATTATTATTTTTGGTTAATGGAAGATGGGATGATTCTACATCCATGTATTAATATACGCAGGCCTTGGGGGGTTACTGACTTCTTACTACTACTTGTTTTCTTCCAACATTATCTAACAGTTTTTCTTCCAAAACATAAATGTTGGATAAAGACACACAAATACATTTTCTTTAAGTGGTTTATATTGAATGATATTATATTTAATATTATAATGACACTTGGTAATAATTATAAATTAATATTTGACACTTGTTTTTGTAGGTATACTTTAGCATTCAACATAGATACAATATGGTTAGTAGTAATGATTGTGGTTTGAAAAGGTGCACTCATGGATTTTAAATCACCATCTATTTGAAACATAGGTATAATAGAATCATCATGAATATCATTGCATTTTAAGACCACATCAATATATAGTTTAAAATAGTTACATAAATGAGAATTCATTTCACATGATGTTTATAAAGAATATATTATACCATTTTTAATGTAACAAATATTTGTATGTATGGATTGAATTTGCATGAATTATCAAAAGGATATAAATAAATATTATTTTCATGTGCATCTATTTGTATTTATAGAGAAAGAGAAAGGGTAATATTTTCTGTTTCTAGAGAGATAAAAGAATACTCACTCTAATTTTATAACATTTGAATCTTATAAAAAATTTAAATAATAATCACATTAAATTTTTTAAATATTTACATCATGTATAAGGAGAGAAAGATAGGAAATTTCAATTTTTGTAACATTTATGTAGACTAGTAAAGGAGAAGCACATTCTACCTTTTTAATATTTACATCATCTATTAAAGGATAAGTAATTTCAAATTTTGTACCATATGCATAATCTAGTAAAGGATAAACATATTAAATGTTTGTATGTTTCACATCATCTGGTAAAGAATAAACACATTCAAGTTTTGTAACATTTACATCGTCTAATAAACAATACTTACATTTAGGTTTTGTAACATTTTCATCATCTATATCATGAAAACCATCTATGAATGTAAGAGTGGTATTATCAAGACTTTCCTTCATAAATTGTTTTTTGTTCCTATGCATGTTTATGTTGAAGCATTTAACGCAATGAATTACAGTAGTAAACTATAAATACAAATGAGGTGTATTTTCAAATAAATCATCTTTATATTATAAATCACACGTGGGAGGAGTATGAGGATGCACATTAGTATTATGTTCCTCTTGTTCAAAATAATTTGTAAGATGTATCTCTAAAGAAGGTGTAGGGGATCTAGTCTCTTCTATTTCAGAAGTGGTATAGCCTTCACATTCCTCATTATATGCCTCTATATAATAAAGTGAAGAGAAAAGCATAACATGAAGGAAATAACTAATAGGTGAAAGGAAAACTAAACTTTAAAACCATGAAATTACTATGTGAAAAAAGGAATTATTATATTTTTGGCTTAGTTTCCAATAATTATGTATAACTTATCGAACCAATGGCTTTATTGGTTCAATCATAGACCAAATTATGTGAAAATGATAAATATCTTATTTCTCTTAGTAATTTATGCATTAAATAAGTGAAAGTTTGAATAAAGTTATTGTATTTTAAATTCATATTAGTGCTTAATTGTAACACATTATACAATCTAAATTAATACTCATAGTTTATATCCTTATAAGGTTTACAACCAAAATTTTTAAAACACACCCAATTTCATCACTCATTGAATCAATTACTTAATATGATTAATAAAGGATGTAATTTGGGCCAATTATAACCAAAAAACATTATTACGGCTATATGATATCATCTGAGCCAATTATAGGTGCTTTTAGGGAGTCACTTGGCTAAACATGGGTGAATTTCAAAGACAAATATTATGTGACATGTGAGGGGAGAGGAGTTACTTGCAAAGCCTATAATTGGATAAGAGAGGTTAATGTCACCTCATAAATTTGAGTTAGATGTATATATAAATATAATAAATGCACACATAAAATAGACTTAGAAAAATCTTAAAATACTATACAGAAAGACTCAAATAAGGTTAATTATCTAACAAGATATAACTAAGAGCACCACTAACACTAACTGATAGTTTTTTTTATCAACATGTAAGAAGCCACTATCGGTTGACTACTAAAAAATATAATTAGATAAAATAATAATCCTAAAATTCATACAAAATAAGAAATAACTTAAAAACACTTTAATTTTACTTAACACTAAAACTACACCCACCACTTGGTAACTCATTCTAGTACTCTGACAAAGAACTAGAGTTAACTAACAGTTCTATCTATTTTTTAAAAAATCTTTAGAAGTGTTTAAAAGTGACCAAACAACTAATAAATTTCATAAATAGATTACATACCTTTCAAAACACCTAAAATATATTAATTCTAAAAATATAAATCAAGTTTTCATATTGACATCATACTCAACAATTTTTAAATGGTATGTTAAAATTCTAATTCAAATATTTACACCATGACACTAGTAGTTAAATCCCTAGTTTTTAATTCATAACATCATGTATAATCTCTTGAAGATAAAAATAAAAGTCATGTCAGAAGTGATAAACTTATATTTTCTTTACACAACAATTCATAGAGTATAATCTAGAGAAGAGATGAGATCTCGCATGATACATATGATTTTTACCCAAATTCATAAATATTTAATACCATGAGTTTTAGTAAGTATAATTCAATTATTAGTGGAAATAAGGAACCACAAAATGCTATGATTGTTGAAAGCAAGCGCTGATTTGAATCTGTCACACTAGAATGTTTTGACCAGTATGTTGATGTAGCTACTTTATTTACAGGATCATAGGTTTATAATGATAAAAATATAGTTAAATTGGTGATGAGATGAGTTGGTGGTCGTGTTGTTGCATTATTTATGATCCAAAGTTAATTATTTTAATAATTTGTTAGTTTTTGCTTTGTTAGTAAATAAGTTGTTTTACAGGGAAAGTTAGTTTCCCCACAACCACCTTGTGAAGCTTTATAAGCTTTCACATGTATTGCAAAAATAATATTAAAATATTATGATATATTTGTAATGTGAAATATTTTTTAAAGGTGTAAATTTTTGAGTTTTTTTCCTACTTGAGGGGCTAACAGTCGTATTAGAGTATTGGCTTGTAATAGAGGATTGAAAGATAACCTTACAAGGTAGATTATTTCAATCTCATCAATTTGAGATCCCTATATAGAAATAAGTATGATGAGATTTAGACTAAAATAATCAATGTCAATTTACCTATAAAATTCAAGTGTATAGTATGTCATTTATTCGAAAAGGAAATATATGAGGTGGTAGTGAAGAAACCAATCCCGTATATTGTATCTTGCATACCTGAAGGTCGATTTACATTAGAATAAAGCAATAACAGGGAGTTAAAATTTTATTATGTCAATAATGGTGTAATAGATTTGAATAAATAAAATTTAAGTGTAAGCATTCCATATTTGAACAACACATCTTATGTGGTTTGGGAATCAACTAAAAAAGCCATTCCATATTTGACCTCTAAAACTTTCTGTCTCTTTTGCTCTCCATTCATAAGGCTGGTCGAAGTGAAATTTTTTGATATATTTGTAGATATCTCACAATATTATCTCTCTTTTAACATCATTTTGGTGGAGACATAGAATACAGAAGCTAGAACTTTTCTCTGCTATAGAAATGTAGGTTAAAAAATAAACAGTTTTGTGAATGACATCTGCCTATTGAGAGGGAAAGGTTGAGATCCACAAATCCATGTCTTTTTGGTTATATGTGAACCATCTCTTATTATGATAGTATCCACATAACTATTGGGTTCCACCTAGGAATACATTAGCAAACCTATATTACATGTTAGGGTATGACAAGGTCTTAAAACTATGTGGGCCCCATCAAACAAGGAGGGCGTACTTGTTGTTTTTCTATGTAGAGTGAAAAGGGAGGTAAATTGAATTTTATCTATATAAACTTGGTAGAATATTTGATTTTTTAATTCACAAAATCAAAAATATATTTAATATTCTCCCTTTAAACTTCAAATTAATGTGTAGTAGAGTTGATCATTTGGATTTTACAAATTACTTGCATAAGAGGTGGTTACAGTTTGAAAACCCATAGTTTATTTTGATCAACCTTTTTTAAATTAAGGAAATATTTTATACTTGGAGATGTAAAGGTGTAAAGGATTATAAAAAATCATAAGGTGTAAAGGGTATATTTGTGTTTTTGTGAATGTGGTCTTGTGATTAGGCATGATCTTTTATTTTATGTTTTTCAAGTTTACTTTTATGGTTTTTATGCTAAATATATTGTAAATGATGTATAAAGGTACATTATCAGTTGAAACTGACACCTTCTAAATGATAATTTACACACTGTCACTTCTTGTTTGTGTTGTTGACGAACACACTATCCTTTATAGGTCCCTCATGATCCTCATAATTGACAAACTATGAGCATCATATTGGAGGTTGGAAGATTCCTAGGATGCTAAAGGACTTTTACCCTTCTCCAGTTAGCTATTCTCTTAGAGTTTGGTTTCATGCTTGGATAGCAATTTTGCCTTATGTTCTTGCTTTCAATTCCATTTTTAGCTTTTTATATCTGATATTCATGATATGCAGTGGACAGAGTTAATTTTTTTTATTTTTCATAATGCATGAATTCTCACCTCTCACCTAATAGGGAGAGAATACATTTTATTTGTTAGTCTTCAATTAGTCATCAGTGATAGTATGAGTTGGCAGGGGTTGCTATCAGCGTTAGTTTTAAGCAAAGGTCATCAGTGTTTGTCAGACATCAGGGAGATGTGCCATACATAATACAGGTTTGTCACTTGGATGGCTTATCATGTGGGACCTTATGTGGTTCAACATAGTTAGGCATGACTGGTCATGTTCTATTACAATACGATATGATGATCGCTGAGGATGAGAAGGCTGTGATTATTCTCATTAGCTATTTTTTGCCAAAATTATAGGGGTGAGCTTATTTATGAAGTAGTATCACTGTTTGGTCAATGCTATAGGTAAAATGCACCACTTATAGTTACGACATAGTTTTTTTTATGACTTTAGAGTCATTTCTCTAGTTCATTCATCTATTATACCCGTTTGGATCAAGAGGATTTTATTAGATTATTTGTGATCTAAAGTTAATTTTTTAAATAATTTGTTAGTAAATAAGTTGGTTTATGAGAAAAGTTAGTTTCCCCATAACCACTCTATGAATCTTTATAAGCTTTCACATGTTTTTTAAAAATCATCTTAAAATGTTATAATATATTTTTGGTGTGAAATATTTGTTTGAGATGTAAATTTTTGAGTTTCTTACTATTTGAGGGGCCAACAAGTGTGTGAAAATTTTCAGGCCTATCTAAGTCAACAAAGTCAAGATGATATTAACAACCAACATTTGTAACCAATAAAAATCAAGACAATGAGATCTTCATTATATACATCAAATATATTGGTTTTAAATTAAATTAATTAGTTCTTCTCGATAGATGATCACCAAATATATTTTAGAACATGAATTATAATCTAAACTAAGTTGAAAAGTAATTAAATATAAATAACACAAAGGATAAAATATAAAAGCTTGAAAATTATTAAAAAGAGAGGAGAAAATTTGATGAATAATTAAACAATGCATACTAGCTAGAGAAAGGTGCTTGAACATTCAAATAGAAATCAGAGCTTGTGTTCTTATATAATCTTAATTTTTTAAAAATAAATGAAAGTATCCACAATAACTAAAAACTTATATAATTTTAAATGAAAAAGGAATCTAAAGGGATAATAAATCCAAGCTATAATTAATTATTAAGAGATCAAACTTTTGGTGATAATGCTACCCATAAATAATCATGGTCAACATTGAAAGGTGGATATATTACATATTTTCATTTGGGGGAAAGGTGGATATATTAAAGCAAAGTCTGATAGTGAAAATTGACCGTTGTACTTAACTATGATGACCACCCTTTTTCTCTTCTTATATAAAGGTATTGATCTTTTTTTATTGTTACACAAATTTCCATTGTGAAATTATTTTGTTTTGCTTTTGACATCTTACTAAACTATCTTTTATATTTCTTATTCTCCTTTTATCTTCCATCCTATGTTTCTTATTCTTTGGTAGGTTTTGAAGGAGAAGAAGTATATTGGTCCTACTACAAAAATGTACATTGTAATGAAAAACATTATGGTACATATCTAGAGGAGTCTAAAAAAGCATTGAGAGAGTGGGAATACGTATTAAGATTTGTGTTCACTTTTTAAAAAGTTATAAGTACAAGAGGGAACAATTATTTTACATTTTATTTTTCTAACATTTCCAACCATGAGTATATTTCTTGAAGTTTAATGCCATTTGAGAAAGATTCTTGTGATGATGCTTCCGAAAGTTTAATGAGTTGGATCGAATTCATGAAAATACCATATGTTTTCTTATATAAATTTAATGTTTATTCTTGGCATAAGCCCTTATTAATATGCCCCACACATGCACATTATTATATATTTGGGAAGGCAAATATGTGAAATGGGAAAATGATTTGTGGGTTACAGTTGGCCAGTGATATGAAAATATTCAGCTAGGCTGAGGAATTTATTTGATGGAAATATATAAATAATTCCTCATAGTACAACATTTTAAACCATTTAAAGCTTCATTTTATTGTCATCCTTAATTCACCTTAAATTAAAAATTATTAAAATTAGAACATTTAAATCAAATTTAAACTTATTCACATGTGGGAGGAGTATCTAGAGGGGGATGTCAAGGTGTTTTTATAGCACCTAAATTTTAAAAGTGGTGTTAGTCTAACTTAACTAAAGTCTTAAGGGTAATGTTAAGATACTTTTATTGGTTATATTTGGTTGTCTTAAGTGAGTGTAATTGAAATGAATTAATATGTTACGCAAGGGTGTTTTTAGAGATGACGTTGAGGATATTTCAATGGTGACATTAAAATGACTTATTTAATGAATTTAGTGTGAATTTATTTATTAATTTATATAAATATTTAAGTGTGACATTGGAATGAATTAATTGGCTAATTTTTTGTTTATTTAATTTTTGACTCTATGTCCATTTTTATGGGGTGATGTTGAAGTGTCTTGAACAAATTTATTTCTATATTTAACCTATCTTTATTCTCTTAGTTAATTTTATCTATACTAAATTAGAAAATTAAGTTAAATATAATGCATGGGGCACATAATTAGGTCACATCAACCCACCTAAAAATAAATTATGGCAACATGATGTCATGTAGGACTCGGTATGTTCTAACTAAGTGCCATGTGCAACCAATCAATCAATTAGTTGCATGAGGAACTTGATTAGGAAATATCAAACCCCAAAACTTAATTATGATAATATAATTTAATTTTGGAGTTTATATCATGTATTTGAGTGCCCCGTTCAACCAATCAGTCTATTAGTTATATGGGGCACATAATTAGGGCATTACGAGCCCCCTAAACCCAATTGATATAATGTAATGTAGTTTTGAAATCAATATGTAATAATTGAGTTCCTTATGTAAAAAATTACTTTATTGGTTACATGGGGCATAAAATTATGAAATATATCACCACCTAAAGCTAATTTTATCAACTAAATGTCATTTTAGACTCAATATGCCCTATTTTAATCCACATCCAACAAATCAATTTGTTGGTTACATGAGAAAATAAATTAGGGAATATGAATCCCCATAAACCTAATTACAAAACACTAGTGTCTATTTGGATTTAGTATTCCCTAATTTAGTTCTGTATGGAACAAATAACTTAGTTGGTTGCATAACACACATAATTAGGGCATGTCAATCGCCCTAAATATATTATTGACAACCTAATGAAATTTCACATTATATTTTCCATATTTTATGTTGGGAAATTTATCAAATCTACATGAACTTGAAAATTGGAAATTGTATGCAAGCTATGTGGTGTACAAGGTGTTTTGTGCCAGCACTAGTTGTGTGTGATATTGTGCAGGTTGATTGCACAAGAAGAGATGGTTTCATAGACTTCCATGGAGGCTTTAAATGAATGTTTTTAGTGTGTGATAATGATGGAACAACTATACATGATATTAAGCTCAATTTTATTTCCCTTTGGGAGTTTACAAAATGGGGCATAGTGGCTAATTTATAGTAAGGTCATGCAAGGAGGTGTGCAACATAGAGTAATGAAATGTTATGAAGAAGGAATATTAATAAAAATTTCTTACTATATCTATCAAACTAAATAAGTGTTAACAATGTGTTGGTGGCACTCTAACACAAACTTGTTGAGGATAATTATTGTTGATCACTTGGCTTAGTAGTTATTGAATGTAATTTTTTTTATTGTGCGGATGTTATAAGTGTGTTTCTAATAGTGACATGATTCTTCTAAGGAATAAAATGAATCATATGATAAATCATGTATAATTTTTTTTTTGAATGTTGAATACATATGATCTAGTGTATGCATCGTAATATATATTAAATTATGATATGAAGGTTACAAAACCATGAGAATTGGTGTCAAATAGTAAGATTGTTGTATTTATTTTATAAACAATAAGGTTTCTATGCTAGGGTTTTAACCTAAAAAGATTTTCTAAAATTTAATTCATTCATGAATGTATGCCTACCATTATTTTATTTTATGTAAGGTTCTTAAGTATAACTCTTCATTGTGTTTTTTGTCATGCATAAATTAATTACCAGCATTTGTTATCAAATTTCAATTAAAAGCTTTGAAAATAATTAAAATTGATATAAAAACACATTTAATCAATTAAACTAATTCAACCAATAAATTTATTTTGTCTCAATAAAACCCTTAAAATTATATTACAATAAACTTATTAAACAATAAGAGATAAAATTTCATCAATAAAACTTAAATATTATGACCATCTCTATTATCGACAAATCTCAACAAATCTGCCACTTTAAATAAACCCAAAATTTTGAATATGATAATAAATATTCACTACCAAACTATATTAATGTTCGAGGTTTTTAGAACATTTCCATTTAACGATTAAGACAAAAGTAGTGAGATAAAAAGATTATATCAAATAAATAATATTTATGTATTTATTTTAACAAATTACATTGAAGAATTCTCAAAATATAAGGAATGTCATCACAATATCTATTTACATCTGGACGTTATTCACCTTAAAAACCAATCAACTAGATTCAAATTACACTCCAATCCCATAAAATTTTCTAATACTAATAGCAGAAACCTATCTCAAAAATATTTTAATGACATAGCAAACCGAGTTTCCACTTTAACAAGCATACCTTTCTGCATGTATTGTAGGAAGAAAAACCCAATTGAATTTACACAAAACCCTAAAAACATCTTTTACAGTAACCAAATTACATTGAAGAATTCTCAAAATATAAGTAATGTCATCACAATATCTATTTACATCTTGATGTTATTCACCTTAACAACCAATCAACTAGATTCAAATTACACTCCAATCCCATAAAATTTTGTAATACTAATAGCAAAAACCTATCTCAAAAATATTTTAATGACATAGCAAACCGAGTTTCCACTTTAACAAGCATACCTTTCTGCATGTATTGTAGGAAGAAAAACCCAATTGAATTTACATAGAACCCTAAAAACTTCTTTTACATTAACCGAGGCGATCCATTTTGTATCAACTATAAAAACATGTTCTATGAAACTCTCAAAACAATAATACAATACTTAACAAGACATTTTTAGAAGGGTATTTAAGGCATGGTACTTTATGTACCTAGATGAAATAAAAATCTTAGAGCATCTGTTATTATCATAATTAAAAAAAATTGTTTTATGATATAAATCTTCAGAATAATATATATTTTCTAAATAACAGTCATGTCAAAACCAAATGAAATTGTCTTTTAACACATTTTCATGAGACCTAATATTTTAAAATGAAAAAAAAAACAATCATTTTATAATATAAATCTTGAGAAAAAATATTCTCGAAATAAGAGTCATATAAAAACCAAATTCAATTGTCTTTACCACATTTCCATAAAATTTAATAAATATTTTACTTAGGTTTCAAAATAAATTCAAGTCACGATTATGATCACAAAAATATTTAATCACAACTCAACCCTTAAAAAAAAAAAAAAAAATCATACCTCAAAGTACCTATGACTCTACTCTATTGAGGTAGAAAGAAGATGGAACCAATTTTTCACTTACAAAACTAACTTTAAAACGAGAATCATTTCTAAATAATACCTATTGGTGGTATAAGATTAATGCAGTTAATCAACAATACTACTACCTACAACATAAATCTTTTAGTTAACTCAAAATGATTTCACATTTAATGAGAAAAAAACCAAATGCCATTATATTTGTAAAAATATTTAACTAAAAAAACTTGATTGCATACATGATATCGTTAAAAAAAAAAAAGAGACCAAGCTATGCTTTCAACATCCTAGAAAATTTCCAAAGCTTCCCCAATGCTCTACATTCACATAAAAATAAAGAAAAAACAAGCTTAAAAAGAAAAGATTGGTAGCTTCTCAAATAAGTTTACAACTTTGAATGCATTTTTGGCATTGAATGCGGGATCATCAGGTTTATCTAGCAGATGGAATGTTTCATTAATATATGATAAAAAAAATTTGCATATATATCCACCACCTTTCATTTCAAACCAAAAATGTGCCAAAACCATGACTATCATTTTGTATTTCTCAATATTCTTATTTTCTAAAGATTATTATTAATTTAAAAGATTGTAGTTTAACTGGTGAGAATGATACTTGTTTATATATCAATTATGGTACAAATCTCTTTAGATATTTAATACAGAGAGTTATATGGTTAATTTCAGGATTGTACCCTAGGTAATTTTGACGTTGTAAATGCCCCTTACTGATGACTAATTAACCAAAAGAACTCATTGATTTAAATTTATGCTTACTTAGTATTATAAATCTGCTCTATATATATTTTCAAAATAGAAATATAAATACCAACATTATATTCAATGATTCCATGTAATACCTTCAAATATATAATCAAAAAAGAAATAAAAAATCTATCATTATTTTCTACCATTGCTAATATCAAAAGATTTCCAAAGTTAATACTTTGGTGTGTGAATTTATCAAAAAATATTAACATGGCCTCAAAGCATGCAATCACTAGTGTTACAAGATATCTATAGTTTATTTTATTATTATAATACATATAAATATAAATATTATACTATATATCATATATTTTAATTCATAATTTAATATTATATTATATATTATATAAATATAATATATTTATATATATTGTGTGTTCCTTCATACGATATGGCAATGAGTTGTATGGAGAGGAGACATTTTATTACCAGATGAGTTTGAGTGATGACAAAGTGATGGGGAAAGGCTGAACATTAAAAAATATGAAAGTAATGAAAAATTTAAAAGTAATTTATCTAGTGATAGTGTGGGCAAATGATAGGGTATTTCATGTGATATCAAACACCACAAAACCCATATCTTACACCTGATCTAAATTTATAGAAACTATTTAATGTACATGACTTGCACATATTTGATTGGTCATTTTATATTGTTAAGGGTCAAAGAGGATGTCACAAGCATTGATTTGATTGTGATAGAGGCTCACATCTAATGAGTGGATTGAATCATAGTACAATTTTGTAATGTATAGATAAGGTATTGAGGTATCATAGTCTATCTTGTAGCTTATGTTTGTCTATGTTATGAATATATTAATATCAGGAACAATTAAGTTAGTGTTAACAACGTACAAAAATAACAAAATCAAACTCCTAAAAGAAAGAGAAAGGCATTAAATAACATGAAAATGGTGAAATATTTAAACATGTATTGGGTGGTGATACTGAGTGGTAATGACATGGTATTTTAGGTGATACCATATGTCAAGGGGGCCATATTGTACATCAAACTTAGATTCATGGTGGTGGTTCAATTTACATGCCCTGCATCACCTATTGCAAAGGGATCTATAGATCCTAAATTGGCAACATCTTTGATTTGTCATGAGTGATGGTTTGATTGAACTAGGGCTCCATGTCTTATCTGTTGTTCGAATCAACAATGCAGTATCACTAGAATGTGTGATAAAACATTGATATCTTTGATTCTATCCTATTTTTTCCATTTTTTCTTGTTTAAAATATATTGACACCTAAAAAAATTACATCCCTTTCGATGTTCCATCCACTATGGAGGAAAATACTAGTATTATTTTAACAAGTGATGTAAAAAATCATAATGCTCAGCTTGACAGAGTAGATCTCTAATTTGGCGAAGTCGATGGGGATATGTTTTTCATCGATTTGGATGGCATTCACATTATTAAGTTACTCATTTGGATACCAAGGGTGCTTAACCAGGGGAGTGTAATTGAGGTGTTATGAAATGTCTATCCTCAGAAGGAACATGTGTGACCTGTTCTCAAAGATGATAACACCTAACGTAATGGCTAAGGGGAGGCAAAGAAAATTTGTGATTTAAACTAAATGCGATAGGTAATTAAGAGGGCAGACCCATGCAATCTTTTCTTAGACTTTCCATACTAATGGCTCCTTTAGAAATCCCATATAAAAGGAATGTTGTCTTAGATATATGACTAAAAAGTTAAATATTAGATCCTTTTACGATGTATTTTATAGCCCACTCCTTGACATGGGAGTGTGGGGAGGGGGGTAGATGCCTCCCACCCACTATTATTTTAGGGGGTGCTAGGGTAGAGCCCCTTGGTGAGGGTTCCAGGGTAACACCCCCATAGCAAAAATTAAAGGATCCAAACCCCTATTTATAGCAAGATGAATTCCACCAAATTTTATTTTTAAAAGGAAAGTCCTAATGGTATTTTTCCACTCTATTTTTAAGAGGAGGAATACTAATGGTGCTTCACCAATTAGGCATATTTATCTTTGTAGAGTTCACAAGTAATATACATAATGAATTCACATGTAATATGTTCATATTGAAATAATAAAAGCTTTATATCTTGCACCATGGATGTTTCCTTAGCTTGCTAAGATTTCAGCACATAAATCTAGTGTTTTGTCTCTTGCATTTATTTTTCTTTCGATTTGATTTATTTTTATTTCTTGTAATTACTACTTATTTATTGCTACAAAGGTCATAATTTCTTAACAAGTGGTATCTGAGCAAGGTTGCTCTTCTTTTGCAGTAACTATGTTATGTATTTGGTGTTGTTTTTTGTAGCATCAAATTTCAAAATTTATGAATGCAAAGTTTGAGGTGAAGAATTTTAATGACAAGAACAACTTTGAGTTGTGAAAACTCAAAGCACATGAAGTTATAGTGCAATAGGTCTACAAAAACCCCTAGATGAAAGAACAAATAAACCTATGATGATTAATGACAATGATTAGTAAGAGCTAGATATAAAAGCTCTTAGTACAGTATGGTTATGTTTAGTGGATGAGGTTCTTTTCAACATAGTTGGAGAAATGATTATGATAGGCTTATGGACTAGATCAGAATGATTGTACATGATAAATATATAACAAATCATAGTTACTTGAAGTGTCAATTGTATACATTTTGAATGAAATAAGGTATGAAAATTGTTGATCATTTAAATATTTCAATACTCTGTTATGTTAGTTGACTGGTATTGGTCTGAAAGTGGACTATGGAGACAAGCTAATCACCTTATTATGTACTTTGAAAATTTTTGGGATCATATAGTAACCTTCATTATTTTTGGTACTACTAATGAGATTGACTACAATTATATTGTGGGAGAATTATTGGTTGATGATACGAGGATAAAATCTAGTCTAGTGGCCTCTACGCCTAGAGCAATGGTTCCTAGGGGAAGATTTAGAGAAAGAGGGAAAAACTACATAGGCATATCTAAATCTAATTCAAAAGTTAGGAAGAGTAAGGAAAAGTGTTGGCACTACAATAAATCAGGACATATTAGTAAGGATTGATGAAAGAAGAAAGAAGGTGAAAAGAAGAAAGATTTCATCAAAGAAGCAAATCAAGTAGAAACAAGTGAAGGTATGAATTATGAAGTTTTATTTGTTTGTAATGTTTCCTCTTATCATCATGATTGGTTATTATATTTTGGTTATACACATCACATGTGTCTACATAGTAGTTGGTTTTCTACTTACCAAACCTTGATGGAACTATTATTCTTATGGGTAATAATGTTTTTTGTAAGACTAAATGGACTGGTACCATTAAAATAAAAAAATGTTTGATGGTATGCTATGAACTATAACATAAGTCAAATATGTAGCATAACTTAAACACAATTTAAATTATTTAAGTGAATTATATTTTTATGGTTATAATTTCAGAGGTCAAGGTGGAACTATAAAGGTGTTTAAGGGTTCCTTAGTTGTAATGAAGGCACTAAACGCTGAGAACCTTTACATATTGTAAGGGGGTTCATATATCAATCAAGTAGTTGTTATATCTAAAATAAAATAAGATCCTTCTTGTATATGGCATCTATATTTAGGTCACTTGAGCAAAAAAGAGTTAAAGGTACTTAAAAATCGTGATATATTTCCTAGTCTAAAATCTCTAGATTTGGATTTTTGTAAGCACTATGTTTTTGGAAAAAAAATTAGATGGAATTTTAAAGCAAGAATTAGTGTAAATAAAGGTATTCTTGACTATATTCATTATAGTTTTTAGGAACCAACCCTAGTAATTTGATATGGAGGATTGTCGTATTTTGCTATGTTTATAAATGATTTCTCTAGAAAAGTATGGGTCTTCTGTCTTAAAATAAAATATGATATTTTTGATGTATTTAAGGAATTTAGAGAATTGATTGAGAAGAAAACTAGTAGGTCAATCAAATGGTTAAGATTAGACAATGGAGGTGAGTTCACATCCTTGGATTTTCAAAACTATTACAATAAAATTAGGATTGAAAGACATAAAACCACCAGCTATAGACCAAAATAAAATAGGGTTTCTAAACACATAAATATGACTCTTTTATAGAGAACAAGGAGCATGCTCAATAATAAAAATTTGGATAAATGTTTATGGGTAGAAGTAGTTTGTATATCCCGCTATTTGATAAATCATGCACCATCAGTTATAATAGACTCTAAGATTCCTGAAGAGACCATGTATGGATAGGCCAACCATGTGATTATTCATATTTGAAATTTTTTGTTTGTATAGCTTATGCTAATACTAATAAGAATCAACATTCAAAGTTAGACCCAAGATCTAAGAATTACATCTTTGTTGGGTTTGGTGAAGGAGATGGTGTTAAGGGATACAAAGTGTGTGATCCGACTACCCTTAAAATCATCATTAGCAAAGATGTAAATTTATATGAAACTTCTTTCCTAAAATAAAATGTTCAAATGAAATAAAAATAGGAACCAAAACATCAACATGTCAAGGTTGAAATTGAACCATCATCAAATTCTAAAAATGAGGAAATTCAACTATTTTTTTATGGTGAAGATGTTGAGAATGTTGAAGAGTTAAAACAACTTAAGGAAACACCTCAGAAGTCATAATGGAGTTTATGAAATGAGGAAACACCTCCACATCTAATATGGAGGTCTACATGGGTCAGGGATCCTCCTGGTAAGTATGGTACCAACATTTCAATTGCTTTGATTTTTGATGATGGGGAACCTAGTTGTTATCATGAAACATTAAAAGATGTGGATAGTGCCAAATAGAAAAGGGAAATGTAGGAGGAAATTAATGCCTTGGATAAGAACCACTCATGAGACCTAGTGCAACTTCCATAAGGCAAAAAACATGTTGGCTGCAAATGGGTTTGCAAATGAAAGATAGGCTTTGATGAAAAGGTTGAAAGGTACATGGCTAGATTGGTGGAAAAATGATTTTCATAGAAAGAAGGTCTTAATTACCATGAAATATTTTCAAAAGTTGCTCAAATTGTTTCAATTTGAGTTGTCTTAGCATTAGTGGCTTTAATTGATTTTGATTTGAAATAGTTAGATGGTAAGACAAAATTCTTGCATGGATATATATATATATATATATATATATATATATATATATATATATATATATATATATATGGAACAACTCAAGGGTTTTGTACAAGATAAAAAAGAAGGATTTATTTGTAAGCTCAAGAAATCATTGTATGGCATGAAATAGTCACCCAAGCAATGGTACAAGAAGTTTGATTCCTTCATGATGAGCCAAAAATCTTTGAAGAATGAGCATGACTATTGTGTTTACTTCAAGTTTTCGTGAAATGGTTTATTCATTATGTTAATATTGTATGTTGATGATATGTTTGTAGCAAGCAAAATCATGAAAAAAATTAATAGTTTAAAGACTCGTCTAGCTAGGACATTTGATATGAAGGATCTAGGAGCAGCAAAACCAATCTTAGGCATGAAGATACATAGAGATAGGAAAAATGGTAAGCTTTGGTTATCACAACAGAAGTATTTGGAAAATATACTAATCAGATTTATTATAAAGTATGTGAAACTAATTAGTATCCCTTTTACTTTCCATTTCATGTTTTCTTCAAGTTTGTGTCCCGATAGTGGCAAAGAAAAATAGTATATGTCTCATGTACCATACCGTAGTGCAATAAGAAGTTTAATGTATGTTATGTTATATACAAGGCTGGGCATTTCACATGTAGTTGTGGCAAATCTAGGTAAATAACATTGGGTAGTAGTGAAGTGTGTGTTTCACTACTTGCAAGGCACAAGAGACTATTGAATCACTTATACTAGATCTGGTGATTCCATTTATGGATATGTTGATTCTAATTTTGCAGGAGATATGGACAAAAGAATGCCAACATCTAGTTAAGTTTTTACATTTACTAGTGGACTTATTAGTTGGATGTCAGAACTTTAAAAGACTATTGTTGCATCAACTACTGAGGCAGAATATGGGGTTGCCTATCATGCTTATTAAGAGGAAATTATGCTAGAGGGCCTATTGGGTGAGTTTGGAAGAGAGCGATACAAAATGAAGGTATTATGTGATAGTTAGAGTGCAATTTATTTTGCCAAGAATCCATCTTATCACAGTAGGACAAAGTATAATATGGTAAATTAGTATCTTGTTAGATATGTGATTTATGAAGAAAAAGTAGCACTTGAAAAGGTTCACAAAGAGGAAAATAGCGTTGATATCCTCACAAAGCTAGTTTTATTAGAGAAGCTAAAATGGTGTTTGGCTTCTCTTGGCTTCCAGAAAAGGTGATGAGTTGGTCAACAAGATATCAAATTGAAATTGTTGTCAAAGTGGAGATTGTTAGATATGTGACAATAAAGTTAAATGTTGGATCTTTTTGCAATGTGGTTTATAGCCCACTCCTTGACAAGGGGGTGGCGGTGGAGGGGACAACACCCCCATTCAACCCCTGCCTTTTCTTCCTCCCTCCCTCTCCTCCTGTTCCACTATTGTGGCAGGAGTGTCCAAGGTGGAGGCCCCTTGGTGGGGTTTGTGGGTAGTGGGCCCGAATTAAAAATTCAAGGAGTCAAATCCCTGACTCTGGGAAGATGAATTCCACCGGATTCTATTTTTAAAAGGAAAGTCATAGTGGCATTTTTCCATTTTATGTTTAGGAGGAGGAATCTTAATGGTGTTTTGTCAATTAAACGTATTTATCTTTGTGGAGTTCACATGTAATATACAGAATGAATTCATATATAATCTATTCATTTTGAATTAATAAACCCCTAATATCTTACAACGTAAATATTTCTTTAACTTGCTAAAGTTTTACATGTAAATCTGGGATTTAATCTCGTACATATTTATTTTTCTCTCAAATCGATTTATCTTTGTTTCTTGCAATTACTGCTTCTTTGTTGCTGCAAAGGTTGTAGTTGCCTAACATGACTATGACTGTGATCCTGCTGCTGAACAAATCGCAGAGCGGCAACGGGAGGAGTTGTAACGGCCGTCTCAGCATTGCACACACAGAAAATCTACCGTGATATCTAATACAACATGTTCCTTCTGCAGCAGAGTTTTCAGTAATGTACTGCATAGTTGTAGAGTCTCAGGTGAATTGCGCAACCAGGCCCCTTGACATTGGACAAGGAAGCACATATTATAAGAGGCTATATATGCGGCAACATGTTGGAGTCGATCAGCGGCCAAAATGGGTACAAGGACGTACTGTCTAAGTAGGGTTAAGCACGCAGAGGTCCTTTAAATGCCTAAATTAAGTGATATGGTCTGTTCTGTGTGTCATCAACAATCCCGCAATCCTACGGACGTCCTTTGAAAAACTAACCAACGACTAACTCTTCGGATAATACAGTCTTTTTGTTTAAAAAGTTTCGCTATCTCTTTCCTACTAATATGAATGATATATTGCTAGTCGATTCATATCTAAATGAAGATTAGGTGGGGATCGGGGAAGCCTCCAATGTTGACTTGTACCATGTGCTGATCACGTGGGTAAAGAAACTAGGAATAATTTCACGTGGTTTTACGAAGTCTCCATCATATCCATCTCGAAAGGCGTGACATAGATATTAAAAAAAAAGTCCATCTATCATAGAGATCAACGAGAATTTTGTGAAAAATGTAATGGAGTCATCAACTAATGTAATGTGGTATGTGATAAATTTAAGAGAGACATTTCAAGATTAATTTTTTTAAATATTTTTAGATAAATCTCTCTTTAAAGTAATTATGTAAATAGTTCAGTGGGGCATTTAATTTAGGAAAATTGAGATCCAAATTACATTACATTGTTGTAAATAGGTATAGGAGCTCGATTTCCTTGATTAGTTGCATGGAGCATTTTAGTAGGACATATTGAGTCTAAAATGTAATTAGGTTGTTCAAAATATGTTTAGGGAGATCAATATGCCTTAATCGTGTGGCCCATGCAACCAATGGATCAATTGGTCACATGGGGCACTAAAATAGGGCATACTAACTCCGATATAATAGTAGGTTATTACAATTGTGTTTAGGGGGCTTGATATGCCATAAATTTGTGTTTCATGCAACCAATTCAATGATGGAGATCATGATGCACTAAAATAGGTTAATCCGATTTCAAAATCTCGTTAGGTTTTTGAAATTAGTTTTACACATGGTTTAGTAATTAATAAATGTTTAGACAAAAAAAGGCTCATTCCCTCCCCAAAATGCCTCTGGCATAAATTAAGTACGCAGAGGTCCTTTAAAAAACAAAAATTAAGTGAGATGGTTTTTTTCTCTTTGTTATCAATAACCTTGCAATCATGTGGTATTGTCACACTAATAAATTACCACCCTACTAATTTTAGTGATAACTCCTCAAAAAATAGTCTTTTGTTTTAAAAAAATTAAAATGGACATGGGCAAATTCATGAATGATATCTTTAAATAGTTTCAACATCTCTTTCTCAGAAATAGAAATCATAAATTGGTATTAGACTCATATCTAAATGAATAATATGGGAGCAACGCCAATATTGACTTGTGCCATGTGCTAATCACATGAGGAAAGAAAATGGAAATAATTTCACATGGTTTTATAGACTCTTCGCAATATCCATCTGGAAGGGATTGTAATAGTTCCATTGATATTGTCACATGTGGTGGTGATGGTGGATTATGATCTTTATAAATTTTTGATAGGTAATAATAAGGAATAAGGGGACCTTACTTTGTGGTGAAAAAGGATCTATTTAGTATATCACACCAAGAGAGATAAAATATGCCTCTAGGAAAATAGTTGGAGACAAGAGAAATGAAGAAAGTGAAACAAACACAAAATGAACAAGCTAGATACAAGAGAGAAGACCAAATATTTGATACCCAAAAGCTACACAACTCAGATTAGTGTAGGAGTGCAAGAGAGAGGCACCACATGGAACCACTCTCACAAAGTAGGAAGATCCTAATACCAAAATCCTTGGTCACCAGTCACTTGAATGTCCTATAGGCACTGAGACTACAAAACACACTCCAAAAGTCAGACCATCAAATTCCAGGATGAAAACTTGAACAAAAGGGAAGTTTTCAACGAGTTAAGTCTTTTCTAAATAATTATCTATGTTCTCCCTAGGGAGGGGGGCCTTCACAATGTCAATCTTCATTATGAGTAAGGTGAAGAGCTCTAAAGTTAGCTAATAAATCCACTGGAGACTCTATCTCATGATAGTTATAGGAGAAAAAAATTCAACAAAATGTTAATGACATGAAGGATATCTTGAATGGTTGAGTTAAGTTACTGATATTCATATATTCTCTTTTTAACAACATTAATAATCAAGAGAGAATCACCTTACATGGATAATTTCCTAAAATTTGAATCAATAGCGATTCTCAAACCTTTGAGAAGAGCTAGAGCTTTAGTAGAATTCTTTGAAGACTATGGAATGTGGAAATAAAAACATGAAATCATTGGTCCCAAATAATCTCTAAAGATTCATTCCTCCACTAGAAACACCTGGGTTAACTTTGGATGCCCCGTCAAAAGTTAACTTGACATAACTTTTATTTGAAGGCTTCCAAGTGGTCAGTAATTTTTAGTTAATTTAGGGAGGGAGGATGAAGTAATTTTTTAGTAACTTCCATTTTAATAGAATATGATGATGCTCTCCATTGAAATTATTTTTAGGAGTCGATACTTTAGCCTTAAAGGCCTTTTGAAGGAGCGCATTGATTTTAAGTGTTAAGAAATATTTTGAAAGGGATAGTTTCCTAAATAATCTATTGATTCTTTTTTCCATAAGCTCCAGATAATTAGAGGTGGGACCATATCCCAAATACATTAAACTTGATCCCCTCCTTTTGTCTAGTTAATCAAAAAATATTGAATAGAGATGGTATCTACCCAGAGTCTATTCTTTTTCTTAATGAACCAAGACCAAATTCAGGAAAAAGAGTAATGAAAGAGGATGTGGTTCAAGGTTTTAGAACTATCATTAAAAAATATGCACCAAGAGGACCCATAAAAACCAAACCTTTGTAGTTTATCCCATAAAAGAGATCTATTTTTCATGATAGACCACATATCTACGTTAGCTTTAAGAAGACCCTAATGGATCTAGATTTTTTTCACATGCCATAAAGGTGTATTAATATGAAAGTCAACTTAGTGTAGAATTATTTTATTGAAAGTTTTAAAAATGATCTCCAGACCATTTTAATCCATTAATTTCCATTGAGGTACTAATATGGTGAGAGTTCATGAATAAATTGAAATAATTAAGAAACATAGAGGAATGGTTGGAAGTAGAAAGACTTGGATTTTTTCATATGCTATGAGGGCTTCAAACACTTTGTATTTCAACCTAGTAATTAAAAAATAGTTATCCCCATAGGTTTGAGAAATACTCTTATAAAATGCTAAACAAATGATGATTGCAGAGAGAGCCCACACTAGACTAGACATCCTTTTAAAAGTTATCATATTTGTCATTTTTAATATCCCATTAGAGGGAGTTAGAGATAAGGTCTCTACAGGTCCTGAATTTCCCAAACTAGTTTATGTGACCTCCAAGAGCTCGAAAAAGGACATTTTTAGGCATATAAATAATTGTATAAGCCATGCATGTTTTATTAAAATCATTCAAATCTATTTTTTGGTACATTTCTAATGTTCATGTATAAATCTACCAAAGATAGTATTCTTATTTTTAGACATAGTATTTATATCAAGTTTTACTAAGCATAGTTATGAATATTATGGAGAACATTGACTATTAGAATGAATATAGTTGAAACCATAGAAGAGTTCACAACCAAAAAATCCAAAAATAACACATGCAAACTTATGCAATCACTCTTTCAGTGGTTTTACCCTTGAAACATTGAAGGAGTTTGTAACCTTTTCTATTTCAATAAACAAGATTCTAGTTAGTCATAATCTTGTTAGGAGGTTAATCTATTTTAATCAACTCTTATAAAAGTGTTGTGATATATAATCATAATCTTCCTATCGATTTAGTAGTAGATATAGTATGGACTAAATAATAATTTGTTAATTATTATCAAGCATTTATAAATTATAAGCATTTTTTAGAGTTAATGAAGAATTTATTACATGACATTCCCATAAATCTAGTGTTGAACTAAATCTTATTCCATGGAATAACAAGGATCCACTCAACTAATGAAGTAGAATAATTTATGGTATTTTTATGTTTATATTGTTATGTATATATCTTTCATTTCAAGCATAATGTTGTGCGACAAAATTTAACCTATAGGTATGTGTGTTCAATACATGTGTATTGTAATTTAGTTTAATTTTACTTCATATATATTTTTATTATATTGGTTAGAAAATGGGTTTTGAAAGGACCCACAATCTTGTACAAAGGAGAAAATTAAAACTCTATCATTAAAGCTCAAATGTGATGCCTTTGCCAATGGAAAAAAAATAGGGGGTAAGATCCCATCACTACAAGAACTTCCACCATAAGTGAACTAAAACAAAATTTTACCAAGAAACTTTCTTGAAGTTTCCACCAAATAAATCTAGGTTACTTAACCCCTTTATCGCTAGTAATCAAGATTATCACGATGTCCTCCCAAATAAAGGGACATATAGAAAGGTTGGGCCATTGATTTTCTTCCCTTTTTCCATTTATAAACTACTAACCATCCTTATTTATTCTCAACCTAAAGGGTTTAAGAGGTTTCCTCAATTGGGACGTAGGGCTGGTATTTATCTTTCGCTATAGTCGATGGGTTAGTGTCTGACTTAGAAGAATCTAGATTTGGGATCTCCTTTAAGAAAGAAACTAGTGTTGGCATAATCTTCCTTGGAGAGATTAAATTAACCAATAGTTAATCTTCAAAGTGTGATGAGTTTTTGGGATCCTTGTTTGAAGCAGGGGAAGCAGGGGATTCAAAAAAAGAGGTGGAGTCCTCATTGTCAGTTGCCCACTCTTCATCTGTATCCAATACCATGAGGTTTTTGGGGACAAAATCATTCCACTAGGAGTAATATATATATTTTTTTAGGATGTTACAATTTTTTATCAAATTCCCAATGCTAAAACAACTATAATAGTGAAACAAAAGACCTTCATAGTCAATAGCTTGAGACTAGTACGACCTCCAACCTTCAGGGTGAATTTTTTTTAGAAGATTATTGGAGATATCAATATTCACCAAGATCCTAGAAAAAGTAGTGAGGGAAAAAATATCAATATCTGGATGCATATGTAGATACCCACCCAAAGATCTACCAATAGCCCACATGTTAGATTCTTTCCAAAACTAAAGTGGAAGGTTGGGCAGACAAACATAGATGGGTTTAATATGCAAAGGTTAAATGAGGGGGTTAAAGATAGGGCACTAAGATTTTGTGATCAAGGGATGGTGATTCAAGCTCTAGGGAAGGTTCTGAATCTTGTTCTTATCCTCAATATTATGAAAAACAATAATAAAGAAGCCTTTAGCATAATAGTAAATATCAAGCTTACCTAAGATAAGGGGGTTTCAATGCTTTTAAATCTAATTATTAATATCTTATATATTTGGCTAGAGATATAAAAAAATTAGCTGATTCCCTTGGTAGAAACATATTCCTCTAATTTGAGAGCAATCCTACTTTCTTCTTTGTCAAAAGTTACCACTAGGTTACTAAGAATAGGGGTGAGAGGTATGGGATCCAATCTAGGAGTTAGATGAGAGATATTTTTAATGAAATAGGTGGGCCTACATTATATGTGACCTCTTCCTCCATCACCATAACATCCTAATTAGGTTGGATACAGTTGTAAGGGTTTTAAGCTAAGTGGCTTGCCAAAATAAATTTTCCCACAATTGGATTAGATTCATGTTGTTGCTAGCAGAAGGGGGCTATTGGCTGTAATGGAGTCTTGACCATGGAAGTGGTAATGTCCCTAAATAGGTCCAACATTACAAGCTAAGCACCATTAATCTTCTTCCCCATGGATAAAGTAGAACATGACTACTGGTGGCAAGGGATAGTTGAAATTAGTGGTGGTTGGGGCAGGTGTATGTGCAAATGAGGAAGAATGGTGCTTCCATAGAGGTCCACATGGGTAGGACCATTATTGGAATTTGTGATGGGTGGGAGATTGTTTAAAGTGCTAAGAGCCATTGAAACAAATGATTTTATCAATAGGCACAAATGCTTTTCCTAAGAATTCATATGCATTTCATTTCATAATTAGTTCCTTTCAAAGTAGTTCCAATTTCTACAATTTAAATTTATTGCATTTTTCCTTTAAAGGATTTTTAATTTTAGTAAAGTGTGTTCCCATTCAAATCATTTCAATTTATCAATTTTATTTACTGTTAAAATCAATACAATAATATTAGATTAAAGCAGGTAAATAGATCCTTAAGAGTAAATGATCAAAACCTCCCCCAAAATAGATAATTATTATTCATTATTTTGCATACCTTGTGTGAGATAAAACTCCTATGGACCATCTAAGACTCAAACCTAGGACCTTCCACTTGCTATTGGAGTGCTCTACCAACTGAGCTACTGGCCCCTCTATGGGTAGCCCATTGTTGGTCTAGGTGTGGCTTATCTCCAACACCCCCCTCCTTAAGCCACACTGTAGGTGCTTAGGGCTCCTATCCTAGCTTTAATACCACATGTGAGCTATAGATCATATGGACCAGTTAGGACTTGAACCTATGACCTCCATTTGCTACTAGAGTGCTCTACCAACTGAGCTACTAGCCCCTCTATGGGCAACCCATTGTTATTCTAGGTGTGGATTATTTCCAACACCTTACAGTTGACTACCATTGAAAAATGGCCCTAATTTGATATGACATCAATTGAACTTAGTTGATTAAACTATTAGATTGAAAATCCCATAATTAGGTATTTTATAGGTGTTAGTAGGGTATATAATCTTAAACTGATAGTTGCTTAAGAAAAAAATCCCATAAATCAAAAAAAATTATGAATAGACTAAGAGATTCAAAGGGAAAATACATTCCAAAGACCGATCAAAAAATTACAAGTACTAGTAAGTCATAAGAATAAATTGTACTAGAATATCTTCTAGGAAAATAGCTTTAGACTATTGAGGAGGAACCATCGTTAGCTTCTCCTGAAGTTTTGGAATCATTCTCTAGAAGTAGTTATGTCATTCTAAATAAATAAATCAAGAGATAAAAATAATGTAAACAGAGTTTTGAATCCCAATGAAGTAGCCTTCCAACCATTTTTTATTATTCAACACCTACCATGAGAACTCTCCACAACATCTATTGGGAAACTGTGGGAGACAATCTGAGAAATAGTCCACCAAATAGTGAGGTAGAGCTCAACCACCAAGGAAAATTTTCACCTATCCTATTATCCTAGATCAAGATGATAAAACTATAATAAATAACATATCCCCATCCATACTATCTAATTTCATGGGATTGTCCACAAGAGACCCTGACCAATTCCTATTTGAGTTTAAAATCTTGTGTTAAACCTATGATTATAAAATTAATAATCAAAAACTAAAATTGTTCCCTTCTTCACTTAATGACTCAACATGAGATGGTTTATGGATTTACAACCAAATTATATTCACACATGGCATAAAATGTAAAATATATTCTTGGACATTAATCAAGACTATTATAGAATAAGGGAATGAAAATATGAATTCTTACATATAAAATAGAAGGAAGATGAGAATATGGAAGACTATCTTGACCATTTTTTCTTTGCAAATAGAAGATGTGGTTATGAGTTAGAAGAATATTTGAGAAAAATGGTTTTCTTAAAAGGATTGGATGATGATGCTAGAGAATATTTGAACCTAATGAGAAAAGAAGACATAAAAAAACTTGGTCTCAATGATATTAATGAGTGATGCAAAAATTATTAAATAATGAGTGCTAATATTAAGAAGCTGAAACATGAAAGGGAAGTAATGATGTAGGACAACTCATGGAGGAATTTTCAAAATTGTCCACTTCTACAATCAAGGACTCTTCCATGGGATGATTTATTGGTTTACAAAAAAATTATAGTCACACATGGGATAAAATTTAAAATGTATTCTTGGAGATTAATAAAGATTATTGTAGAGTAAGGGAATTAAAATAACAATTCTTCAATATAAAACAAAAAGAAGATGAGAATATAGAAGACTATATTTCCTACTTTTTATTTGCACATATTAGATGTGGATACGAGTTATAGGAATATTTGAGAAAAATGGTTTTCTTAAAAGGATTAGATGATGATGCTAGATAATATTTAAACCTAATGGGAATAGAAGACATAAAAAACTTGGTCTCAATGATATTATTGAACTATGCAGGAAGTATTAAAGAATGAGGGCTAGTATTAGGAAGTTGAAAACATGAAAGGGAAGCAATTATGTAGAAAAGAAAACTCATGGAGGAATTTTAAAATATTAAAACATACATTTTAAGCCAATTGAAACCACTCTAGATGGCTTACACATAAAATCTAATGCTTCTACTAAACCTCTAGCTATGTAATGTCCAAAATGTAGACTAAAGTATGCACTCTGAGATTTCCCTCTTGATAGGATAGATATGTGTGGTATTTATGATACAAATGTCCATTATACAAATAATTATGTAATCCTTCCTAGCCTTAGGAATTAGTTGAAACAAAATACCCAACTAATAGAATATCTCAATTACATACAAAGAAAAGAAAATAGCTTCTCTTAACAAAACCCAAATCACTTTATTCATAAATCTCCTTCCAATCCATGGGTGATGCCATGGGATGGAACAAAACCTCAAAAAACATGTGGACCATCAACTTGGTCTCCATAGGATTGGACATCACCATAAACCTAGATATCATAGCCAACCCACCAACCATGGATCCCACAAAATCAACAATGGGTACCTCAACAAACATTCAATAAACAAAGGAGGTTTCCACCTCAATAAGTGTTGATGCCTCCTTATAACACTTATCCTCCAAAAACCGAACAAGTGACTCAGCCTTACTTACCTACATAAATAGTAAAAAACTCAAAAATAGACAAGTAACCCCTATTTATAGAACTAAGCAAGAAGGAACCATAGGAGTTAATGATTTTGATTGTAGTAAATTATAGCTGAGATCAAGTAAAACATTTAATATTACTCTAATCACAATGATTGAATTCCTTAAGTAAGAAATAAAAACAAAACCATCCCATTGAGTTAACCACAAAAAAATTAATACTCAAGAGGAATAAAAAATAAATAAACTATTATTGTTCCTTCCCCAATTCCTTTCCTTTAAAGACTTAAGGAAACAATGAGTAAAAGTGAGTTTGTTTTAGTCTAAGGGATAAGGAAATTTAACATTTAAATCCCATTATTACAAGCAATTAGAGACATTTCATAGCTCAATAAAGTCATCAAAGGTTTATCCATGAAAAATCCAGGGAGAAGAAGGCAATACCCTACGACTATATAGGTAGAGAGAAAACTTACTAAATTATTAGTAGGAAAATTAATTTTTCCTAAGTATGGAGACCCTAGAATTATATTTATCATATGACTATAGGAAAAAATGAAATACCCAATGTGTTAGTGGACCTAGGATCTATTATCAACATTATGATAGTAGACACTTTTAAATCACTCTCCCTTGTTAGGGTAAAACCTGCTACTAAAATCTTACAAATAGTTGGTCAATCTATTTACAAACTAGAGGAAATCATATAAAATGTCTTAGTAATAGTAAAATATAAGGAATACCCTATAGATTTCATGATAATCTAGTATAAGAGCTAGAAACTAGGTTACCCATGGATCCTACGAAGACCATGGTTGGCCATAGTTGTCTCATTCATAAATTGTAAATATGTAGATATGACCATTTAAAATAGGTTGAAATTAATTTTTTACCTTTATCCCACCTACAATACCATCTTAAGATCCTTCAGACCACTTATGGGCTGATAAACTAAAACAAGAAAATAATAAACTTTCCTCTTTGGCCATGGTAGCAGTTAAAAATCATGTGAATGAACTGGAAGAAGATCTAATAAGATACAAAAAAAAGATAATTTGGTTATGGAGTCCATCCTTATAGATCTAGAATCCATTAGTCTGGCTCTGAAGATACCTAGTTTGGCTCTAGAGTCTATTAGACTAGAACTAGAATGTGATAGACCATATTTAAAGGTAACCAAACTAGCTCTAAAGTCACTTCTAATGAAATATATGATCTTAAACCATTCCAATAGAGAATTTTTAGTTGGGAACATAATAGTTAGGAAAACTTTCTTTCATCTTTTTGTTTTCTACTTGAAGGTGTGATTTTAAAGGGAATTCCTTTTTCAAAGATGTAACCATTTTTGACATGTTTCAGCTATACCCTTTCCCCTTGAACTCTATCATGAGTGAATTTAGGAAAGTCATTTAAATTTATCCAAGGATAATACAACTATAAGTCCAAATAGGACAAATGTTAAATATAAATAGTTGGTTAGACAGTGAGTAGGAAACTAAAGTTTTTAATATACTTAAAATCCATACAAAAACATTTTCTTGGGAATATAATGACATGAAAGGTATTCAGCCAAGTGTTTTCAATAATCACATTTACATGGAAAAAATCAAACTACTAACACAACCACAAATAATGATCAATCTAACACTTAAGGACATGGTCAAAATAGAAACATAAAAACTAATAGAAGTAGGATTCATCTATCTCATATCAGATAGTCAATGGGTCTCACCACTTGTAGTGTTTACAAATAAATATGGAAAATTATGGATATGTATATATTATAGAGAAATTAATAAAGCCACCATGAAGGATTACTTTCCTTTGCCTTGCATAGACCAAATCTTAGACAACTTAGATGTGAAGAAGTATTTCTCATTCTTGGATGGGTTTAATGGAAACAATCAAATAAGGGTAGATCCATAATATCAAGATTAAATAACCTTTATATACCCTTTGGTAACATTTTCATATAGAGTGTTACCTTTTGGCCTATATAATATACTAGCTACCTTTCAAAGGCCAGTCCTATCTATCTTTGTTGATCTAACTAATGATTGTGTAGAACTATACATGGATGACTTTATAGTAAATGGTGAATCTTTTCATGAATCCTTGAGTAATCTAGATGAAGTGTTAAATAGGTGTGAGAAGCACCAATTATACTTAAGCAATGAGAAATGCCTGATGATGGATGATCAAGGAATTATACTAGGTCATCATATCTTAGTGTAAGGAATATAAGTTGACCCCAAGAAGATTGAATTGATATGCAACCTACCTATAACTAAAAGTCAAATTGATATCAAAAGTGTTTTAAGACATGCATGGTACTATAGGCATTTAATAGAATACTTTAGTAAGATTTTTGCACTTATGTTTTATTTTCTCACTAAGGATAGTGAATTTTTGTAGACTGACAAATGTCAACAAAATTTTGAGTCAATAAAATAAATGCTAATTTTTTATCCAATTTTGAGAGTTCCTAAGTTGGATAAACCTTTTTATACGCATTAATGCTTTTAACAATTCTATGGGAAAATCTTTGGGCAGAAAGATGAAGAACGCAAGATGTATGCCATTTATTACATTAGTAAGAATCAAAATCCTAATGAAATGAATTAACATTTATTACATTTATTGTCATGATGTATTTCATACATATATAATCATCTAGTTATATAGACCTGTTAGAAGTCTACATAGAGTGTGGTCAAATGGTTGACTTCTAGGTCAAGTGCACCTTGCTAGGTTTTACACATTGGTTCATGCAACCTTAATCGAATGTTAATTTTGCCATGCTGTTAAATGGGGTTATTTATGCATTGATATGATGCATGTGTGTCACATTAAGTTGCATGCAAGATCTTTTGTTTATTTCTTGTGTTTGGAGGATCACTTTCTACCATTGTGCACATGTGCATTATGATTCCTACCTAAAACTAAACTTATTCATCTAGGTAATACAAGGTGGATATGTGCATGGGATGATCCTACATCACATAATCTAATTCATAGAACTTATATTGGAATTTCCCATGAATCACCTTGTCTAAAAGCATAAAATAGATCTAAAAATTTACTCAATTCAAAATACTCAATTAAACTTACTCTCAGTGTCACATCAAAATTACTCTCATAGATTACGAGCTCATATATATTATATATTTTTAAATATTTTATTAATGGCACCATTAGTTTGGGTTAAGAACACATCAAATATGTCATTGTATTCTTACATACACATTGAAATTCAATAGAAAAAAATTAATGAGATCTAATAGAGAAAAATTAATATTCAAAAAATAGAATTTTAGTGTGGAAAAATGTACCCATGTTATTATTTCAAATTATTGGTCAGTCATCCTTATATATCTTCTACCTAGTCATTGTTATTCCAATGCATCACTGCCAACCACACTTAGGGCTTGGGATTCAATCACACTAACACATGCTACATGTCAAAAGTATGTAAATATAATTATATTCATCCTCAAATATACAAATTGAACCATCAATTAGGTGTGAAACACAAGGCTCAATCCAATAGATGAACACCTATTGACATAATTAAAAAAAATGACATGATGAGAGACAAGGTGAAGGCTTATCCATACTAATATAAAATTGATGTGATAATTAGAAACTCGCATTAAAAAAATTTCATCATGGTTAAACACAACATGATGGTTAATATAGATGGATTATAATTCACAAATAAAATTAAATCATAACATAATACATTATATTATAACATAACCCCATTTATTTAGAATGTGAAAATTTATATTTATTTGATAATTATATATATTTAACACAATTTATATATGTTAATTACGTAATTATAATTCAACCACTCAATTTATAGTTTATGAAGGTATATATTTTTTGTGTTAAAAATAAAATCAAAGTCCAATGATAAATTAGAAAAAATAAGGGTCGAATAGTGGCTAGTCCCTACCTTTGTATTATCAATTGTTTATGTTTGAGTTTGTATGTAAGTTTATAATTAATTGTATTTAGATAAAGAGTGTAAAAACTTGTATATAAATTATAATGCATTTAGTTATTAAATTATTAATGTCATCCACTCTTTTTCCATGATTAATGACATATATATATATATATATATATATATATATATATATATATATATATATATATATATATATATATATATATATATATATATATATATATATATATATATATATATATATTATTAATAGTGATACACGTTTCAATTTAGAAAAAAGGAGAGATGTGCTAATTAAATTATTTTTTATCAACAGTTGTTAATTGGAAACATAACATGTTTTTATTAGGATAAACAAAAACATATGCTACATTGTTAGACCATGTGAAAATCATGGGATAGAATAATAAAAAGGCATGTGATAAATACATTACTTCTTATATTGGACTACATCACAGCATTCATGCTATAGTCATGTGCAGGGTCTAGGGAAAAAAATAATTAAATTAATGGAAAGTCATATACAACAAAAAAATTCAATGTAATGTGAAATTAACAAGGTAATCATGTGCCAAGTCCCTATGGGAATTAAAATAGAATTGAATTTTTTTATAAAAATTATGTAAAATAAAATTTGCATGGCACATTTTTCAAGACAAAATACATACAAAGTTTTCAAGATCAAATGGAAATAAATTGTATATCATTGTTTAATATGCTAGTGTGGAAATAAAACCCCCATATTTAAAATATAAGTAAATACGCTCACTATAGAATTGATTATACACCTCTAGTGTTTGAGTTAGCATGCATTACAAGTCATGTTAATAATAAAAATATAGTAATGTTGTTGTTAGGGTTATTGGAAGCCTTGTGATTTGTTACATTTGATGTGGAGTCCAAACTTCTAGAGGCTATAACTTCTGATCCTTAACTCCATTCGATCTTCATTTCCACCAAAATGACCATCGTAGAAAGTTTAATTCAACCATAAACCACATTATCCATTTACATATATTTTTAGAAAATTTTGAAAGCCATAAGTGACCATTTAAGGGTCTAAAAATACATTTTAGTATTTTTTCCAAGAATTTTCTATATTTAAAAAGTCTATTTTTGTATCCAAAGGTAAAATTCAATTGGAATTCATCCATTAGGTTCATTTTAGCATATATAATGGAGATTTTTAGTCTCATCCCTTAAATGCAACACTTCTATAAATAATAGTTGAAAAAACCACTAGAAGTCAAAAGTTACTAAAAATAACAATTTTCACATAATTTGACAACAAACTTGCACATGCATTGTATTTCCAACATCCATTCAAAGTGATGATTTAGTTCTTATATGTGAAAAGTAATACAATCTAGAAAATAAGTAAATAATGTCTACATATGATCAAATTATGGATAATTTTAATATAAATTCCATATGTATCACCTTCGATATTGAACCTCACCATGAAAAAGTGAAAATTGATAAAAACATTGCTCAATAGTTCTAGGTAAACAATCATGAGAAATGTGAAAATATGCTTAGTCAAACCTAGTTGACTAATATAAGGAGGGTAAATAACAAGCTATTCAAAACATTATATAGATCTAAATTTAAGGAAGAACTATAAAATATGATTACTCTTCCGTATAGGGTCATGGGAAATGAATTAACAATTTTTTTTCACTAGTGGATGTGCATGTTCATCAGTATCATCTATTATAAAAAGTAGTTCATTGATTGGGCTTCAATCATTAGTCAAAACATTCATGAGTAGTTGATCAAATTAGAATCCACTAATGAATTTAATATGACCTCATATTTGGTCTATTCTATTACAGACCTAAGACCTTGTCTCAACTTGATTGAAGTCAAACAAAAGGTCCCTGGTGCATCGATATATGACAAATTATCACATCTCTCTCATGAGAAAGGAAGGATTCATTTGAAGAGGGTACACAATGTTTTCTCTATGATGTTAGTTAAATCATTGGATGGAAATATTTCATCTAAGATATCTAATGAGGTAGCTTATCTAATCATGATATATGGGAGTTATTCATCCAGGTTTTAAATTTCCGTTACATCTAGGTTGGTATATTTGAAGGTGTTCCTCTTAAATTTCCAACATATCCCAGTGACAAAATAGTTTTGATTGAGCTTTGTAGGCAACTAAGTGAGGTCCAAAATAGGTATATCAATCAATATATCAAAGGAATACATTTACATATCAACCTCAATTATTTTGTCTAAAAATCAACTATAGATGTGGCTAATATTGAAAATTCATTATTGGACTTTCCAATGCATTCACACATGAGAAGACTTGCTTTTGATATCTAAGGATTTATGATAAATAATCTCAAAACGGGTCTCAATTATCCTCCTAGTCCTGAAATTAAAGAGTATTGGGAATATTGTGAAGATTATTTCGAAGCCAAAAAAAGAGATTGGTCAAGAATGAATTTAAAATAGATGATGGATTTCTTATATGAATGGTGCATAGTAAAGTTTGAAGATGGTGACACTGATGTTGTAGAAGAAATTTTCAATAATAAAGTTCACCTTGTAGCTATTCTTTTGATCAATGGTCAATAAGGGAATTGACAAATATTTCAGAATTCATGCAAACCATTCCTAGAAGATCTATATCTTGGTATGATATAAAAATAAAAGAGTATACTTCAAGAAGTCATATAAAATATGAATAATGTTCAAAATGGATGAAACAAACTTTTTATACTTTAATTACTCAGTATTTGGGGAATAAAATATTCATATGAAAATCCAATTTAGCTTCCACATGAGGAGGATATGGAGAATATCCAAATAGAGACAAGCCTTCTAAATAGACATGTGAAGGTGATTCACCAAGGTAAAATCTTCTAATAAAGAGGCCTACTCCATCGACCACTACAAACATCACTAGGATATTGATCCTTTGGTGTTGAATGATAACACCAATCAATAGTTCTTGGCCTTTGATTCAGGTTTAATACCATTTTTTATTGTTCTTACTCCCATTGAATCTATAGTGCCTTCACCACTTCCATTTTTTCAATCACTTACACCATGTTCATTCCTATTTATTCCTCTGCCTCCACCTCCATCTTTCCCCTTGCAACAAGTTATTTATTATTAATAATTGATTAAACCTAGATCTTATCTTTTATCATCTTTGTGACCTTCTTCCTCATTGAATCATATGGTTTTCCCAAGTATTTAGCTGGTGGCATCATAAGGAGATATGTCTTCTTCATGGATAAAACATGTAGTGGGTAAGAAAGAACCTATAATAACATCAACAAAAATTGATTTTGATGGTGTTTCCAATATTCTATAAATGATTTAAAGGAATAAAAAGGCACAAACTACTTTCAAGATGATGATTGATTCTTTAAGTGCACAATCTATGGATATTTTCCAACATATTGTAAAAAATAATTAGGATAAAATGATTTTGGTTGATTGCAACATCAATAAGATTGATCTTGATGAATCCACTTTTAAAGGAAATATTCACAATTTCAAGGTGACTAAAACCATGCTAATCCAAATGATAGAAGAAGGGATGCAAACTCAAGAATTATTGGAGTAAAAATTATGTATGCTTTTAACATAAATTAAATAGATCTTGAATATAAGTGAGTCCTCTCAGAAAGTGATCTTTGCATCTACACAAATTACCTCCACTATATAAATTCCAAGTTCTAAATTTGAGATTGATAAGGAGATTATTTCCAAAATCAATAAGTATAACAATCATGGTAAGGTCATGGAATCCTAGGTTGAATAATTTCTTATTGATGACATGAAATTCATTGACAAAAATTGGAGAACTTATGATTTGATTAATTTAAGTTAAGTGAAGATCAAAGAATAAACTGTAACTACCAAGAAAGAATACGAGATATGGAAAAACTTGATCATGTACTTGACAAACATGGATTCCATGAACAATAATACTTTGGTCTCTAAAGGTATTATTTACAAAGTTAAGGATAATTATTCATGTTTGTGGTCTTAATGCATGAATTTCAATATTTTTTCTTTAGAGGAAGCTTTGGAGGACTCACAACATTATAAAAAAAAGTTTCAAAAAAATGAAGTTAGATGTATATACCAATATTTGGGCCATTCCTTGTGATTTTTTAAAATGAATATGAATCAATGGCACATACAACTAAAAAATTGAAAGAACAATTTCATAATATTATTAAATAAGAGTTATTTGGAGAAAAGACATTCAATAAAGAAACTTTGAGCAAGCTAATCAATATTCATTGTGGTATAAAATATCCCACTTTAAATTTTCAAAGTCTTTTCAATAAGATTGAATAAGAAACTAACACATCCTATGAGTAGCTCACACATTTGGCTCATACAGTTGTCCCTGCAAGAGAAATAATCATCCAAACTATTCATATATTTAGAATATATTGGCTAAAATCATCACATAAAGAGGAGTCATATCGAGTTTTAATAGTTGAGGAAGATTCTTCCAATAAAAAGAGTCTTTTTCTTCTTGATAACCACTCAAAGTCGCCTTTTCTCTCTTTAAATTTTTATTTCTTCATTGTACTTTTTTTTATTGACAACTAAAAGGTCATATTTAGTTTTTAAAGTCTTTTGGAGAAAAATTCACTATAAAATAAAAATATTTTACTAAAAAAGTATTTATAAAAGTGGTTGTTAGATGGTTATGAGGTGGTTATGCCCTCATAACCTATCAATATAATTTTACTCATTTTAAATAGGATTTTTGACTCATAAAAAAATCTTGGCAAAGGAGAAAGAGGAGATTTATACATTTAACTTAGAGAAGAATAAATAAAATAAGAATTTCATAAGGCTTTGTTCTTTGAATTGTTTTTGGGAAACAATATTTGTGAGTGTGTTCATTCACTTTGATTATTTCCTTTCAAATTTGTTAAAATACTATTGTTAAACTATCAAAATTAACATTTTTTAGCATAAAATTTATTTTGAATCTATGTTATAAATTTTAAATTAGAGAAGCCTTGGAGCAATGGAGAGTAATTTGATTATTTGTTCTCAAAATGATATATAGAGTTGTTCTACAATGTTTCTTGATATGTACAACCTCTGTAGTGTATGCATTTTGCTCATACATCAAAAATATGTCTTTCTTTGGCTTCAATTGAATGTTAAAGGTTTCGAACTCTCATAGTAGATTCCTAGGTTACGTATCATTTATTTGCATTCCATTTTACCTCTTCCATTTTATTCCCTATTTTACACATTCTTTTCTCTTTCTCTCTCCCCAAATTATTTTAATGTTATTTTTATACCACCTTTCTGTAATTTTAGGTTAAAGTATAAAACACTCATAAAGACACATTTTTATTGTAAATATTTTTATTTTCAGTGTTGTCTTTGTTTTTAAATAAATGTAGCTCTGCCTTCAAATATGAGAGTGACTTTGTCCCCACAAAGTTGATCGAAATCCTTGATTTTTCCTCTGATAAATTTTTAGCCAACATGAAGTCAACATATTTGAAAGTAATTTTTCTACCATATCAAGACATGAAATAAATTGTAATAAAGGGTCATGAGTTTCAAGCATTAATTTCATGTAATCAAACATCATATGAGCGAACATAAGAATAGAGAAGAATTTTAAATATAACTTTGATATAATTATGAGATGATATGAAGTGTGTATGCTCTTATACCACTTATATAGGGCCCAAGAGGAACCCCATGGACAACAACACTTAACAAATTCAATGGGTTATTAAAAAAACGTATATTGAATGAGAGAGGCTGAAAGATATGTCAGAGTGCAATGAGAGAAGGGAAAGTTACAAGAAGAAACAATGGATACTAGATTATAATTTTTATGTTATAAGGTTATATTAAGCAATAGTTCAATATAAGATGAAAGATATTGGATGTGTTGTGACGTTTAAATTGTAAAAAGAATGTAGATTTATATTGATGTATGTTACAAGTGTGGAAGATAAAGGATCAATTTCACTGTTACAATAGCTAGGAATAATTGCTTCATAAGTAATCATTATTTTGTCATGTTTAGGTAACACTATTGCATAGCTATGTGAAATAGTACTAAGATTGTAAGAGTTTTAAGGCATCAACGAAGATGAGTTAGGGTGTTGAAATATGACCACGTGTGGTTGGCATGGACCTGAAGTTGTTGGTTAGGTTGATACATTGTCAGAGCAATGTCATTATATTGTGTTGATCGAAATCCTTGATTTTTCCTCTGATAAATTTTTAGCCAACATGAAGTCAAAATATTTGAAAGTAATTTTTTTACCATATCAAGACATGAAATAAATTGTAATAAAGGGTCATGAGTTTCAAGCATTAATTTCATGTAATCAAACATCATATGAGCGAACATAAGAATAGAGAAGAATTTTAAATATAACTTTGATATAATTATGAGATGATATGAAGTGTGTATGCTCTTATACCAAATATATAGGGCCCAAGAGGAACCCCATGGACAACAACACTTAACAAATTCAATGGGTTATTAAAAAAACGTATATTGAATTAGAGAGGCTGAAAGATATGTCAGAGTGCAATGAGAGAAGGGAAAGTTACAAGAAGAAACAATGGATACTAGATTATAATTTTTATGTTATAAGGTTATATTAAGCAATAGTTCAATATAAGATGAAAGATATTGGATGTGTTGTGATGTTTAAATTGTAAAAAGAATGTAGATTTATATTGATGTATGTTACAAGTGTGGAAGATAAAGGATCAATTTCACTGTTACAATAGCTAGGAATAATTGCTTCATAAGTAATCATTATTTTGTCATGTTTAGGTAACACTATTGCATAGCTATGTGAAATAGTACTAAGATTGTAAGAGTTTTAAGGCATCAACGAAGATGAGTTAGGGTGTTGAAATATGACCACGTGTGGTTGGCATGGACCTGAAGTTGTTGGTTAGGTTGATACATTGTCAGAGCAATGTCATTATATTGTAAGTCAATGAAAGTCTTAGATCCTCCTAGATTATTGTTAGTTAACTTACAGATCTTAAAAAATCATCATTATTGATTTATTAAATTATTACACTATTTTTTGTATGATATATAATTTAATTGTTAATTTGTTGAATATTTTTTATTGTATGTGAGACCTTCTTCCCACTTTTATTAATTAAAAAAACTCATAAACTAATATTAATAGCTATTTTCTCCTTTCAATTGTGGAGTAACAGTTAAAAGAGATGCATGTACTTCGTGCAACCCAAATTCAAAATCTACTAGTGATAAATATACCTACAACAAAAAATATAAAATTGATGAATTGGTTAAATGAAAATCGGAAAATTAAAACCCCAACTTATATTCACATTAAAAATGAGCCTACTAATCCCACAACTAAATATATTTAAAGAGAAAGGAAAAACAAACAAACAAAACTAACTTTTATGAGGGATGACAACCCACTAGTAGATAAAAAAGAATGTCTGATAAAGAGTAGAATGTTGCTAGGAACAGAAATGATAAAAGAATAAATCAAAAGAAATAGAAGCAAATGCGTACCTAAAGGCTGTTATCAGTCTGATCATAGTCACCAATGTCAGTTAGTCTACCGACGTTTGTTGTCAAGTCTATCGATGTCAGTTAGTCTACCGACATCGGTGGAGGCAGTGGTCAATGTCAGTTAGGACAATGGTCTGGGACAGGTTCTAGACGGGTTTATGGTCTATGGATGGGTCTGAGAAGGGGTCTGGGAGTCTGTGCAGGGTTTGAGAGTCTGTTGCAGTAGTGCGGGACAATGGACAGAATGTCAAAAAGGGACAGAGGGGTAGAGGAGGCCTTTCAGCGTCTTTGGGAAGGGCAGGTCAGGTTTGTGGTCTGGTTGATAGTCTGGTTGATGATGGCTAAGTCTAGTTCATAGCACTTAGAAGTAATAACTAGAAAACATGATGAAAACACAGAGGAAATACTTACCTTTGGCTTGCTGAAGAAGGAGTGTTGTAGATTGGTTATACCTGTTGCTGATGCTACTGGTGTGGAAAACTTGTTACTGATGTAGAGGCCCTGTTGTTGATGCTTGTTGTGTGTACTTGAGAGAGAGAGAGAGAGTGAGAGGTCTGATGATTGGAAGGATTAATGGATTGAGGAGTGAAAGATCAGATAGTCAAAGATTGAAGGATCGGATTGTGAAGATGCCAGATTGAAGATTGAAGATCAGATTGAAAGAAGGTCAGATCTACATTTTGGAGGTAGAATGCAATTTTGAAGGCAACCAACACTAGCAATACCGTCGATGTCGGTCGACAGTTGACCGATGTTGGCAACTGGAAGGCAGGAAAAAGGCTAAAAATAGCCTTTTGTCTATTTTTCCAAATGCCGGGTCAGCGGGTCAGGGGAAGAAACGATCGAAGGTGGATTAAAATGGATGAGAGGATGAGTGGGAGAATGAGAAGGGGGTCTAGGCATTAATATTGGCCATGGGGTAGTGGAGGGAATCCAAGGAGAGGCATCTTAGGGTGATGAGGTGTCATGAGAGAGAGAGGGAATTATTAATTTAAAATAGATGATTATTTTAAATTAATAAGACATAGGTTAGGCATGGTTAGAAGTGGAAAGGGACCAAGGGGGAGGATGACCAAGGGAGTAGACATGATTTCAGTGTCTACATTTGCCCCTTTTTGTCTTGTTGGTTGTTTTAGATGAACTACAAGATAAAAATAGGAGTTAAATGCCCCAAGTATGGGATGAGGTCTTTTCATCTTGTTGGTTGTTCTAGTGAACTGCAAGACAAAAATGAATGTTGGTTGCCCTGATTATGGGATGAGGTATTCCCCCTCAAAGCAGGAGTCGAAGGAAGGGAACCTGGAATCGGGTGCTGATTTGACAGAGAGTGGATGAAAATGGTGAAGTTGGGGTGTGAATGCTGTAAAAGTTGTGATTGCATGTATACCACTTCACGGGATGGTCAGGTTAAATTGTCGCAGGTTGAGGGTTGAGGAGTGCCAAAATTGAAATAACTAGGCCCCAGCATTTGGTCGTAGCTGATCGGGTTATTCAATCTAAGCTATAGCTCCAATGGTCGTCGTGCCCCAAGTATCTCGGGCTCAGGAAGTGCTCTTGGAAACATGAAAAATGTCACAAGTAGTGTGGATCAACTTGCTTGTAATCCTATACTTGTGAGGGTTGAAAATATGGGTTGCAGAAAATTTTGCTAACCATTTGTGTGGTAGCATACATACAATAACAACCAAGGCAACGTTGTCTTGGAAGCGGTCAGAGTCAGAGGAGATAGGCGTGATCTACATGGTCTGAGGAGATAGTCACAATCTCCAAGGTCATTGGTTGAGGATGGACTGAGATATAAGTGATCTCAAGTGACGGGTGTTGATAGATGGTCCATTAGATGGATGGACGAAGGAATGGCCAAGCTAACCTCAGAAGACCCTGTGTCAATTGAGTGCTACCTACATAGCCCCTGTCGTTAGGGCCTTAGACCAATGTAGTTCAGACTGGTTGATAAAGTAGTCGATATTTAATTTTGGTCAAGTCAAGGTAATGGTCAAAGGTGATATGGTTTGTCCATCAGATAGACAAACAAATGGATGTGGTTGAGCTAACCCTAGAAGATGTCATGTCATCTGGGTGTTGCCTACATAGCCCTTGGTCGTTAGGGCCTCAGACCAATGTAGTTCAGATTGGTTGATAAAGTGGTCGATATTTAATTTTGGTCAGGTCAAGGTAATTGTCAAAGGTGATATGGTTTGTCCATCAGATAGACGAACAAATGGATGTGGTCGAGCTAACCCTAGAAGATGTCATGTCATCTAGGTGTTGCCTACATAGCCCCTGGTCGTTAGGGACTCAGACCAATGTAGTTCAGACTAAGAGCCAAAATGGTTGATGATTGGGATGGCGACGAAAACGTGTTTAATATGAGTTCTCTATTCTCACACACTTATTTACGCATTTTGAAAAGTTGAAAAAACTCGGAAGAGTTTGCATGCATACTTTCGTATAATTAAGTTATAATATTAAATGCACATAGTCAAAAGTCACGAAAAACGAAAGACAAAAATAAAACTGTCAATGAATCCATCCACGAATTCGACACGCATAAAAAAAAGAAAGTCAATTAACAATCAATGAATCGTATTTTGCCGTAAAAGACGAAAAAGATATCGTATTTTGCCGCGTCAATTAATTGAGTACATTCTGGATCCTTCCGTTATCGTTCGCGGGATTTCAAATTCGTCGGTCTCCATTTAAGGGCTTATTCCTTTAAAGCATTCAACACCGCATATCTCCTATACCAATTCCAAATTTCCGTGCTATCATTTAGCGATGAAAGAAGGGCAAGAAGAGGTTGCTTATCATCGTCGACCAACTGCTCCTCCAAACGTGTTGACGGCTACGATATTGCGGTTTCGACAGAAGTGGAATCGGCAAATCGTGTTGATGACAGAGCTGATTGCGGTGATTATGAAGGAGCAAGGATTTCAGGAGAATATCATGGGGAAGAGAATTCCGATGAGATTTTCAGTGGAGGTGGCGTTTTGGGAAACCATAGCTGCATTTGTAATTTGGATAGGGCGCCTACGAGCAATGAGGTCTGGGAAGAGTTTTAATGGCGAGGATGACGATCCGTATGAGATAGACAAGTGGGTGTTGGCAAGCGGAGAGTACTAATATGTAGATGGAATGTTGTTTTAAAACAATAATGTATATAATATCTGTAAAATGCTTAATACAGATTGAGCTATTGTCAAATGGTCTGGTATTTCCCTCTTCCCATACTTACAAATTCGGATATGCATTATCTATATGTCTACTATCGTCCGTTTTATGATGGCATTTCTACTGTCAAACTGGGCTTCAAATCAGATTTGAACAGGCGCCACGCCATTAACCATCCCTTATTGCATTTTATGACGTGGATAGGCTTAACGTGCAATTGTGGCAATGCTCTGGTTGAGAAGTGTAATATCACGAAATGTCATTAAAAATGGTTGATTATAAATTTGAAATTAATTTAATTGGTAATTAAATATCAAGATATTTAAAAATAAATAAAATTTGAAAACTATTATTTATTTATTTATTTACCAACATAATAGGATGATTAAATTGAGGGCATCTGTCATTCTAAAACAATAAATTTTTAAAGTTCAAAGAATAATATTATTTATAATTGTAAAACCTTTCAATAAATAATATTATAAAATAAATTCAAAATGAATATTTAAAATATATATATATATATATAAGTAAGCAAAGACAACTTTATATCTTTTAGAGATTAGATTTGGAGCAGTTAATAATAATTTATGTTCTAATAATCTATAAGATTATCTCAATCTGTATCTTGAATGAAAACATCTCAACGCATTATTACTTTCCCTCTCATGTATATTAATTTCCACTTTATCATCAAAATTTATTAGCTTCCAAAAAAATTTCCACAGTAACCTTGTGACTACAAGTATCCATCGTTACGTTTGCTTTATTATCACATTTTAATCGAACCATTTCGACCAAAGTGTAATTAATGGAGGGTAAACACAGTCGATAATATAATGTTGGTATACATTTTTTATATGAAATATTAGACAAATAAACTAATATATGCAAATGTACAAATATCTTAATATGATTGGCTTTGAAGGAGCTAAATTGATTACACGAGTGGGAGGTAGGGGGGAGGGAGCAGGGAATGATTAATTTATCGAGGGTTTGAAGATGTCTAGAGGAGCGTGGGAAGCTTGTAAATAAGAATGATTTAGAAGTGGAAGATTCTAAAGAGGATCGAGATGGAGGAAGAATCCAGAAAAGATGGTTCTGGAATTGAACCATAGTTTTAGGTGGAAATAATTATTAAGTTAACATTATTCAAGCATTTCTCCTTGATAATTTTTATTTAGGTTGTAAGATTTTAATATTGGTCTCGATAATTTGGTGTGATTAGGTATTTATTTACAAAGTATATTTTAGACCTAAGCTTTCATATGTACTTATTTAAGAGGAACATCCATAACGTATGATACATTTCAAAATTTAATAAACATAATTATAGATAATATTTTAGTAAATATATTTGCAATTGGTATTTTGTCCCATAAACTTTAGCTCCACCACCTTTTCATGTATTGATTCGTGAACAAAGTGATGATGCACCTCAATAATTTTATGCTACCTTGATAGTGTTCTAAATGTCACATAATATACTAATTTCAGGGTTTTGTTGTAGATAAAATTCCTCAAGAAATCTTCTTAGCCACATAGCTTGTTGAGGTGTCTTCGAAGAACCAAAATATTAAGCCTCTATAGATGAGAGAGACATTGTAGTTTGCTACTTACTTCTCTATGATATTGATCCTAAACCAAGGTGAAATACATATCCCGAACTTGATTTTCTATCATCTACATCAATATTATCTGAATTTGTATAACACACTAAGGTAGGTTCACCTCTTTATTTATATTCAATTAAAAATTGATATGTACCCCATTTATATATAACCAATCAATGAGAAATTTGTGACAAAAAATAATGGAATAACTAACCAATATAGTATGTAACAAGTCCAAGATAACCATCTTAAGATTAATATCTTTATTTTTTTTCAAATATCTCTCTCCTACCCCATCTTGCCCTCCCTCACACACACTAACTATATCTCCTCATTCTCTCTTTCCCCTCTCCCCATCCCTCTCCCTCTCCCCCTCTCTCGCCTTGTCCATCTCATTATCACTCCTTCCCTCCTATTATTGAAATATTTACATCCACTTAGGCAAACTATTTTGAAAAGTGTCCTTCATTTTTACATTAATTTGATATATTTATACCCCCTAGGAAAATTATATAGCTTGAAACACTAGTGACTAGATATGCTTTGGAGTCATGTTAAATTTATTTTATAAAATCACAAACCAAAATTTTAACTTTGGAAATGTTTTGGTATTAGCAGAGTGAAAAATATTGGTAGAATTAGGAAAAAATAATTTGAATAACAAAAAATGAAGGTGATGGAAATATAAACAATTCATGCTCAAATTATTCAAAACCCTCCTCTACCAAATAATCCCGATGAACCTACATTTAATGTTAAAAATACAAGGCAAGTTGGAAGCTTTTATGAGAAGTTACTAGCATTATCTTTTGAAGCTTGTTTTTCCTTTGGATTTGTTTGAACTATGAGCATTGGTGAAGCTTCTAACGGTTTTGTGAACTCTCCACAACATTAATTTGAAAGGGTTATGTATAGTTACATTTGATAGATGTTTTACAATGGTCATCAAAGGTTATGGAGGAGGAAGATTGTAATCTTTACGAGTTTGTAAAAATTAGTTCTCTCTTTTAAATTTAACATTACTTTGAATGTTATAAGATATTTTTAATTTTATGTTTGGATGTTATTTGATTCTTACATCAATGTTTTTTTATTACTTATAAAATCCATTTGAAAATCATAATATTTGGGGCATACTCTATAGTTTGGAGGAGGTTTTTTGTTTTACTAAAATGATTTTTGAGCCAAACACAATGGTGAAACTACAATGAGGCCATTTATCAATAATCAACAATCATTTTATGGTGATATTAATGGAGTCGTCAGTTAAAGTGGTATTTGACAAACCCAGATATGCACCTCGATATTAATCATTCTTTCTCTATTGATTAAGGCCATATAACAACAATCAAAGACAATTTTTTGGTGAAAGCAATGTAACCATAACCCAATGTGGTATGTGATAAATTAAAGATAGGGATCTTGAGATAGATATTTCTAAATTTTTCAAATCTCTCTCTCTCTCTCTCTCTCTCTCTCTCTCTCTCTCTCTCTCTCTCTCTCTCTCTCTCTCTCTCTCTCTCTCTCTCTCTCTCTCTCTCTCTCTCTCTCTCTCTCTCTCTCACACACACACACACACACACACACACACACACACTTATTGTCCTTCTTAATCTCTTCCCCCTACTCTCTCTACCCATCTCCATCTTTCTCTCATCCTCTCTACAATTCTCTCCTTGCCCCTATCCCTTGTATTTTTTTTCTCCCTCTCTCCCTCTCTCTATCCTTACCTCTTTATACATATTGCTACCTTACTTCCTTCCACCCTTTCCCAACCCCCTCTCTCTCTCACACATGGTCTAAAGGGTAGACCAATGACTAGGTGGAATATATGAAATGGTGAGTGGTATATAAATCCAAGTAATTTTGCATATACCATTTTCCATTCTAGAAATTTTGTTTTGTGAATATTTATATACTATATTTGATGTCGTTAATTTATTTTTGAGTTGAATTTTAATGTGTATGTAAAGAATCATAGGTTTGTTTGCTATATTATTAATCCAAATTAATACTTCTATTAACCATATATTGAAAAAATATAATCTACATATGGTCTCATCATCTATGAAAGTATGTTTGGTAGTTTATTTTACTTATTCCATGTGATTGATGAAGACCTAGCCTTTTTATAGCTCATAAAAAATATATTCCAAGAGAATAATTTGTTTCTCTCATTTTCTTAGTAGACACTCATACAATTTCTTTAAAATCAATATGTTTATTGTTCAGATAAAACTTTGTTCATCTATCAAAATTTATGATCTTAATTCTTTCCAAAACACTATTTTGTTATTAGAAAGTGGTCAAAGATAGGATTGGATCAAGGTTAGATCTCTCCTCAGAATCATAAAAATAATTAGTTGTACCCTTAATTTTTCATAGTAATATGTTTTTTGATGGTAGGTAATCTTTTTATAATTTTAAACATAGCTCCATGAAAGGTTTAACACTACCCCTATGTGAATGCAATAATAATATTTTATTTATCTTAATTTTGTTATTGGCACTGATATCAATTTTTTTAAATCAATAATTTTTTCTTCTCAAAAACTTTTGTACGGGTCTATTACTACATGATTACATTAAAATCATAACCATAAAATAAACCTATAAATTTTATCAGCTTGAAATCCTTAATTAAGGATGCTCTTGGTCTAATGTTAAACTTGTTCACATAACTGATGAGCTCACACATAGATTAATTTGTTGGTGGATTTGAGAGAGAGCCAAATAAATTACACACATGATTTTTTTTATTGTATTACTTACACACATGGAGCAAAATAAATACAGGTAAGATGTAACAGAAGATAGGAGATAGGTCTGGACAAACTGGGGAAAATAGGTGAGAACATCAAAGAATTTGGGGATGTATAAATCAACAACTAAAAATAATGTAATATCACTAACCATGTACCGGCAATGCTAACATTTCCCTCCTTATTACATTAATTTTACAAACATCATATCCTTGATAGTTGACCCTGCGCCTTAATTCAAACATGGCAAAAATGTTTCACACTCTCCGCATACCCTGCTCACCTTTGAGGTGGCATGCCACCTCCATGGCTTCATGGTCTTGGTGTCATGTTGGTTTTTTTTTGTAGCTTGACCACTAACCTGGAAGTGACAGGAGTACATCTCTCTGCTGCACACCTTCGGCGATTTCTTGGATTACCACAAATCCATATGGTTCTCTGTTGTAGCTTGACCATGAATCTGGAGGTGAGAGAAGCTCTCGATTGTTTTATACACTTCGATGGTTTCTCAGATTTCCACAAACCCTTTTCCAAGAACCAAACGCTACTTTAGTGCTTTTGCTTCCCACAATGTTCTTCATCAGGAGGTACCAAACTAGATAATGATGTCGAATCTTTTATTGAAAACCACACAGCACAATCACACTGCATACAACATAAAAGAAACACACTAAAAAAATGTCACCAAAGCAATTATGCAACCTTGTCCTAGGCGACTCACGAGAGGACGCCGATTGTCTTCCAGCCTCCGTATATCCTCTAGCCTCCAATTGATTGTTGTTTATTCAACGGATTTGGCTTTGAGACTCAATTTTATAATGATGAACATTGTGTACCAATGATATTACATCCATACAATTTTTTTGACTCTATATAATACAACAAACATTTTAACAAAACAATTTAACTCACATAATAACTTTTGACTCATTATTTTTAAGAATACTCTTTTGACGATCTAAAATAGACATAATCTAAAAAGACTTAACAAAATAATAAAACTTGACTCAATTTTAGATTTTGACATTAAATCTAAATATTGACTATATAACTTTTTGACTTATAAAAATAGAAACACTATAATAACTTATTATAGCCGTCATCCAATGACTCATTATATGACGTAATAGCTAATATTAAAGAAAACTAGATGATTTCGATTCCTAAAATAATAATAATAATAAATTCTTAAAACCCGTGACTTTTTACATGGATAGACACAAATGAAAAACTATAAACTAAACTTTGAAAAAAAAAACGCTTTTAACATGACATTTAGACTAACCCCAAGCTTAACATGCACGGACGATGGAAATGCTGCCGAATAGAAATACATTTGAAGGAAGCAAATACACAAATATCAACGGCGTTTAATTTGACGATATAAATGAAGTTGTACTCTCACGCAAATTTGTTATGAAGTGGACTGCGTTCGAACTGCAAGTTTTTCTGGACACTTTGATGTTTTGATAGACAGACCAAACACGAGATTACAAGTGTACAACCGAGATATTTACTGCAGACACATTTAATGCACATATCTGGATTGATCAAGCGATGCATGAATAGATCAACGAAATTCAGATCCTTCTTCAGGCTGATAATGACGCATCCAATCCAACTGTACAAATTCGAACAAATCTGCTGATATTTAGATACGTTTGAAGGATGCTCCACTTGACATGTTGAACGAAATAAGACTGCAGATCGAATATTATATAGAGTTTTCACGTCCACAGCTAGTCTGAGGTATAGGCATGAAATAAGCTACAGATATTCATCCAGACTTGGCTCTCTTCTATGATGGGCGTTGAGTCTTGGTTGGCTGCATTGCACAGATCGCAGCTTATCAGGCTTTTCCTGCACCGTGGTCCGTAAATCTATCAATCCGGGGCAGTAAACAAAAGAGTGTGGATGCCCCTTGATCACAAATTAAAAACCCATAGCTGTCTTAAAATCCTGCTCTCATACCACACTGTTGGCGGATTTGAGAGAGAGCCAAATAAATTACACACAGGATTTATTATTATTATTATTGTATTACTTCCACACACGGAGCAAAATAAATACAGGTAAGATGTAACAGAAGATAGGAGAGAGGTCCGTACATAATTTTTTTTCAATATTCTATTAATGATATTTATTTTCAAAGTTTTGAAATATTGATGGATTTCATAGGAATTCACCTAGATAAATGATCCTTGCCTTCCATACCTAATTACGATGGAATTTACAAATTTGATACAAGGTCAATGAATTAACTTTATATATGTATAATATTTATTTATTATACACATTTGATTTTGTTATTTATATTTTTGTTTGGTAAAAATTAAATTGAAATTTAAATTCATGGTCTATTTTAAGGTGTTTGAATATGTTAAACTGAAATTGTTTTGAGCAAATTTATTTGTAAAGATTTCGATGGAATAGTTCATAGGTTTTTTGAAAGGCGACCAATATAGAATAGTTATTGATCCATCTAAAATTATTAATCTTTATTGAATCTATGTTTGGTAATTATTGCAATATATAAAACAAGGGAATGGAGTGCCAAGTCCTAATGGGGCAATAACTTTGAACATTTGTACAATGTTGATTTTTTGGAAAATATTGAATTTCAAAACAATAATATAAGTCGAAGTCATCATGGCTTAGATTTAAAAACTTGTTAAGACCCAATTTGAAAGAGCCTCACTCTCCATATTATACTCATTGATAAACAACAAATTATCCTTAAATATCTAAAATCTTTGATGTTTCTCATCCAGGGCATTGTAGTCTTACCGTGCTATGCAATCCATCGTTCATAGAGATTTATGGTTTTATCATTTCTACTCGTATCATGATTTATTACCAAAACAACCACATAGTAAACTAAGACATGTAATAACACAATGTCCATAATCATATTCATGGGTGATAGATCTCTAGAGACAATAAAACATGAAATTGAAGAAAAAGAAAAAATCAGAGCACAACAAGAGAGTAAGTTTGGTACCATAATGCAAAAGCATGGAGAATTAATAGCCTTGCCAAGTTGATAAAAGAATAAAATAATAAAGATAGAAAAGAAAATAGTGATTGAATACACAAAGTTTTGCTTGATTTCACAAGGCAACAATAGACTTTAATTTAGTGTATTTCTTAAGGTGTACATAGGCTGACAAAAACTTCTCCAAATTATATACTTTTACTAAATAAAAAGATTGAAAACATTAATCCTACAATGATTACTATGCATACAAATACAAAACATTTTGTAAAAATCAACCGATAGAAAGATGATGAGAAGACAAACACTTGGCTTGAAAAGAGGCACAAATTTGTTGGGAGAGGATGAGATGGAACAATAACATTGAGTTTAATTATATGAGAAGCATTGAGCACATTAAATGCAAATGAAATGTTTTCCACTACCGAATTAAATGTCTATGACAGTGAGAATTAATTGAAATGTCATGTCAATAGTTAAGTAGTTTTAAGAGCTAGCAGGTGCAAACAATAGTCATATTTATTAGTATAATTTTTGGATTCCTTGTTGGGTATGTAGAGTGTTTTCCTCTCTTAGTAATCTTCATTTTTTGTAAATTTGAAACATAATTCCCTTTTATCTGAATAACATTTGTAAGAAGCTTAAGAGTATGAGCAAAAACATTTTACAATCGTAAATTAAATTTAAGCATGTGAAAACATATGTAGTTTCAATTTTCAAAGCCAATAATGTAATAACTAATGGGGGGCTAAAATAAAAGCTTTTATGACTTTATTTTCCTTTAATAATTTCATACTAAAATACAATTTAGTTGACAAAAACAAAATCTAAAGATAAAGATAACTGAGAAGGAATAAAACCAAGTAAACTTTAAGATCTCTCTTGGTAGTAAGATTTATAGTAGCTATAGCCATGTTGTTTTTAAGGAACACATCTTATAATTTTAGGAGAGATACATCAACATATTTTAAGAAAATATAAATAGTTAGGGTAATATACCAGATGCAACAACATCATAGAAATTGTAAAATAATTAAGACTGATATATCAGAGTTATGAGCCTCACATAGTAAAACAAATAGTCCAATATATCAAAATCTCCCAAAAAGAACAATAATAATTTGTGCAATAAATAAAGGGGAAAAGAATTCAAACCTAACTTTTGTCAAAATATTCTTCTTCTTCAGGGTTTCTATTTGCATCCATTTTTTCAAGGCCCTAGTTTCTTGGAAGAGAAAGACCCCAAAATAATTTTAGAACCACCATATCTATATTTTATCTACAAAATTCTAAAAAGATTTTTATAAAAATAGTTTAAAATATACTTTCTGAACCATAAGAGAAAAATATAATTTTTTTTGAACCACCATAATAATAACACATAACAATATTTAGATCTCAATATAAATATTCCTTCAAATTTACTTATTAATACCAACAACAATAAAAATAAATCTTGGCATATAAAATGGAAACAAACATTCCATGCCTAGAGGCAACATGAGATGTAGTCTAGATATATGAGGGGAACAACTTAAGAAAAACTTTGAAGCATAGTTAATCCAAATTCAAATTCCTTAGATGTGAACTATTTATTTAAATTAGGCTATTCTTTTAAACAACAAGGGAATGAAAGATCACAACGAAATCATAAAGAAAATATGAGATAAGATATAGAATATTAGATTTGACATTTGTACGTATAAATATAAATAGTGAATATAAAAATAATCTAAGTCTATTCTCAATACCTACATAAAATGATGGTGTCTCAAACCCTGATATTAAATAGTGGGGCTAATGATGGTTTCATAAATTTTAAACCTGATCCAAATAATGGTTATCTGATGACCTCAATCACTTATAAAAAATAATGGATTGGTTTACACTCTTACCATCTGTAATTTATTGTAGTCCTATTTAAGATTCACATGATTTATGACTAATTTTACTAGGTCTTCCTCACCGTCTGCTCCTCACTTGTTGGACATATTTGGCTATGAGATAGAATGGAAGAGATCAAAGGGATTTCAGCAAGGAGAAAGAGATATAGAAGTGTCGAGGAGGTGTAGATGTTTTTTTATTTCTAGAGAGTGAAGATATTTGTGAAATTATAGATCAGTAACACTAAATGTAGATGTTGATGAATCATGTGGAAGCACATGGGTAGGTTGGTGGGGATTGTGATAAGAGGTAACCCTATTCATAAGATCTACCTCATTAAAAGTTTGATATATTATTTTAACAATGATGTTTGGGTGGCACTATCAAGTCATTCATATCCCTTAATTTTTAATTACAACCTACTTAATAAAAAGAATTCCAAAAATTTATTGGCATTTATATTGTCTGATTTAATGGTAATAGCCTCTAGGAAAGTTAAAATAACTAATACTCTCAAAGCACTATAGATATAGAAAAAATCATGAATTCCATGCTCAACATGAAAATTTGATTCCATTATTTTACATACAAATTATACCATGGTTACCATGTTCAAAATATTCAGTAAGTAGGTAAAAGTTCAAGATTTTGATAAAAATTTGGACTTAAACATATAAAAAATTATTGACCACTAAGAAGAATCATAAAATTCCATACATAATAAAATAATGACCAAAATTAATTATCAAACATATTGTATATTGGATATTGTGATTGATTCACTTGGGCATATGTGGCTTAAGAAGAATCGAGCCTTGATGAATGTGATTTCAAAAAACATATCTAGCTAAATGATGTTCCTCCTAAATAATTTCAGTGATATTGATATATTCATATATTTTTATCTCAAAATTAAACTCCAATTTGTATCTAGTTGGCCAAACAAAGACCTAACTAGCTTCATATGCTGAGCTGCATGCACAAGACAAGCTCCTCAATGTAAACCACAAATAGTCTGGGCAAGTTGATTCAGGAATATTTCAATAATTTTTATAGCATTTAAGATTGAATTCAAACTAAAATTTATGGTATAAGTAAAACTAGGTTTATGAAATACTGATAAAACTAGGGAAAGATTGAAATCATGGATCTAACAAACTAGTTAATTGGTAGAATAATGCAGCAGATAATTCTTTTATTGATATTTGAGAATATGGAATGAGATAGCATCATTTAAACCTATGCTCATCTACTACCAATAAGTGTACTATCCTTCCCTTGTAACCAAAAACCACTGCCACTATAATCATTAAGACCAGGTTATCATGTTGTGCATCATGCATGATAGCATATAAATTGTAGGTTGGATTTGATTGTTGTGAAGAAGAAAATAACATATAAATTAATTAGTGAGTCATAGCATCTCAAATAATAATATTATATTTCATTAGTTAAGAATCTTGTAACTTTCTTATATAAACGTTTGCATATTTCTCTATGCGTGAAATGATATCAGTCAAAGAAGGAGAGAATAATAACATGTTAAAGTTTTTTTGAATGATAATAATCCCTCCCTTTGGGATTAATAAAATAAAACTTTTATATGCCTATAATGTATTATTTTATGAACCTAATTCAACATTTTTGATGGAAATGTTTTGGTTCCCACAATGACATGTGTACCTTGTGCCACAATGGTAAGTTTATTCTATAAATATTTATTTCCTTGATGAGACATTGTTACCCTTGATAATATGTTGTGTTGATATATCATTAACCCAAACTAATGTTTCATAGATTTAACAATTTTCTAATCCAACAACAAAATAAATATGGAACAAAAACTTTAATACCACACTTCACAAGGAAATAATAATTTTCACTTGTTACAAGGTCTCTTAAATTCATGCAACATAAAATAAGGAAATTTTTATAAAGTGTGATTATGCTCCATTAAAAAATATAATATTGGCATATTTTTATAAAAAATATTTAATTGAAATTGATTTATTGCAGGGTTCACCAAAAATCATTTTTTATTGAGTCATGTGTGTTAAAAATGTTTTAATATTTAAAAAAAAAACATTCCACTTTAATGTGTGTTTCCTTTGGTATTATATTTTTATCTTTATCATGTACTTTAGAAAATAATAATGATTTTAAATATTCAATTATGTTATATGGTTTTAGGAATAAAACACTTCTAAATCTAGATCTACTATTACCATAAACCAGATCTAAAACTATGCAATAAAATGCATCACAGAAACATTCCTTAATTCATAATTAATATGAAAGCATAAATGAGAACAAGATAAAAATAACATAGATAACACAGATCTAATATGGTTCACCCAATGTGGGCTATATCCACCATTGAAATTTCTCAAATAAATTGGTAATATAAAACAAAATTACAATGAAATCTCATAGAGATAGAAAATTTTCATGTAGAAATTTTTGCACAAAAAATTGCACTTTCACTTGCACCTGCATAATGTTGTATCTCATAAGTTTCTAAACCACACCCTATAATGAACACCTACACTTTGTAAAATATCTACACTTTGACTCTAATCCTCAAAGCCACACCCTGCAAATAGACCATTAACCTCTAAAGGCCACACCACACCCTGTATATATAAGAAAATGAATAAAATCTACTAAAAGAGGAGAAAATGTGTAATGCTTATCCAAGACAAGCATTATCCAACATGTGACAACCTATTCCCACCTCATCAATCCTATCTAAAATGTCTCCCAAGAATAAATTTGCCTTATTTTTCTCCACCTTCTAAGGGCACATTTTCCCATGAACATGTGATCACAAACAACTCCACTCAACAAGGAAAGAGTTTCCTTTTCCAAAAAATAACTAGCTTACTCAAAACAAGGAAGTCAAAATGGGAAAAGGCATCTAAAAACTAACTCTATGAAATATGAAATATGAAATACATAGAAATTAGGAATATTCCACTCACATACGGAGAACATGAAAATTATGCCCCCCACATTTTTGGAGCTCTTTAGGCCCCCAAAATTTATTCCTATGGTCATGTGATATCCCCAAAAGGCTCCACACTCAAAAATCTCTCACTTGGAGACCGTTTATACTGAACAGAATCTATCACTGCTCCATGACCCCTAAGGCCAACCAAATATGAACATAGTCTCAACTTATTCAATGCGACCACCTTGGTCATCATATCCAGAGGATTCTAGCAAATATGAATCTTCTCCACCTCCACCAAGTTCTCTTCCAAATCTATCTTAACGAAGTGATAATGTAATTGAATGTGTTTCATCCTTGAGTGGAAAGTGGAATTCTTTGTCAAATGAATAACACTATGAATATCAGTGTGTAGTCTCCTAACTTCTTGCTCATGCCCCAACTCTCGAAATAACTCTTGTAACTAAATCATCTCCTTGCCAGCCTCCACGGAAGTAACATACTCTGCCTCTATGGTTGACAAAGCCACAACCTTCTATATCCTAGAAATTGAACTAACCACTATATCTCTAATAGTAAATATATATCCTATCATACTTCTCTTTCTATCAATATCCCCTACCATATCTGAGTCCACATAACCACAAAAAGTGGTATCTGATCCACCATAACATAATGTAACATCAATGGTTACTCTCAAATACCATAGAATCTATTTCACTACTTGCCAATGCTCATAACCTAGATCACTCATATACCTGCTCACAACTCCTACTACTTGGGCAATATCCATCCTAGTACAAACCATGGCATACATCAAGCTACCAATTGCAGATGAGTATGGTACCTTGGACATCTTAAGCTTTTTAGCTTCCATCTTGGGACATTACTTCTTTGATAATCGTAAGTGGCTTGCTAAAGGAATACTGATAGATTTAGCATCCAATCATGCTAAACCTTTCCAAGACTTTCTTCACATACTCTGATTGGGATAAGATCAAATTCCTCTCCTTCTTGTCATGATAAATTTTCATACCAAGGAATTACTTTGTATCACCCAAATCGTTCATAGAAAATGAGTCACAAAGCTATTTTTTGAGCATATGAATATGTTGTAATTTCTTTCCTGCAACTAACATGTCATCGACATACAAACATAATATAATAAAAGAACCATCATCAAAATATTTGGTGTACATGCAATGGTTGGAATGACACTTTTGATATTCTTGTTCTAACATAAAAAAATTAAATTTCTTGTACCATTATCATGGAGCTTATTTCAAGCCATACACGATCTTATTTAGTCTTCACACATAGTTATCCTTCCCTTTGACCTCATAACCCTGTGGCTGTTTCATATACAACTCTTCATCTAAATCACCATGAAGAAAAAAAATTTCACATCTAACTGTTCTAAGTGGAAATTCTCAACTACAACTAAACCAAGAATAGTCCTAATAGAATTTATTTTTACAACAAGAGAGAAAATCTCATCAAAATCAATACCTAATTTTTTTGCAAACCCCTTCACCACCATCCTAGCCTTATACCATTTTCTCCCTTCATCCTCTTCTTTGATTCTAAAGATCCACTTGTTCGACAATGCACTCTTGCCCTTGCGTAGTCTAACCAAATCCCATGTTTGGTTCTCCATGAGAGATCTATGCTCTTCATCTATGTCTTGTTCCCATCTCAACTTGGCATCTACCTGCATTGATTCCTTATAACACTCTGGCTCTCTATTTTTAACGAGTAATAAATAATTCAAAAAAGGAAAAAAATGTGCAGGTGCTCTTCTTACCCTAGAAGATCTTTTTACCATAGGAGTGTAGGGTCCTTGCGTAGAAAGTTCTTGAACTAAATCCTTAGATACTTTGTTATGTGCAATGTCATCCAATACTATGTACACTTTCTATTCTTGATCTTGTTATTATAACTGATATTTATGCATGACTTTTTCATTGACTAAAATATTTTCTTATCTTTAATGATCCATAAATGGAAACCAAAGTCATCCTCACCATAACTAATAAATGTGCATTTCTCTGATTTAGCCTCTAGCTTTGTCCTATCCACTTTTTTGATGAGATAAAATGCTACACATCCAAAGACTCTAACAAAAGAATAATCAACATTCTTACCAGAATAAGCTTGTTCTGAAATGCCTCCATCCAAAGGCATAGAAGGTCCTCTATTAATTAGACATACTACCGTGCTAACTAATTCAGACTAAAACTATAAAAGCAACCCTACATGTAACCTCATACTCCTAGCACATTTCATTATTGTTCTATTCATCTTTTCAAATACCCCATTCTACTGTGGATTTCCTAGAACCATCTTTTGCCTATGGATTCTATTGTTATAACAATAATAAAATAAAGTATTACTAAAATACTCACCTCTATTATCTTATCTGAGACATTTCAACTTCAGACCTATTTCATTCTCAACCAAGGCTTTCCACTTCTTAAAAGTGTCAAATACATCATATTTTTTTTAATGTAATAAGCTCAAACTTTTCTAGTTACATCATCTATAAAAGTAACATAATAATTGGATCCACTAATAGAGGATACCTGAGATGGTCCCCATACCTCTGAGTGCACTAGATCTAACTTGTGATATTTATTTATGGGTCTAACCTTTAGGACCTTAACCCACTTCTGTTTCCCATACACACAATTCTCACAAAATTCTAGATCTAGATCTTTCAAATCAAGCAACTTATCCTTTAAGATCTATATGCCCTTATGGCTCATATGATCGACCCTGTGGTGCCACATAATTGCATCTCCATATGCATTAACTAAATCAATATAATCAACACTACTAGTCAAATATAAAGTACCAATTTTTTTTACCTCTCATGATCACAAGAGCACCTTTGGTAACTCTCCAAGAATATGTAGTAAACAATACTGAACATCCTTCACTACCCAATTGCCCCATTGAAACTAAATTCCATCTCAACATAGGCATGTGTCTAACATCCTTAAGGATCTATGTGTTCCCATTCTACATCTTATGCTAAAAACACAACCTTTCCCTACCATCTCACTTGGTTCATCATCACCAAGATATACATGTCCTAGATTCTCTTAAACATAATTAGTAAAATAATACCTATGTGGGGTGGCATGAAAAGAATCCTTTGAATCTAATACCCAAGAATCAAAAAGCCTATCCAGAGAAAGAATTAAGGTAATTTGACATGATTTATCTAATGTCACATTAATCTCATTCATTTCCTCCTTGTTGGCATTCTTATCCCGAAGTGACCAATAATCCTTCTTTGAGTGTCTACTCTTCCCACAATGCTAGCATATCATATTGGATCTAGATCTGGACTTAGATCTACCATTTGACTTTATTTGATTACCTTTACTCTTGTATTTTTTCCTCCGTCTAGTATCAACAGATAAATCATTATTTGAATATGATTCACTAGTGCCTTTCCTTCACATCTTCTCACTAAGGATCACACCTACAACTTCCTCAAAATTTAAGCTTCCCTTGGCAGGGACTACATTACTTACAACCATAACCAAACTATCCTAATTATTAGGCAAAGAACATAAGGTTAACAAATCTCTAAATTCATCACCAAAATTAGTTCCAATTGAGGTGAGCATACTTGCAACTATATTAAAATCATTAAGATGATTAGCAATTGAACCATTCTCAGACAGTTTCATGTTAAATAATTTTTCCATAAGAAAAAAATTATTAAAATTTTAAGGTTTCTCATATAAATTCCCACGTTTATCCATGAGATCCTTTGTATTTTTCTAATCCACAATGTTAAATACAAAAGAAGATGCAAGGCATAACCATATGGCTCCTAATGCCTTCCTATCAAGTAATGACCAATTTGCATCACTCATACTTATAGGTTGTCCTCCTTTCCCCTCCAAGGGGAGTTGAAGTTCCTTCTGATATAGGTAATATTCCATCTACATTTTTCACAAACCACAATGCTTACCATCAAACTTCTCAACTCTGAATTTGATCTCTTCTCTCATATCTTCAACTCAAGCCAATAGCCTTCTTATGATTTACCACTTCAACAAAACAGACAACCAATGGATTTGATACCAATTGTTAGGAATAAAACACTTCTAAATCTAGATCTACTATTATCATAAATTAGATCTAAAGGAATGCAATAAAATGCATCATGAAAACAATCCTTAATTCACCATTAATATGAAAGCATAAATAAGAGCAAGATAAAAATAACATAGATCTAACGTAGTTCACCCAATGTGGGCTATATCCATCAATGAAAGTTCTCAAATAAATTAGTAATATAAAACAAGATTACAATTAACTCTCACAGAGATAGAAAAATCTCTTCTATAAAGTGCTTCACAAAAAACTATACTTTCATCTGCACCTATACAATGTTGTATCTCACAAGTTGCTAAACCACACCCTGTAATGAATACCTGGACTTTGACTCTGATCCTCAAAGCCACACACTTTAAATAAGCCATCAACCTTTAAAGGCCATACCACACCCTGTATATATAAGAAAATGAATAAAATCCATAAATAGAGAAGAAAATGTGCAATGCTTATCCAAGATAAGCATTATCCAACATGTGACAACCCTTTTCCACCTCATCAAGCCTATCTAAAATCTCTCCCAAGGATAAATTTTCCATATTCATCTTCTCCACCTTCTAAGGGCACATTTTCCCATGAACATGTGATCAGAACCAACTCCACTCAAAAAAGTAGGAGTTCTCTTTTCCAAAAAACAACTAGCTTCCTCAAAACAAGGAAGTGAACATGGGAAAAGGCATCCAACAACTAACTCCATGAAATATGAAATACATAGAAATTAGGAATACAAGGAATATTATACTCACATGTGAAGAACATGAAAATTACACCTCCCACATCCTTGGTGCTCTTTAGGCCCCCAAAATTTATTCCTATGGTCATGTGATAGCCCCAAAGGGCTCCACACTCAACATATGAATGTAATTAAGAATTTACCTATATTTTTAATATGTACTTAAGATGCTAATTTTAATTGATGGAATCAAAATGAATTAATATTATTATATTACTTTTAATTTTTTTAAACAAATAATATTATACAAGACATTCAGATGTCTTTCCTATCAACTATGAAGTAGAAATATAATATGGCATACAACGTATACAAGAAGCCATAGAAAGGAAACTCTCAAAGGTACTATGAGTATATAATTGTCAATATACATGTACAAGTATTTTTTGTATATTTTTGAATTGCAACTTTGTTTCACTAAGAAAAAAACTTGTAAATGATGACTTTAAGCCTCTATTTTCTTTTTGTAACAAAATAATAATAAAATTTTGTGGATTTGAATGTTGAATGGTAAGATGTTATTTTATCTTATTTTCAAATAGAATGGGTCTTTATAATGAAGTGAATGTTGTTTGGATAACTTACAAGCTTGGCTTACAAATAAGGAAAGTTTTACATAATGTGTCTCACATAAAATTGGAATTAATTATATGTAAGAATAAATTCTCCCTTGACAAAAATGTCAACCAAATCTATAGAATATATGGTTTATAGTTTGCCTCCTTTCTCTTTCAAACAATTAGAAAAAAACTTCCTTTTCTCTATCATAGTTTGCATTGCACCTCCTTCTTGAAATAACTAGTTTGTAAACCATTAAAAATTTAAGGGTTATTTAAATTTATTTATTTTTACTTGTATTATAACCTACATTCTATCCATAATAGAATTTGGTATGGGGTAAGATGATTACAATAGTTCCATCATGTGTTTAACACCTAGTAGGTTAGGTCAAAAACTTTTTGTCTTTTATAAAATTTTCATTAATTCCTCAACCAATATTAAAAAATAAATTTTGGAATTTATCTATGGTCTCTCATCAAAATTAAACTAATCCCAGGATTTTTTTTTAAAAATTATCTCTGGCCACCAAAGCTGTCTGATCAAGTACCACTCTCCAAAAAAAAAATTGGAATTTTTTTTAATTTCTGCTTCAGAAATAGATTGTATGCAACTGTGTGGTTGGAAATATCCTCAACTGTGGATATGCTATTTTTTGCTCTCTGAACCTTTTAAGTTGGATATGGACCCCAGGTTTGTTTGGCTGCCTAAAGGATTTTTATTTTTTTAAAATTCTCTCTAGCCACCAAAACTGTCTGAACAAGTACCACTCTCTAGAAATTTTTGGCCACAGGTTTACCCCTTAACGATAAATTTTGGTTTACCTCACGAGTTGGAACTAGTCAATCAGGATGGGGCCATTGCCCTTTTCGCTAGTAGGTCCTCTCAATGGGCCAGCTACTTCGGGGTTCCTATGGTACTCCTCACAATGAGTTTTAGGGATTATGCCCAAGCACTTCCCACAATTAAGCGGATAGGTATTTACCCAATCCAAAATGACGGAACCTGTAATGAAAAAAATTCTTGCCAGAAATGGCGCAACTCCTAAAAAGCCCTGCTTCAAAAAAAAATTGCTCCAAATCTATCCACAAAGCCAAGAAAGCGCTCTGATACCAGATGAGAAGAACCTCCTACAACAAAGTACCTCCTACAACATATTTAATCAAAAAATGTGAAAATAAAATAACTCTTACCAATAATAGAAACATAGAAATCTTATATTGATCACAGGCCACTTCGAGGGGGAAACCTCCTTTGAGTAAGCTCAATACAATAAATTCATGGATGCCTTCATTGGGCCTCAACACTTACTTATATACTAACTCTATTCTAATAACTACTACTTTCCTTGTATGTGGGACAATTCAAATATGCTCTAAGGGATGACTTACAAAGCATATGCATCCATAGTAATTATTACACTAATACTACAAAGAAAAGGGTAAGACACGGGTTCCTAACAGTCCTTTCTTCTCACAAATCTAGTACACCAATGTTCCTCTTAATTTATATATACCCTTATTAGACTTCCCACAATTCCCTAGGCCCTTTCCTCTATCCTTTTGTCTTACCCTATTACTCATAGTCAAAGCATTACCTGATGTCTCACCTATATTTTACATCACATTTACTTGTTAAGAATAACACCAATAACATCATCAAATTTTAAAGTGTTTGAACCAGATATAAAATTACTCACATCTATGAATAAGCCATTCCATCTTTTTGACAATAAGCACAAAATAAAAATATCCCCAACCTCATCATCAAAGTTTAATCCTACATATCTTAACTAATTTGTGACCATTTTAAATTAACTTAAATGATCAGCAACAGTCCTACCTTTTGATATCTCCATATTAAATAAATGCTTCATAAAAAGTACCTTGTTAGATGCTAAGAGTTTTTCATATACTCTATCCAATGTATTTATCACATCCTATGTTATCTTTTCTTTTGAAATATTGAAGGCCTCCAATTCTACCAAGCACAATCATATTATTCTTGGTAGCTTTCTATCAAAAACTTCCCATTTTTTGTCCTTCACAGTCCTCGACTTCTTTGTTATTCTACCCAATGGTAGGAAAAGATCATTTTGATATAGATAATCCTCCATTTGCATCTTGCATAGCTCATAGTTTAGCCACTGAAATTCTTGACCTTAAACTTGCTTGTTTCTACCATTACTCCCATTCAAACCAAGAAACCTCTTTTCTTGCAAGTTTATCTACCAAATAAACCCTTGCCTCTAATACCAATTATTATGAATATAGAACATAGAGCAATATTAATGAAATAAACATGGAAATAAAATGTATAAAACACAATATAAGAGAGACACATATTTAACATGGTTAACCTAATATGGGATAAATCCACACATAAATAACAAGTTCTTCTCTTATTCAATCCAAAAAATTAAGAGATAAACCTGCAATACATCCACTACAATCTCCTCTTCATTCAAACATAGTGTGCTTCCATGATTACAATGCCCTCATATCAAAGGATGGTTACATATTAGGGAAAAAATACACCATCATATTTTATACTATTAGATATGTGATTTAATAGTGATTGGTATAGAATTACTATGAAATTACAATATTTTATACTACATTTTCACAAAAAAATTTACTTCAGGGTGCTACCCCTGAACTCCCACTAGGGGGGCTCCATGTATGGTTACTGTCCCCTAGACCTCCATAGAAGCCATAATGAGGGAGGGGGTGTTGCCCCCCCCCACACACCCCCTATTAGGAACTATGCATTCTAATAAGGTCAAGCTCCACCATCCAACAACTACCATCTAAATGTGCTTGTCTCACTCACCTACATAGCTATCACCTGATCGCAACATTGTCACCCATCAAATATTATGTTGACTACACATAAACCTTTCACATGATAACACCCTTGTCAATTGTTAGTAATCTTGTCATGCATCAACATTGGTGGCACCTAGTAGTGTTTGTGTCACCCGACAACACTAGTGTCACCTAAAGCAATGGTGTCCCTTGCCATCATTGGTGTTTACATTATAATCAATCGATTACATGGAATTTTATAGAAATTTTAAGGGGGTGGGACAATCATCTAATAAAAACCCTAGTATCTTATTTTAGTTAGCCAAAAAAATATGAAGCAACTAACATCTACATCAAATACATGTACTATATTGAACTATCAAATGTATTTATGTTTATTTTTTATTTTCATATTAAGGTTCAATAATAGTTCAAAGGTAAACCCTCTTAAATGTGGAATCCATAGGTAATAGAATTTTAGTTGAAAGAATTAATTATGTCACCATTTGAAGATATTATTGATGATGACATGTCAACATTCAAAGACATTATTAAGTATGACTATGAAATGACTAAAGTAGAGGAAGATTATAAACAAGATGACTTGGATGAGTTGTACGTACAAGAAAAAACTTCTAGATCTCATGAAACACCAACTTCGGTTAAATAATGAGCTTAGAATTATGTGTGAAGGAAGAGGAAATTAAATGACATTCATGATGATGAGATCCAAATAAAAGATGATATTTGTACTCATCAAATACAAACTTTAGTTGAAGACCACACTAATAAATATGTGTGAAAGAAGAAAATTGCATAGATAATTAGAAGGTATTTTAAGTTTGACTAGGCAAATAAATATCCATTCATTAAACCAGTGGATCCAAAAAATGGTAATGATACTCTAACATAATGTAGATGTAAAACATGTATTTCGAAACTAGGAAAGGACCACAAAATACAACTTAAATTGGACGTGATTGATAAATTTTTTGAAAAAATATGTGTTGGTAAAATAAAAAGATGGATAAAAACATAAAACATATAGATGTAAATAGGCAAAATAAGGTATGCATGTAAGGTACATAGTAGAGTATGAATATCATCAGAAACATCTATGAAATCTCATGGAGAATGGAAGAAAAATAATAGCTGAGTTAGGAAAATTTACTTAAGCTAATCTTCATGCCAAAAATATATAGTTCTCTACCATCAATCACATTCTTAGAAAAGGTAGACCTATATTATATTTTTTAGATTATAAGATTTTGTTCCAACATAATAGATTTCATAACATTCTAAAATCCTATTGGTCAGATAGTAGTGATTGGAAAATGGAAAAATGTCTTGCCATGATTTAGAAAGAGGATTTGAGAGAAAAAGTAAAAAATGTATGGTTTATCTCATTGTCAATTGATGAGGTCACAACAATTGACAAAACATCTTACATTTGTATTTATGTTTATACTTTTCATAACCATTCAAGGCAACCTCATTTGTTAGATGTTCATAAAATGAATGAAAATTATAATTTTGAAAACATTTACATATTTATAATTTTTAATTTGAATGATATAGATGAGATGTATGAATATGCTATAGCTACCAATTTAGCTTGTGTTGGTGTTGATGGTGCATCTATGATACAAGTGCATAAAACTAGTCTTTGTGTTTGACTATAAACAATAATTGAACCATATATAATTCTAATTCATTGCAGATCATGAAATGAATCTTGCTTAAAATATTGTTAGAACATTTTAAAATGTCACAAAAGTGGAGGATCTTATTATTGACTTCCATGCATACATGTTAAGAAGTCCAAAAAGATGTTTAGAGTTTCAATCAATTACAATTGGAGTGATTAATAGTAAAAAGATTTTGAAATATGTTAATACAAGATGTATTTATATGTATGAGCTATCATGAAATTTTTTCAAAAAGTATTCATCATCAGTGTATTTTATGTTTAAATACTAGATGGAAGTTGACAAGGCAAGATATTTGTTGTATCATTAAATTTAGAAACTTTACTGACATTATGTGGTATTTTGTCTATGTTTAGAGAAATATAATGTTTGATGAAACATGCAAAAGACACACACACACACACACACACACACACACACACACACACACACACACACACACACACACACACACACACACACACACACACACATATTTGAGTTCATTCAACTGAGAAAATGAATTTGTCAATCTCTAGATATGTTATACTTCTCACAAGACTATTTTAAGGGCCCTGTATTTGGTAGTTGACAAATTTAAAAAAATATTAACAAGCTTATTGGATATTTTAGAATTAATATTAATGATAATATTTTTATCATTATTTATGGAAGTAGATACCAATGCACACATTTCAAATATGTGTTGATTTAGTAGGAACATAAATTAAAGAATTCCCTATAACACAAGTACTATATGATACTGTTATTTATGAGACATGGAAGAAATTAAGAAAGATTTCAAAAAGCATATCGAATAAAATTTGAGATTATTTTAAAAGAGATTAGTTTATTAATTCCATGAGAGTAATTAATCTAATATTTTGGAACTCTATAAATTATGAAGAACTAACAAGAAAATTATTTATCAAATACATGGGTAGTCTCATTAAGCATTTCAACAACTTTGTGGAGATCAATGTAGTTAAAATTAAAGGTATTTTGTAAATAGATTTTTTGATGTATTAGTCAACACATTTTATAATTACAATGAATTTTTATTATAAATTTTAAAATTAACCAATGGAAAGTGGTGCTATTACAAGGTTATGGAAAAAAATTTACCCCTGCAACATCATAAAAGAAAAAATGAGTGAATATTTTAAATTATATGAACTATGCCAAAAAATTATTTTGGGATGTATGGAAGATGAAAATTTATTCAATGCATTATATTTTTTTAAAATTCAAACATTATAATAAATTAAACAAAAACATAGAGACTTATTTGAGGTTGTATCTTTCTCATTATCCCATAGGTGGGTTTCTTTATGAAAGAGTGCTTGTAATTTGGAGTTCACTAACTGAAAGAAGAGTTTTCATTAATACATACACAAATAGAGATGATGCTAATTTTGATATTAAAAATTCCACTAAAAATGTAGATACAAATGCCAATTTTGAAGAACTAGCTACAAAAGGAATGCTTTAGCTACCTAAATCTTTGTTTTGTATGTATTCAAAATTGAAACTTTGTTATCTAATTCTTTAAAAATTATGATATTTTTGTATTTATTATAAAATATTATTTATTATACTTTAGTTATTGTAAAATTTATCATATTATATTAGTATATGCACAATATTAGCTATTCATAGTCAAATTTTTATTATGCAAATAGAAAATCAATAAGAATTATAAACCACCCTTCTCATAGGTACCTTACTTTAATATATTACAAAATATTTTCCACTTGTCATGTGGTTGATATTTAAATTCTATCTCATGTTAATCACACTAATAAGATATTAATATAGGAATATTGATTAACAAGAATCCAAAGTAAAACAAAACAAGAATTTGATGTTCAACAACCAGTTTTATTAACAAATCCATAAAGAGAACTGAGAAGATTAGTTTCATCCCTTAATAATTAATAATTATCAATTTTAATTTCAATTAAACTAGTGATTATGTTGATCAAATTAACCTATTTTTCAAAAATCCAATCATCAAAACATGTCTACGACAAATCAACACTATTATAATTGAAATTAAAAATCAACACATTTAAAAACATATATCATACATATAGTGAATCTAAATTAATTATAAACAAAGCATTACATTTCAAGATAATATCTAATAATTCAAAAAATAAAATTCATCTAAGAAGCCAATGCGTCTTTAAAAAGCCATAAATATAATATATATTAAAGTTTGAAAATGATTGTCTTATAATATTATAATATTTCCAATACAAATTAATGTTACAACTGATATTAATTCATTATTTTTGAATTTCATGTGCATTATTTGTCTTATTTTCTATTTCAGAAGACACTCCGTCTCTATAGCTTGTATCATCTTTCAGGAATCCTAATTAGAGAAGATCCTTGGATGCAACATTAATATTCTCAAGATTTTCCCTTTCATCCTTTACTACATCTCCTACCAAAAGGAATGAGGGATTTACATCAGATTTTAGCTTGAACAAAATTTCTAGATCTAACCCATGATCCTTGATTATTTTCTTCAATGTATTATTTTGTTTAATCACCAAAACAAGTTTTTATTTCAATAAAATAATTGTATTTAAACTTTTTCACACTGTCTTGAGATGCAATTCAAGAACCTCCCCTTTATTCTTTAAATTATCATATTTTGAATGCAATTAAATGATGAATATTATTTAGCTAAAAATTACAAGAATTAAATGAAAATGACAAATAAATTAGAATGAGTGTAATTTACCACATATTTCCCCTTTTCTACATTAGCAATAATGACAAGGATGTTTTTTTTCCATTCCTTTTAGTACACTTTGGCCTCTACATTTAAATTCTCTATCATGTTCAACATTATATCTAAAAATTTATCTTTGTAATGATTACTAATAATTATTTCTCCAAAAATAGTCTGATTCAACAACACATCAAGTTTTGTTAGTTAATTTTCAACCAATTTGAACAATTGGTTATGCTGGAAGTGATTGTGAAACTAAGCATTCATTTCATGAATGAAAAATTTATCCCTTACATCCCATATTCTCTAACACTCAAGTTTAGTAAGGACAATTTATTTTACATATGAAGTGATATTATCTACCAATAAATTTTATAAAGGAAAATAGGTATGCTCATCATTAGTATTAATAATATTAGGATAAAGAGGGGTGGGAGGTGAGCTAGATTGTAGAGATTTGTGTGTTGATAGTTATTGGGAATTGGACTCTAGGCCCTTCAGCTATGATCCTTAAATCATATCATGAGGATTGAAAATGTTATATTTACCCACACTCTTCATCCCAAAAAAGTTGTCATCAAGATATTTTTATTGTAAAAAAATGGTCTCTGAGTTAGGGAGACCGCCAAGAGAAAGGTTTGGAAACTCTGACATTGTCAAATACATAGTGCCACTACTTGGGGTTAAAAATGATATTTGTTTTCCCTTGGTTACAAATTCATAGGATCGTACTAGTCTCATTAAATGTTTCATTTGAGAAGGGGTCCCTAAAAATTAAAAAGAACATCATACAACTACTAAATGAGAATAAAGCTAATATTTAATAATTATATTGCAAAAAACATTGATAATTGTATACCTTACTATTGAAGACTCCCTAAAGATCTTTGTTGCAAATAAAAACATGGAGGTGGTTGTTGGGAATATTGGAGGGAAGATTCTAAGGACACTATAAAAATAACTTGAATCAAATAAAACACAAAATCTACAATGTATAATAAAACTATTAATAATATAAACAAGATAATGTTATTACCAGCAACATGAGACTAGGTTTGAGTTTATGTTGGTGAAACTATATTGGGTGGATGCATGATAATATAACTCCATATTATTATTTTTGGTTAATGGAAGATGGGATGATTCTACATCCATGTATTAATATACACAGGCCTTGGGGGGTTACTGACTTCTTACTACTGCTTGTTTTCTTCCAACATTATCTAATAGTTTTTCTTCCAAAAAATAAATGTTGGATAAAGACACTCAAATACATTTTCTTTAAGTGGTTTATATTGAATGATAATATATTTAATATTATAATGACACTTGGTAATAATTATAAATTAATATTTGACACTTGTTTTTGTAGGTATACTTTAGCATTCAACATAGATACAATATGGTTAGTAGTAATGATTATGGTTTGAAAAGGTGCACTCATGGATTTTAAATCACCATCTATTTGAAAGATAGGTATAATAGAATTATCATGAATATCATTGCATTCTAATACCACATCAATATATAGTTTGAAATCGTTACATAAATGAGAATTCATTTCACATGATGTTTATAAAGAATATATTATACCATTTTTAATGTCACAAATATTTGTATGTATGGATTGAATTTGTATGAATTATCAAAAGGATATAAATAAATATTATGTTCATGTTCATCTATTTGTATTTATAGAGAAAGAGAAAGGGTAGTATTTTCTGTTTCTAGAGAGATAAAAGAATACTCGCTCTACTTTTATAACATTTGAATCTTATAAAAAAATTAAATAATAATCACATTAAATTTTTTAAATATTTACATCATGTATAAGGAGAGAAAGATAGGAAATTTCAATTTTTGTAACATTTACGTAGACTAGTAAAGGAGAAGCGCATTCCACCTTTGTAATATTTACATCATCTATTAAAGGATAAGTAATTTCAAATTTTGTAACATATGCATAATTTAGTAAAGGATACACATATTAAATGTTTGTATCTTTCACATCATCTGGTAAAGAATAAACACATTCATGTTTTGTAACATTTACATCGTCTAATCAAGAATACTTACATTTAAGTTTTGTAACATTTTCATCATCTATATCATGAAAACCATCTATGAATGTAAGAGTGTTATTATCAAGACTTTGCTTCATAAATTATTTTTTGTTCCTATGCATGTTTATGTTAAAGCATTTAACGCAATTAATTACAGAAGTAAACTATAAATACAAATGAGGTGTATTTTCAAAAAAATCATCTTTATATTATAAATCACACATGGGAGGAGTATGAGGATGCACATTAGTATTATGTTCCTCTTGTTCAAAATAATTAGTAAGATATATCTCTAAAGAAGGTGTAGGGGATCTAGTCTCTTCTATTTCAAAATTGGTATAGCCTTCATATTCCTTATTATATGCCTCTTTATAATAAAGTGAAGAAACAAGCATAACATGAAGGAAATAACTAATAGGTGAAAGGAAAACTAAACTTTAAAACCATGGAATTACTAGGTGAAAAAAGGAATTATTATATTTTTGGCTCAATTTCCAATAATTAAGTATAACTTATGGAACCAATGGCTTTATTGGTTCAATCATAGACCAAATTATGTGAAAATGCTAAATATCTTATTTCTCTTAGTACTTTATGCATTAAATAAGTGAAATTTTGAAATAAGTTCTTGTATTTTAAATTCATATTAGTGCTTAATTGTAACACATTATACAATCTAAATTAATACTCTTACAAGTGAGGAGGATGTGTGTGACATGTGAGGGGAGAGGAGTTACTTGCAAAACCTATACTTAGATAAGAGAGGTTAATGTCACCTCATAAATTTGAGTTAGATGTATATATAAATATAATAAATGTACACATAAAATAGACTTAGAAAAATCTTAAAATACTATACAGAAAGACTCAAATAAGGTTAATTATCTAACAAGATATAACTAAGAGTACCACTAACACTAACTGATAGTTTTTTTATCAGCATCTAAGAAGCCACTATCGGTTGACTACCACAAAATATAATTAGATAAAATAAGAATCCTAAAATTATTACAAAATAATAAATAAATTAAAAACACTTTAATTTTACTTAACACTAAAACTACACCCACCACTTGGTAACTCATTCTAGTACTCTGACAAAGAACTAGAGTTAACTGACAGTTCTATCTATTTTTTAAAAAATCTTTAGAAGTGTTTAAAAGTGACCAAACAACTAATAAATGTAATAAATAGATTGCATACCTTTCAAAACACCTAAATTATATTAATTCTAAAAATATAAATCAAGTTTTCATATTGACATCATACTCAACAATTTTTAAATGGTATGTCAAAATTCTAATTCAAATATTTACACCATGACACTAGTAGTTGAATCCCTAGTTTTTAATTCAAAACATCATGTATAATCTCTTGAAGATAAAAAATAAAAGTCATGTCAGAAGTGATAAACTTATATTTTCTTTACACAACAATCCATAGAGTATAATCTAGAGAAGAGATGAGATCTCGCATGATACATATGATTTTTACCCAAATTCATAAATATTTAATACCATGAGTTTTATTAAGTATAATTCAATTATTAGTGGAAATAAGGAACCACAAAATGCTATGATTGTTGAAAGCAAGCCCTGATTTGAATCTGTCACACTAGAATGTTTTGACCAGTATGGTGATGTAGCTACTTTATTTACAGGATCGTAGGTTTATACTGATAAAAATATAGTTAAACTGGTGATGAGATGATTTGGTGGTCGTGTTGTTGGATTATTTATGATCCAAAGTTAATTATTTTAATAATTTGTTAGTTTTTGCTTTGTTAGTAAATAAGTTATTTTACAGGGAAAGTTAGTTTCCCCACAACCACCTTGTGAAGCTTTATAAGCTTTCATATGTATTGTAAAAATAATATTAAAATATTATGATATATTTGTAATGTGAAATATTTTTTAAAGGTGTAAATTTTTGAGTTTTTTCCTACTTGAGGGGCTAACAGTCGTATTAGAGTATTGGCTTGTAATAGAGGATTGAAAGATAACCTTACAAGGTAGATTATTTCAATCACATCAATTTGAGATCCCTGTATAGAAACAAGTATGATGAGATTTATACCAAAATAATAAATGTAAATTTACCTATAAAATTCAAGTGTATAGTATGTCATTTATTCGAAAAGGAAATATATGAGGTGGTAGTGAAGAAACCAATCCCGTATATTGTATCTTGCATACCTGAAGGTCGATTTACATTAGAATAAAGCAATAACAGGGAGTTAAAATTTTATTATGTCAATAATGGTGTAATAGATTTGAATAAATAAAATTTAAGTGTAAGCATTCCATATTTGAACAACACATCTTATGTGGTTTGGGAATCAACTAAAAAAGCCATTCCATATTTGACCTCTAAAACTTTCTGTCTCTTTTGCTCTCCATTCATAAGGCTGGTCGAAGTGAAATTTTTTGATATATTTGTAGATATCTCACAATATTATCTCTCTTTTAACATCATTTTGGTGGAGATATAGAATACAGAAGCTAGAACTTTTCTCTGCTATAGAAATGTATGTTAAAAAATAAACAGTTTTGTGAATGACATCTACCTATTGAGAGGGAAAGGTTGAGATACACAAATCCATGTCTTTTTGGTTATATATGCACCATCTCTTATTATGATAATATCCATATAACTATTGGGTTCCACCTAGGAATACATTAGCAAACCTATATTACATGTTAGGGCATGACAAGGTCTTAAAACTGTGTGGGCTCCATGAAACAAGGAGGGCGTACTTGTTGTTTTTATATGTAGAGTGAAAAGGGAGGTAAATTGAATTTTATCTATATAAACTTGGTAGAATATTTCCCCAATTTTTTAATTCACAAAATCAATAATATATTAAATATTCTCCCTTTAAACTTCAAATTAATTTGTAGTAGAATTGGTCATTTGGATTTTACAAATTACTTGCATAAGAGGTGGTTACAGTTTCAAAACCCATAGTTTATTTTGGTTAACCTTTTTAAATGAAGGAAATATTTTGTACTTGGAGATGTAAAGGTGTAAAGGATTATAAAAAATCATAAGGTGTAAAGGGTATATTTGTTTTTTTTGTGAATGTGGTCTTGCGATTAGGCAGGATCTTTTATTTTATGTTTTTCAAGTTTACTTTTATGGTTTTTATGCTATATCTATTATAAATGATGTATAAAGGTGCATTATCAATTGAAACCGACACCTTCTAAATGATAATTTACACACTATCACTTCTTGTTTGTGTTGTTGACGAACACACTATACTTTATAGGTCCCCCATGATCCTCATAATTGACAAACTATGAGCATCATATTGGAGGTTGGAAGATTCCTAGGATGCTAAAGGACTTTTACCCTTCTCCAGTTAGCTATTCTCTTAGAGTTTGGTATCATGCTTGGATAGCAATTTTGCCTTATGTTCTTGCTTTCAATTCCATTTTTAGCTTTTTATATCTGATATTCATGATATGGAGTGGATAGAGTTAATTTTTTTTTTCGTAATGCATGACTTCTCACCTCTCACCTAATAGGGAGAGAATACATTTTATTCGTTACTCTTCAATTAGTCATTGGTGATAGTATGAGTTGGCAGGGGTTACTATCAGTGTTTTTTGGACATCAGGGAGATGTACCATACATAATACAGGTTTGTCACTTGGATGGGTTATCATGTGGGACCTTATGTGGCTCAACATAGTTAGGCATGACTGGTCATGTTATCTTACAATACGGTATAATGATCACTGAGGATGAGTAGGCCGTGATTATGCTCATTAGCAATTTTTTGCCAAAATTATAGGGGTGAGCTTATTTATGAAGCAATATCACTGTTTGGTCAATGCTATAGGTAAAATGCACCACTTATAGTTACGATATAGTTCTTTTTATGACTTCAGAGTCATTTCTCTAGTTCATTCATCTGTTATACCCCTTTGGATCAAGAGGATTTTATTAGATTATTTGTGATCTAAAGTTAATTATTTTAATAATTTGTTATTAAATAAGTTGGTTTATGAAAAAAGTTAGTTTCCCCATAACCACCCTATGAATCTTTATAAGCTTTCACATGTTTTGTAAAAATCATCTTAAAATGTTATAATATATTTTTGGTGTGAAATATTTGTTTGAGATGTAAATTTTTGAGTTTCTTCCTAGTTGAGGGGCCAAAAAGTGTGTGAAATTTTTTAGGCCTATCTAACTCAACAAAGTCGAGATGATATTAACAACCAACATTTGTAACCAATAAAAAACAAGACAATGAGATCTTCATTATATACATCAAATATATTGGTTTTAAATTAAATTAATTGGTCCTTCTCGATATATGTTCACCAAATATATTTTAGAACATGAATTATAATCTAAACTAAGTTGAAAAGTAATTAAATATAAATAACACAAAGGATAAAATATAAAAGCTTGACAATTATTAAAAAGAGAGGAGAAAATTTGATGAATAATTCAACAATGCATATTAGCTAGAGAAAGGTGCTTGAACATTCAAATAGAAATCAGAGCATGTGTTCTTATATAAGCTTTATTTTTTAAAAATAAATGAAAGTATCCATAAAAGCTAAAAACTTATATAATTTTAAATGAAAAAGGAAGCTGAAGGGATAATAAATCCAAGCTATAATTAATTATTAAGAGATCAAACTTTTGGTGATAATGCTACCCATAAATAATCATGGTCAACATTGAAAGGTGGATATATTAAAGCAAAGTCTGAAAGTGAAATTTGACCATTGTACTTAACTATGATGACCACCCTTTTTCTCTTCTTATATAAAGGTATTGATATTGTTTTTATTGTTACACAAATTTCCATTGTGAAATTATTTTGTTTTGCTTTTGACATCGTACTAAACTATCTTTTATATTTCTTATTCTCCTTTTATCCTCCATCCTTTGTTTCTTATTCTTTGGTAGGTTTTGAAGGAGAAGAAGTATATTGGTCCTGCTACAACAATGTACATTGTAATGAAAAACATTATGCTACATATCTAGAGGAGTCTAAAAAAGCATTGAGAGAGTGGAGATACGTATTAAGATTTGTGTTTGCTTTTTTTAAAGTTTTATGTACAGGAGGGCACAATTATTTTACCTCTGATTTTTATAACATTTCCAACCATGAGTATATTTCTTGAAGTTTAATGCCATTTGAGAAAGATTCTTGTGATGATGCTTCTGAAAGTTTATTGAGTTGGATCGAATTCATGAAAATACCATATGTTTTCTTATATAAATTTAATGTTTCTTCTTGGCATAAGCCCATATTAATATGCCCCACACATGCACATTATTATATATTTGGGAAGGCAAATATGTGAAATGGGAAAATGATTTGTGGGTTACAGTTGGCCAGTGATATGAAAATATTCAGTTAGGCTGAGGAATTTATTCGATGGAAATATGCAAATAATTCCTCACACTACAACATTTTAAACCATTTAAATCTTCATTTTATTTTCATCCTTAAGTAACCTTAAATTAAAATTTATTAAAATTAGAACCTTTAAATCAAATTTAAACTTATTCGCATGTGGGAGGAGTATCTAGAGGGGGATGTCAAGGTGTTTTTATAGCACCTAAAGTTTAAAAGTGGTGTTAGTCTGACTTAAATAAAGTCTTAAGGGTAATGTTAAGATACTTTTTTTGGTTATATTTGGTTGTCTTAAGTGAGTGTAATTGAAATGAATTAATATGTTACGCAAGGGTGTTTTTAGAGATGACGTGGAGGATATTTCAATGGTGACATTAAAATGACTTATTTAATGAATTTAGTCTGAATTTATTTATTAGTTTATATCAATATTTAAGTGTGACATTGGAATGAATTAATTGGCTAATTTTTTGTTTATTTAATTTTTGACTCTATGTTCATTTTTATAGGGTGATGTTGAAGTGTCTTGAACAAATTTCTTTCTATATTTAACCTATCTTTATTCTCTTAGTTAATTTTATCTATATTAAATTAGAAAATTACATTAAAGATAATGCATGGGGCACATAATTAGGTCATATCAACCCACCTAAAAATAAATTATGGCAACACGATGTCATGTAGGACTCGATATGCTCTAACTAAGTGCCGTGTGCAACCAATCAATCAATTAGTTGCATGAGGAACTTGATTAGGAAATATCAAACCCCAAAACTTAATTATGATAATATAATTTAATTTTGGAGTTTAGATCATGTATTTGAGTGCCCTATTCAACCAATCAGTCTATTAGTTACATGAGGCACATAATTAGGGCATTACGAGCCCCCTAAACCCAATTGATATAATGTAATGTAATTTTGAACTCAATATGTAATAATTGAGTTCCTTATGTAAAAAATTACTTTATTAGTTACGTGGGGCATGAAATTATGAAATATATCACCACCTAAAGCTAATTTTATCAACTAGATGTTGTTTTAGATTCAATATGCCCTATTTTAATCCACATCACAACAAATCAATTTGTTGGTTAAATGGGAAAATAAATTAGGGAATATAAATCCCCATAAACCTAATTACAAAAAACTAATGTCTATTTGGATTTATTATTCCCTAATTTAGTTCTTTATGGAACAAATAACTTGGTTGGTTGCATAACACACATAATTAGGGCATGTCAATTGCCCTAAATATATTATTGACAACCTAATGAACTTTCACACTATATTTTACATATTTTATGTTGGGAAATTTATCAAATCTACATGAACTTGAAAATTAGAAATTGTATGCAAGCTATGTGGTGTACAAGGTGTTTTGTGCCAACACTAGTTGTGTGTGATATTGTGCAGGTTGATTGCACAAGAAGAGATGGTTTCATAGACTTCCATGGAGGCTCTAAATGAATGTTTTTAGTGTGTGATAATAATGTAACAACTATACATAATATTAAGCTCAATTTTATTTCCCTTTGGGAGTTTACAAAATGGTGCATAGTGGCTAATTTATAGTAAGGTCATGCAAGGAGGTGTGCAACATAGAGTAATGGAATGTTATAAAGAAGGAATATTAATAAAAATTTCTTACTATATCTATCAAACTAAAGAAGTGTTAACAATGTGTTGGTGGCACTCTAACACAAACTTGTTGAGGATAATTATTGTTGATCACTTGGCTTAGTAGTTATTGAATGTAAATTTTTTTATTGTGCAGATGTTATAAGTGTGTTTCTAATAGTGACATGATTCTTCTAAGGAATAAAATGAATCATATGATAAATCATGTATAATTTTTTTTTTGAATGTTGAATACATATGATCTAGTGTATGCATCGTAATATATAGTAAATTATGATATGAAGGTTACAAAACCATGAGAATTGATGTCAAATTGTAAGATTGTTGTATTTATTTTATAAACAATAAGGTTTCTATGCTAGGGTTTTAACCTATAAAGATTTTCTAAAATTTAATTCATTCATGAATGTATGCCTACCATTATTTTATTTTATGTAAGGTTCTTAAGTATAACTCTTCATTGTGTTTTTTGTCATGCAAAATTTTTTTACCAGCATTTGCTATCAAATTTCAATTAAAAGCTTTGAAAATAATTAAAATTGATATAAAAATACATTCAATCAATTAAACTAATTCAACCAATAAATTTATTTTGTCTCAATAAAACCCTTAAAATTATATTACAATAAACATATTAAACAATAAGAGATAAAATTTCATCAATAAAACTTAAATATTATGACCATCTCTATTATCGACAAATCTCAACAAATCTGCCACTTTAAATAAACCCTAAATTTTGAATATGATAATAAATATTCACTACCAAACTATATTAATGTTTGAGGTTTTAGGAACATTTCCATTTAACAATTAAGACAAAAGTAGTGAGATAAAAAGATTATATCAGATAAATAATATTTATGTATTTATTTTAACAAATTACATTGAAGAATTCTCAAAATATAAGGAATGTCATCACAATATCTATTTAAATCTGGACATTATTCACCTTAACAACCAATCAACAAGATTCAAATTACACTCCAATCCCATAAAATTTTGTACTACTAATAGCAAAAACGTATCTCAAAAATATTTTAATGACATAGCAAACCGAGTTTCCAATTTAAGAAGCATACCTTTCTGCATGTATTGTAGGAAGAAAAACCCAATTGAATTTACACATAACCCTAAAAACTTCTTTTATAGTAACCAAATTACATTGAAAAATTCTCAAAATATAAGGAATGTCATCACAATATCTATTTACATCTGGACATTATTCACCTTAACAACCAATCAACTAGACTCAAATTACACTCCAATCCCATAAAATTTTGTAATACTAATAGCAAAAACGTATCTCAAAAATATTTTAATGACATAGCAAACCGAGTTTCCACTTTAACAAGCATACCTTTCTGCATGTATTGTAGGAAGAAAAACCCAATTGAATTTACACAGAACCCTAAAAACTTCTTTTACAGTAACCAAGGTGATCCATTTTGTATCAACTATAAAAACATGTTCTATGAAACTCTCAAAACAATAATACAATACTTAACAAGACATTTTTAGAAGGGTATTTAAGGCATGGTACTGTATGTACCTAGATGAAATAAAAATCTTAGAGCATCTGTTATTATCATAATTTAAAAAAAAAAATTGTTTTATGATATAAATCTTCAGAATAATATATATTTTCTAAATAACAGTCATGTCAAAACCAAATGAAATTGTCTTTTAACATATAAATCTTGAGAAAAAATATTCTCGAAATAAGAGTCATATAAAAACCAAATTCAATTGTCTTTAACACATTTCCATAAAACTTAACAAATATTTTACTTAGGTTTCAAACTAAATTCAAGTCACGATTATGATCACAAAAATATTTAATCACAACTCAACCCTTTAAAAAAAAAAAAATCATACCTCAAAGTACCTATGACTCTACTCTATTGAGGTAGAAAGAAGATGGAACCAATTTTTCACTTACAAAACTAACTTTAAAATGAGAATCATTTCTAAAGAATACCCATTGGTGGTATAAGATTAATGCAATTAATCAACAATACTACTACCTACAACATAAATATTTTGGTTAACTCAAAATGATTTCACATTTAATGAGAAAAAAACCAAATGCCATTATATTTGTAAAAATATTTAACTAAAAAAACTTGATTGCATACATGATATCATTAAAAAAAGAGAAACCAAGCTATGCTTTCAACTTCCTAAAAATTTTCCAAAGCTTCCCCAATGCTCTACACTCACATAAAAAGAAAGAAAAAACAAGCTTAAAAAGAAAAGACTGGTAGCTTCTCAAATAAGTTTACAACTTCGAATGCATTGTTGGCATTGAATGTGGGATCATCAGGTTTATCTAGAGGATGGAATGTTTCATTAATATATGATAAAAAAAAATTGCATATATATCCACCACCTTTCATTTCAAACCAAAAATGTGCCAAAACCATCACTATCATTTTGTAGTTCTCAATATTCTTATTTTCTAAAGATTATTATTAATTTAAAAGATTGTAGTTTAACTGGTGAGAATGATACTTGTTTATATATCGATTACGGTACAAATCTCTTTAGATATTTAATACAGAGAGTTAAATGGTTAATGTCAGGATTGTACCCTAGGTAATTTTGACGTTGTAAATGCCCCTTACTGATGACTAATTAACCAAAAGAACTCATTGATTTAAGTTTATGCTTACTTAGTATTATAAATCTGCTCTATATATATTTTCAAAATAGAAATATAAATACCAACTTTCTATTCAATGATTCCATGTAATACCTTCAAATATATAATCAAAAAAGAAATAAAAAATCTATCATTATTTTCTTCCATTGCTAATATCAAAATATTTCCAAAGTTAATACTTTGGTGTGTGAATTTATCAAAAAATATTAACATGGCCTCAAAGCATGCAATCACTAGTGTTACAAGATATCTATAGTTTATTTTATTATTATAATACATATAAATATAAATATTATACTATATATCATATATTTTAATTCATAATTTAATATTATATTATCTATTATATAAATATAATATATTTATATATATTGTGTGTTCCTTCATACGATATGGCAATGAGTTGTATGGAGAGGAGACATTTTATTACCAGATGAGTTTGAGTGATGACAAAGTGATGGGGAAAGGCTAAACATTAAAAATATGAAAGTAATGAAAAATTTAAAAGTAATTTAGGTGGTGATAATGTGGGAAAATGATAAGGTATTTCATGTGATATCAAACACCACAAAACCCATATCTTACACCTAATCTAAATTTATGGAAACTATTTAATGTACATGACTTGCACATATTTGATTGGTCATTTTATATTGTTAAGGGTCAAAGAGAATGTCACAAGCATTGATTTGATTGTGATAGAGGCTCACATCTAATGAGTGGATTGAATCATAGTACAATTTTGTTATGTATAGATAAGGTATTGAGGTATCATAGTCTATCTTGTAGCTTATGTTTGTCTATGTTATGAATATATTAATATCAGGAACAATTAAATTAGTGTTAAAAACGTACAAAAATACCAAACTCAAACTCCTAAAAGAAAGAGAAAGGCATTAAATAACATGCAAATGGTGAAAGATTTAAACATGTATTGGGTGGTGATACTGAGTGGTAATGACATGGTATTTTAGGTGATACCATATGTCAAGGGGGGCATATTGTACACCAAACTTAGATTCATGGTGGTGGTTCAATTTACATGCCTTGCATCACCTATTGTGAAGGGATCTATAGATCCTAAATTGGCAACATCTTTGATTTGTCATGAGTGATGGTTTGATTGAACTAGGGCTCCATGTCTTATCTGTTGTTCGAATCAACAATGTAATATCACTAGAATGTGTGATAAAACATTGATATCTTTGATTCTATCTTATTTTTTCCATTTTTTCATGTTTAAAATATATTGACACCTAAAAAAATTACATCCCTTCCAATGTTCCATCCACTATGGAGGAAAATACTAGTATTATTTTAACAAGTGATGTAAAAAATCATAGTGCTCAGCTTGACAGAGTAGATCTCTAATTTGACGAAGCCAATGGGGATATGTTTTTCATCGATTTGGATGGCATTCACATTATTAAATTACTCATTTGGATACCAAGGGTGCTTAACCAGGGGAGTGTAGTTGAGGTGTTATGAAATGTCTATCCTCAGAAGGAACATGTGTGACCTGTTGTCAAAGATGATAACACCTAACGTAATGGCTAAGGGGAGGCAAAGAAAATTTGTGATTTAAACTAAATACAATAGGTAATTAAGAGGGCAGACCCATGCAATCTTTTCTTATACTTTCCATACTAATGGCTCCTTTGTAAATCCCATATAAAAGGAATGTTGTCTTAGATATATGACTAAAAGTTAAATATTGGATCCTTCTACGATGTAGTTTATAGCCCACTCCTTGACATGGGAGTGTGGGGAGGGGGGTAAATGCCTCCCATCCACTGTTATTGTAGGGGGTGCTAGGGTAGAGCCCCTTGGTGAGGGTTCCAGGGTAACACCCCCAAAGAAAAAATTCAAGGAGCCAAACCCCTATTTATAGCAAGATTAATTCCACCAAATTTTATTTTTAAAAGGAAAGTCCTAATGGTATTTTTCCACTCTATTTTTAAGAGGAGGAATACTAATGGTGCTTCACCAATTAGGCATATTTATCTTTTTAGAGTTCACAAGTAATATACATAATGAGTTCACATGTAATATGTTCATATTGAAATAATAAAAGCTTGATATCTTGCAACATGGATGTTTCCTTAGCTTGCTAAGATTTCAGCACATAAATCTAGTGTTTTGTCTCTTGCATTTATTTTATATCAATTTAATTTATTTTTATTTCTTGTAATTACTACTTATTTATTGCTACAAAGGTCATAATTTATTAAGAAGTGGTATCTGAGCAAGGTTGCTCTTCTTTTACAGTAACTATGTTATGTATTTGGTGTTGTTTTTTGTAGCATCAAATTTCAAAATTTATGAATGCAAAGTTTGAGGTGAAGAATTTTAATGACAAGAACAACTTTGAGTTGTGGAAACTCAAATCACATGAAGTGATAGTGAAATAGGTCTACAAAAATCCCTAGATGAAAGAACAAATAAACCTATGATGATTAATGACAATGATTAGTAAGAGCTAGATATAAAAGCTCTTAGTACAGTATGATTATGTTTAGTAGATGAGGTTCTTTTCAACATAGTTGGAGAAATGATTATGATAGGCTTATGGACTATATTAGAATGATTGTACATGATAAATATATAACAAATCATAGTTACTTGAAGTGTCAATTGTATACATTGTGAATGAAATAAGGTATGAAAATTGTTGATCATTTAAATATTTCAATACTCTGTTATGTTAGTTGACTGGTATTGGTCTGAAAGTGGACTATGGAGACAAGCTAATCACCTTATTATGTACTTTGTCATATTTTGGGATCATATAGTAACCTTCATTATTTTTGGTACTACTGATGAGATTGACTACAATTCTATTGTGGGAGCATTATTGGTTGATGATGCGAGGATAAAATCTAGTCTAGTGGCCTTATTCTTATGATGGAACCATTATTCTTATGGGTAATAATGTTTTTTGTAAGACTAAATGGACTGGTACCATTAAAATAAAAAAATGTTTGATGGTATGCTATGAATGCTATTTGAATTATTTAAGTGAATTATATTTTTATGGTTATAATTTCATAGGTCAAGGTGGAACTATAAAGGTGTCTAAGGGTACCTTAGTTGTAATGAAGGCACTAAAAGTTGGGAACCTTTACATATTGTAAGGGGGTTCCTATATCAATCAAGTAGTTGTTGTATCTAAAATAAAATAAGATCCTTCTTGTTAATGGCATCTATATTTAGGTCACTTGAGCAAAAAAGAGTTAAAGGTACTTAAAAATCGTGATATATTTCCAGTCTAAAATCTCTAGATTTGGATTTTTGTAAGCACTATGTTTTTGGAAAACAAATTAGATGGAATTTTAAAGCAAGAATTAGTATTTAAGGAATTTAGAGCATTGATTGAGAAGAAAACTAGTAGGTCAATCAAATGGTTAAGATCAGACAATGGAGGTGAGTTCACATCCTTGGATTTTCAAAACTATTACAAGAAAATTAGGATTGAAAGACATAAAACCACCAGCTATAGACCAAAATAAAATAGGGTTGCTAAACACATAAATATGACTCTTTTATAGAGAACAAGGAGCATGCTCAACAATACAAATTTGGATAAATGTTTATGGGCAGAACTAGTTTGTATAGCCTGCTATTTGATAAATCATTCACCATCAGTTATAATAGACTCTAAGATTCTTGAAGAAACCATGTATGGATAGGCCAACCATGTGATTATTCATATTTGAAATTTTTTGTTTGTAGAGCTTATGCTCATACTAATAAGAATCAACATTCAAAGTTAGACCCAAGATCTAAGAATTACATCTTTGTTGGGTTTTGTGAAGGAGATGGTGTTAAGGGATACAAAGTGTGTGATCCTACTGCCCATAAAATCATCATTAGCAAAGATGTAAATTTTTATGAAACTTCTTTCCTAAAATAAAATGTTCAAATAAAATAAAAATAGGAACCAAAACATCAACATGTCAAGGTTGAAATTGAACCATCTTCAATTTCTAAAAATGAGGAAATTCAACTATTTTTTTATGGTGAAGATGTTGACAATGCTGAAGAGTTAAAACAACTTGAGGAAACACCTCAGAAGTCATAATGGAGTTCATGAAATGAGGAAACACCTCCACATCTAATATGGAGGTCTACATGGGTCAGGGATCCTCCTAGTAAGTACGGTACCAACATTTCAATTGCTTTGATTTGTGATGATGGGGAACCTAGTTGTTACATGAAACATTAAAAGATGTGGATAGTGCCAAATAGAAAAGGGAAATGTAGGAGGAAATTAATGCCTTGGATAAGAACCACTCATGAGACCTAGTGCAACTTCCATAAGGCAAAAAACATGTTGGCTGCAAATGGGTTTGCAAATGAAAGATAGGTTTTGATGAAAAGGTTGAAAGGTACATGGCTAGATTGGTGGAAAAATGATTTTCATAGAAAGAAGGTCTTAATTACCATGAAATATTTTCAAAAGTTGTTCAAATTGTTTCAATTTGAGTTGTCTTAGCATTAGTGGCTTTAATTGATTTTGATTTGAAATAGTTAGATGGTAAGACAAAATTCTTGCATGGAGATTTAGAAGAGGATATATATATATATATATATATATATGGAACAACTCAAGGGTTTTGTACAAGATAAAAAAGAAGGATTTATTTGTAAGCTCAAGAAATCATTGTATGGCATGAAATAGTCACCCAAGCAATCGTACAAGAAGTTTGATACCTTCATGATGAGCCAAAAATCTTTGAAGAATGAGCATGATTATTGTGTTTACTTCAAGTTTTCGTAAAATGGTTTATTCATTATATTAATATTTTATGTTGATGATATGTTTGTAGCGAGCAAAATCATGGAAAAAATTAATAGTTTAAAGACTCATCTAGCTAGGACATTTGATATGAAGGATCTAGGAGCAGCAAAACCAATCTTAGGCATGAAGATACATAGAGATAGGAAAAATGGAAAGCTTTGGTTATCACAACAGAGGTATTTGGAAAATATACTAATCAAATTTATTATAAAGTATGTGAAACTAATTAGTATCCCTTTTACTTTCCATTTCAAGTTTTCTTCAAGTTTGTGTCCCGATAGTGGCAAATAAAAATAGTATATGTCTCATGTACCATACCCTAGTGCAATAAGAATTTTAATGTATGTTATGTTATATACAAGGCCGGGCATTTCACATGTAGTTGTGGCAAATCTAGGTAAATAACATTGGGTAGTAGTGAAGTGTGTGTTTCACTACTTGCAAGGCACAAGAGACTATTGAATCACTTATAATAGATCTGGTGATTCCATGTATGGATATGTTGATTCTAATTTTCTAGGAGATATGGACAAAAGAATGTCAACATCTAGTTACGTTTTTACATTTACTAGTGGACTTATTAATTGGATGTCAAAACTTTAAAAGACTATTGTTGCATCAACTACTGAGGCAGAATATGTGGTTGCCTATCATGCTTATTAAGATGAAATTATGATAAAGGGCCTATTGGGTGAGTTTGGAAGAGAGCGATACAAAATGAAGGTATTATGTGATAGTTAGAGTGCAATTTATTTTGCCAAGAATCCATCTTATCACAGTAGGACAAAGTATAATATGGTAAATTAGTATCTTATTAGATATGTGATTTATGAAGAAAAAGTAGCACTTGAAAAGGTTCACAAAGAGGAAGATAGCGTTGATATCCTCACAAAGCTAGTTTTATTAGAGAAGCTAAAATGGTGTTTGGCTTCTCTTGGCTTGCAAAAAAGGTGATGAGTTGGTCAGCAAGATATCAAATTGAAATTGTTGTCAAAGTGGAGATTGTTAGATATGTGACAATAAATTTAAATGTTGGATCTTTTTGCAATGCGGTTTATAGCCCACTCCTTGACAAGGGGGTGGCGGTGGAGGGGACAACACCCCCATGCAACCCCTGCCTTTTCTTCCTCCCTCCCTCTCCCCTTGTTCCACTATTGTGGCAGGAGTGTCCAAGGTGGAGCCCCCTTGGTGGGGGTTTGGGGGTAGTGGGCCCGAATTAAAAATTCAAGGAGTCAAATACCTGACTCTGGGAAGATGAATTCCACCGGATTCTATTTTTAAAAGGAAAGTCATAGTGGGATTTTTCCATTTTATGTTTAGGAGGAGGAATCTTAATGGTGTTTTGTCAATTAAACGTATTTATCTTTGTGGAGTTCACATGTAATATACACAATGAATTCCTATATAATCTATTCATTTTGAATTAATAAACACCTAATATCTTACAACGTAAATATTTCTTTAACTTGCTAAAATTTTACCACATAAATCTGGGATTTAATCTCGTACATATATATTTGTCTCTCAAATCGATTTATCTTTGTTTCTTGCAATTACAGCTTCTTTGTTGCTGCAAAGGTTGTAGTTGCCTAACATGACTATGACTGTGATCCTGCTGCTGAGCAAATCGCAAAGCGGCAACGGGAGGAGTTGTAACGGCCGTCTCAGCATTGCACACACAGAAAATCTACCGTGATATCTAATACAACATGTTCCTTCTGCAGCAGAGTTTTCAGTAATGTACTGCATAGTTGTAGAGTCTCAGGTGAATTGCGCAACCGGGCCCCTTGGCATTGGACAAGGAAGCACATATTATAAGAGGCTATATATGCGGCAACATGTTGGAGTCGATCAGCGGCCAAAATGGGTACAAGGACGTACTGTCTAAGTAGGGTTAAGCACGCAGAGGTCCTTTAAATGCCTAAATTAAGTGATATGGTCTGTTCTGTGTGTCATCAACAATCCTGCAATCCTACGGACGTCCTTTGAAAAACTAACCAACGACTAACTCTTCGGATAATACAGTCTTTTTGTTTAAAAAGTTTCGCTATCTCTTTCCCACTAATATGAATGATATATTGCTAGTCGATTCATATCTAAATGAAGATTAGGTGGGGATCGGGGAAGCCTCCAATGTTGACTTGTACCATGTGCTGATCACGTGGGTAAAGAAACTAGGAATAATTTCACGTGGTTTTACGAAGTCTCCATCATATCCATCTCGAAAGGCGTGACATAGATATAAAAAAAAAAGTCCATCTATCATAGAGATCAACGAGAATTTTGTGAAAAATGTAATGGAGTCATCAACTAATGTAATGTGGTATGTGATAAATTTAAGAGAGACATTTCAAAATTAATTTTTTTAAATATTTTTAGATAAATCTCTCTTTAAAGTAATTATGTAAATAGTTCAGTGGGGCATTTAATTTAGGAAAATTGAGATCCAAATTACATTACATTGTTGTAAATAGGTATAGGAGCTCGATTTCCTTGATTAGTTGCATGGAGCATTTTAGTAGGACATATTGAGTCTAAAATGTAATTAGGTTGTTCAAAATATGTTTAGGGAGATCAATATGCCTTAATCGTGTGGCCCATGCAACCAATGGATCAATTGGTCACATGGGGCACTAAAATAGGGCATACTAACTCCGATATAATAGTAGGTTATTACAATTGTGTTTAGGGGGCTTGATATGCCATAAATTTGTGTTTCATGCAACCAATTCAATGATGGAGATTATGATGCACTAAAATAGGTTAATCCGATTTCAAAATCTCGTTAGGTTTTTTAAATTAGTTTTACACATGGTTTAGTAATTAATAAATGTTTAGACAAAAAAAGGCTCATTCCCTCCCCAATAAAATGCCTCTGGCATAAATTAAGTACGCAGAGGTCCTTTAAAAAACAAAAATTAAGTGAGATGGTTTTTTTGTCTTTGTTATCAATAACCTTGCAATAATGTGGTATTGTCACACTAATAAATTACCACCCTACTAATTTTAGTGATAACTCCTCAAAAAATAGTCTTTTGTTTTAAAAAAATTAAAATGGGCATGGGCAAATTAATGAATGATATCTTTAAATAGTTTCAACATCTCTTTCTCAGAAATAGAAATCATAAATTGGTATTAGACTCATATCTAAATGAATAATATTGGAGCAACTCCAATGTTGACTTGTGCCATGTGCTAATCACATGAGGAAAGAAAATGGAAATAATTTCACATGGTTTTATAGACTCTTCGCAATATCCATCTCGAAGGGATTGAAATAATTCCATTGATATTGTCACATGTGGTGGTGATGGTGGATTATGATCTTCATAAATTTTTGATAGGTAATAATAAGGAATAAGGGGGCCTTAATTTGTGGTGAAAAAGGATCTGTTTAGTATATCAGACCAAGAGAGATAAAATATGCCTCTAAGAAAATAGTTGGAGACAAGAGAAATGAAGAAAGTGAAACAAACACAAAATGAGCAAGCTGGATACAAGAGAGAAGACCAAAGATTTGATACCCAAAAGCTACACAACTCAGATTAGTGTAGGAGTGCTAGAGGGAAGCACCGCATGGAACCACTCTCACGAAGTAGGAAGATCCTAATACCAAAATCCTTGGTCACCAGTCACTTGAATGTCTTATAGGCTACAAAACACACTCCAAAAGTCAGACCATCAAATTCCAGGTTGAAAACATGAACAAAAGGGAAGTTTTCAATGAGTTAAGTCTTTTCTAAATAATTATCTGTGTTCTCCCTAGGGAGGGGGGCCTTCACAATGTCAATCTTCATTATGAATAAGGTGAAGAGCTCTAAAGTTAGCTAATAAATCCACTGGAGACTCTATCTCATGATAGTTATGGGAGAAAAAAATTCAACAAAATGTTAATGACATGAAGGATATCTTGAATGGTTGAGTTAAGTTACTGATATTCATATATTCTCTTTTTAACAACATTAATAATCAAGAGAGAATCACCTTACATGGATAATTTCCTAAAATTTGAATCAATAACGATTCTCAAACCTTTGAGAAGAGATAGAACTTTAGCAGAATTCTTTGAAGACTATGGAATGTGGAAATAAAAACATGAAATCATTGGTTCCAAATAATCTCTAAAGATTCATTCCTCCACCAGAAACACCTGGGTTAACTTTGGATGCCCCGTCAAAAGTTAACTTGACATAATTTTTATTTGAAGGCTTCCAACTGGTCAGTAATTTTTAGTTAATTTAGGGAGGGAGGATGAAGTAATTTTTTAGTAACTTCCATTTTAAGAGAATATGATGATGCTCTCCATTTAAATTATTTTTAGGAGTCGATACTTTAGCCTTAAAGGCCTTTTGAAGGAGCGCATTGATTTTAAGTGTTAATAAATATTTTGAAAGGGATAGTTTCCTAAATAATCTATTGATTCTTTTTTCCACAAGCTCCAGATAATTAGAGGTGGGACCATATCGCAAATACAATAAACTTGATCCCCTCCTTTTGTCCAGTTAATAAAAAAATATTGAATAGAGATGGTATCTACCCAGAGTCTATTCTTTTTCTTAATGAACCAAGACCAAATTCAGGAAAAAGAATAATGAAAGAGGATGTGGTTCAAGGTTTTAGAACTATAATTACAAAATATGTACCAAGGGGGCCCTTGAAAACCAAACCTTTGTAGTTTATCCCATAAAAGAGAACTATTTTTCATGATAGACCACATATCTACGTTAGCTTTAAGAAGACCCTGATGGATCTAAATTTTTTTCACATGCCATGAAGGTGTATTAATATGAAAGTCAACTTAGTGTAGCATTATTTTATTGAAAGTTTTAAAAATGATCTCCAGACCATTTTAATCCATTAATTTCCATTGAGGTACTAATATGGTGAGAGTTCATGAATAAATTGAAAGAATTAAGAAACATAGAGGAATGGTTGGAAGTAGAAAGACTTGGATTTTTTCATATGCTATGAGGGTTTCAAACACTTTGTATTTCAACCTAGTAATTAAAAAATAGTTATCCCCATAGGTTTGAGAAATACTCTTATAAAATGCTAAACAAATGATGATTGTAGAGAGAGCCCACACTAGACCAAACATCCTTTTAAAAGTTAACATATTTGTCATTTTTAATATCCCATTAGAGGGAGTTAGAGATAAGGTCTCTATAGGTCATGAATTTCCCAAACTAGTTTATGTGACCTCCAAGAGCTCGAAAAAGGACATTTTTATGCATATAAATAATTATATAAGCCATGCGTGCTTTATTAAAATCATTCAAATCTAATTTTTGGTACATTTCTAATGTTCATGTATAAATCTACCAAAGATAGTATTCTTATTTTTAGACATAGTATTTATATCAAGTTTTACTAAGCATAGTTATGAATATTATGGAGAACATTGGCTATTCGAATGAATATAGTTGAAACCATAGAAGAGTCCATAACCAAAAAAATCCAAAAATACCACATGCAAACTTATGCAATCACTCTTTCAATGGTTTTACCCTTGAAACATTGAAGGAGTTTGTAACCTTATCTATTTCAATAAACAAGATTCTAGTTAATCATGATCTTGTTAGGAGGTTAATCTATTTTAATCAAGTCTTATAAAAGTGTTGTGACATATAATCATAATCTTCCTATCGATTTAGTAGTAGATATAGTATGGACTAAATAATAATTTGTTAATTATTATCAAGCATTTATAAACTCTAAGCATTTTTGAGAGTTAATGAAGAATTGATTACATGACATTCCCATAAATCTAGTGTTGAACTAAATCTTATTCCATGGAATAACAAGGATCTACTCAACTAATGAAGTAGAATAATTTATGGTATTTTTATGGTTATATTGCTATGTATTTATCTTTCATTTCAAGCATAATGTTGTGTGACAAAATTTAACCTATAGGTATGTGTGTTCAATACATGTGTATTGTAATTTAGTTTAATTTTAATTCATATATATTTTTAATAGATTGGATAAAAAATGGGTTTTGAAAGGACCCACAATCTTGTACAAAGGAGAGAATTAAAACTCTATCATTAAAGCTCAAATGTGATGCCTTTGCCAATGGAAAAAAAATAGGGGGTAATATCCCATCACTACAAGAACTTCCACCAAAAATGACCTAAAACAAAATTTTACCACGAAACTTTCTTGAAGTTTCCACCAAATAAATTTTATCGCTAGTATTCAGGATTATCATGATGTCCTCCCAAATAAAGGGACATATAGAAAGCTTGGGCCATTGCTTTTCTTCCCTTTTTCCATTTATAAACTAATAACCATCCTTCTTTATTCTCAGCCTAAAGGGTTTAAGAGGTTTCCTCAACTGGGATGTAGGGCTGGTATTTGTCTTTCGCTATAGTCGATGGGTTAGTGTCTGACTTAAAAGAATCTAGATCTGGGATCTCCTTTAAGAAAGAAACTAGTGTTGGCATAATCTTCCTTGGAGAGATTAAATTAACCAATAGTTCATCTTCAAAGTGTGATGAGTTTTTGGGATCCTTGTTTGAAGCAGGGGAAGCAGGGGATTCAAAAAAAGAGGTAGAATCCTCATTGTCAGTTGCCCACTCTTCATCTGTATCCAACACCATGAGGTTTTTGGGGATAAAATCATTCCACTAGGAGGAATTTTATTTTTTTAGGAGGTTACAATTTTTTATCAAATGCCTAGTGCCAAAACAACTATAATAGTGAAACAAAAGACCTTCATAGTCAATAGCTTGAGACCAGTACAACCTCCAACCTTCAAGGTGAGTTTTTTTTAGAAGATTATTGGAGGTATCAATATTCACCAAGATCCTAGAAAAATTAGCCAGGGAAAAAATATCAATATCTGGATGCATATGCAGATACCCACCCAAAGATCTACCAATAGCCCACATGTTAGATTCTTTCCAAAACTAAAGTGGAAGGTTGGGCAGACAAACATAGATGGGTTTAATATGCAAAGGTTAAATGAGGAGATTAAAGATAGGGCACTAAGATTTTGTGATCAAGGGATGGTGATTCAAGCTCTAGGGAAGGTCCTAAATCTTGTCCTTATCCTCAATATTATGAAAAACAATAATAAAGAAGCCTTTAGCATAATAGTAAATATCAAACTTACCTAAGATAAGGGGTTTTTAAATCTAATTATTAAGATCTTAGATATTTGGCTAGAGATCTAAAAAAAATTAGCTGATTCCCTTGGTAGAAACATATTCCTCTAATTTGAGAACAATCATACTTTCTTCTTTGTCAAAAGTTACCACTAGGTTACTAAGAATAGGGGTGAGAGGTATGGGATGCAATCTAGGACTTAGATGAGAGATATTTTTAATGAAATAGGTGGGCCTACATTATATGTGACCTCTTCCTCCATCACCATAACATCTTGATTAGGTTGGATACAGTTGTAACGGTTTGAAGCTAAGTGGCTTGCCAAAATAATTTTTCCCACAATCGGAGTAGATTCATGTTGTTGCTAGCAGAAGGGGCTATTGGCTGTAATGGAGGCTTGACCATGGAAGTGGGAATGGCCCTAAATAGTTCCAAGATTACAAGCTAAGCACCATTAATCTTCTTCCCCATGGATAAAGTAGAACATGACTAATGGTGGCAGGGGATAGTTGAAATTAGCGGTGGCTGGGGTAGGTGTATGTGCAAATGAGGAAGAATGGTGCTTCCATAGAGGTCCACATGGGTAGGGCCATTATTTGAATTTGTGATGGGTGGGAGATTGTTTAGAGTGCTAAGAGCCATTGAAACAAATGATTTTATCAATAGGCACAAATGCTTTTCCTAAGAATTCATATGCATTTCATTTCATAATTAGTTCCTTTCAAAGTAGTTCCAATTTCTACAATTTAAATTTATTGCATTTTTCCTTTAAAGGATTTTTAATTTTAGTAAAGTTTGTTCCCATTTCAAATCATTTCAATTTATCAATGTTATTTACTGTTAAAATCAATACAATAATATTAGATTAAAGCAAGTAGATAGATCTTTAAGAGTAAATGATCAAAACCTCCCCCAAAATAGATAATTATTATTCATTATTTTGCATACCTTATGTGAGATAAAACTCCTATGGACCATCTAGGACTCAAACCTAGGACCTTCCACTTGCTATTGGAGTGCTCTACCAACTGAGCTACTGGCCCCTCTATGGCTAGCACATTGTTGGTCTAGGTGTGGCTTATCTCCAACACCCCCCCTTCTTAAGCCACACTGCAGGTGCTTGGGGCTCCTATCCTAGCTCTAATACCACATGTGAGCTATAGATCATATGGACCAGCTAGGACTTGAACCTAGGACCTTTCATTTGCTACTAGAGTGCTCTACCAACTGAGCTACTAGCCCCTCTATGGCCAACCCATTGTTATTCTAGGTGTGGCTTATTTCCAACACCTTACAGTTGAATACCATTGAAAAATGGCCCTAGTTTGATATGACATCAATTGAACTTAGTTGATTAAATTATTAGATTTAAAATCCCATAATTAGGTATTTTATAGGAGTTGTAGGGTATATAATCTTAAACTGATAGTTGCTTAAGAAAAAAATACCATAAATTAAATAAAATTATGAATAGACTAAGAGATTCAAAGGGAAGATACATTCCAAAGACCCCTCAAAAAATTACAAGTACTAGTAAGTCATAAGAATAAATTGTACTAGAATATCTTCTAGGAAAATAACTTTAGACTATTGAGGAGGAACCATTGTTAGCTTCTCTTGAAGTTTGGAATCATTCTCTAGATGTAGGTATGTCATTCTAAATGAATAAATCAAGGGATAAAAATAATGTAATCAAATTTTTGAATCCCAATGAAGTAGCCTTCCAACCATTTTTTATTATTCAACACCTACCATGAGAACTCTCCATAACATCTATTGGGAAACTGTGGGAGACAATCTGAGAAATAATCCACCAAATAGTGAGGTAGAGCTCAACCACCAAGGAGAAATTTCACCTATCCTATTATCCTAGATCAAGATGATAACACTATAATAAATAACATATCCCCATCCATACTATCTAATTTCATGGGATTGTCCACAAGAGACCCTGACCAATTCCTATTTGAGTTTAAAATCTTGTGTTAAACCCATGATTATAAAATTAATAATCAAAAACTAAAATTGTTTCCTTCCACACTTAATGACTCAACATGAGATGGTTTATGGATTTACAACCAAATTATATTCACACATGGCATAAAATGTAAAATATATTCTTGGAGATTAATCAAGACTATTATTGAATAAGGGAATGAAAATATGAATTCTTACATATAAAATAGAAGGAATATGAGAATATGGAAGACTATCTTGACCATTTTTTATTTGCAAATAGAAGATGTGGATATGAGTTAGAGGAATATTTGAGAAAAATGGTTTTCTTAAAAGGATTGGATGTTGATGCTGGAGAATATTTGAACCTAATGAGAAAAGAAGACATAAAAAAACTTGGTCTCAATGATATTAATGAGTGATGCAAAACTTATTAAAGAATGAGTGTTAGTATTAAGAAGCTGAAACATGAAAGGGAAGTAATGATGTAGGACAACTCATGGAGGAATTTTCAAAATTGTCCACTTCTACACTCAAGGACTCTTCCATGGGATGATTTTTTGGTTTACAACAAAATTCTAGTCACACATGGGATAAAATTTAAAATTTATTCTTGGAGATTAATAAAGATTATTGTAGAGTAAGGGAATTAAAATAGCAATTCTTCAATATAAAACAAAAAGAAGATGAGAATATGGAAGACTATCTTTCCCATTTTTTCTTTGCACATAGAAGATGTGGATACGAGTTATAGGAATATTTGAGAAAAATGGTTTTATTAAAAGGATTAGATGATGATGCTAGATAATATTTAAACCTAATGGGAAAAGAAGACATAAAAAAACTTGGTCTCAATGATATTATTGAACTATGCAGGAAGTATTAAAGAATGAGAGCTAGTATTAGGAAGTTGAAAACATGAAAGGGAAGCAATTATGCAGGAAAGAAAAATCATGGAGGAATTTTCAAATATTAAAACATACATTTTAAGCCAATTGAAACCACTCTAGATGGCTTACACATAAAATCTAATGCTTCTACTAAACCTCTAGCTATGTAATGTCCAAAATGTAGACTAAAGTATGCACTCTGAGATTTCCCTCTTGAGATGATAGATATGTGTGGTATTTATGATACAAATGGCCATTATACAAATAATTATGTAATCCTTCCTAGCCTTAGGAATTAGTTGAAACAAAATACCCAACTAATAGAATTTTTCAATTACATACAAAGAAAAGGAAATAGCTTCTCTTAACAAAACCCAAATCACTTTATTCATAGATCTCCTTCCAATCCATGGGTGATGCCATGGGATGGAACAAAACCTCAAAAAACATGTGGACCATCAACTTGGTCTCCATAGGATTGGACATCACCATAAACTTAGATATCTTAGCCAACCCACCAACCATGGATCCCACAAAATCAACAATGGGTACCTCAACAAACATTCAATAAACAAAGGAGGTTTCCACCTCAATAAGTGTTGATGCCTCCTTCTAACACTTAGCCTCCAAAAACCGAAGAAGTGACTCAGCCTTACTTACCTACATAAAGAGTAAAAAACTCAAAAATAGACAAGTAACCCCTATTTATAGAACTAAGCAAGAAGGAACCATGGGAGTTAATGCTTTTGATTGTAGTAAATTATAGCTGAGATCAAGTAAAACATTTAATATTACTCTAATCACAATGAATGAATTCCTTAAATAAGAAATAAAAACAAAACCATCCCATTGAGTTAACCACAAAAAAATTAAATACTCAAGAGGAATAAAAAATAAATAAACTATTATTGTTCCTTCCCCAATTCCTTTCCTTGAAAGACTTAAGGAAACAATGAATAAAAGTGATTTTTTTTAGTCAAAGGGCTAAGGAAATTGAACATTTAAATCCCATTATTGCAAGCAATTAGAGGCATTTCATAGCTCAATAAAGTCATCAAAGGTTTATCCATGAAAAATCTAGGGAGAAGAAGGCAATACCCTAAGACTATATAGATAGAGAGAAAACATACTAAATTATTAGTAGGAAAACTATTTTTTCCTAAGTATGGAGACCCTAGAATTATATTTATCATATGACTATAGGAAAAAATGAAATACCCAATGTGCTAGTGGACCTAGGATCTATTATCAACATTATGATAGTAGACACTTTTAAATCACTCTCCCTTGTTAGGGTAAAACCTGATACTAAAATCTTACAAATAGTTGGTCAATATATTTACAAACTAGAGGAAATCATAGAAAATGTCTCAGTAATAGTAAAATATAAGGAATACCCTATAGATTTCATGATAATCTAGTATAAGAGCTAGAAACTAGGTTACCCATGGATCCTACGAAGACCAATGTTGGCCATAGTTGTATCATTCATAAATTGTAAATATGTAGATATGACCATTTAAAATAGGTTGAAATTAATTTTTTACCTTTATCCCACATACAAGACCACCTTAAGATGCTTCAGACCACTTATGGGCTGATAAACTAAAACAAGAAAATAATAAACTTTCCTCTTTGGCCATGGTAGCAGTTAAAAATCATGTGAATGAACTGGAAGAAGATCTAATAAGATACATAAAAAATATAATTTGGTTATGGAGTCCATCATTATAGATCTAGAATCCATTAGTCTTGCTCTGAAGATACCTAGTTTGGCTCTAGAGTCTACTAGACTAGAACTAGAATGTGATAGACCATATTTAAAGGGTAACCAAACTAGCTCTAAAGTCACTTCTAATGAAATATATGATCTTAAACCATTCTAGTAGAGAATTTTTAGTTGGGAACGTAATAGTCAGGAAAACTTTCTTTCGTCTTTTTGTTTTCTACTTGAAGGTGTGATTTTAAAGGGAAATTCCTTTTTCAAAGATGTAACCATTTTTGACATGTTTCATCTATACCCTTTCCCCTTGAACTCTATCATGAGTGAATTTAGGCAAGTCATTTAAATTTATCCAAGGATAATACAACTATAAGTCCAAATAGGACAAATGTTAAATATAAATAGTTGGTTAGACAGTGAGTAGGAAACTAAAGTTTTTAATATTCTAAAAATCCATACAAAAATATATTCTTGGGAATATAATGACATTGAAGGTATTCAACCAAGTGTTTTCAATAATCACATTTACATGGAAAAAATCAAACTACTAAGACAACCACAAATAATGATCAATCTAACACTTAAGGACATGGTCAAAATAGAAATATAAAAACTAATACAAGTAGGATTGATCTATCCCATATCAGATAGTCAATGGGCCTCACCACTTGTAGTGTTTACAAATAAATACGGAAAAAGATGGATATGTATATATTATAGAGAAATTAATAAAGCCACCATGAAGGATTACTTTCCTTTGCCTTGCATAGACCAAATCTTAGACAACTTAGATGTGAAGAAGTATTTCTCCTTCTTGGATGGGTTTAATGGAAACAATCAAATAAGGGTAGATCCATAATATCGAGATTAAATAACATTTATATACCCTTTGGTAACATTTTCATATAGAGTTTTACCTTTTGGCCTATATAATACACTAGCTACCTTTCAAAGGCCAGTCCTATCTATCTTTGTTGATCTAACTAATGATTGTGTAGAAATATACATGGATGACTTTACAGTAAATGGTGAATCTTTTCATGAATCCTTGAGTAATCTAGATGAAGTATTAAATAGGTGTGAGAAGCACCAATTATACTTAAGCGATGAGAAATGTCTGATGATGGATGATCAAGGAATTATCCTAGGTCATCATATCTTAGTGTAAGGAATATAAGTTGACCCCAAGAAGATTGAATTGATATGCAACCTACCTATAACTAAAATTTAAATTGATATCAAAAGTGTTTTAAGACATGCATGGTACTATAGGCATTTTATAGAAGACTTTAGTAAGATTTTTGCACTTATGTTTTATTTTCTCGCTAAGAATAGTGAATTTTAGTAGACTGACAAATGTCAACAAAATTTTGAGTCAATAAAATAAATACTAATTTTTGATCCAATTTTGAGAGTTCCTAATTTGGATAAACTTTTTTATACACATTAATGCTTTTAACAATTCTATGGGAAAATCTTTGGGCAGAAAGATGAAGAAGGTAAGATGTATGCCATTTATTACATTAGTAAGAATCAAAATCCTAATGAAATGAATTAACATTTACTACATTTATTGTGATGATGTATTTCATACAGATATAATCATCTAGTTATATAGACATGTCAGAAGTCTACATAGAGTGTGGTCAAATGGTTGACTTCTAGGTCAAGTGCACCTTGCTAGGTTTTACACATTGGTTCATGCAACCTTAACCGAATGTTAATTGTGCCATGTTGTTAAATGGGGTTATTTATGCATTGATATGATGCATGTGTGTCACATTGAGTTACATGCAAGATCTTGTGTTTATTTATTGTGTTTGGAGGATCACTTTCTACCTTTGTGCACATGTGCATTATGATTCCTACCTAAAACTAAACTTATTCATCTAGGTAATACAAGGCGGATATGTGCATGGGATGATCCTACATCACTTAATCTAATTCATAGAACTTATAGTGGAATTTCCCATGATTCACCTTGTCTAAAAGCGTAAAATAGATCTAAAAATTTACTCAATTCAAAATACTCAATTAAACTTACTCTCAATGTCACATCAAAATTACTCTCATAGATTATGAGCTCATATATATTATATATTTTTAAATATTTTATTAATGGAACCATTAGTTTGGGTTAAGAACACATCAAATGTGTCATTGTGTTCTTACATACACATTGAAATTCAATAGAAAAAAATTAATGAGATCTAACAGAGCAAAATTAATATTCAAAAAATAGAATTTTAGTGTGGAAAAATGTACCCATGTTATTATTTAAAATTATTGGTCACTCATCCTTCTATATCTTCTACCTAGTCATTGTTATTCCAATGCATCACTGCCAACCACACTTAGGGCTTGGGATTCAATCACACTAACACATGCTACATGTCAAAAGTATGTAAATATAATTATATCCATCCTCAAATATACAAATTGAACCATCAATTAGGTATGAAACATAAGGCACAATCTAATAGATGAACACCTATTGACGTAATTTAAAAAAATGACATGATGAGAGACAAGGTGAAGGCTTATCCATACTAATATAAAATTGATGTGATAATTAGAAACTTGCATTAACAAAATTTCATCATGGTTAAACACAACATGATGGTTAATATAGATGGATTATAATTCACAAATAAAATTAAATCATAACATAATACATTATATTATAACATAACCCCATTTATTTAGAATGTGAAAATTTATATTTATTTTATAATTATATATATCTAACACAATTTATATATGTTAATTATGTAATTATAATTCAACCACTCAATTTATAGTTTATGAAGGTATATATTTTGTGTTAAAAATAAAATCAAAGTCCAATGATAAATTAGAAAAAATAAGGGTCGAATAGTGGCTAGTCCCTACCTTTGTATTATCAATTGTTTATGTTTGAGTTTGTATGTAAGTTTATAATTAATTGCATTTAGATAAAGAGTGTAAAAACTTGTATATAAATTATAATGCATTTAGTTATTAAATTATTAATGTCATCCACTCTTTTTCCATGATTAATGACATATATATACAATATATTATTAATAGTGATACACGTTTCAATTTTAAAAAAGGAGAGATGTGCTAATTAAATTATTTGTTATCAACAGTTGTTAATTGGAAACATATCATGTTTTAATTAGGATAAACAAAAACATATGCTACATTGTTAGACCATGTGATAATCATGGGATAGAATAATAAAAAGGCATATGATAAATACATTACTTCTTATATTGGACTACATCACAGCATTCATGCTACAGTCATGTGCAGGGTCTTGGGAAAAAAATAATTAAATTAGTGGAAAGTCACATACAACAAAAAATTTCTATGTAATGTGAAATTAACAAGGTAATCATGTGCCAAGTCCCTATGGGAATTAAAATAGAATTGAATTTTTTAATAAACATTAAGTAAAATAAAATTTGCATGGCACATTTTTCAAGACAAAATACATACAAAGTTTTCAAGATCAAATGGAAATAAATTGTATATCATTGTTTAATATGCTAGTGTGGAAATAAAACCCCCATATTTAAAATATAAGGAAATAAGCTCACTATAGAATTGATTATACACCTCTAGTGTTTGAGTTACCATGCATTACAAGTCATGTTAATAATAAAAGTATACTAATGTTGTTGTTAGGGTTATTGTAAGCCTTGTGATTTGTTACATTTGATGTGGAGTCCAAACTTCTAGAGGCTATAACTTTTGATCCGTAACTCCATTCGAGCTTTCATTTCCACCAAAATGACCATCGTAGAAAGTTTAATTCAGCCATAAACCACATTATCCATTTACATATATTTTTAGAAAATTTTGAAAGCCATAAGTGACCATTTAAGTGTCTAAAAATACATTTTAGTATTTTTTCCAAGAAGTTTCTATATTTAAAAAGTCTATTTTTGTATCCAAAGGTAAAATTCAATTGGAATTCATCCATTAGGTTCATTTTAGCATATATAATAGTTTTTGGAGATTTTTAGTCTCATCCCTTAAATGCAACACTTCTAGAAATAATATTTGAAAAAATCACTAGAAGTCAAAAGTTACTAAAAATAACAATTTTCACATAATTTGACAACAAACTTGCACATGCATTGTATTTCCAAAATCCATTCAATGTGATGATTTAGTTCTTATATGTGAAAAGTAATACAATCTAGAAAATAGGGAAATAATGTCTACATATGATCAAATTATAGATAATTTTAATATAAATTCCATATGTATCACCTTCGGTATTGAACCTCACCATGAAAAAGTGAAAATTGATAAAAACATTGCTCAACAGTTCTAGGTAAACAATCATGAGAAATGTGAAAATATGCTTAGTCAAACCTAGTTGACTAATATAAGGAGGGTAAATAACAAGCTATTCAAAACTTTATATAGATATAATTTTAAGGAAGAACTATAAAATATGATTACTCTTCTATATAGGGTCATGGGAAATGAATTAACAATTTTTTTTCACTAGTGGATGTGCATGTTCATCAGTATCAGCTATTATAATACTTTGGTCTCTAAAGGTATTATTTACAAAGTGAAGGATAATTATTCATGTTTGTGGTCTTAATGCATGAATTTCAAGATTTTTTCTTTAGAGGAAGCTTTGGAGGACTTGCAACATTATAAAAAAAGTTTCAAAAAATGAAATTAGATGTATATACCGATATTTGGGCCATTCCTTGTGATTTTTTCAAATGAATATGAATCAATGGCACATACAACTAAAAAATTGAAAGAACAATTTAAAAATATTATTAAATAAGAGTTATTTGGAGAAAAGACATTCAATAAAGAAACTTTGAGCAAGATAATCAATATTCATTGTGGTATAAAATATCCCACTTTAAATTTTCAAAGTCTTTTCAATAAGATTGAATAAGAAACTAACACATCCTATGAGTGGCTCACACATTTGGCTCATACAGTTGTCCCTACAAGAGAAATAATCATCCAAACTATTCATATATTTAGAATATATTGGCTAAAATCATCACATAAAGAGGAGTCGTATCCAGTTTTAATAGTTGAGGAAGATTCTTCCAATAAAAAGAGTCTTTTTCTTCTTGATAACCACTCAAAGTCACCTTTTCTCTCTTTAAATTTTTATTTCTTCATTGTACTTTTTTTTTATTGACAAGTAAAAGGTCATATTTAGTTTTTAAAGTCTTTTGGAGAAAAAATCACTATAAAATAAAAATATTTTACTAAAAAAGTATTTATAAAAGTGGTTGTTAGATGGTTATGAGGTGGTTACACCCTCATAACCTATAAATATAATTTTACTCATTGTGAATAGGATTTTTGACTCATAAAAAAATCTTGGCAAAGGAGAAAGAGGAGATTTATACATTTAACTTAGAGAAGAATAAATAAAATAAGAATTTCATAAGGCTTTATTCTTTGAATTGTTTTGGGGAAACAATACTTGTGAGTGTGTTCATTCACTTTGATTATTTCCTTTCAAATTTGTTAAAATACTATTGTTAAACTATCAAAATTAACATTTTTTAGCCTAAACTTTATTTTGAATCTATGTTATAAATTTTAAATTAGAGAAGCCTTGGAGCAATGGAGAGTAATTTGAATATTTATTCTCAAAATGATATATAGAGTTGTTCTACAATATTTCTTGATATGTACAACCTCTGTAGCGTATGTATTTTGCTCATACATCAAAAATATGTCTTTCTTTGGCTTCAATTGAATGTTAAAGGTTTCAAACTCTCATAGTAGATTCCTAGGTTATATGTTAGTTATTTGCATTCCATTTTACCTCTTCCATTTTATTCCTTATTTTACACATTCTTTTCTCTTTCTCTCTCCCAAAATTATTTTAATGTTATTTTTCTAACACCTTTCTGTACTTTTAGGTTAAAGTATAAAACACTCATAAAGACACATTTTTATTGTAAATATTTTTATTTTCAGTGTTGTCTTTGTTTTTAAATAAATGTAGCTCTGCCTTCAAATATGAGAGTGACTTTGTCCCCACAAAGTTGATCGAAATCCTTGATTTTTCCTCTGATAAATTTTTAGCCAACATGAAGTCAACATATTTGAAAGTAATTTTTCTACCATATCAGGACATGAAATAAATTGTAATAAAGGGTCATGAGTTTCAAGCATTAATTTCATGTAATCAAACATCATACGAGCGAACATAAGAATAGAGAAGAATTTTAAATATAACTTTGATATAATTATGAGATGATATGAAGTGTGTATGCTCTTATACCACTTATATAGGGCCCAAGAGGAACCCCATGGACAACAACACTTAACAAATTCAATGGGTTATTAAAAAAATGCATATTGAATGAGAGAGGCTGAAAGATATGTCAGAGTGCAATGAGAGAAGGGAAAGTTACAAGAAGAAACAATGGATACTAGATTATAATTTTTATGTTATAAGGTTATATTAAGCAATAGTTCAATATAAGATGCCAGATATCGGATGTGTTGTGATGTTTAAATTTTAAAAAGAATGTAGATTTATATTGATATATGTTACAAGTGTGGAAGATAAAGGATCAATTTCACTGTTACAATAGCTAGGAATAATTGCTTCATAAGTAATCATTATTTTGTCATGTTTAGGTAACACTATTGCATAGCTATGTGAAATAGTACTAAGATTGTAAGAGTTTTAAGGCATCGACAAAGATGAGTTAGGGTGTTGAAATATGACCACGTGTGGTTGGCATGGACATGAAGTTGTTGGTTAGGTTGATACATTGTCAGAGCAATGTCATTATATTGTAAGTCAATGAAAGTCTTAGATCCTCCTAGATTATTGTTAGTTAACTTACAGATCTTAAAAAATCATCATTATTAATTTATTAAATTATTACACTATTTTTTGTATGACATATAATTTAATTGTTAATTTGTTGAATATTTTTAATTGTGTGTGAGACCTTCTTCCCACTTTTATTAATTAAAAAAACTCATAGAATAATATTAATAGCTATTTTCTCCTTTCAATTGTGGAGTAACAGTTAAAAGAGATGCATGTACTTCGTGCAACCCAAATTCAAAATCTACTAGTGATCAATATACCTACAACAAAATATATAGTATTGATGAATTGGTTAAATGAAAATAAGAAAATTAAAACCCCAACTTATATTCAGAATAAAAATGAGCCTAATAATCCCACAACTAATATATTTAAAGAGAAAGGAAAAACAAATAAACAAAACTAACTTTTGAAGATATAATAAACCATTTTTCAAAGTTTTAGCTGAGGGGGGCCGGGATGGCGACGAAAACGTGTTTAATATGAGTTATCTATTCTCACACACTTATTTACGAATTTTGAAAAGTTGAAATAATTACTACATGATTACATTAAAATCATAACCATAAAATAAACCTATAAATTTTATCAGTTTGAAATCCTTAATTAAGGATGATCTTGGTCTAATGTTAAACTTGTTCACATAACTGATGAGCTCACACATAGATTAATTTGTTGGTGGATTTGAAAGAGAGCCAAATAAATTACACACATGTTTTCTTTTTTAATTGTATTACTTACACACATGGAGCAAAATAAATACAGGTAATATGTAACAGAAGATAGCAGACAATTCTGGACAATCTGGGGAAAATAGGTGAGAACATCAAAGAATTTGGGGATGTATAAATCAACAACTAAAAATAATGTAATATCACTAACCATCTACCGGCAATGCTAACATTTCCCTCCTTATTACATTAATTTTACAAACATCATATCCTTGATAGTTGACCCCGCCCCTTAATTCAAACATGGCAAAAAAGTTTCACACTCTCCGCATACCCTGCTCACATTTGAGGTGGCATGCCATCTCCATGGCTTCATGGTCTTGGTGTCATGTTGGTTTTTCCTTGTAGCTTGACCACTAACCTAGAAGTGACAGGAGTACATCTCTCTGCTGCACACCTTCGGTGATTTCTTGGATTACCACAAATCCATATGGTTCTCTGTTGTAGCTTGACCACGAATCTGGAGGTGAGAGAAGCTCTCGACTGTTTTATACACTTCGATGGTTTCTCAGATTTCCACAAACCCTTTTCCAAGAACCAAACGCTACTTTAGTGCTTTTGCTTCCCACAATGTTCTTCATCAGGAGGTACCAAACTAGATAATGATGTCGAATCTTTTATTGAAAACCACACTGCACAATCACACTGCATACAACATAAAAGAAACACACTAAAAAAATGTCACCAAAGCAATTATGCAGCCTTGTCCTAGGCGACTCACGAGAGGACGCCGATTGTCTTCCAGCCTCCGTATATCCTCTAGCCTCCAATTGATTGTTGTTTATTCAACGGATTTGGCTTTGAGACTCAATTTTATAATGATGAACATTGTGTACCAATGATATTACATCCATACAATTTTTTTGACTCTATATAATACAACAAACATTTTAACAAAACAATTTAACTCACAAAATAACTTTTGACTCATTATTTTTAAGAATACTCTTTTGACGATCTAAAATAGACATAATCTAAAAAGACTTAACAAAATAATAAAACTTGACTCAATTTTAGATTTTGACATTAAATCTAAATATTGACTATATAACTTTTTGACTTATAAAAATAGAAACACTATAATAACTTATTATAGCCGTCATCCAATGACTCATTATATGACGTAATAGCTAATATTAAAGAAAACTAGATGATTTCGATTCCTAAAATAATAATAATAATAAATTCTTAAAACCCGTGACTTTTTACATGGACAGACACAAATGAAAAACTATAAACTAAACTTTGAAAAAAAAAAACGCTTTTAACATGACATTTAGACTAACCCCAAGCTTAACATGCACGGACGATGGAAATGCTGCCGAATAGAAATACATTTGAAGGAAGCAAATACACAAATATCAACGGCGTTTAATTTGACGATATAAATGAAGTTGTACTCTCACGCAAATTTGTTATGAAGTGGACTGCGTTCGAACTGCAAGTTTTTCTGGACACTTTGATGTTTTGATAGACAGACCAAACACGAGATTACAAGTGTACAACCGAGATATTTACTGCAGACTTTAAAACATTTAATGCACATATCTGGATTGATCAAGCGATGCATGAATAGATCAACGAAATTCAGATCCTTCTTCAGGCTGATAATGACGCATCCAATCCAACTGTACAAATTCGAACAAATCTGCTGATATTTAGATACGTTTGAAGGATGCTCCACTTGATATGTTGAACGAAATAAGACTGCAGATCGAATATTATATAGAGTTTTCACGTCCACAGCTAGTCTGAGGTATAGGCATGAAATAAGCTACAGATATTCATCCAGACTTGGCTCTCTTCTATGATAGGCGTCGAGTCTTGGTTGGCTGCATTGCACAGATCGCAGCTTATCAGGCTTTTCCTGCACCGTGGTCCGTAAATCTATCAATCCGGGGCAGTAAACAAAAGAGTGTGGATGCCCCTTGATCACAAATTAAAAACCCATAGCTGTCTTAAAATCCTGCTCTCATACCACACTGTTGGCGGATTTGAGAGAGAGCCAAATAAATTACACACAGGATTTTTTTTAATTATTATTGTATTACTTCCACACACGGAGCAAAATAAATACAGGTAAGATGTAACAGAAGATAGGAGAGAGGTCCGTACATAATTTTTTTTCAATATTTCTATTAATGATATTTATTTTCAAAGTTTTGAAATATTGATGGATTTCATAGGAATTCACCTAGATAAATGATCCTTGCCTTCCATACCTAATTACGATGGCATTTACAAATTTGATACAAGGTCAATGAATTAACTTTATATATGTATAATATTTATTTATTATACACATTTGATTTTGTTATTTATATTTTTGTTTGGTAAAAATTAAATTGAAATTTAAATTCATGGTCTATTTTAAGGTGTTTGAATATGTTAAACTGAAATTGTTTTGAGCAAATTTATTTTTAAAGATTTCGATGGAATAGTTCATAGGTTTTTTGAAAGGCGACCAATATAGAATAGTTATTGATCCATCTAAAATTATTAATCTTTATTGAATCTATGTTTGGTAATTATTGCACTCTATAAAACAAGGGAATTGAGTGCCAAGTCCTAATGGGGCAATAACTTTGAACATTTGTACAATGTTGATTTTTTGGAAAATATTGAATTTCAAAACAATAATATAAGCCGAAGTCATCATGGCTTAGATTTAAAAACTTTTTAAGACCCAATTTGAAAGAGTCTCACTCTGCATATTATACTCATTGATAAACAACAAATTATCCTTAAATATCTAAAATCTTTGATGTTTCTCATCCAGGGCATTGTAGTATTACCGTGCTATGCAATCCATCGTTCATAGAGATTTATGGTTTTATCATTTCTACTCGTATCATGATTTATTACCAAAACAACCACATAGAAAACTAAGACATGTAATAACACAATGTCCATAATCATATTCATGGGTGATAGATCTCTAGAGACAATAAAACATGAAATTGAAGAAAAATAAAAAATCAGAGCACAACAAGAGAGTAAGTTTGGTAGCATAATGCAAAAGCATGGAGAATTAATAGCCTTGCCAAGTTGATAAATAAATAAAATAATAAAGATAGAAAAGAAAATAGTGATTGAATACACAAAGTTTTGCTTGATTTCACAAGGCAACAATAGAATTTAATTTATTGTATTTCTTAAGGTGTACATAGGCTGACAAAAACTTCTCCAAATTTTATACTTTTACTAAATAAAAAGATTGAAAACATTAATCCTACAATGATTACTATGCATACGAATACAAAATATTTTGTAAAAATCAACCGATAGAAAGATGATGAGAAGACAAACACTTGGCTTGAAAAGAGGCACAAAGTTGTTGGGAGAGGATGAGATGGAACAATAACATTGAGTTTGATTATATGAGAAGCATTGAGCACATTAAATGCAAATGAAATGTTTTCCACTACTGAATTAAATGTCTATGACAGTGACAATTAATTGAAATGTCATGTCAATAGTTAAGTAGTTTTAAGAGCTATCAGGTGCAAAACAATAGTCATATTTATTAGTAAAATTTTTGGATTCCTTATTGGGTATGTAGAGTGTTTTCCTCTCTTAGTAATCTTCATTTTTTGTAAATTTGAAACATAATTTCCTTTTATCTGAATAACATTTGTAAGAGGCTTAAGAGTATGAGCAAACACATTTTACAATCGTAAATTAAATTTAAGCATGTGAAAACATATGTAGTTTCAATTTTCAAAGCCAATAATGTAATAACTAATGGGGGGTAAAATAAAAGATTTTATGACTTTATTTTCCTTTAATAATTTCATACTAAAATATAATTTAGTTGACATAAACAAAATCTAAAGATAAAGATAACTGAGAAGGAATAAAACCAAGTAAACTTTAAGATCTCTCTTGGTAGTAAGATTTATAATAGCTATAGCCATGTTGTTTTTAAGGAACACATCTTATAATTTCAGGAGAGATACATCAATATATTTTAAGAAAATATAAATAGTTAGGTTAATATACTAGATGCAACAACATCATAGAAATTGTAAAATAATTAAGACTGATATATCAGAGTTATGAGCCTCACATAGTAAAAAAAATAGTCCAATATATCAAAATCTCCCAAAAAGAACAATAATAATTTTTTCAATAAATAAAGAGGAAAAGAATTCAAACCTAACTTTTGTCAAAATATTCTTCTTCTTCAGGGTTTCTATTTGCATCCATTTTTTCAAGGCCCTAGTTTCTTGGAAGAGAAAGACCCAAAAATAATTTTAGAACCACCATATCTATATTTTATCTACAAAATTCTAAAAAGATTTTTAGAAAAATAGTTAAAAATATACTTTATGAACCATAAGAGAAAAATATAGAATTTTTTGAACCACCATAATAATAACACATAACAATATTTAGATCTCAATATAAATATTCCTTCAAATTTACTTATTAATACCAACAATAACAAAAATAAATCTTGGCATATAAAATGGAAACAAACATTCCATGCCTAGAGGCAACATGAGATGTAGTCTAGATATATGAGGGGAACAACTTAAGAAAAACTTTGAAGCATAGTTAATCCAAATTCAAATTCCTTAGATGTGAACTATTTATTTAAATTAGGCTATTCTTTTAAACAACAAGAGAATGAAAGATCACAATGAAATCATAAAGAAAATATGAGATAAGATATAGAATACTAGATTTGACATTTTTACGTATAAATATAAATAGTGAATATAAAAGTAATCTAAGTCTATTCTCAATACCTACATAAAATGATGGTGTCTCAAACCCTAATATTAAATAGTGGGGCTAATGATGGTTTCATAAATTTTAAACCTGATCCAAATAATGGTTATCTGGTGACCTCAATCACTTATAAAAAATAATGGATTGGTTTACACTCTTACCATATGTAATTTATTGTAGTCCTATTTAAGATTCACATGATTTATGACTAATTTTACTAGGTCTTCCTCACCGTCTGCTCCTCATTTGTTGGACATATTTGGCTATGAGATAGAATGGAAGAGATCAAAGGGATTTCAGCAAGGATAAATAGATATAGAAGTGTCGAGGAGGTGTAGATGTTTTTTATTTCTAGGGAGAGTGAAGATATTTGTGAAATTATAGATTAGTAACACTAAATATAGATGTTGATGAATCATGTGGAAGCACGTGGGTAGGTTGGTGGGGATTGTGATCAGAGGTAACCCTATTCATAAGATCTACCTCATTAAAAGTTTGATATATTATTTTAACAATGATGTTTGGGTGGCACTATCAAGTCATTCATATCCCTTAATTTTTAATTACAACCTACTTAATAAAAAAGAATTCCAAAAATTTATTGGCATTTATATTGTCTGATTTAATGGTAATAACCTCTAGGAAAGCCATAATAACTAATACTCTCAAAGCACTATAGATATAGAAAAAATCATGGATTCCATGCTTAACATGAAAATTTGATTCCATTATTTTACATACAAATTATACCATGGTTACCAGGTTCAAAATATTCAGTAAGTAGGTAAAAGTTCAAGATTTTGATAAAAATTTGGACTTAAACATATAAAAAATTATTGACCACTAAAAAGAATCATAAAATTCCATACATAATAAAATAATGACCAAAATTAGTTAGCAAATATATTGTATATTGGATATTGTGATTGATTCACTAGGGCATATGTCGCTTAAGAAGAATCAAGCCTTGATGAATGTGATTTCAAATAACATATCTAGCTAAACGTTGTTCCTCCTAAATAATTTTAGTGATATTGATATATTCATATATTTTTATCTCAAAATTAAACTCCAATTTGTATCTAGTTGGCCAAACAAAGACCTAACTAGCTTCATATGCTGAGCTGCATGCACAACACAAGCTCCTCAATGTAAACCAAAAATAGTTTGGGCAAGTTGATTCAAGAATATTTAAATAATTTTTATAGCATTTAAGATTGAATTCAAACTAAAATTTATGGTATAAGTAAAACCAGGTTTATGAAATACTGATAAAACTAGGGAAAGATTGAAATCATGGATCTAACAAACTAGTTAATTGGTAGAATAATGCAGCAAATAATTCTTTTATTGATATTTGAGAATATGGAATGAGATAGCATCATTTCAACCTATGCTCATCTACTACCAATAAGTTTACTATACTTCCCTTTAAACCAAAAACCACTGCCACTATAATCATTAAGACAAGGTTATCATGTTGTGCATCATGCATGATAGAATATAAATTGTAGGTTGGATTTGATTGTTGTGAAGAAGAAAATAACATATAAATTAATTATTGAATCATAGCATCTCAAATAATAATATTGTATTTCATTAGTTAACAATCTTGTAACTTTATTATATAAACGTTTGCATATTTCTCTATGCGTGAAATGATATTAGTCAAAGAAGGAGAGAATAATAACATGTTAAAGTTTTTTTGAATGCTAATAATCCCTCCCTTTGGGATTAATAAAATAAAACTTTTATATGCCTATAATGTATTATTTTATGAACCTAATTCAACATTTTTGATGGAAATGTTTTGGTTCCCACAATGACATGTGTACCTTGTGCCACAGTGGTAAGTTTATTCTATAAATATTTATTTCCTTGATGAGACATTGTTACCCTTGATAATATGCTGTGTTGATATATCATTAACCCAAACTAATGTTTCATAGATTTAACAATTTTATAATCTAGCAACAAAATAAATATGGAACAAAAACTTTAATACCACACTTCACAAGGAAATAATAATTTTCACTTGTTACAAGGTCTCTTAAATTCATGCAACATAAAATAAGGAAATTTTTATAAAGTGTCATTATGCTACATTAAAAAATATAATATTGGCATATTTTTATAAAAAAAAAATTTAAATGAAATTGATTTATTGCAGGGTTCACCAAAAATCATTTTTTGTTGATTCATGTGAGTTAAAAATGTTTTAATATTAAAAATTAAAAAAAAAAAAAAACATTCCACTTTAATGTGTGTTTCCTTTGATATTATCTTTTTATCTTTATCATGTACTTTAGAAAATAATAATGGTTTTAAATATTCAATTATGTTATATAGTGTTAGGAATAAAACACTTCTAAATCTAGATCTACTATTACCATAAACCAGATCTAAAACTATGCAATAAAATGCATCACAGAAACATTCCTTAATTCATAATTAATATGAAAGCATAAATGAGAGCAAGATAAAAATAACATAGATATCACAGATCTAATCTGGTTCACCCAATGTGGGATACATCCACCATTGAAATTTCTCAAATAAATTGGTAATATAAAACAAGATTACAATGAAATCTCATAGAGATAGAAAAATTTCATGTAGAAATTTTTGCACAAAAAACTGCACTTCCACTTGCATCTGCATAATGTTGTATCTCATAAGTTGCTAAGCCACACCCTATAATGAACACCTACACTTTGTAAAATACCTACACTTTGACTCTAATCCTCAAAGCCACACCCTGCAAATAAACCATTAACCTCTAAAGGCCACACCACACCCTGTATATATAAGAAAATGAATAAAATCTACAAAAGGAGGAGAAAATGTGTAATGCTTATCCAAGACAAGCATTATCCAACATGTGACAACCTTTTCCCACCTCATCAATCCTATCTAAAATCTCTCCCAAGGATAAATTTGCCATATTTTTCTCCACCTTCTAAGGGCACATTTTCCCATGAACATGTGATCACAAACAACTTCACTCAACAAGGAAAGAGTTTCATTTTCTAAAAAATAACTAGCTTCCTCAAAACAAGGAAGTCAAAATGGGAAAAGGCATCTAAAAACTAACTCTATGAAATATGAAATACATAGAAATTAGGAATATTCCACTCACATGTGGAGAACATGAAAATTATTCCCCCCACATTTTTGGAGCTCTTTAGGCCCCCAAAATTTATTCATATGGTCATGTGATAGCCCCAAAGGGCTCCACACTCAAAAATCTCTCACTTGGAGACCGTTTATACTAAACATAATCTATCACTACTCCATGACCCCTAAGGCCAACCAAATATGAACATAGTCTCAACTTATTCAATGTGACCACCTTGGTCATCATATCCACAGGATTCTAGCTAATATGAATCTTCTCCACCTTCACCAAGTTCTCTACCAAAGCTATCTTAATGAAGTGATAATGTATTTGAATGTGTTTCATCCTTGAGTGGAAAGTGGAATTCTTTGTCAAATGAATAACACTATGAATATCACTATGTAGTCTCCTAACTTCTTGCTCATGCCCCAACTCTCGAAATAACTCTTTTAACTAAATCATCTCCTTGCTAGTCTCCATGGAAGCAACATACTCTGCCTCTATGGTTGACAAAGCCATAACCTTCTATATCCTAGAAATTGAACTAACCACTATATCTCCAATAGTAAATATATATCCTATCATACTTCTCTTTTTATCAATATCCCCTACCATATTTGAGTCCACATAACCACAAAAAGTGGTATCTGATCCACCCTAACATAATGTAAAATCAATGGTTACTCCCAAATACCATAGAATCTATTTCACTACTTGCCAATGCTCATAACCTAGATCACTCATATACCTGCTCACAACTCCTACTGCTTGGGCAATATCCAGCCTAGTACAAACCATGGCATACATCAAGCTACCAATTGCATATGAGTACGGTACCTTGGACATCTTAAGCTTTTTAGCTTCCATCTTGGGACATTACTTCTTTGATAATCGTAAGTGGCTTGCTAAAGGAATACTGATAGATTTAGTATCCAATCATGCTAAACCTTTCCAAGACTTTCTTCACATACTCTAATTGGGATAAGATCAAATTCCTCTCTTTCTTGTCACGATAAATTTTCATACCAAGGAATTAATTTGTAGCACCCAAATCATTCATAGAAAATGAGTCACTAAGCTATTTTTTAAGCATATGAATATGTTGTAATTTCTTTCCTGCAACTAACATGTCATCAACATACAAACATAATATAATAAAAGAACCATCATCAAAATGTTTGATGTACATGCAATGGTTAGAATGACACCTTTGATATTCTTGTTCTAACATAAAAAAATTAAATTTCTTGTACCATTATCATGGAGCTTATTTCAAGCCATACATGATATTCTTTAGTCTTCACACATAGTTATCCTTCCCTTTGACCTCATAACCCTGTGGCTGTTTCATATACAACTCTTCATCTAAATCACCATGAAGAAAAATAATTTTCACATCTAACTGTTCTAAGTGCAAATTCTCAACTACAACTAAACCAAGAATAGTCCTAATAAAATTTATTTTTACAACAAGAGAGAAAATCTCATCAAAATCAATACCTAATTTTTATGCAAACCCCTTCACCACCATCCTAGCCTTATACCATTTTCTCCCTTCATCCTCTTCTTTGATTCTGAAGATCCACTTGTTCGACAATGCACTCTTTCCCTTGCGTAGTCTAACCAAATCCCACATTTGGTTCTCCATGAGAGATCTATGCTCTTCATCTATGTCTTGTTCCCATCTCAACTTGGCATCTACCTGCATTGATTCCTTATAACACTTTGGCTCTCTATTTTTTACGAGTAATAAATAATTCAAAAAAGGAAAAAAATGTGCAGGTGCTCTTCTTACCCTAGAAGATCTTCTTACCATAGGAGTTTAGGGTCCTTGCATAGAAAGTTCTTGAACTGAATCCTTAGATACTTTGCTATGTGCAATGTCATCCAATACTATGTACACTTTTTGTTCTTGATCTTGTTATTATAACTGATATTTATGCATGACTTTTTCATTAATGACTACATCTCTAGACTAAAATATTTTCTTATCTTTAATTATCCATAAATGAAAACCAAAGTCATCCTCACCATAACTAATAAATGTACATTTCTCTGATTTAGCCTCTAGCTTTGTCCTATCCACTTTTTTGATGAGATAAAATGCTACACATCCAAAGACTCTAAGAAAAGAATAATCAACATTCTTACCAGAATAAGCTTGTTCTGAAATGCCTCCATCCAAAGGCATAGAAGGTCCTCTATTAATCAGACATACTACCGTGCTAACTACTTCAGTCTAAAACTATAAAAGCAACCCTACATGTAACCTCATACTCCTAGCACATTTCATTATTGTTCTATTCATCTTTTCTAATACCCCATTCTACTGTGGAGTTCCTAGAACCATCTTTTGCCTATGGATTCTATTGTTATAACAATAATAAAATAAAGTATTACTAAAATACTCACCTCTATTATCTTATCTGAGACATTTCAACTTCAGACCTATTTCATTCTCAACCAAGGCTTTTCACTTCTTAAAAGTGTCAAATACATCATATTTTTATTAATGTAATAAGCTCAAACTTTTCTAGTTGCATCATCTATAAAAGTAACATAATAATTGGATCCACTAATAGAGAATACCTGAGATGGTCCCCATACCTTTGAGTGCACCAGATCTAACTTGTGATCTTTATTTATGGGTATAACCTTTAGGACCTTAACCCACTTCTGTTTCCCATACACACAATTCTCACAAAATTCTAGATCTAGATCTTTCAAATCAAGCAACTTATCCTTTAAGATCTATATGCCCTTATGGCTCATATGATTGACCCTGTGGTGCCACATAGTTGCATCTCCATATGTAGTAACTAAATCAATATAATCAACACTACTAGTCAAATATAAAGTACCAATTTTTTTTACCTCTCATGATCACAAGAGCACCTTTGGTAACTCTCCAAGAATATGTAGTAAACAATACTGAACATCCTTCACTACCCAATTGCCCCAATGAAACTAAATTCCATCTCAACATAGGCACGTGTCTAACATCCTTAAGGATCTATGTGTTCCCATTCTACATCTTATGCTAAAAACACAACCTTTCCCTACCATCTCACATGGTTCATCATCACCAAGATATACATGTCCTAGATTCTCTTAAACATAATCAGTAGAATAATACCTATGTGGGGTGGCATGAAAAGAATCCTTTGAATCTAATACCCAAGAATCAAAAATCCTATCCATAGAAAGAATTAAGGTATCTTGACATGATTTACCTAATGTCACATTTATCTCATTCATTCCCTCTTTGTTGGCATTCTTATCCTGAAGTGACCAACAATCCTTCTTTGAGTGTCTACTCTTCCCATAATGCTAGCATATCATATTGGATCTAGATCTTGACTTAGATCTACCATTTGACTTTATTTGATTGCCTTTACTCTTGTATTTTTTCCTCCATCTAGTATCAACAGATAAATCATTATCTGAATATGATTCACTAGTGCCTTTCCTTCACATCTTCTCACTAAGGATCACGCCTACAACTTCCTCAAAATTTAAGCTTCCCTTCGCAGGGACTACATTACTTACAACCATAACCAAACTATCCTAATTATTAGGCAAAGAACATAAGGTTAACAAATCTCTAAATTCATCACAAAAATTAGTTCCAATTGAAGTGAGCATACTTACAACTGTATTAAAATCATTAAGATGATTAGCAATTGAACCATTCTCAGACAGTTTCATGTTAAATAATCTTTTCATAAGAAAAAAATTATTAAAATTTGAAGGTTTCTCATATAAATTCCCACGTTTATCCATGATATCCTTTGTATTTTTTTGATCCACAATGTTAAATACAAAAGAAGATGCAAGGCATAACCATATGGCTCCTAATGCTTTCCTATCAGGTAATGACCAATTTGCATCACTCATACTTATAGGTTGTCCTCCTTTCCCCTCCAAGGGGAGTTGAAGTTCCGTCTGATATAGGTAATATTCCATCTACATTTTCCACAAACCACAATGCTTACCATCAAACTTCTCAACTCTGAATTTGATCTCTTCTCTCATATCTTCAACTCAAGCCAATAGCCTTCTTATGATTTACCACTTCAACAAAACAGACAACCAATGGATTTGATACCAATTGTTATGAATAAAACACTTCTAAATCTAGATATACTATTATCATAAATTAGATCTGAAGGTATGTAATAAAATGCATCATGAAAACAATCCTTAATTCACCATAAATATGAAAGCATAAATAAGAGCAAGATAAAAATAACATAGATCTAATGTGGTTCACCCAATGTGGGCTATATCCATCAATGAAAATTCTCAAATAAATTAGTAATATAAAACAATATTACAATGAACTCTCACAGAGATAGAGAAATCTCTTCTAGAAAGTGCTTCACAAAAAACTATACTTTCATTTGCACCTATACAATGTTGTATCTCACAAGTTGCTAAACCACACCCTGTAATGAATACTTGGACTTTGACTCTGATCCTCAAAGCCACACACTTTAAATAAGCCATCAACCTTTAAAGGCCATACCACACCCTGTATATATAATAAAATGAATAAAATCCATAAATAGAGGAGAAAATGTGCAACGCTTATCCAAGATAAGCATTATCCAACATGTGACAACCCTTTTCCACCTCATCAAGCCTATCTAAAATCTCTCCCAAGGATAAATTTTCCATATTCATCTTCTCCACCTTCTAAGGGCACATTTTCCCATGAACATGTGATCAGAACCAACTCCACTCAAAAAAATAGTTCTCTTTTCCAAAAAACAACTAGCTTCCTCAAAACAAGGAAGTGAACATGGGAAAAGGCATCCAACAACTAACTCCATGAAATATGAAATACATAGAAATTAGGAATACAAGGAATATTATACTCACATGTGAAGAACATGAAAATTACACCTCCCACATCCTTGGTGCTCTTTATGCCCCCAAAATTTATTCCTATGGTCATGTGATAGCCCCAAAGGGCTCCACACTCAACATATAAATGTAATTAAGAATTCAGCCATATTTCTAATATGTACTTAAGATGTTAATTTTAATTGATGGAATCAAAATGTATTAATATTATTATATTACTTTTAATTTTTTTAAACAAATAATATTATACAAGACATTCAGATGTCTTTCCTATCAACTATGAAGTAGAAATATAATATGGCATACAACGTATACAAGAAGCCATAGAAAGGAAACTCTCAAAGGTACTATGAGTATATAATTGTCAATATACATGTACAAGTATTTTTTGTATATTTTTGAATTGCAACTTTGTTTCACTAAGAAAAAAACTTGTAAATGATGACTTTAAGCCTCTATTTTCTTTTTGTAACAAAATAATAATAATAAAATTTTGTGGATTTGAATGTTGAATGGTAAGATGTTATTTTATCTTATTTTCAAATAGAATGGGTCTTTATAATGAAGTGAATGTTGTTCGGATAACTTACAAGCTTGGCTTACAAATAAGGAAAGTTTTACATAATGTGTCTCACATAAAATTGGCATTAATTATATTTAAGAATAAATTCTCCCTTGAAAAAAATGTCAACCAAATCTATAGAATATATGGTTTATAGTTTTCCTCCTTTCTCTTTCAAACAATTAGAAAAAAACTTCCTTTTCTCTATCATAGTTTGCATTGCACCTCCTTGAAATAACTAGTTTCTAAACCATTAAAAATTTAAGGTTTATTTAAATTTATTTATTTTTTCTTGTATTATAACCTACATTCTATCCATAATAGAATTTGGTATGGGGTAAGATGATTACAATAGTTCCATCATGTGTTTAACACCTAGTAGGTTAGGTCAAAAACTTTTTGTCTTTTATAAAATTTTCATTAATTCCTCAACCAATATTAAAAAATAAATTTTGGAATTTATCTATGGTCTCTCATCAAAATTAAACTAATCCCAAGAATTTTTTTAAAAATTCTCTCTGGTCACCAAAGCTGTCTGATAAAGTACCGCTCTCCAAAAAAAAATTTGGAATTTTTTTTACTACTACTTCAGAAATAGATTGTATGCAACTGTGTGGTTGGAAATATCACATTTACTTGTTAAGAATATCACCAATAACATCATCAAACTTTAAAGTGTTTGAACCAGATATAAAATTACTCACATCTATGAATAAGCCATTCCATCTTTTTGACAATAAGCACAAAATAAAAATATCCCCAACCTCATCATCAAAGTTTAATCCTACATATCTTAACTAAGTTGTGACCATTTTAAATTAATTTAAATGATCAGCAATAGTCCTACCTTTTGATATCTCCATATTAAATAAATGCTTTATAAGAAGTACCTTGTTAGATGCTAAGAGTTTTTCATACACTCTATCCAATGTATTTATCACAACCTCTGTTATCTTTTCTTTTGAAATATTGAAGGCCACCAATTCTACCAAGCACAATCATATTATTCTTGGTAGCTTTCTATCAAAAACTTCCCATTTTTTGTCATTCACAGTCCTCGACTTCTTTGCTATTTTACCCAATGGTAGGAAAAGATCATTCTGATATAGATAATCCTCCATTTTCATCTTGCATAGCTCATAGTTTAGCCACTGAAATTCTTGACCTTAAACTTGATTTTTTCTAACATTACTCCCATTCAAACCAATAAACCTCTTTTCTTGCATGTTTATCTACCAAATAAACCCTTGCCTCTAATACTAATTATTAGGAATATAGAACATAGAGCAATATTAATGAAATAAACATGGAAATAAAATGTATAAAAAACAATATAAGAGAGACACATATTTAACATGGTTCACCTAATATGGGATACATCCACACATAAACAACAAAGTTCTTCTCTTATTCAATCCAAAAAATTAAGAGATAAACCTGCAATACATCCACTACAATCTCCTCTTCATTCAAACATAGTGTGCTTCCATGATTACAATGCCCTCATATCAAAGGAGGGTTACATATTAGGGCAAAAATACACCAACATATTTTATACTATTAGATATGTGATTTAATTGTGATCGGTATAGAATCACTATGAAATTACAATATTTTATACTACATTTTCACAAAAAATTTACTTTAAGGTGCTACCCCTGAACTCCCACTAGGGGGGATCCATATATGGTTACTATCCCCTAGACCCCCATGGAAGCCATAATGAGGGAGGGGGTGTTGCCCCCACACACACCCCCTATTAGGAACTATGCATTCTAATAAGGTCAGGCTCCACCATCCAACAACTACCATCTAAATGTGCTTGTCTCACTCACCTACATAGCTATCACCTGATCGCAACATTGTCACCCATCAAATATTATGTTGACTACACATAAACCTTTCACATGATAACACCCTTGTTAATTTTCAGTAATCTTGTCATGCATCAACATTGGTGGCACCTAGTAGTGTTTGTGTCACCCGACAACACTAGTGTCACCTAAAGCAATGGTGTCCCTTGCCATCATTGGTGTTTACATTATAATCAATCGATTACATGGAATTTGATAGAAATGTTAAGGGGGTGGGACAATCAACTAATAAAAACCCTATTATCGTATTTTAGTTAGCCAAAAAAATATGAAGCAACCAACATCTACATCAAATACATGTACTATATTGAACTATCAAATGTATTTAGGTTTATTTTTTATTTTCATATTAAGGTTGAATAATAATTCAAAGGTAAACCATCTTAAATGTGGAATCCATAGGTAATAGTATTTTATTTGAAAGAATTAATTATGTCACCATTTGAAGATATTATTGATGATGACATGTCAACATTCGAAGACAGTATTGAGTATGACTATGAAATGACCTAAGTAGAGGAATATTATAAACAAGATGACTTGGATGAGTTGTACGTACCAGAAAAAAATTCTAGATCTCATGAAACACCAGCTTCGATTAAATAATGAACTTAGAATTATGTGTGAAGGAAGAGGAAATTAAATGACATTCATGATGATGAGATACAAATACAAGATGATATTTGTACTCATCAAATACAAACTTTAGTTGAAGACCACACTAATAAATATGTGTGAAAGAAGAAAATTGCATAGATAATTAGAAGGTATTTTAAGTTTGACTAGGCAAATAAATATCCATTCATTAAACCAGTGGATCCAAAAAATGGTAATGATACTCTAACATAATGTAGATGTAAAACATGTATTTCGAAACTAGGAAAGGACCACAAAATACAACTTAAATTGGACATGATTGATAAACATTTTGAAAAAATGTGTGTTGGTAAAATAAAAAGATGGATAAAAACATAAAACATATAGATGTAAATATGCAAAATAAGCTATGCATGTAAGATACATAGTAGAGTATGAATATCATCAAAAACATCTATGAATTCTCATGGAGAATGGAAGAAAAATAATAGCTGAGTTAGGAAAATTTACTTAAGCTAATCTTCATGCCAAAAATATATAGTTCTCTACCATCAATCACATTCTTAGAAAAGGTAGACCTATATCATATTTTTTAGATTATAAGATTTTGTTCCAACATAATATATTTCATAACATTCTAAAATCCTATTGGTCAGATAGTAGTGATTGGAAAATGGAAAAATTTCTTGCCATGATTTAGAAAGAGGATTTGAGAGAAAAAGTAAAAAATGCATGCTTTATCTCATTGTCAATTGATGAGGTCACAACAATTGACAAAACATCTTACATTTGTATTCATGTTTATACTTTTCATAACCATTCAAGGCAACCTCATTTGTTAGATGTACATAAAATGAATGAAAATTATAATTTTGAAACCATTTACATATTTATTATTTTTAATTTGATAATATAGATGAGATGTATGAATATGCTATAGCTAACAATTTAGCTTGTGTTGGTGTTGATGGTGCATCTATGATACAAGTGCATAAAACTAGTCTTTGTGTTTGACTGTAAACAATAATTGACCCATATATAATTCTAATTCATTGCAGATCATGAAATGAATCTTGCTTAAAATATTGTTAGAACATTTTAAAATGTCACAAAAGTGGAGGATAATATTAGTGACTTCCATGCATACATGTTAAGAAGTCCAAAAAGATGTTTAGAGTTTCAAAAAATTACAATTGGAGTGATTAATATTTAAAAGATTTTGAAATATGTTAATACAAGATGTATTTATATGTATGAGCTATCATGAAATGTTTTCAAAAAATATTCATCATCAGTGTATTTTATGTTTAAATACCAGATGGAAGTTGACAAGGCAAGATATTTGTTGTATCATTAAAATTAGTAACTTTATTGACATTATGTGGTATTTTGTCTATGTTTAGAGAAATATAATGTTTGATGAAACATGCAAAAGATGTGTGTGTGTGTGTGTGTGTGTGTGTGTGTGTGTGTGTGTATTTGAGTTCATTCAACTGAGAAAATGAATTTGTCAATCTCTAGATATGTTATACTTCTCACAAGACTGTTTTAAGGGACCTGTATTTGGTAGTTGACAAATTTAAAAAAAATATTAACAAGCCTATTGGATATTTTAGAATTAATATTAATGATAATATTTGTATCATTATTTATGGAAGTAGATACCAATGCACACATTTCAAATATGTGTTGATTTAGTAGGAACATAAATTAAAGAATTCCCTATAACACAACTACTATATGATACTATTATTTATGAGACATGGAAGAAATTAAGAAAGATTTCAAAAAGCATCTCTAATAAAATTTGAGATTATTTTAAAAGAGATGAGTTTATTGATTCCATGAGAGTAATTAATCTAATATTTTGGAACTCTATAAATGGTGAAGAACTAACAAGAAATTTATTTATCAAATACATGGGTAGTCTCATTAAACATTTCAACAACTTTGTGGAGATCAATGTAGTTAAAATTAAAGGTATTTTGTAAATAGATTTTTTGATGTATTAGTCAACACATTTTATAATTACAATGAATTTTTATTATAAATTTTTAAATTAACCAATGGAAAGTGGTGCTATTACAAGGTTATGGAAAAAAATTTACCCCTGCAACATCATAAAAGAAAAAATGAGTGAATATTTTAAATTGTATGAACTATGCCAAAAAATTATTTTGGGATGTATGGAAGATGAAAATGTATTCAATGCATTATATTTTTTTAAATTCAAAAATTATAATAAATTAAACAAAAACATAGAGACTTGTTTGAGGTTGTATCTTTCTCATTATCCCATAGGTGGGTTTCTTTATGAAAGAGTGCTTGTAATTTGGAGTTCACTAACTGAAAGAAGAGTTTTCATTAATACATACAAAAATAGAGATGATGCTAATTTTGATATTCAAAATTCCACTAAAAATGTAGATACAAATGCCAATTTTGAAGAACTAGCTGCAAAAGGAATGCTTTAGCTACCTAAATCTTTGTTCTGTATGTATTCAAAATTGAAACTTTGTTATCTAATTCTTTAAAAATTATGATATTTTTGTATTTATTATAAAATATTATTTATTATACTTTAGTTATTGTAAAATTTATCATATTATATTATTATATGCACAATATTAGCTATTCATAGTCAAATTTTTTATTATGCAAATAGAAAATCAATAAGAATTATAAACCAACCTTCTCATAGGTACCTTACTTTAATATATTACAAAATATTTTCCACTTGTCATGTGGTTTATATTTAAATTCTATCTCATGTTAATCACACTGATAAGATATTAATATAGGAATATTGATTAACAAGAATCCAACGTAAAACAAAACAAGAATTTGATGTTCAACAACTAGTTTTATTAACAAATCCATAAAGAGAATTGAGAAGATTAGTTTCATCCCTTAATAATTAATAATTATAAATTTTAATTTCAATTAAATTAGTGATTATGTTGATCAAATTAAACTATTTTTCAAAAATCCAATCATCAAAACATGTCTATGACAAATCAACACACATTTAAAAACATATATCATACATATAGTGCATCTAAATTAATTATAAACAAAGCATTACATATCAAGATAATATATAATAATTCAAAAAATAGAATTCATCTAAGAAGCCAATGCGTCTTCAAAAATCCATAAATATAATATATATTAAAGTTTGAAAATGATTGTCTTATAATATTATAATATTTCCAATACAAATTAATGTTACAACTGATATTAATTCATTATTTTTGAATTTCATGTGCGTTGTTTGTCTTATTTTCTATTTCAGAAGACACTCCCTCTCTATAGCTCGTATCATCTTTCAGGAATCCTAATTAGGGAAGATCCTTGGATGTAACATTAATATTCTCAAGATTTTCCCTTTCATCCTTTACTACATCTCCTACCAAAAGGAATGAGGGATTTGCATCAGATTTTAGCTTGAAAAAAATTTCTAGATCCAACCCATGATCCTTGATTATTTTCTTCAATGTATTATTTTGTTTAATCACCAAAACAAGTTTTTATTTCAATAAAATAACTGTATTTAAACTTTTTCACACTGTCTTGAGATGCAATCCAAGAACCTCCCCTTGATTCTTTAAATCATCATATTTTGAATGCAATTAAATGATGAATATTATTTAGCTAAAAATTACAAGAATTAAATGAAAATGACAAATAATTTATCATGAGTGTAATTTACCACATATTTCCCCTTTTGTGCATTAGCAATAATGACAAGGATGTTGTTTTTTTTCCATTTCTTTTAGTACACTTTGGCCTCTACATTTAAATTCTCTATCATGTTCAACGTTATATCTAAAATTTTATCATTGTAATGATTACTAATAACTATTTCTCCAAAAATAGTCTGATTCAACAACACATCAAGTTTTGTTAGTTAATTTTCAACCAATTTGAACAATTGGTTATGTTGGGAGTGATTGTGAAACTAGGCATTGATTTCATGAATGAAAAATTTATCCCTTACATCCCATATTCTCTAACACTCAAGTTTAGTAAGGACAATTTATTTTACATATTAAGTGATATTATCTACCAATAAATTTTATAAAGGAAAATATGTATGCTCATCATTAGTATTAATAATCTTAGGATAAAAAGGGGTGGGAGGTGAGCTAGATTGTAGAGATTTGTGTGTTGATAGTTATTGGGAATTGGACTCTAGGCCCTTCAGCTATGATCCTTAAATCATATCATGAGGATTGAAAATTTTATATTTACCCACACTCTTCATCCCAAAAAACTTGTCATCAAGATATTTTTATTGTAAAATAATGGTCTCTGAGTTAGGGAGACCACCAAGAGAAAGGTTTGGAAACTCTGACATTGTCAAATACATAGTGCCACTACTTGGGGTTAAAAATGATATTTGTTTTCCCCGGGTTACAAATTCATAGGATCGTACTAGTCTCATTAAATGTTGCCTTTGAGAAGGGGTCCCTAAAAATTAAAAAGAACATCGTACAACTACTAAATGAGAATAAAGCTAATATTTAATAATTATATTGCAAAAAACATTGATAAGTGTATACCTTACTATTGAAGACTCCCTAAAGATCTTTGTTGCTAATAAAAACATGGAGGTGGTTGTTGGGAATATTAGAGGGAAGATTCTAAGGACACTATAAAAATAACTTGAATCAAATCAAACACAAAATCTACAATATATAATAAAATTATTAATAATATAAACAAGATAATGTTATTACCAGCAACATGAGACTAGGTTTGAGTTTCTGTTGGTGAAACTATATTGGGTGGACGCATAATAATAGAACTCCATATTATTATTTTTGGTTAATGGAAGATGGGATGATTCTACATCCATGTATTAATATACGCAGGCCTTGGGGGGTTACTGACTTCTTACTACTACTTGTTTTCTTCCAACATTATCTAACAGTTTTTCTTCCAAAAAATAAATGTTGGATAAAGACACACAAATACATTTTCTTTAAGTGGTTTATATTGAATGATATTATATTTAATATTATAATGACACTTGGTAATAATTATAAATTAATATTTGACACTTGTTTTTGTAGGTATACTTTAGCATTCAACATAGATACAATATGGTTAGTAGTAATGATTGTGGTTTGAAAAGGTGCACTCATGGATTTTAAATCACCATCTATTTGAAACATAGGTATAATAGAATCATCATGAATATCATTGCATTTTAAGACCACATCAATATATAGTTTAAAATCGTTACATAAATGAGAATTCATTTCACATGATGTTTATAAAGAATATATTATACCATTTTTAATGTAACAAATATTTGTATGTATGGATTGAATTTGCATGAATTATCAAAAGGATATAAATAAATATTATTTTCATGTGCATCTATTTGTATTTATAGAGAAAGAGAAAGGGTAATATTTTCTGTTTCTAGAGAGATAAAAGAATACTCACTCTAATTTTATAACATTTGAATCTTATAAAAAATTTAAATAATAATCACATTAAATTTTTTAAATATTTACATCATGTATAAGGAGAGAAAGATAGGAAATTTCAATTTTTGTAACATTTATGTAGACTAGTAAAGGAGAAGCACATTCTACCTTTTTAATATTTACATCATCTATTAAAGGATAAGTAATTTCAAATTTTGTACCATATGCATAATCTAGTAAAGGATAAACATATTAAATGTTTGTATGTTTCACATCATCTGGTAAAGAATAAACACATTCAAGTTTTGTAACATTTACATCGTCTAATAAACAATACTTACATTTAAGTTTTGTAACATTTTCATCATCTATATCATGAAAACCATCTATGAATGTAAGAGTGGTATTATCAAGACTTTCCTTCATAAATTGTTTTTTGTTCCTATGCATGTTTATGTTGAAGCATTTAACGCAATGAATTACAGTAGTAAACTATAAATACAAATGAAGTGTATTTTCAAATAAATCATCTTTATATTATAAATCACACGTGGGAGGAGTATGAGGATGCACATTAGTATTATGTTCCTCTTGTTCAAAATAATTTGTAAGATGTATCTCTAAAGAAGGTGTAGGGGATCTAGTCTCTTCTATTTTAGAAGTGGTATAGCCTTCACATTCCTCATTATATGCCTCTTTATAATAAAGTGAAGAGAAAAGCATAACATGAAGGAAATAACTAATAGGTGAAAGGAAAACTAAACTTTAAAACCATGAAATTACTATGTGAAAAAAGGAATTATTATATTTTTGGCTCAGTTTCCAATAATTATGTATAACTTATCGAACCAATGGCTTTATTGGTTCAATCATAGACCAAATTATGTGAAAATGATAAATATCTTATTTCTCTTAGTAATTTATGCATTAAATAAGTGAAAGTTTGAAGAAAGTTATTGTATTTTAAATTCATATTAGTGCTTAATTGTAACACATTATACAATCTAAATTAATACTCATAGTTTATATCCTTATAAGGTTTACAACCAAAATTTTTAAAACACACCCAATTTCATCACTCATTGAATCAATTACTTAATATGATTAATCAAGGATGTAATTTGGGCCAATTATAACCAAAAAACATTATTACGGCTATATGATATCATCCGAGCCAATTATAGGTGTTTTTAGGGAGTCACTTGGCTAAACATGGGTGAATTTCAAAGACAAATATTATGTCACATTGGTAGAGCCTCCATTTAATGGATATAGTTCACATGTTGCTATTTCACCATAACTCCATAAGAAAGTCAAAATCTATAACTCATACCTTGGGTGACATTTTTTAATTCTAAAATAATTTATAACTACATAGTAAAGTTGGGGCATATTTAGTGTCATAACAAGTAATACAAGTTATTAAATAAACAATGTTACCTTGACAAATTAGACAAACCACAAATTTGGGATAAGAGATTTGACAAGTGGGAAACCATTAAATGAAAAAACCCCACAATATATTATAAGTCTTGGAAAAATGAATTTACATTTACATATCAAGAATAAATTAAGGGTGATAAATAATGGATTTAAGCTAAGAGAGCATCTCAAAGATGCAAGAGCAAGAGTAAGAGCAAGATTGTACCACTACCAAAAGGTTTAAAGAGAGGAGGAGAAGAGCTCAATAAATATAACTAAAAGGAATATGGAGTTACATGTGCAAGTTTCAACATGTACACCTAGTGTCCCTAATCCTCTTACAAGTGAGGAGGATGTGTGTGACATGTGAGGGGAGAGGAGTTACTTGCAAAGCCTATAATTGGATAAGAGAGGTTAATGTCACCTCATAAATTTGAGTTAGATGTATATATAAATATAATAAATGCACACATAAAATAGACTTAGAAAAATCTTAAAATACTATACAGAAAGACTCAAATAAGGTTAATTATCTAACAAGATATAACTAAGAGCACCACTAACACTAACTGATAGTTTTTTTATCAACATGTAAGAAGCCACTATCGGTTGACTACTAAAAAATATAATTAGATAAAATAATAATCCTAAAATTCATACAAAATAAGAAATAACTTAAAAACACTTTAATTTTACTTAACACTAAAACTACACCCACCACTTGGTAACTCATTCTAGTACTCTGACAAAGAACTAGAGTTAACTGACAGTTCTATCTATTTTTTAAAAAATCTTTAGAAGTGTTTAAAAGTGACCAAACAACTAATAAATTTCATAAATAGATTACATACCTTTCAAAACACCTAAAATATATTAATTCTAAAAATATAAATCAAGTTTTCATATTGACATCATACTCAACAATTTTTAAATGGTATGTTAAAATTCTAATTCAAATATTTACACCATGACACTAGTAGTTAAATCCCTAGTTTTTAATTCATAACATCATGTATAATCTCTTGAAGATAAAAAATAAAAGTCATGTCAGAAGTGATAAACTTATATTTTCTTTACACAACAATTCATAGAGTATAATCTAGAGAAGAGATGAGATCTCGCATGATACATATGATTTTTACCCAAATTCATAAATATTTAATACCATGAGTTTTAGTAAGTATAATTCAATTATTAGTGGAAATAAGGAACCACAAAATGCTATGATTGTTGAAAGCAAGCGCTGATTTGAATCTGTCACACTAGAATGTTTTGACCAGTATGTTGATGTAGCTACTTTATTTACAGGATCATAGGTTTATAATGATAAAAATATAGTTAAATTGGTGATGAGATGAGTTGGTGGTCGTGTTGTTGCATTATTTATGATCCAAAGTTAATTATTTTAATAATTTGTTAGTTTTTGCTTTGTTAGTAAATAAGTTGTTTTACAGGGAAACTTAGTTTCCCCACAACCACATTGTGAAGCTTTATAAGCTTTCACATGTATTGCAAAAATAATATTAAAATATTATGATATATTTGTAATGTGAAATATTTTTTAAAGGTGTAAATTTTTGAGTTTTTTTCCTACTTGAGGGGCTAACAGTCGTATTAGAGTATTGGCTTGTAATAGAGGATTGAAAGATAACCTTACAAGGTAGATTATTTCAATCTCATCAATTTGAGATCCCTATATAGAAATAAGTATGATGAGATTTAGACTAAAATAATCAATGTCAATTTACCTATAAAATTTAAGTGTATAATATGTCAGTTGTTCAAAAAGGAAATATATGAGGTGGTAGTGAAGAAACCAATCCCGTATATTGTATCTTGCATACCTGAAGGTCGATTTACATTGGAATAAAGTAGTAATAGGGAGTTAAAATTTTATTATGTCAATAATGGTGTAATAGATTTGAATAAATAAACTTTACGTGCAAGCATTCCATATTTGAACAGCACATCTTATGCGGTTTGGGAATCAACTAAAAAAGCCATTCCAAATTTGACCTCTAAAACTTTCTATCTCTTTTGCTCTCCATTCATAAGGCTGGTCGAAGTGAATTTTTTTGATATATTTGTAGAGATCTCACAATATTATCTCTCTTTTAACATCATTTTGGTGGAGATATAGAATACAGAAGCTAGAACTTTTCTCTGCTATAGAAATGTAGGTTAAAAAATAAACAGTTTTGTGAATGACATCTGCCTATTGAGAGGGAAAGGTTGAGATCCACAAATCCATGTCTTTTTGGTTATATGTGAACCATCTCTTATTATGATAATATCCACATAACTATTGGGTTCCACCTAGGAATACATTAGCAAACCTATATTACATGTTAGGGTATGACAAGGTCTTAAAACTATGTGGGCCCCATCAAACAAGGAGGGCGTACTTGTTATTTTTCTATGTAGAGTGAAAAGGGAGGTAAATTGAATTTTATCTATATAAACTTGGTAGAATATTTCCTCGATTTTTTAATTCACAAAATCAAAAATATATTTAATATTCTCCCTTTAAACTTCAAATTAATGTGTAGTAGAGTTGATCATTTGGATTTTACAAATTACTTGCATAAGAGGTGGTTACAGTTTGAAAACCCATAGTTTATTTTGATCAACATTTTTTAAATTAAGGAAATATTTTATACTTGGAGATGTAAAGGTGTAAAGGATTATAAAAAATCATAAGGTGTAAAGGGTATATTTGTGTTTTTGTGAATGTGGTCTTGTGATTAGGCATGATCTTTTATTTTATGTTTTTCAAGTTTACTTTTATGGTTTTTATGCTAAATCTATTATAAATGATGTATATAAAGGTACATTATCAGTTGAAACTGACACCTTCTAAATGATAATTTACACACTGTCACTTCTTGTTTGTGTTGTTGACGAACACACTATCCTTTATAGGTCCCTCATGATCCTCATAATTGACAAACTATGAGCATCATATTGGAGGTTGGAAGATTCCTAGGATGCTAAAGGACTTTTACCCTTCTCCAGTTAGCTATTCTCTTAGAGTTTGGTTTCATGCTTGGATAGCAATTTTGCCTTATGTTCTTGCTTTCAATTCCATTTTTAGCTTTTTATATCTGATATTCATGATATGCAGTGGACAGAGTTAATTTTTTTTATTTTTCATAATGCATGAATTCTCACCTCTCACCTAATAGGGAGAGAATACATTTTATTTGTTAGTCTTCAATTAGTCATCAGTGATAGTATGAGTTGGCAGGGGTTGCTATCAGCGTTAGTTTTAAGCAAAGGTCATCAGTGTTTGTCAGACATCAGGGAGATGTGCCATACATAATACAGGTTTGTCACTTGGATGGCTTATCATGTGGGACCTTATGTGGTTCAACATAGTTAGGCATGACTGGTCATGTTCTATTACAATACGATATGATGATCACTGAGGATGAGAAGGCTGTGATTATGCTCATTAGCCATTTTTTGCCAAAATTATAGGGGTGAGCTTATTTATGAAGTAGTATCACTGTTTTGTCAATGCTATAGGTAAAATGCACCACTTATAGTTACGACATAGTTTTTTTTATGACTTTAGAGTCATTTCTCTAGTTCATTCATCTGTTATACCCCTTTGGATCAAGAGGATTTTATTAGATTATTTGTGATCTAAAGTTAATTTTTCAAATAATTTGTTCGTAAATAAGTTGGTTTATGAGAAAAGTTAGTTTCCCCATAACCACTCTATGAATCTTTATAAGCTTTCACATGTTTTGTAAAAATCATCTTAAAATGTTATAATATATTTTTGGTGTGAAATATTTGTTTGAGATGTAAATTTTTGAGTTTCTTCCTATTTGAGGGGCCAACAAGTGTGTGAAATTTTTCAGGCCTATCTAAGTCAACAAAGTCAAGATGATATTAACAACCAACATTTGTAACCAATAAAAATCAAGACAATGAGATCTTCATTATATACATCAAATATATTGGTTTTAAATTAAATTAATTAGTTCTTCTCGATAGATGATCACCAAATATATTTTAGAACATGAATTATAATCTAAACTAAGTTGAAAAGTAATTAAATATAAATAACACAAAGGATAAAATATAAAAGCTTGAAAATTATTAAAAAGAGAGGAGAAAATTTGATGAATAATTAAACAATGCATACTAGCTAGAGAAAGGTGCTTGAACATTCAAATAGAAATCAGAGCTTGTGTTCTTATATAATCTTGATTTTTTAAAAATAAATGAAAGTATCCACAATAACTAAAAACTTATACAATTTTAAATCAAAAAGGAATCTGAAGGGATAATAAATCCAAGCTATAATTAATTATTAAGAGATCAAACTTTTGGTGATAATGCTACCCATAAATAATCATGGTCAACATTGAAAGGTGGATATATTACATATTTTCATTTGGGGGAAAGGTGGATATATTAAAGCAAAGTCTGATAGTGAAAATTGACCGTTGTACTTAACTATGATGACCACCCTTTTTCTCTTCTTATATAAAGGTATTGATCTTTTTTTATTGTTACACAAATTTCCATTGTGAAATTATTTTGTTTTGCTTTTGACATCTTACTAAACTATCTTTTATATTTCTTATTCTCCTTTTATCTTCCATCCTATGTTTCTTATTCTTTGGTAGGTTTTGAAGGAGAAGAAGTATATTGGTCCTACTACAAAAATGTACATTGTAATGAAAAACATTATGGTACATATCTAGAGGAGTCTAAAAAAGCATTGAGAGAGTGGGGATACGTATTAAGATTTGTGTTCACTTTTTATAAAGTTATATGTACAGGAGGGAACTATTATTTTACATTTTATTTTTCTAACATTTCCAACCATGAGTATATTTCTTGAAGTTTAATGCCATTTGAGAAAGATTCTTGTGATGATGCTTCCGAAAGTTTAATGAGTTGGATCGAATTCATGAAAATACCATATGTTTTATTATATAAATTTAATGTTTATTCTTGGCATAAGCCCTTATTAATATGCCCCACACATGCACATTATTATATATTTGGGAAGGCAAATATGTGAAATGGGAAAATGATTTGTGGGTTACAGTTGGCCAGTGATATGAAAATATTCAGCTAGGCTGAGGAATTTATTTGATGGAAATATATAAATAATTCCTCATAGTACAACATTTTAAACCATTTAAAGCTTCATATTATTTTCATCCTTAATTCACCTTAAATTAAAAATTATTAAAATTAGAACATTTAAATCAAATTTAAACTTATTCACATGTGGGAGGAGTATCTAGAGGGGGATGTCAAGGTGTTTTTATAGCACCTAAATTTTAAAAGTGGTGTTAGTCTGACTTAACTAAAGTCTTAAGGGTAATGTTAAGATACTTTTATTGGTTATATTTGGTTGTCTTAAGTGAGTGTAATTGAAATGAATTAATATGTTACGCAAGGGTGTTTTTAGAGATGATGTTGAGGATATTTCAATGGTGACATTAAAATGACTTATTTAATGAATTTAGTGTGAATTTATTTATTAATTTATATAAATATTTAAGTGTGACATTGGAATGAATTAATTGGCTAATTTTTTGTTTATTTAATTTTTGACTCTATGTCCATTTTTATGGGGTGATGTTGAAGTGTCTTGAACAAATTTATTTCTATATTTAACCTATCTTTATTCTCTTAGTTAATTTTATCTATACTAAATTAGAAAATTAAGTTAAATATAATGCATGGGGCACATAATTAGGTCACATCAACCCACCTAAAAATAAATTATGGCAACATGATGTCATGTAGGACTCGGTATGTTCTAACTAAGTGCCATGTGCAACCAATCAATCAATTAGTTGCATGAGGAACTTGATTAGGAAATATCAAACCCCAAAACTTAATTATGATAATATAATTTAATTTTGGAGTTTATATCATGTATTTGAGTGCCCCGTTCAACCAATCAGTCTATTAGTTATATGGGGCACATAATTAGGGCATTACGAGCCCCCTAAACCCAATTGATATAATGTAATGTAGTTTTGAAATCAATATGTAATAATTGAGTTCCTTATGTAAAAAATTACTTTATTGGTTACATGGGGCATAAAATTATGAAATATATCACCACCTAAAGCTAATTTTATCAACTAAATGTCGTTTTAGACTCAATATGCCCTATTTTAATCCACATCCAACAAATCAATTTGTTGGTTACATGAGAAAATAAATTAGGGAATATGAATCCCCATAAACCTAATTATAAAACACTAGTGTCTATTTGGATTTAGTATTCCCTAATTTAGTTCTGTATGGAACAAATAACTTAGTTGGTTGCATAACACACATAATTAGGGCATGTCAATCGCCCTAAATATATTATTGACAACCTAATGAAATTTCACATTATATTTTCCATATTTTATGTTGGGAAATTTATCAAATCTACATGAACTTGAAAATTGGAAATTGTATGAAAGCTATGTGGTGTACAAGGTGTTTTGTGCCAGCACTAGTTGTGTGTGATATTGTGCAGGTTGATTGCACAAGAAGAGATGGTTTCATAGACTTCCATGGAGGCTTTAAATGAATGTTTTTAGTGTGTGATAATGATGGAACAACTATACATGATATTAACCTCAATTTTATTTCCCTTTGGGAGTTTACAAAATGGGGCATAGTGGCTAATTTATAGTAAGGTCATGCAAGGAGGTGTGCAACATAGAGTAATGAAATGTTATGAAGAAGGAATATTAATAAAAATTTCTTACTATATCTATCAAACTAAATAAGTGTTAACAATGTGTTGGTGGCACTCTAACACAAACTTGTTGAGGATAATTATTGTTGATCACTTGGCTTAGTAGTTATTGAATGTAATTTTTTTTATTGTGCGGATGTTATAAGTGTGTTTCTAATAGTGACATGATTCTTCTAAGGAATAAAATGAATCATATGATAAATCATGTATAATTTTTTTTTTAAATGTTGAATACATATGATCTAGTGTATGCATCGTAATATATATTAAATTATGATATGAAGGTTACAAAACCATGAGAATTGGTGTCAAATAGTAAGATTGTTGTATTTATTTTATAAACAATAAGGTTTCTATGCTAGGGTTTTAACCTAAAAAGATTTTCTAAAATTTAATTCATTCATGAATGTATGCCTACCATTATTTTATTTTATGTAAGGTTCTTAAGTATAACTCTTCATTGTGTTTTTTGTCATGCATAAATTAATTACCAGCATTTGTTATCAAATTTCAATTAAAAGCTTTGAAAATAATTAAAATTGATATAAAAATACATTTAATCAATTAAACTAATTCAACCAATAAATTTATTTTGTCTCAATAAAACCCTTAAAATTATATTACAATAAACTTATTAAACAATAAGAGATAAAATTTCATCAATAAAACTTAAATATTATGACCATCTCTATTATCGACAAATCTCAACAAATCTGCCACTTTAAATAAACCCAAAATTTTGAATATGATAATAAATATTCACTACCAAACTATATTAATGTTCGAGGTTTTTAAAACATTTCCATTTAACGATTAAGAAAAAAGTAGTGAGATAAAAAGATTATATCAAATAAATAATATTTATGTATTTATTTTAACAAATTACATTGAAGAATTCTCAAAATATAAGGAATGTCATCACAATATCTATTTACATCTGGACGTTATTCACCTTAACAACCAATCAACTAGATTCAAATTACACTCCAATCCCATAAAATTTTCTAATACTAATAGCAGAAACCTATCTCAAAAATATTTTAATGACATAGCAAACCGAGTTTCCACTTTAACAAGCATACCTTTCTGCATGTATTGTAGGAAGAAAAACCCAATTGAATTTACACAAAACCCTAAAAACATCTTTTACAGTAACCAAATTACATTGAAGAATTCTCAAAATATAAGGAATGTCATCACAATATCTATTTACATCTTGATGTTATTCACCTTAACAACCAATCAACTAGATTCAAATTACACTCCAATCCCATAAAATTTTGTAATACTAATAGGAAAAACCTATCTCAAAAATATTTTAATGACATAGCAAACCGAGTTTCCACTTTAACAAGCATACCTTTCTGCATGTATTGTAGGAAGAAAAACCCAATTGAATTTACATAGAACCCTAAAAACTTCTTTTACATTAACCAAGGCGATCCATTTTGTATCAACTATAAAAACATGTTCTATGAAACTCTCAAAACAATAATACAATACTTAACAAGACATTTTTAGAAGGGTATTTAAGGCATGGTACTTTATGTACCTAGATGAAATAAAAATCTTAGAGCATCTGTTATTATCATAATTAAAAAAAATTGTTTTATGATATAAATCTTCAGAATAATATATATTTTCTAAATAACAGTCATGTCAAAACCAAATTAAATTGTCTTTTAACACATTTTCATGAGACCTAATATTTTAAAATGAAAAAAAAAACAATCATTTTATAATATAAATCTTGAGAAAAAATATTCTCGAAATAAGAGTCATATAAAAACCAAATTCAATTGTCTTTACCACATTTCCATAAAATTTAATAAATATTTTACTTAGGTTTCAAAATAAATTCAAGTCACGATTATGATCACAAAAATATTTAATCACAACTCAACCCTTAAAAAAAAAAAAAAAATCATACCTCAAAGTACCTATGACTCTACTCTATTGAGGTAGAAAGAAGATGGAACCAATTTTTCACTTACAAAACTAACTTTAAAATGAGAATCATTTCTAAATAATACCTATTGGTGGTATAAGATTAATGCAGTTAATCAACAATACTACTACCTACAACATAAATCTTTCAGTTAACTCAAAATGATTTCACATTTAATGAGAAAAAAACCAAATGCCATTATATTTGTAAAAATATTTAACTAAAAAAACTTGATTGCATACATGATATCGTTAAAAAAAAAAAAGAGACCAAGCTATGCTTTCAACATCCTAGAAAATTTCCAAAGCTTCCCCAATGCTCTACATTCACATAAAAATAAAGAAAAAACAAGCTTAAAAAGAAAAGATTGGTAGCTTCTCAAATAAGTTTACAACTTTGAATGCATTTTTGGCATTGAATGCGGGATCATCAGGTTTATCTAGCAGATGGAATGTTTCATTAATATATGATAAAAAAAATTTGCATATATATCCACCACCTTTCATTTCAAACCAAAAATGTGCCAAAACCATGACTATCATTTTGTATTTCTCAATATTCTTATTTTCTAAAGATTATTATTAATTTAAAAGATTGTAGTTTAACTGGTGAGAATGATACTTGTTTATATATCAATTATGGTACAAATCTCTTTAGATATTTAATACAGAGAGTTATATGGTTAATGTCAGGATTGTACCCTAGGTAATTTTGACGTTGTAAATGCCCCTTACTGATGACTAATTAACCAAAAGAACTCATTGATTTAAATTTATGCTTACTTAGTATTATAAATCTGCTCTATATATATTTTCAAAATAGAAATATAAATACCAACATTATATTCAATGATTCCATGTAATACCTTCAAATATATAATCAAAAAAGAAATAAAAAATCTATCATTATTTTCTACCATTGCTAATATCAAAAGATTTCCAAAGTTAATACTTTGGTGTGTGAATTTATCAAAAAATATTAACATGGCCTCAAAGCATGCAATCACTAGTGTTACAAGATATCTATAGTTTATTTTATTATTATAATACATATAAATATAAATATTATACTATATATCATATATTTTAATTCATAATTTAATATTATATTATATATTATATAAATATAATATATTTATATATATTGTGTGTTCCTTCATACGATATGGCAATGAGTTGTATGGAGAGGAGACATTTTATTACCAGATGAGTTTGAGTGATGACAAAGTGATGGGGAAAGGCTGAACATTAAAAAATATGAAAGTAATGAAAAATTTAAAAGTAATTTATCTAGTGATAGTGTGGGCAAATGATAGGGTATTTCATGTGATATCAAACACCACAAAACCCATATCTTACACCTGATCTAAATTTATAGAAACTATTTAATGTACATGACTTGCACATATTTGATTGGTCATTTTATATTGTTAAGGGTCAAAGAGGATGTCACAAGCATTGATTTGATTGTGATAGAGGCTCACATCTAATGAGTGGATTGAATCATAGTACAATTTTGTAATGTATAGATAAGGTATTGAGGTATCATAGTCTATCTTGTAGCTTATGTTTGTCTATGTTATGAATATATTAATATCAGGAACAATTAAGTTAGTGTTAACAACGTACAAAAATAACAAAATCAAACTCCTAAAAGAAAGAGAAAGGCATTAAATAACATGAAAATGGTGAAATATTTAAACATGTATTGGGTGGTGATACTGAGTGGTAATGACATGGTATTTTAGGTGATACCATATGTCAAGGGGGCCATATTGTACATCAAACTTAGATTCATGGTGGTGGTTCAATTTACATGCCCTGCATCACCTATTGCAAAGGGATCTATAGATCCTAAATTGGCAACATCTTTGATTTGTCATGAGTGATGGTTTGATTGAACTAGGGCTCCATGTCTTATCTGTTGTTCGAATCAACAATGCAGTATCACTAGAATGTGTGATAAAACATTGATATCTTTGATTATATCCTATTTTTTCCATTTTTTCTTGTTTAAAATATATTGACACCTAAAAAAATTACATCCCTTTCGATGTTCCATCCACTATGGAGGAAAATACTAGTATTATTTTAACAAGTGATGTAAAAAATCATAATGCTCAGATTGACAGAGTAGATCTCTAATTTGGCGAAGTCGATGGGGATATGTTTTTCATCGATTTGGATGGCATTCACATTATTAAGTTACTCATTTGGATACCAAGGGTGCTTAACCAGGGGAGTGTAATTGAGGTGTTATGAAATGTCTATCCTCAGAAGGAACATGTGTGACCTGTTCTCAAAGATGATAACACCTAACGTAATGGCTAAGGGGAGGCAAAGAAAATTTGTGATTTAAACTAAATGCGATAGGTAATTAAGAGGGCAGACCCATGCAATCTTTTCTTAGACTTTCCATACTAATGGCTCCTTTAGAAATCCCATATAAAAGGAATGTTGTCTTAGATAGATGACTAAAAAGTTAAATATTAGATCCTTTTACGATGTATTTTATAGCCCACTCCTTGACATGGGAGTGTGGGGAGGGGGGTAGATGCCTCCCACCCACTATTATTTTAGGGGGTGCTAGGGTAGAGCCCCTTGGTGAGGGTTCCAGGGTAACACCCCCATAGCAAAAATTAAAGGATCCAAACCCCTATTTATAGCAAGATGAATTCCACCAAATTTTATTTTTAAAAGGAAAGTCCTAATGTTATTTTTCCACTCTATTTTTAAGAGGAGGAATACTAATGGTGCTTCACCAATTAGGCATATTTATCTTTGTAGAGTTCACAAGTAATATACATAATGAATTCACATGTAATATGTTCATATTGAAATAATAAAAGCTTTATATCTTGCACCATGGATGTTTCCTTAGCTTGCTAAGATTTCAGCACATAAATCTAGTGTTTTGTCTCTTGCATTTATTTTTCTTTCGATTTGATTTATTTTTATTTCTTGTAATTACTACTTATTTATTGCTACAAAGGTCATAATTTCTTAACAAGTGGTATCTGAGCAAGGTTGCTCTTCTTTTGCAGTAACTATGTTATGTATTTGGTGTTGTTTTTTGTAGCATCAAATTTCAAAATTTATGAATACAAAGTTTGAGGTGAAGAATTTTAATGACAAGAACAACTTTGAGTTGTGAAAACTCAAAGCACATGAAGTTATAGTGCAATAGGTCTACAAAAACTCCTAGATGAAAGAACAAATAAACCTATGATGATTAATGACAATGATTAGTAAGAGCTAGATATAAAAGCTCTTAGTACAGTATGGTTATTTTTAGTGGATGAGGTTCTTTTCAACATAGTTGGAGAAATGATTATGATAGGCTTATGGACTAGATCAGAATTATTGTACATGATAAATATATAACAAATCATAGTTACTTGAAGTGTCAATTGTATACATTTTGAATGAAATAAGGTATGAAAATTGTTGATCATTTAAATATTTCAATACTCTGTTATGTTAGTTGACTGGTATTGGTCTGAAAGTGGACTATGGAGACAAGCTAATCACCTTATTATGTACTTTGAAAATTTTTGGGATCATATAGTAACCTTCATTATTTTTGGTACTACTAATGAGATTGACTACAATTATATTGTGGGAGAATTATTGGTTGATGATACGAGGATAAAATCTAGTCTAGTGGCCTCTACGCCTAGAGCAATGGTTCCTAGGGGAAGATTTAGAGAAAGAGGGAAAAACTACATAGGCATATCTAAATCTAATTCAAAAGTTAGGAAGAGTAAGGAAAAGTGTTGGCACTACAATAAATCAGGACATATTAGGAAGGATTGATGAAAGAAGAAAGAAGGTGAAAAGAAGAAAGATTTCATCAAAGAAGCAAATCAAGTAGAAACAAGTGAAGGTATGAATTATGAAGTTTTATTTGTTTGTAATGTTTCCTCTTATCATCATGATTGGTTATTATATTTTGGTTCTACACATCACATGTGTCTACATAGTAGTTGGTTTTCTACTTACCAAACCTTGATGAAACTATTATTCTTATGGGTAATAATGTTTTTTGTAAGACTAAATGGACTGGTACCATTAAAATAAAAAAATGTTTGATGGTATGCTATGAACTCTAACATAAGTCAAATATGTAGCATAACTTAAACACAATTTAAATTATTTAAGTGAATTATATTTTTATGGTTATAATTTCAGAGGTCAAGGTGGAACTATAAAGGTGTTTAAGGGTACCTTAGTTGTAATGAAGGCACTAAACGCTGGGAACCTTTACATATTGTAAGGGGGTTCATATATCAATCAAGTAGTTGTTATATCTAAAATAAAATAAGATCCTTCTTGTATATGGCATCTATATTTAGGTCACTTGAGCAAAAAAGAGTTAAAGGTACTTAAAAATCGTGATATATTTCCTAGTCTAAAATCTCTAGATTTGGATTTTTGTAAGCACTATGTTTTTGGAAAAAAACTTAGATGGAATTTTAAAGCAAGAATTAGTGTAAATAAAGGTATTCTTGACTATATTCATTATAGTTTTTAGGAACCAACCCTAGTAATTTGATATGGAGGATTGTCGTATTTTGCTATGTTTATAAATGATTTCTCTAGAAAAGTATGGGTCTTCTGTCTTAAAATAAAATATGATATTTTTGATGTATTTAAGGAATTTAGAGCATTGATTGAGAAGAAAACTAGTAGGTCAATCAAATGGTTAAGATTAGACAATGGAGGTGAGTTCACATCCTTGGATTTTCAAAACTATTACAATAAAATTAGGATTGAAAGACATAAAACCACCAGCTATAGACCAAAATAAAATAGGGTTTCTAAACACATAAATATGACTCTTTTATAGAGAACAAGGAGCATGCTCAATAATAAAAATTTGGATAAATGTTTATGGGTAGAAGTAGTTTGTATATCCCGCTATTTGATAAATCATGCACCATCAGTTATAATAGACTCTAAGATTCCTGAAGAGACCATGTATGGATAGGCCAACCATGTGATTATTCATATTTGAAATTTTTTGTTTTTATAGCTTATGCTAATACTAATAAGAATCAACATTCAAAGTTAGACCCAAGATCTAAGAATTACATCTTTGTTGGGTTTGGTGAAGGAGATGGTGTTAAGGGATACAAAGTGTGTGATCCGACTACCCTTAAAATCATCATTAGAAAAGATGTAAATTTATATGAAACTTCTTTCCTAAAATCAAATGTTCAAATGAAATAAAAATAGGAACCAAAACATCAACATGTCAAGGTTGAAATTGAACCATCTTCAAATTCTAAAAATGAGGAAAGTCAACTATTTTTTTATGGTGAAGATGTTGACAATGTTGAAGAGTTAAAACAACTTGAGGAAACACCTCAGAAGTCATAATGGAGTTTATGAAATGAGGAAACACCTCCACATCTAATATGGAGGTCTACATGGGTCAGGGATCCTCCTGGTAAGTATGGTACCAACATTTCAATTGCTTTGATTTTTGATGATGGGGAACCTAGTTGTTATCATGAAACATTAAAAGATGTGGATAGTGCCAAATAGAAAAGGGAAATGTAGGAGGAAATTAATGCCTTGGATAAGAACCACTCATGAGACCTAGTGCAACTTCCATAAGGCAAAAAACATGTTGGTTGCAAATGGGTTTGCAAATGAAAGATAGGTTTTGATGAAAAGGTTGAAAGGTACATGGCTAGATTGGTGGAAAAATGATTTTCATAGAAAGGTCTTAATTACCATGAAATATTTTCAAAAGTTGCTCAAATTGTTTCAATTTGAGTTGTCTTAGCATTAGTGGCTTTAATTGATTTTGATTTGAAATAGTTAGATGGTAAGACAAAATTCTTGCATGGATATATATATATATATATATATATATATATATATATATATATATATATATATATATATATATATATATATATATATATATATATATATATATATATATATATATATGGAACAACTCAAGGGTTTTGTACAAGATAAAAAAGAAGGATTTATTTGTAAGCTCAAGAAATCATTGTATGGCATGAAATAGTCACCCAAGCAATGGTACAAGAAGTTTGATTCCTTCATGATGAGCCAAAAATCTTTGAAGAATGAGCATGACTATTGTGTTTACTTCAAGTTTTCGTAAAATGGTTTATTCATTATATTAATATTGTATGTTGATGATATGTTTGTAGCAAGCAAAATCATGAAAAAAATTAATAGTTTAAAGACTCATCTAGCTAGGACATTTGATATGAAGGATCTAGGAGCAGCAAAACCAATCTTAGGCATGAAGATACATAGAGATAGGAAAAATGGTAAGCTTTGGTTATCACAACAGAAGTATTTGGAAAATATACTAATCAGATTTATTATAAAGTATGTGAAACTAATTAGTATCCCTTTTACTTTCCATTTCATGTTTTCTTCAAGTTTGTGTCCCGATAGTGGCAAAGAAAAATAGTATATGTCTCATGTACCATACCGTAGTGCAATAAGAAGTTTAATGTATGTTATGTTATATACAAGGCTGAGCATTTCACATGTAGTTGTGGCAAATCTAGGTAAATAACATTGGGTAGTAGTGAAGTGTGTGTTTCACTACTTGCAAGGCACAAGAGACTATTGAATCACTTATACTAGATCTGGTGATTCCATTTATGGATATGTTGATTCTAATTTTCCAGGAGATATGGACAAAAGAATGTCAACATCTAGTTAAGTTTTTACATTTACTAGTGGACTTATTAGTTGGATGTCAGAACTTTAAAAGACTATTGTTGCATCAACTACTGAGGCAGAATATGTGGTTGCCTATCATGCTTATTAAGAGGAAATTATGCTAGAGGGCCTATTGGGTGAGTTTGGAAGAGAGCGATACAAAATGAAGGTATTATGTGATAGTTAGAGTGCAATTTATTTTGCCAAGAATCCATCTTATCACAGTAGGACAAAGTATAATATGGTAAATTAGTATCTTGTTAGATATGTGATTTATGAAGAAAAAGTAGCACTTGAAAAGGTTCACAAAGAGGAAAATAGCGTTGATATCCTCACAAAGCTAGTTTTATTAGAGAAGCTAAAATGGTGTTTGGCTTCTCTTGGCTTCCAGAAAAGGTGATGAGTTGGTCAACAAGATATCAAATTGAAATTGTTGTCAAAGTGGAGATTGTTAGATATGTGACAATATAGTTAAATGTTGGATCTTTTTGCAATGTGGTTTATAGCCCACTCCTTGACAAGGGGGTGGCGGTGGAGGGGACAACACCCCCATGCAACCCCTGCCTTTTCTTCCTCCCTCCCTCTCCTCCTGTTCCACTATTGTGGCAGGAGTGTCCAAGGTGGAGGCCCCTTGGTGGGGGTTTGGGGGTAGTGGGCCCGAATTAAAAATTCAAGGAGTCAAATCCCTGACTCTGGGAAGATGAATTCCACCGGATTCTATTTTTAAAAGGAAAGTCATAGTGGCATTTTTCCATTTTATGTTTAGGAGGAGGAATCTTAATGGTGTTTTGTCAATTAAACGTATTTATCTTTGTGGAGTTCACATGTAATATACAGAATGAATTCATATATAATCTATTCATTTTGAATTAATAAACCCCTAATATCTTACAACGTAAATATTTCTTTAACTTGCTAAAATTTTACCATGTAAATCTGGGATTTAATCTCGTACATATTTATTTTTCTCTCAAATCGATTTATCTTTGTTTCTTGCAATTACTGCTTCTTTGTTGCTGCAAAGGTTGTAGTTGCCTAACATGACTATGACTGTGATCCTGCTGCTGAACAAATCGCAGAGCGGCAACGGGAGGAGTTGTAACGGCCGTCTCAGCATTGCACACACAGAAAATCTACCGTGATATCTAATACAACATGTTCCTTCTGCAGCAGAGTTTTCAGTAATGTACTGCATAGTTGTAGAGTCTCAGGTGAATTGCGCAACCAGGCCCCTTGACATTGGACAAGGAAGCACATATTATAAGAGGCTATATATGCGGCAACATGTTGGAGTCGATCAGCGGCCAAAATGGGTACAAGGACGTACTGTCTAAGTAGGGTTAAGCACGCAGAGGTCCTTTAAATGCCTAAATTAAGTGATATGGTCTGTTCTGTGTGTCATCAACAATCCTGCAATCCTACGGACGTCCTTTGAAAAACTAACCAACGACTAACTCTTCGGATAATACAGTCTTTTTGTTTAAAAAGTTTCGCTATCTCTTTCCCACTAATATGAATGATATATTGCTAGTCGATTCATATCTAAATGAAGATTAGGTGGGGATCGGGGAAGCCTCCAATGTTGACTTGTACCATGTGCTGATCACGTGGGTAAAGAAACTAGGAATAATTTCACGTGGTTTTACGAAGTCTCCATCATATCCATCTCGAAAGGCGTGACATAGATATAAAAAAAAAAGTCCATCTATCATAGAGATCAACGAGAATTTTGTGAAAAATGTAATGGAGTCATCAACTAATGTAATGTGGTATGTGAAAAATTTAAGAGAGACATTTCAAGATTAATTTTTTTAAATATTTTTAGATAAATCTCTCTTTAAAGTAATTATGTAAATAGTTCAGTGGAGCATTTAATTTAGGAAAATTGAGATCCAAATTACATTACATTGTTGTAAATAGGTATAGGAGCTCGATTTCCTTGATTAGTTGCATGGAGCATTTTAGTAGGACATATTGAGTCTAAAATGTAATTAGGTTGTTCAAAATATGTTTAGGGAGATCAATATGCCTTAATCGTGTGGCCCATGCAACCAATGGATCAATTGGTCACATGGGGCACTAAAATAGGGCATACTAACTCCGATATAATAGTAGGTTATTACAATTGTGTTTAGGGGGCTTGATATGCCATAAATTTGTGTTTCATGCAACCAATTCAATGATGGAGATCATGATGCACTAAAATAGGTTAATCCGATTTCAAAATCTCGTTAGGTTTTTGAAATTAGTTTTACACATGGTTTAGTAATTAATAAATGTTTAGACAAAAAAAGGCTCATTCCCTCCCCAATAAAATGCCTCTGGCATAAATTAAGTACGCAGAGGTCCTTTAAAAAACAAAAATTAAGTGAGATGGTTTTTTTCTCTTTGTTATCAATAACCTTGCAATCATGTGGTATTGTCACACTAATAAATTACCACCCTACTAATTTTAGTGATAACACCTCAAAAAATAGTCTTTTGTTTTAAAAAAATTAAAATGGACATGGGCAAATTCATGAATGATATCTTTAAATAGTTTCAACATCTCTTTCTCAGAAATAGAAATCATAAATTGGTATTAGACTCATATCTAAATGAATAATATGGGAGCAACGCCAATGTTGACTTGTGCCATGTGCTAATCAAATGAGGAAAGAAAATGGAAATAATTTCACATGGTTTTATAGACTCTTCGCAATATCCATCTGGAAGGGATTGTAATAGTTCCATTGATATTGTCACATGTGGTGGTGATGGTGGATTATGATCTTTATAAATTTTTGATAGGTAATAATAAGGAATAAGGGGACCTTACTTTATGGTGAAAAAGGATCTGTTTAGTATATCACACCAAGAGAGATAAAATATGCCTCTAGGAAAATAGTTGGAGACAAGAGAAATGAAGAAAGTGAAACAAACACAAAATGAACAAGCTAGATACAAGAGAGAAGACCAAATATTTGATACCCAAAAGCTACACAACTCAGATTAGTGTAGGAGTGCAAGAGAGAGGCACCACATGGAACCACTCTCACAAAGTAGGAAGATCCTAATACCAAAATCCTTGGTCACCAGTCACTTGAATGTCTTATAGGCACTGAGACTACAAAACACACTCCAAAAGTCAGACCATCAAATTCCAGGATGAAAACTTGAACAAAAGGGAAGTTTTCAACGAGTTAAGTCTTTTCTAAATAATTATCTATGTTCTCCCTAGGGAGGGGGGCCTTCACAATGTCAATCTTCATTATGAATAAGGTGAAGAGCTCTAAAGTTAGCTAATAAATCCACTGGAGACTCTATCTCATGATAGTTATAGGAGAAAAAAATTCAACAAAATGTTAATGACATGAAGGATATCTTGAATGGTTGAGTTAAGTTACTGATATTCATATATTCTCTTTTTAACAACATTAATAATCAAGAGAGAATCACCTTACATGGATAATTTCCTAAAATTTGAATCAATAGCGATTCTCAAACCTTTGAGAAGAGCTAGAGCTTTAGTAGAATTCTTTGAAGACTATGGAATGTGGAAATAAAAACATGAAATCATTGGTCCCAAATAATCTCTAATGATTCATTCCTCCACCAGAAACACCTGGGTTAACTTTGGATGCCCCGTCAAAAGTTAACTTGACATAACTTTTATTTGAAGGCTTCCAAGTGGTCAGTAATTTTTAGTTAATTTAGGGAGGGAGGATGAAGTAATTTTTTAGTAACTTCCATTTTAATAGAATATGATGATGCTCTCCATTGAAATTATTTTTAGGAGTCGATACTTTAGCCTTAAAGGCCTTTTGAAGGAGCGCATTGATTTTAAGTGTTAAGAAATATTTTGAAAGGGATAGTTTCCTAAATAATCTATTGATTCTTTTTTCCATAAGCTCCAGATAATTAGAGGTGGGACCATATCCCAAATACATTAAACTTGATCCCCTCCTTTTGTCCAGTTAATCAAAAAATATTGAATAGAGATGGTATCTATCCAGAGTCTATTCTTTTTCTTAATGAACCAAGACCAAATTCAGGAAAAAGAGTAATGAAAGAGGATGTGGTTCAAGGTTTTAGAACTATCATTACAAAATATGCACCAAGAGGACCCATAAAAACCAAACCTTTGTAGTTTATCCCATAAAAGAGATCTATTTTTCATGATAGACCACATATCTACGTTAGCTTTAAGAAGACCCTAATGGATCTAGATTTTTTTCACATGCCATAAAGGTGTATTAGTATGAAAGTCAACTTAGTGTAGAATTATTTTATTGAAAGTTTTAAAACTGATCTCCAGACCATTTTAATCCATTAATTTCCATTGAGGTACTAATATGGTGAGAGTTCATGAATAAATTGAAATAATTAAGAAACATAGAGGAATGGTTGGAAGTAGAAAGACTTGGATTTTTGCATATGCTATGAGGGCTTCAAACACTTTGTATTTCAACCTAGTAATTAAAAAATAGTTATCCCCATAGGTTTGAGAAATACTCTTATAAAATGCTAAACAAATGATGATTGCAAAGAGAGCCCACACTAGACTAGACATCCTTTTAAAAGTTATCATATTTGTCATTTTTAATATCCCATTAGAGGGAGTTAGAGATAAGGTCTCTACAGGTCCTGAATTTCCCAAACTAGTTTATGTGACCTCCAAGAGCTCGAAAAAGGACATTTTTAGGCATATAAATAATTGTATAAGCCATGCATGTTTTATTAAAATCATTCAAATCTATTTTTTGGTACATTTCTAATGTTCATGTATAAATCTACCAAAGATAGTATTCTTATTTTTAGACATAGTATTTATATCAAGTTTTACTAAGCATAGTTATGAATATTATGGAGAACATTGACTATTAGAATGAATATAGTTGAAACCATAGAAGAGTTCACAACCAAAAAATCCAAAAATAACACATGCAAACTTATGCAATCACTCTTTCAGTGGTTTTACCCTTGAAACATTGAAGGAGTTTGTAACCTTTTCTATTTCAATAAACAAGATTCTAGTTAGTCATAATCTTGTTAGGAGGTTAATCTATTTTAATCAACTCTTATAAAAGTGTTGTGATATATAATCATAATCTTCCTATCGATTTAGTAGTAGATATAGTATGGACTAAATAATAATTTGTTAATTATTATCAAGCATTTATAAATTATAAGCATTTTTTAGAGTTAATGAAGAATTGATTACATGACATTCCCATAAATCTAGTGTTGAACTAAATCTTATTCCATGGAATAACAAGGATCCACTCAACTAATGAAGTAGAATAATTTATGGTATTTTTATGTTTATATTGTTATGTATATATCTTTCATTTCAAGCATAATGTTGTGCGACAAAATTTAACCTATAGGTATGTGTGTTCAATACATGTGTATTGTAATTTAGTTTAATTTTACTTCATATATATTTTTATTATATTGGTTAGAAAATGGGTTTTGAAAGGACCCACAATCTTGTACAAAGGAGAAAATTAAAACTCTATCACTAAAGCTCAAATGTGATGCCTTTGCCAATGGAAAAAAAATAGGGGGTAAGATCCCATCACTACAAGAACTTCCACCATAAGTGAACTAAAACAAAATTTTACCAAGAAACTTTCTTGAAGTTTCCACCAAATAAATCTAGGTTACTTGACCCCTTTATCGCTAGTAATCAAGATTATCACGATGTCCTCCCAAATAAAGGGACATATAGAAAGGTTGGGCCATTGATTTTATTCCCTTTTTCCATTTATAAAATACTAACCATCCTTATTTATTCTCAACCTAAAGGGTTTAAGAGGTTTCCTCAATTGGGACGTAGGGCTAGTATTTATCTTTCGCTATAGTCGATGGGTTAGTGTTTGACTTAGAAGAATCTAGATTTGGGATCTCCTTTAAGAAAGAAACTAGTGTTGGCATAATCTTCCTTGGAGAGATTAAATTAACCAATAGTTAATCTTCAAAGTGTGATGAGTTGTTGGGATCCTTGTTTGAAGCAGGGGAAGCAAAGGTTTCAAAAAAAGAGGTGGAGTCCTCATTGTCAGTTGCCCACTCTTCATCTGTATCCAATACCATGAGGTTTTTGGGGACAAAATCATTCCACTAGGAGGAATATATATATTTTTTTAGGATGTTGCAATTTTTTATCAAATTCCCAATGCTAAAACAACTATAATAGTGAAACAAAAGACCTTCATAGTCAATAGCTTGAGACTAGTACGACCTCCAACCTTCAGGGTGAATTTTTTTTAGAAGATTATTGGAGGTATCAATATTCACCAAGATCCTAGAAAAAGTAGTGAGGGAAAAAATATCAATATCTGGATGCATATGTAGATACCCACCCAAAGATCTACCAATAGCCCACATGTTAGATTCTTTCCAAAACTAAAGTGGAAGGTTGGGCAGACAAACATAGATGGGTTTAATATGCAAAGGTTAAATGAGGGGGTTAAAGATAGGGCACTAAGATTTTGTGATCAAGGGATGGTGATTCAAGCTCTAGGGAAGGTTCTGAATCTTGTTCTTATCCTCAATATTATGAAAAACAATAATAAAGAAGCCTTTAGCATAATAGTAAATATCAAGCTTACCTAAGATAAGGGGGTTTCAATGCTTTTAAATCTAATTATTAATATCTTATATATTTGGATAGAGATATAAAAAAATTAGCTGATTCCCTTGGTAGAAACATATTCCTCTAATTTGAGAGCAACCCTACTTTCTTCTTTGTCAAAAGTTACCACTAGGTTACTAAGAATAGGGGTGAGAGGTATGGGATCCAATCTAGGAGTTAGATGAGAGATATTTTTAATGAAATAGGTGGGCCTACATTATATGTGACCTCTTCCTCCATCACCATAACATCCTGATTAGGTTGGATACAGTTGTAAGGGTTTTAAGCTAAGTGGCTTACCAAAATAAATTTTCCCACAATTGGATTAGATTCATGTTGTTGCTAGCAGAAGGGGGCTATTGGCTGTAATGGAGTCTTGACCATGGAAGTGGTAATGTCCCTAAATAGGTCCAACATTACAAGCTAAGCACCATTAATCTTCTTCCCCATGGATAAAGTAGAACATGACTACTGGTGGCAAGGGATAGTTGAAATTAGTGGTGGCTGGGGCAGGTGTATGTGCAAATGAGGAAGAATGGTGCTTCCATAGAGGTCCACATGGGTAGGACCATTATTGGAATTTGTGATGGGTGGGAGATTGTTTAAAGTGCTAAGAGCCATTGAAAAAAATGATTTTATCAATAGGCACAAATGCTTTTCCTAAGAATTCATATGCATTTCATTTCATAATTAGTTCCTTTCAAAGTAGTTCCAATTTCTACAATTTAAATTTATTGCATTTTTCCTTTAAAGGATTTTTAATTTTAGTAAAGTGTGTTCCCATTTCAAATCATTTCAATTTATCAATTTTATTTACTGTTAAAATCAATACAATAATATTAGATTAAAGCAGGTAAATAGATCCTTAAGAGTAAATGATCAAAACCTCCCCCAAAATAGATAATTATTATTCATTATTTTGCATACCTTGTGTGAGATAAAACTCCTATGGACCATCTAGGACTCAAACCTAGGACCTTCCACTTGCTATTGGAGTGCTCTACCAACTGAGCTACTGGCCCCTCTATGGGTAGCCCATTGTTGGTCTAGGTGTGGCTTATCTCCAACACCCCCCTCCTTAAGCCACACTGTAGGTGCTTAGGGCTCCTATCCTAGCTTTAATACCACATGTGAGCTATAGATCATATGGACCAGTTAGGACTTGAACCTAGGACCTCCATTTGCTACTAGAGTGCTCTACCAACTGAGCTACTAGCCCCTCTATGGCCAACCCATTGTTATTCTAGGTGTGGATTATTTCCAACACCTTACAGTTGACTACCATTGAAAAATGGCCCTAGTTTGATATGACATCAATTGAACTTAGTTGATTAAACTATTAGATTGAAAATCCCATAATTAGGTATTTTATAGGTGTTAGTAGGGTATATAATCTTAAACTGATAGTTGCTTAAGAAAAAAATCCCATAAATCAAAAAAAATTATGAATAGACTAAGAGATTCAAAGGGAAAATACATTCCAAAGACCGATCAAAAAATTACAAGTACTAGTAAGTCATAAGAATAAATTGTACTAGAATATCTTCTAGGAAAATAACTTTAGACTATTGAGGAGGAACCATCGTTAGCTTCTCCTGAAGTTTTGGAATCATTCTCTAGAAGTAGGTATGTCATTCTAAATAAATAAATCAAGAGATAAAAATAATGTAAACAGAGTTTTGAATCCCAATGAAGAAGCCTTCCAACCATTTTTTATTATTCAACACCTACCATGAGAACTCTCCACAACATCTATTGGGAAACTGTGGGAGACAATCTGAGAAATAGTCCACCAAATAGTGAGGTAGAGCTCAACCACCAAGGAAAATTTTCACCTATCCTATTATCCTAGATCAAGATGATAAAACTATAATAAATAACATATCCCCATCCATACTATCTAATTTAATGGGATTGTCCACAAGAGACCCTGACCAATTCCTATTTGAGTTTAAAATCTTGTGTTAAACCTATGATTATAAAATTAATAATCAAAAACTAAAATTGTTCCCTTCTACACTTAATGACTCAACATGAGATGGTTTATGGATTTACAACCAAATTATATTCACACATGGCATAAAATGTAAAATATATTCTTGGACATTAATCAAGACTATTATAGAATAAGGGAATGAAAATATGAATTCTTACATATAAAATAGAAGGAAGATGAGAATATGGAAGACTATCTTGACCATTTTTTCTTTGCAAATAGAAGATGTGGATATGAGTTAGAAGAATATTTGAGAAAAATGGTTTTCTTAAAAGGATTGGATGATGATGCTAGAGAATATTTGAACCTAATGAGAAAAGAAGACATAAAAAAACTTGGTCTCAATGATATTAATGAGTGATGCAAAAATTATTAAATAATGAGTGCTAATATTAAGAAGCTGAAACATGAAAGGGAAGTAATGATGTAGGACAACTCATGGAGGAATTTTCAAAATTGTCCACTTCTACAATCAAGGACTCTTCCATGGGATGATTTATTGGTTTACAACAAAATTATAGTCACACATGGGATAAAATTTAAAATGTATTATTGGAGATTAATAAAGATTATTGTAGAGTAAGGGAATTAAAATAACAATTCTTCAATATAAAACAAAAAGAAGATGAGAATATAGAAGACTATATTTCCTACTTTTTCTTTGCACATATTAGATGTGGATACGAGTTATAGGAATATTTGAGAAAAATGGTTTTCTTAAAAGGATTAGATGATGATGCTAGATAATATTTAAACCTAATGGGAAAAGAAGACATAAAAAACTTGGTCTCAATGATATTATTGAACTATGCAGGAAGTATTAAAGAATGAGGGCTAGTATTAGGAAGTTGAAAACATGAAAGGGAAGCAATTATGTAGAAAAGAAAACTCATGGAGGAATTTTAAAATATTAAAACATACATTTTAAGCCAATTGAAACCACTCTAGATGGCTTACACATAAAATCTAATGCTTCTACTAAACCTCTAGCTATGTAATGTCCAAAATGTAGACTAAAGTATGCACTCTGAGATTTCCCTCTTGATAGGATAGATATGTGTGGTATTTATGATACAAATGGCCATTATAAAAATAATTATGTAATCCTTCCTAGCCTTAGGAATTAGTTGAAACAAAATACCCAACTAATAGAATATCTCAATTACATACAAAGAAAAGAAAATAGCTTCTCTTAACAAAACCCAAATCACTTTATTCATAAATCTCCTTCCAATCCATGGGTGATGCCATGGGATGGAACAAAACCTCAAAAAACATGTGGACCATCAACTTGGTCTCCATAGGATTGGACATCACCATAAACCTAGATATCATAGCCAACCCACCAACCATGGATCCCACAAAATCAACAATGGGTACCTCAACAAACATTCAATAAACAAAGGAGGTTTCCACCTCAATAAGTGTTGATGCCTCCTTATAACACTTATCCTCCAAAAACCGAACAAGTGACTCAGCCTTACTTACCTACATAAATAGTAAAAAACTCAAAAATAGACAAGTAACCCCTATTTATAGAACTAAGCAAGAAGGAACCATAGGAGTTAATGATTTTGATTGTAGTAAATTATAGCTGAGATCAAGTAAAACATTTAATATTACTCTAATCACAATGATTGAATTCCTTAAATAAGAAATAAAAACAAAACCATCCCATTGAGTTAACCACAAAAAAATTAATACTCAAGAGGAATAAAAAATAAATAAACTATTATTGTTCCTTCCCCAATTCCTTTCCTTTAAAGACTTAAGGAAACAATGAGTAAAAGTGAGTTTGTTTTAGTCTAAGGGATAAGGAAATTTAACATTTAAATCCCATTATTACAAGCAATTAGAGACATTTCATAGCTCAATAAAGTCATCAAAGGTTTATCCATGAAAAATCCAGGGATAAGAAGGCAATACCCTAAGACTATATAGGTAGAGAGAAAACTTACTAAATTATTAGTAGGAAAATTAATTTTTCCTAAGTATGGAGACCCTAGAATTATATTTATCATATGACTATAGGAAAAAATGAAATACCCAATGTGTTAGTGGACCTAGGATCTATTATCAACATTATGATAGTAGACACTTTTAAATCACTCTCCCTTGTTAGGGTAAAACCTGCTACTAAAATCTTATAAATAGTTGGTCAATCTATTTACAAACTAGAGGAAATCATATAAAATGTCTTAGTAATAGTAAAATATAAGGAATACCCTATAGATTTCATGATAATCTAGTATAAGAGCTAGAAACTAGGTTACCCATGGATCCTACGAAGACCATGGTTGGCCATAGTTGTCTCATTCATAAATTGTAAATATGTAGATATGACCATTTAAAATAGGTTGAAATTAATTTTTTACCTTTATCCCACCTACAATACCATCTTAAGATCCTTCAGACCACTTATGGGCTGATAAACTAAAACAAGAAAATAATAAACTTTCCTCTTTGGCCATGGTAGCAGTTAAAAATCATGTGAATGAACTGGAAGAAGATCTAATAAGATACATAAAAAAGATAATTTGGTTATGGAGTCCATCATTATAGATCTAGAATCCATTAGTCTGGCTCTGAAGATACCTAGTTTGGCTCTAGAGTCTATTAGACTAGAACTAGAATGTGATAGACCATATTTAAAGGTAACCAAACTAGCTCTAAAGTCACTTCTAATGAAATATATGATCTTAAACCATTCCAATAGAGAATTTTTAGTTGGGAACATAATAGTTAGGAAAACTTTCTTTCATCTTTTTGTTTTCTACTTGAAGGTGTGATTTTAAAGGGAATTCCTTTTTCAAAGATGTAACCATTTTTGACATGTTTCAGCTATACCCTTTCCCCTTGAACTCTATCATGAGTGAATTTAGGAAAGTCATTTAAATTTATCCAAGGATAATACAACTATAAGTCCAAATAGGACAAATGTTAAATATAAATAGTTGGTTAGACAGTGAGTAGGAAACTAAAGTTTTTAATATACTTAAAATACATACAAAAACATTTTCTTGGGAATATAATGACATGAAAGGTATTCAGCCAAGTGTTTTTAATAATCACATTTACATGGAAAAAATCAAACTACTAACACAACCACAAATAATGATCAATCTAACACTTAAGGACATGGTCAAAATAGAAACATAAAAACTAATAGAAGTAGGATTCATCTATCTCATATCAGATAGTCAATGGGTCTCACCACTTGTAGTGTTTACAAATAAATATGGAAAATTATGGATATGTATATATTATAGAGAAATTAATAAAGCCACCATGAAGGATTACTTTCCTTTGCCTTGCATAGACCAAATCTTAGACAACTTAGATGTGAAGAAGTATTTCTCATTCTTGGATGGGTTTAATGGAAACAATCAAATAAGGGTAGATCCATAATATCAAGATTAAATAACCTTTATATACCCTTTGGTAACATTTTCATATAGAGTGTTACCTTTTGGCCTATATAATATACTAGCTACATTTCAAAGGCCAGTCCTATCTATCTTTGTTGATCTAACTAATGATTGTGTAGAACTATACATGGATGACTTTACAGTAAATGGTGAATCTTTTCATGAATCCTTGAGTAATCTAGATGAAGTGTTAAATAGGTGTGAGAAGCACCAATTATACTTAAGCAATGAGAAATGCCTGATGATGGATGATCAAGGAATTATACTAGGTCATCATATCTTAGTGTAAGGAATATAAGTTGACCCCAAGAAGATTGAATTGATATGCAACCTACCTATAACTAAAAGTCAAATTGATATCAAAAGTGTTTTAAGACATGCATGGTACTATAGGCATTTAATAGAAGACTTTAGTAAGATTTTTGCACTTATGTTTTATTTTCTCACTAAGGATAGTGAATTTTTGTAGACTGACAAATGTCAACAAAATTTTGAGTCAATAAAATAAATGCTAATTTTTTATCCAATTTTGAGAGTTCCTAATTTGGATAAACCTTTTTATACGCATTAATGCTTTTAACAATTCTATGGGAAAATCTTGGGGCAGAAAGATGAAGAACGTAAGATTTATGCCATTTATTACATTAGTAAGAATCAAAATCCTAATGAAATGAATTAACATTTATTACATTTATTGTCATGATGTATTTCATACATATATAATCATCTAGTTATATAGACCTGTTAGAAGTCTACATAGAGTGTGGTCAAATGGTTGACTTCTAGGTCAAGTGCACCTTGCTAGGTTTTACACATTGGTTCATGCAACCTTAATCGAATGTTAATTTTGCCATGCTGTTAAATGGGGTTATTTATGCATTGATATGATGCATGTGTGTCACATTAAGTTGCATGCAAGATCTTGTGTTTATTTCTTGTGTTTGGAGGATCACTTTCTACCATTGTGCACATGTGCATTATGATTCCTACTTAAAACTAAACTTATTCATCTAGGTAATACAAGGTGGATATGTGCATGGGATGATCCTACATCACATAATCTAATTCATAGAACTTATATTGGAATTTCCCATGAATCACCTTGTCTAAAAGCATAAAATAGATCTAAAAATTTACTCAATTCAAAATACTCAATTAAACTTACTCTCAGTGTCACATCAAAATTACTCTCATAGATTACGAGCTCATATATATTATATATTTTTAAATATTTTATTAATGGCACCATTAGTTTGGGTTAAGAACACATCAAATATGTCATTGTATTCTTACATACACATTGAAATTCAATAGAAAAAAATTAATGAGATCTAATAGAGAAAAATTAATATTCAAAAAATAGAATTTTAGTGTGGAAAAATGTACCCATGTTATTATTTCAAATTATTGGTCAGTCATCCTTCTATATCTTCTACCTAGTCATTGTTATTCCAATGCATCACTGCCAACCACACTTAGGGCTTGGGATTCAATCACACTAACACATACTACATGTCAAAAGTATGTAAATATAATTATATTCATCCTCAAATATACAAATTGAACCATCAATTAGGTGTGAAACACAAGGCTCAATCCAATAGATGAACACCTATTGACGTAATTAAAAAAAATGACATGATGAGAGACAAGGTGAAGGCTTATCCATACTAATATAAAATTGATGTGATAATTAGAAACTTGCATTAACAAAATTTCATCATGGTTAAACACAACATGATGGTTAATATAGATGGATTATAATTCACAAATAAAATTATATCATAGCATAATACATTATATTATAACATAACCCCATTTATTTAGAATGTGAAAATTTATATTTATTTGATAATTATATATATCTAACACAATTTATATATGTTAATTATGTAATTATAATTCAACCACTCAATTTATAGTTTATGAAGGTATATATTTTGTGTTAAAAATAAAATCAAAGTCCAATGATAAACTACAAAAATTAAGGGTCGAATAGTGGCTAGTCCCTACCTTTGTATTATCAATTGTTTATGTTTGAGTTTGTATGTAAGTTTATAATTAATTGCATTTAGATAAAGAGTGTAAAAACTTGTATATAAATTATAATTCATTTAGTTATTAAATTATTAATGTCATCCACTCTTTTTCCATGATGAATGACATATATATACAATATATTATTAATAGTGATACACGTTTCAATTTTAAAAAAGGAGAGATGTGCTAATTAAATTATTTGTTATCAACAGTTGTTAATTGGAAACATAACATGTTTTTATTAGGATAAACAAAAGTATATGCTACATTGTTAGACCATGTGATAATCATGGGATAGATAATAAAAAGGCATGTGATAAATACATTACTTCTTATATTGGACTACATCACAACATTCATGCTACAGTCATGTGCAGGGTCTTGAAAAAAAAAAATTAAATTAATGGAAAGTCATATACAACAAAAAATTTCAATGAAATGTGAAATTAAGAAGGTAATCATGTGCCAAGTCCCTATGGGAATTAAAATACAATTGAATTTTTTTATAAACATTATGTAAAATAAAATTTGCATGGCACATTTTTCAAGACAAAATACATACAAAGTTTTCAACATCAAATGAAAATAAATTGTATATCATTGTTTAATATGCTAGTGTGGAAATAAAACCCCCATATTTAAAATATATGGAAATAAGCTCACTATAGAATTGATTATACACCTCTAGTGTTTGAGTTGGCATGCATTACAAGTCATGTTAATAATAAAAGTATACTAATGTTGTTGTTAGGGTTACTGGAAGCCTTGTGATTTGTTACATTTGATGTGGTGTCCAAACTTCTAGAGGCTATAACTTTTGATCCGTAACTCCATTCCAGCTTTCATTTCCACCAAAATGACCATTGTAGAAAGTTTAATTTAGCCATAAACCACATTATCCATTTACATATATTTTTAGAAAATTTTGAAAGCTATAAGTGACCATTTAAGGGTCTAAAAATATGTTTTAGTATTTCTTTCCAAGAATTTTCTATATTTAAAAAGTCTATTTTTGTATCCAAAGGTAAAATTCAATTGGAATTCATCCATTAGGTTCATTTTAGCATATATAATAGTTTTTGGAGATTTTTAGTCTCATCCCTTAAATGCAACACTTCTAAAAATAATAGTTGAAAAAACCACTAGAAGTCAAAAGTTACTAAAAATAACAATTTTCTAAAAAATGCATGGGTCAGTTAGCTTTAGATGCTTTAGGTAGCTTTAGAATTTTTTTAGCTTTTTTTAATTATGCATGTCAACTCTAATTTCAAGTTGATCTTTATTTAAAGCCTCTTATGTAAACATTTTATTCATTCAATCATAATTAGTAGTGTTTTTTTGCCTTCATTCAAACTTTGAGTTTATGCCTATAAATTTTCTTTCTTAGCTAGTCTATGTTTTCATCATCTGGTATCAGAGTAAGTTTGAATTTTATAGGTAATATATTTAAGAATTTATGTTTATATATTTCTAGATAATATTTTTTGATTGAAAAATAGGTGTAAGAGATGGTGAGAGGACAAGGATGAGGATGAGGAAGAATGACTCAAATGAACAGGACTATGTAAAAGTTGTAGAGGCAAGTGGCACAATTAACTACAATTGCCATAAATCAAATACAAAAGCAATCAGGAGATGAAACCAAGGAAGACATAGACCGTGAAGAATAATTTCAACAAGAAGAGGAACAACATGAATAACCACCATCAATGGAAGAAAGGATGGTTTGGGCTTTAGAGGAAAGGAATGAAGAAATTAAGATTGATGTTCCATATTATGGATGTAGTTTAAAACAATAGGAGTTGATATATTAGATGAACAACATGGGGATTTTTTTTAATAGAAAATTATGAGAGAAAAAAATAAAGTAAAGTTTGTATGCATGAAATTGAAGGGTCATATAATGATTTAGTGGGATCACCTATAGAAAGACAAGAGACAAAAAGGGTAAAGAGAAGATCAACATGTGAATCAAGATGGAGAAGAAGTTAAGGGAAAAATTTGTTCATGTGGATTATGCCTAAACCCTATACAAAATATTTCAAAATTTAAAGAAGAAGGATCACAATATAGAAAAGTATATAGATGAGTTTTATAGGGTTTCCATACATGTGGAATATGATGAAACCAAAGAACAAATGACTGCAAGGTATGCAAATGGTTTGTTTTTTTCAATTCAAGATGAATTGGGCATGTATAGAATACTTTTCATGGAGGAGGCTTATCAATTAGCTTTGAAATCATAAGAAAAATAAAATAAATAGAGTTTTAGAAGATCAATTGGGCCAACAAGAGAATAATTCACTCCAATAAGGGAATGAGGTGGGTTCAATACCAATAGAGGTGGGTTTAATCCCACTAGATGAGAATCATTGTGTGGTACATAAAATAAAGAAGATAATAGACAAGGGTTTCAATACCAACAAAGAGGAAGACAATTTTAGAAAGGATGCAGTTATGGTGGTGTTAGAAGATGGTTTATGAATATGCACAAGTATTATAAATGTTACATATGTAGAGAAAAAGGATACAAAGCATTTTAATATCTACATAATCAAGATCAATAAAGGAGGCAAGATGATCACCCAAGAGTCAGTTTTGTTGAGGTTGAGATAAAAGAGCAAAATATTAAAGTTGTAACAATAGATATTGGAGAAAATATCATGATGGGGAGAATAATGATTACTCCAAGGAAAGAACATGTGAAAAATAAAGAAGGTGATAATGCATGATTGTGATCAAATATTTTTTGAACAAGTACATTTTAGGAGGTAAGATATGAAAAGTAATTATAGATGGTGCTAGTTTTGAAAATATAGTTTCTAAAAAATGGTAGAGAAACTAGGTTTGCAATGTGAAAATCATCCTTATCCTTATTGAAATTCATGGTTTAAGAAAAGGAATTAAGTTATAGTAGATAAAAGGTGCTTAATCAAATTTTTTATAAGAAAAACTTATAAGGATGAAATATGGTGTGATGTTATTTAATGGATGCATGCATGTGTTGTTGGGTAGGTCGTGGCAATATGACAAAAAAGTAGTGTGTGATGGAGAAAATAATACATGTAATTTTTAGAAATGTGTTACAAAGGTAGTTTACTACCCCTTAAAGAAGAAGAGAAGATAGAAATCATGTTGTCCATAAAATAATTTATCAAAGACATGGAGATGACAAGTTATTATTATGCATTAGTAACAAAGAATGAAGATATAAAAGTGGTGTAAATACTAGTAAAAGCAGCAAAAGCGATGACAAAATTTATAGATGTTATACCTGATGAGTTACTAAATGGTTTACCATAAAAGAGAGATACTCAAAATCACATTGATTTGATTCTAAGATCAACTCTATCCAATCAGGTAGTTTATAAGATGAATCTAACAGAACATGTAGAACTAAATAAGCATGTTACTAAATTGGTGTGAAAGGGTATGGTACGGGAGAGCATGAGTCCTTGAGAAACACTAGAATTGTTAACTCAAAATAAATATGGGGGATGGAGTATGTATGTGAATAGTAGAGCAATTGATAAAATTACTATCAAATACATATTTCTTATACCATGTTTGGATGATATGATATATGTTATTGTAGGAGCATAATACTTTACCAATATTGATCTAAGGAGTGGTTACTATCAAATTTATATCTATGAAGGAGATGAATGGAAAACATCATTTAAGACTAGGGATGGGTTATATGAGTGGATGGTGTTTCCATTCATGTTATCTAATGAACCCAACGCATTTATGAGTGTGATGAACATAAAACTACAAGAATATATTGGTAAGTTTATGGTGGTTTATTTTGATAATATTTTCATATTCAGTAAGACTAAATAAGAGCACTTATAACATTTTATAATGGTATTAGAGTTGCTAAGAGAGGACAAACTCTATGAAAATCTAAAGAAATACAAGTTTATATAGAAAAAATTGTTATTTTGGGGGTTTTTAGTTTCAATAGATGGAGTATGGATGAATAAAAGGTAAAGTCAATTGTTGAGTGACCTATTTCGAAGATAATCATAGAGATAAAAAAAAATTCAAGGTTTAATATTTTTTTACATAACGTTTATTAATAATTTTAGTAGTATTGTTGCAACAATAACAAATTATATGAGAGGAAAATAATTTGTGTATATAAGGGAAGAAATAGAAATTTTTGAGTTGTTAAAGAAGAATATTAAATAAAAATATATTTTAATATTACTATATTTTAACAAATTATTTGAAGTGGATTGTGATGCTTCACATTTGAGAATCGGTGATGTGTTGAGTCAAGAAAGAAGATCAATAGCATATTTCAATGATAAATTGAATGAGGTAAAAAATAATTATTCCACATATGATGTTGAATTTTATGTCATTGTATAAGCATTGAGACATTAGAGGCATTCCCTAGTGCCTAAGGAGTTTATCCTATTTATAGATCATGAGGCCTTGAAGTATGTGAACACTCAAAAGAATTTAAATAGTAGACATGAAAAGTGGGTGTCTTTCTTACAGGGATATAGTTTTATATTGAAACATAAATTATGAAATTATAATCAGGTAGTTGATGATTTAAGTAAGAGAGTGGCATTGGTAACTATTATGGTGAGTGAAGTAGTTGGATTTGAAGTTGTTAATGAATTATATGACATTGATATAGATTTTGGTAAGATTGTTGAGCAATGTGGGAATTTATTAGTAGGTGAGAAAATTAATATCTATGATTAATATCTTATACATTTTGGTTATCTCTTCAAGGGAAAATAATTATATATTCTAGTTGGGCCTTTGAGAGACAATATTATATGAAAATTGCACACTGGTGGTTTTGTTAGATATTTTGGTAAGGCTAAGATAAAAACTTTATTAGAGGATAAGTATTTTTAGCAAAATATGAAGAGATGTGTGGAAATATATGTTTCAATACGTAGAATATGTTAACCAGCTAAAGGACATGCATGGAATATATAGTTTTACATGTCAATACTAGTTCCAAGAGGACTATGGATAGATTTGAGTATGGATTTTATATTGGGATTACCAAACACACAGAGAGGTAATGATCCAATTTTTTTTTGTTATAGATAGGTTTTCTACAATGGTTCATTTTATTGCATGTAATAAAACCAATGATGCCACTAGAGTTGTAGAACTATTTTTTAAGAATGGTGTAAGACTGCATGGTGTTCCAAAAACCATTACACTAGATAGAGACACAAATTTTTTAAGTCATCTTTGGAGGAATTTATAGAAGAAGTTGGGAACTAAGCTACAATTCAATAGTGCATACCACCCAAAAAGAGATGGATAAATAGAGGTTGTAAACAAGATCTTGGGAAATTTGTTGAGATGCACACGCTGAGTTTACCACACGCTGAGTTTTCATATAATAGTTCAGTGAATAGATCAACAGAAAGATCACCATTTCAAATTATTTATGGGATAAATCCTATGGGTGTTTTAAATTTGCTATAATTACTAATTACAAAATGAGTTAGTGATGATGTGGAACTATTTGTTGAGCATATATAATAGTTACATGAAGAAGTCATAGAAAAGTTGCAAGAAAGTATGAGAAGTATAAAGTTAAATAAGACGTCAGAAAGAGGTTAAAGGTTTTTAAATAAGGAGATTTAGTGATGGTATATTTGAGGAAAGAAGTATTTATGAAAATCATTTACAACAAGTTGAATTACAATCAAATTGGATCATGTAGAATTGTGAATAAAATCAATGACAAAGCTTATGAGGTGAGTTTACCATAAATTTTTGATCTTTTCAATATTTAATGTTTTAAATTTATATGATTTCCAAGGAGAAGATGGTGAAGGGGAATAATATGAAGAATTAGATTGGTAGTAGTATGTACCAAAAAATAAGAAAGAAAAGATAGTGCAAGTTCTAGATAAAGAGACAATGAACATAAGGCAATGAAGTTATTACAATTTTTTGGTATAGTGGGAAGGATTGCAATGGGTAAACAACACTTGGATTTCATAATGGGAGCTAAATAATATTGATAAAAATAAATAGTAGGAGTACAATCAGAGCAACCCGTAGGAGTAAGTTGTATTCATACATAGGAGAATGATGCAGAGTCCAAAATTTTGAAAACCATAAATTTTGATCTGTAACTCTGTTTAAACTCTCATTTACATAAAAACAACTATTCTTAGAAAGATTAATTGAGTCATAAATGGCTCTATATCCATTTAGGGATGTTTTCAAAACTTTTTGGAAGCCATATGTGACCCTCTAAGGGTTTTAAAATCCATTTTAATATTTTCTTCAAGATTTTTTCATTTTTAGAAATAGCGTATGTTTGTATCCAGATGTGAACTTCAATTGAATTTCGTCTATTAGGTTCATTTTAGTGTTTAGAATATTTGTGAATATTTTTAGGCACATCTAGCCTTGCATGCAACACTTCTAAAAATAGTAGTTGAACAAACCATTGAAAGTCGAAAGTTACTAAAAATAGAATTTTTTTTCTAAAAATTGTATGGGTCGATTAGGTTTATGTGCTTTAGGTAACTTTACATTCATTTAATTTTTTAATTATACATGTCAACTGCAATTTTGAGTTGAACTTTATTTAAAGCCTTTTATGTAAATATTTTATTCATTCAATAAGAATCAATGGTATTTTTTACCTTCATGCAAAATTTGAGTTTATTCTTATTAAATTTTTTATTTAGATAGTATGTGTCTTCATCAATAATGCCATTAAACATAAAAATCTAATACTTATTATTAACAGAGTTTCTTTACTCCTCGCCCTCCACCACTTGCTCCCGCCCCCCCCCCCGCCCCCAAAAAAAAATAAAAAAATAAAACTTTGATGCGTTATTTTAGTGCTAATAATAATTTCAATGCATGTATATGTCACTTAAGTGCAATAATTGTAGTTTTTTCAACCTATAATTAACAAACCATTAAATAATTTAATGACTCATGCAACTAGTTGCAGTAATAGATCTAGAACAGAATGCAACAGGTAATAGTTCACCAATTTAATGACTTTTGCAACTCTCTATACTAATATATTTGAAACACAATAAATTAAAAAGAAAATTAAATTACTAGGGGAATGTACACTCCAAATTCAGATCAATGAAACTATCATCACATAATATTTATATCAATTTTTAAAGAAGAAAAATTAATCCAATACTTAATATGACTTTGAAATGATTCCTAAAACTTGTTATATAAATCGTAAATAAACATATACAACACATTCACAAATATAGGAGAATAAGTGTTTTGAATAATAAAACTCCAAAACAAAATCAAACCATTAAAAAAAAAAAAACAATAATTAATGGCACAAAAAGTATTAATATTAACTAAAAACATTAACCTTTAAAATAGAAAACTGAAGGAGAAAGTTAACACTTCTGAAAACAAAGATGTTGAACATAAAGACCTTTGGAACAAAGATAAATTCATAATTAAATTTTCCTTCATATTTCGGTAAATGTCTACTAGTGTTATATTGCCCAATTAAATCCTTTCCTCTACTCTAAACACAATGTTTTTAACAAGAATACACTTAGTGTCATATCGCCCAATTAATTCATTGCCTCTACTCTAAACACAATATTTTAAACAAGAATACACTCCAACCTATAAGGTGAACCATAGAATGTTTTTGAACTCGAAAAAATTAAATCAACCTTTAAAAAGTGCACGTTGAAATTAAGAAAACACTTTCTGAAATTCCAGTTTAACCGTGTCAACATTCTGCTACGTGTTACGATCTAAAACCTCTAAGGTGACGTGGTATTTTCATAAGTATCCAAGAGATTGGCGACCGACTACAGCCAGTCAAACGGTATCGCACTCTCAAAAATGGCGGTACGAAGGATACATCAACCGCCTCTGCCGGTAGCTCTTAAAAACTCTTAAGGCTTACGGCCGTCTGAAGATCAATCATTGCATTAGACGCCTCAAAATCTTCCGAAATTTGCAGCAGAAGACGTCGAATTGTTAAATTTGACGTTGATTTGCTTTGTCTTTAAGGAATGCTTCATCAAGGGATAATTCATAGTAAAAGGCTGGTAAAATTGGTGTATGAGAACAAGTGACATTAGGATTCTGAAATTTAGTTTTTTTTCTTTTTTTTTTTTTCCTTTTCTCTGATTTTCAGGGTTATTTTGCATAGATATTTTAGTGAGCTGATTTTGAAGATTTCTTTTCTTTTGGGTTTTCTGGATTTTATTTCACGAAATTGTCGAAAAACTTCTTAGTTTAAGCCTAATTTTTTGAAGTTAGTTGAATTTGTTGAAGTTTTTTTTAATTTAAGTGTTTACTGTCTCAAAATTCACGAAATTGTGGAAGAATTTCATGATTTGAGTTGAACGTATTGAAATCCACGACAATTGTAGATTTGTTATTTAGGCTTTTATTGTTATAAATTCATAAAATTGTGGAGGAATTTCATTTTTATGTTTTTTAGTTCACAGAAAATTTGCAAAGAGCTTCACAATTCTACGAGCATTTGCTATAAATCAATAGTTTAATGGATTGAGCAATTACTATTTTGCCTTTAAATATTTTTTAGGATGCGAATTCAGTGGAGGAATGTCGGTAAAAATGAGGTCGAAGTTTTATGAGAACAAGAAACATTCACATTCTTGAGTTTCGCTAATTCTGAGGAAACTTTTGCTTTTTTAGGGCCGTTTCGTTTTGAGATTATTTAAAGTTTTAAAGTGTTTTTTAATTTTATTTTTACGAATTGTGGAAATTAAATTCACGAAATTGTCAACGAACTTTATAAATAGAGCTTGTATCGTATTAAACGGCGAAATTGTCGAAGAACTTCATGTTTTTTAACTTAACAATATTTAAACCCACGAAATTGTGGAAGAGTTTCATTATTCAAACTTGTACGCTCTTAAAATCACAAAAAAATGTTCACTTCGTTGAATATATATATATATATATATGTGTGTGTGTGTGTGTGGGTGGGGGGGGGAGGGATGAGTTTTGTTGTAGGTAACAGGAAAAACTTTGATAAAAGTGATCGAAAGGCGAAATTTGATGAAATTTCGGTGAAGTTTGCTAAAAGGAGTGCTTATAACTGGAAAGATACTTTCATCTGTAAAATTGTACGCAATTTTGTTAACTGGGGCGGTAAATGGTGCTTGTAAGTAAGACAAATAAATCGAAGCGAAAATTTGCCTGAGGCTTCAGAAAAATAAATGTAGAGTTATGTCTGAAACCTAAAAAATGGAAATTCTAGAAGTTCAGGCAAATAACTAAAGAGACGGAAATTAAAAAATTAAATTTGAATTAGTTGTTACCAGATAAAAGCTCTAAGGGTTCCACAATCCATATTAACAACAAAAGGCATGTGGAAAACACTTGTCATCAAATCTGAAAATGATGGCATTTCGGATTACACTTATCAAAAGGCATGCTCCTCCACCGAAACATGTCAAGATTAACCCTTCTGTGTATGTCAGTTTCACCCTTCTTTGCTTGTTGCTGCCACCAACGAAAGTATCAATCTCGCACAATCTCTCCAAAATCACAAGAGTTACACATCGACTCCTCTCTACTGAATCCATCGGTTCACCAAAACGCTACCTGCACCGAAAATCTCAGCGAAATCATAATCTCCCACAACGCTTGCTCGCTCATTACCACTGCAGTCGAATGTCGAGTCGGCACCATCTGCATGCTTGGTAGAGCATTCAGTCGACGAAAATGCAGAGTCGCATGAACTGTTGCTATTATTTCCCACAAAATTTGCTCGCTCATAACCACCACAATCAACTGGAGTCTTTGTCGAATCCATCTCTGTCGAAACCACACCATCCCATGTATCGGCATATTGTTTGGAAGAGCACATAGTCGATGACGATGTAGGTTCGCTAATTTCAGGCGAATATTGTAAGGGGATAATAACAGTACGAGGAGAATTAGTTAGTGGGGCATCATTAACTACGATGCCTATTTCATCCATGAGCTCTCTCATCAAATTACAAACTTGCTCCTCATCTATACTAGATATAAATTCCTCCTCAATATCAATAAAATCAAATGTTAATAAATCTGAGCTAAAACAAATCGTTCTACTCCTTTTCTGGTCTGGCTTGTCGTTCTCATGGGTATCATCTGCAGCTCGTTTTCCACCACAAACGATCACTTCATTCCCTTCTTTCATCACTAACAGACAGTCTTAATACTTTCGCCTTTTAAAAAAAAATTGGTAATTGTGACAAATTAAGAATTGCCTTTTATAAGCAATGAATAAGCATGGAATGCGTAGAACATTTCCAAACCTGTCTTTTTATAACGGTGGGCTAAACCGGATGGAAAGCCCAACTTGTAATGGTTGACGTGCTTCACCGACATTCCAATAAACCAATCGACGCTTCTCATATCTTTTGAGTTTCCTCTTTCGTAATTGGCTTTGTCAACTTAATTTGACGATAGACTCTCACGTCGTTTTCTTCCAAGGTCGTAATCTGCTCTCCGCTCATCTGTATTCGTGTTGAATTAATCCATGTGCATTTCCACAGTTCGAATGAAATTCAGTGCACACAATTAACCAGATAAAATGACACAATTACGTGTACGGGTGTTGGAATTTGCAAGGTGTTTTTGATTTTTTATCTCATAATGATTTTTTAAAATTTATCAATTTAAATGTTAATAGGCGCCCACTTCCGTCATGGTGTTAATATAAATTAAATATCTAAATCATTTGCATGGTGAAAATTTCATATTTATATATAAATAATTTTATAATTAATATTATGTAATAGAGAAGTTACATTTTAATCTATAGATAATTTAAAATGTCATAATAATTATGGATCAAATCACAGTTTCCTTTATTAGATGATGTTAATTAGATACATTGTTCAAAATGTCAACAATAATTATGGATTGAATCGTAGCTTTTCCATTATATGATGCCAATTTTATACATTACTCAAAATATCAATAATAATTATGAATCAAATTGCAATTTCTACATTACATGATGTCAATTTTATATATTAAGAATTTTATAATTCTAAAAAAAATAAATACTAAGATATATTTTAGATGAATATATACAAAAAAAAATATTGAGAGATATCATTCGCATGGCCTCTGTATTATATTGAATTTTTGTCCCGATGTTATCACAAACTAATTTGATAGCATAATTGTAAATGTTTTCTATATTCCAGATACAAGGTCGAGGATGTTGCCCCTCTTTATTATGTGTTGACATGGCTCCTAAAAAACCGCAAGAAACAACCAAATTGGAGTTCTTGAAATACAAACACGAAAAACACTTTGCCTTGTTGATATCTGCGGTTTTACCACGACTATCACCAGTCGCATGTTCGATCCCCTTTGTGTTAAAAATTGATTAAATTAATAAAATTAATCATTAAATAAATTATAAAATATTTTTTAATATCATAAATGAAAATAAAATATTTTTAAGGTCCATGATGCTTGTTCAATCCCCTCTTCATCGAAGATTTATTAAATTAAGCATCAAGCAAATTAAGAGTATTAGGCAACAATTTTTTTATTAAAAATGAAAATAGAATCCTTTTAAGGATTATAATGCTAATTACTTTAGTTATAGCCTACAAGGTAACTTATAACATATGAAACCACATCGTAAAATTAATAAAATTAAATAATAAATAGATTAAGTAAATTAGGTGATTTTTTAAATTAGAAATAGAAATGGAATTATTTTAAAGTTCACAATTTTGAGTATCATGGTTATGGTCTTCCAAGTATTTTATAACATATGAGACCACCTTGTACTCTAAGTGTGGAGGGCCACCTAACTATGCTTCAAATACAAGGCATACATACCATATCTCTTACAAGATTTAGACTTGTGACCTCCCTTTAAAGAGCACAAGTTTTCTACCATTAGGCCAACTCAGGGATATAAGCATATTGATGACTTTTAAATTAAGCAAATTAGAAGTTATAAGATTGAAATTTTCAATATTTACATTTTTTGAAACTTTCGATTATAATTGTTTTTAATTTTTAATTACTTTTGTTTGATTTTTCAATCTAAATTTTGTTACAAATATAATATAAAATTTTGGATGAATATTATTATGTTTATCTACTTTTTACAATAGTAACAGATAGAGCATAATGTAGTGTGTTATTCATAATTAATTTTAACCTTAAATTTGATGTAAATTTAATTGTTAGGGCTATTTCAATCTTAAATTTGACATTTATTTAATCGTCATTTAATTTTTTTATTTTTGGTTAAATAAATTAATCCAAAAATCAGACTATCTCGACCATACAATAAAATTTGGAACCTTTTAAAATAATATAAAATAAAATTGAATATGATAAAGTGATGTAACTAGATTAATACCATTTGTCACCATTCAATGAAAGTTTGACAAAGAATGTAATAAAATCATTAATTATGTGATATGTGAAAAATCTAAAATAAGAACCTTAAAACTTAAATATCAAATAGTGTGCTAGAAGTTAGAAGTTACAATTTTTGAAGGATGTCAAAAGTTAGAACTAATGTTTTGTAAATCCACACATAATAGAATTACCTCCTCCAAAAATAAAAGTGTTCATTAATTGTTTAACTACTAAAAACTATGAGTACTAAGATATTTTATAATATTTATTTTTTTCTATTTTTTAAATTATTTTTCACTTTATTTTTTCATTTCTTTTAATTTTTCAACCTATATAATTCTCGAATTGATATATCATGTCTATATAAAAATATTGTATCAAACATGTTTATATATGACTAATGTACCAATTTTATTTATATATATAAGTGAATAATGTATCAATAAAAAATATGTAAATAATTTTAAAATAATATTAATTATTTTTTTAATAAATTTTTATACATCAATATAACTAAATTATAAAGAGACATTATAATAATTACTTGCAAAATATTAAAAATAGAAATTGAAGGAACCATACATGATGCTCTAGATAAAATTTATTCTAATTTTCATTCTTGAACTTTATAAATCATGTACACCAAAATTTATTCCCTACAAATAATTATAAAATATATTAAGCTTGCAAATTTAAACAAAAATAACACTAAATTCAAATTCAATTCATTTCAAAAATTAAATTATATTTCGACACTTTACCTTTTTTTTAAAATTATAATATATAAAATATTTAATATATTATAAATTATTTAAATTTAAAATTTTATATTATTTTACGTATTTTTAATAATTAAAATATAAAATATTATTTTAAATGTATGTTAAATTTTAGTTGTTGAACTTGACTGTCATAATTTTCTAGGATGGTCAGTATAATTTTATTCAATGACTTAATGTTATATTCGCGATGTTATGATGACTTTCACAAGTTGGTTTTAAATTTTAGAAGTCATTTTTACATTTATATACTAATGTCAAAGTCAAAATTTGAAGTTAAACCTAGTCAAAGGTCAAATTTGACACAAATCTTAAGTTAAAAGTGAACTTAAAACAAGTCAATGTCAAATTAAAATTCAAAGTTAAATTAGGATCAAGTCAAATCAAGTCCAACATCCAAAGTCAAATAGTCCACTTTGATCAAGTCAACCAATCAAAGTCAAATTTATGTCCAAAGTCAAATATCCAAACAAAATCAAATCAAGTCCACATCTAAAGTTAAATTTGACTAATGTCAAATATCAAACATCCAAAATTAAATCAAATTTATTTTAACCAAATCACATCGAATGCAAATGAATCACATCCAAAATCAAAACACATATTGTCATCTTTTCTTTCAATCCCCTGCACCTATCGATTTGGAACCTTAAAATTATGACATCTATCATTTCTTCCATCCAAATCAATATTCAATATCCAATTTGAGCTTAATCAAATCAAAGATCAAAACCACATCAAACACATCCAAACATCAACTAAACATACATCAAATTCCATCCAGTATTTGATAAACATAAAACCCAATTTAAATGATACATCATTGAAAACAATGATGATTTTTTTTACACATCTTAAAAATATGTATAGGACTACCTACAAATTACAATGACGAAAACCTATCTCCATCCTAAATAGGCATAGTCAAACCTTTCCACATCATCATCCATCAAACATCCCATCCACTTGTTACAATATTGATTATTATATCCCTCATCACACTAGAAAAAGGAAAACTATTTTGGCATCCTTATCTAACATGCATACTGTTATTGAACTTGACTGTTTGAATGAGATGTGCGATGTTATATTCGCGGAAGGTATATTATTTTTATTTAAGTTGAAAACTCATCGAGAATAATATTTGCAATCAAACCAAAATGTACCACAAAAAAAAAAAAAAAAAACTTTTAGGCATTGTGTTGTACTCTTCGAATTCAGGTCATTTTTTTACTCGAGATTGTCATATTTTTTCCTCATTATTTATGAGCCATGGTATTGTAAGCCCATGATTTTGGAACCAAATTTATTATAATATTCTCTCCAATTTTTTTTAATGTGTTTATAAGTATTCATATATACATAAAAAGTAATTATGTATAAAAGGTAATAAGAAATTTGTAACTAATTTTTTTATTAACATGTTTACAAATATTTATATATATCTAAAGATAATATTGAACTTTGAAATATGTTATTATATCATGAATAGTTAAATTAATGTAATAAATAAAAAGTTTTATAGGTATATGTAATATTGGATTTTGATGTATGTTATTATATTACAAATAACTGAATTAATATATTAAACAAGGTTGATGTACTAAGTTTTTTTCACTTTTTCCACCTATATGTGTACCAATATTAATTGTGTTATATTTTTAAAATTACATTACCATTACTTCTTTTACATAATTTTATCTATCCATTTTCCACTTATATGTATGTACCATACAATACATATGCATGCTTGGTAGAGCATTTAGCTGATGAAAATTTAGAGTTGGATGAAGTGTTGTTATTATTTCTCACAAAATTTACTCGCTCATAACTGCCACAGTCAATTGGAGTCTTTGTTATATCCATCTCTGTCGAAACCGCACCATTTCATGCATCAACACATTGTTTGGAAGCACACTTAATCGATGATCAAAATTTAATTATTATATATAAATAATTTTATTAATTTTATAATCGGTATTATATAATAGATAAGTTACATTCTAATCTATAGATGGTTTGAAATGTCAGCAATAATTATGGATTAAATCACAGCGTCTCCATTATATGATGTCAATTCTATACATTATTCGAAACATCAAAAATAATTATAGATCAAATCATAGCCTTTTTATTATATGATTTCAAATCTTTACATTACTCGAAACATTAACAATAATTATAGATCAAATCTCAACTTCTCCATTACATGACGCTAATTCTATATACTAGGAATTTTATGATTTTAAAAAATTAAATGCTAATATATATATATATATATATATATATATATATATATATATATATATATATATATATATATTAGATGAATCTATATAAAAAATGATGTGAGATATCATTCTCATGGCCCCTATATTATATTGAATTTCTACCCCGCTATTATCAAAAACTAATTTTACAACCTAGTTGTAAATGTTTTCTATATTCCAAACACAAGGTCGAGGATATTTCCCCTCTCTATTATGTGTTGACATGGCTCCTAAAAAAACCCCAAAAATAACCAAATTGGAGATCTTGCAATCCAACCACCAAAAACACTTTGCCTTCGTGATATTTGTTGTTTTGCCATGACTATCACCAATTGTACGTTCGATCACCTTTGCGTTGAAAGTCTATTAAATTAATAAAATTAATCATTAAATAAATTATGCAACAATTTTTAATATTAGAAATGAAAATAAAATATTTTTAAGGTCCATGATGCATGTTCAATTCCCTCTTCATCAAAGATTTATTAAATTAAGCATTAAGAATATTAGACAACAATTTTTTTAATTAGAAATAGAAACAAAATCTTTGTAAGGACTATAATGCCAAGTACCTTGGTTATATTCTACATGGTAGCTTATAACATATGAAATCACCTCGTACAAATTAAGAAAATTATGTATTAAACAAATTTAATAAATTAAGCAATTTTTTATTATTGGAAATAGAAATAGAATTCTTTTAAAGTTCAGAATTTTAAGTACTTTGGTTATGGTATTCAAGGTATTTTATAACATATGATATCACCTCATACTCTAAGTATAGAGAAGTATCTGATTATACTTCAAGAACAAGGTTTACCTCCTACAAGATTTGAACTCATGACCTCTCTTTAAAGAGCACAAGTTTTTCACCATTAATCCAAATCAAATTTATAATCATATTGATGACTTTTAAATTAAATAAATCATAAGTTAAGATTGAAATTTTCAATATTTACATTTTTTTTTTAAAAATGATTATCATTGTTTTTAATTTTTAATTATTTTTATTTCATTTTTCAATCTAAATTTTGTTAACAATATAATTTAAAAGTTTTAATGAATTTTATTATGTTCGAGTGTAATGTAGTGAGTCGTTCATAAATATTTTTAACCTTAAATTTGACATACATTTAATTGTTTGGAAAATTTCAATCTTAATTTTGACATTTATTCAATCGTTATTTTTTTTTTTTTTTTTAAAAAAACTTTTTTGATTAAAGAAATCAATCCAAAAATCGTAATATCTATTAGTGTATGATTTATTTTCTTTTTTTTATTTGTATTATCCTACTCGGGATATTCCACCTCACTTGGAGTTTCCTTACACTTATGGGATATGCATGCTTAAATGTACACTTGATCACACTATTTTAACTATTGGTAGTTACCACCCTTGACCAGTTGTCTATTAAATGGCTATTTTTAGGTGGAGATTGCCATTATTTTAGGTGAAGGTTGCCTTTATTTTAGGCAGAGGTTGCCTTTATTCTTGGAGGAGGTTACACATTCACCTCTTATATGTACAACAATTGCATTATTCTATTGAATTGTATTGAGTTGGAGTCATTTTGTTTCTTTTGCATTTTATTTCATTGTTATTCATAACTTGCATTTTTGTATACGTATGCTTAATATTGCTTTCATGCAATTCACGTCTCACATTTCTCACTAGTGCATTCTTCGATTCAACAAATCCATGGCATTCTTTAATATGGTATCAGAGTCACACTAGTACTGAGCTTGTCTAGTTGTTATTTTGTAAGTTTATTTTCATCTTGAGGTTTTTTATTTGCAGATATTTTCTGTTTGTTTGGTGAGAGAGAGAAAGAACAGCGAGTAGGGTCTGGTTTTTGCCCTCAACAAGCTCACGTTTGGCTAAAGGTTGAAACCCCTGCTTTGCTTTATCATTAATCTCCCTAGAGGCCTTCACGGAATTCCAACAACATTTACATAGCCTGCAACGTGTTGGAGCTCTCCTTGGGCTCTCCATACGCCTTGTGCGCTATGTCACGGCCTTCACATGGCCTCAGCATCCTTGGCTCGCCAGTCTCTGTGTAAATTTATGTATTGATTTCAATATCCCTACGTTTTCATCCCACGGCTGGCTCCTTAGACTCGGCCTCCCAACGGCCTACTATTGTTTTCAACCGCTGTAGTTCCATTGGCACTTTTCATTAGTGGAATTTTTTCTCTGCCTTTCTAATTTGCAGGCCTGAACATTAATGGCAGCCCTCTGAAGATCTACACAATAGGAAACGCGGGTCTGAGAGTCATATCCAACGCCTCCATGTTTAGAATCCTCCATTGGTACTCTTCTTTCCATTAACGCCTCCCTCTATGCAAACGGCGGTCTCCAAGCCGCCATACTCATCTGGTTCTTCCTTGGCAGCACAGATCTGGAGGCTCTCTCCATTGGCGTTGCATCTCCTCCCTTGGCGCTCTTGTAGATCTCCTGCGAGCTTATCTCTCCAATGGCGTATTTTTTTTTATCAAACCTTGCTGGTGCATGCATAATGGCGGCGTATATCTATTTTCAAGCTTGTTTCTTTTGCAGCCTTGTGCTTGCATAATGGCGCCATTTTTCCTTTCTGTTTGCTAAGTCAAAAAAAACCTAATAATGCCCTAAAAAAATTAAAAGTTAAAACTTGTTTTACTTTTATTTAAAATAGATTTTTAGTTTTTTATTTTTAATTAAACACCTTCGAATAAGCCTTTCCTTGTAAAAAGCACATAGGGGTGTATGGGCGGGCTATTTTTTACTTTTATTATTGTTGAGGAGGTCATCGATTAGTTGTTGATTCTAACAAGTGGGTGGAAGGCTAGGTCCACTCTCGTCAGAGGGTATTTTTTAATGTGTTAGTGTAAATTTTATTAAATAGGTTTTATTTATGGGAAAGTAATATTGTAATAATTTTTGATTGGTAGTTCAAAATTGAGTGTTGTACTTTTCAAAAATTCGTATTTTTTCATTTCACATGTATTGGACCTATTTAAATTATAAAATGCATTAAAATATAAAGTACCAAAATCTAAGAGGGTCAAACATAATTTTAAGGGGGTGTATAAATTATTATGATTTTTCTTTCTACATTTCTTCAATTTGTTGTAAATAAACTCATATTATCTATAATGGATCCTAATTTAGTTGATTTGCTCACACCCTTCAAGTATCATGAATGGAAGGCTTCCATGTCACTCACCTTGTGAAATAAGAAGCTCAACAAGATAATTATGGATATGCAAATTGAACCAGCTAAAGATAAAGAAAAATGGTTTGACAATTGTGATAAAATTTTTAATGTTCTATGTCTTTCTATGGCATCAGATCTATGTTTTCACATTAAATCAGTGAAAACACCCAAGGAAGTATGGGATACACTAGAAAAAAAATTTGGGAAATTGGATGAGATGAGAGGGCATGAACTGGAAAATGAGTCGATTAGTCTCAGTCCTTACATTTTTAACACACTCAGGACTATTTCACCAAGATCAAATCATTAAGATTGCAACTAAAAGAATGTAAAATTTATAATAAGGATTCATAGCTCATCTTTTCTGTCCTTATAAAATTTGGACCTGACTATTCTATTTTCGTCTCCACATTTCATGCAACCAAGAGAGCACTTGATACTTCATGGACTATGCCCTCCTTTGATGAGTTTATTGTTGACTTAAATCAGGAACAAGATAAACTAATTCAGATGGGTGAACTAAAGTCCATTAAACCACATGCTCTACTTGCAGGACATGATAACAAAAAGGTCTCAAAAAATAAGAAATAGAACACTGAGGATCATGAGAGCAAGAAGGATCAACCCAGCACCAAACCAATCATTGACACTTCCTCTTCTAGTGTTAGAGAGGGTCAAATGTGGGTATTACATGGGAAACCATGATGAAAGTAAGTGTATTAAAAAGCAAATTGATCACCTCATGAATCTTCTTGAAAATAATAACATAGGTGTTCCTTAGTCTATCAAACCATCTTCCTCAACCCACAATTTCAAGGAAAATAACTATGAAAAAAGGAAAGGGAATGAATTAGAAAAATAAAAAACTAAGGGGCGAGCTCTAGTTGTGTTAGCACCTTCAGCTCTTAGAAGGGTTATTGATTCTGGTGCATCACATCATATGACTTCTTCATATGTGGATTCAAAATCCTTAGAGCCATGTGACATGTCTTCTATTTGACTAGGTTATAATCCTTCTACACAAGTTTTTAGGAGAGGGTTTGTTGACGTGAGTGGTGGAAAATTTAACAATGTTCTATGTATACCTTCACTATCAACTAATCTCTTATCTATCTATAATATTACTCATCTTGGTCAGGGCATGCGAATTGAGTTCACTCCAAATTCAGTGTAGGTCAGAGAGTTACATAGTGACACTATCATTACAGTGGGTTTAGTCAATCATGAGACTTGACTATATTCTTTCTCTCACTTTGTTCCTCTTTTAGATTCTCCATCAAATTTCCCTGTAGTTGATGACACTTTAGAGCCTAAGCACATTTATGATGTTGATGACTTCTTTTCTATCACAAATGACTGTAGTAGTGATGGGGATGCACTTCCTCGATCTCCTTGTCACATTTCATGTCTTGAGGAGTTATTTAGGGATCCACCTATTTCTAGTCCACCACAAAGCTTTTAGGGAGTAGTATCTTTGATAGACACATCAGACACTGGGCAGTCTTCTACACATTGCAAAGCTATCCACACTCCTTCGCTTCTTCTTCAAGTGCACCATCACTTCATGAATCAGTTGCCATTTCTACTTTGCATGAGGAGCATAGTTCCTTGTATAAGAACCACACCTTGGTTGGAGATCCATCAGATATTTGGCAGATTCATTCACCTTTTCATGGTCACTGCATCTAATTCTGATCCACAGTCACTTTAGGAGGTTGCTTTGCAGGATACATGGTGGATACAGGTAGTTGTAGTTTCAAGTGGGGCTTTCTAGTCCTACGTTATCTTCTCTATCTCTCTTTTGGGGGGAGTTTTTTCCCACTGGAATATCTCTTTTTACTCCACTTTTTTAGAATTGCATTGTACATGAGTACCTTATCGGGCCTAGTTCGGGACCTATTTTTGTTTTCACCCACCTAAGTTATGCTTATGGAGGGGTGTTAGTGTAGGATTTATTTTCCTTGCTTTATTTGTATTATCCTACTCAAAATATTCCACCTTATTTGGAGTTTCCCTACACTTATGGGATATGCTTGCTTAGGTGTGTCACTTGACCACACTATTTTAACTAGTAGTAGTTACTACCCTTGACTATTTGTTTGTTGACTGGCTATTTTTTTGTGGAGGTTACCACTATTCTAGGTGGAGGTTGTCTTTATTCTTGGATAAGGTTACACATTCACTTTTTATATGTACATCAATTGCATTATTCTAGTGAATTGTATTGAGTTGGAGCCATTTTATGTCTTTTGTATTTTATCTCATTGTTCTTCATAACTCGTAGTTTTGTATATGTATGCTTAGTCTTATCTTCATGTAATTCACGTCTCACATTTCTCATCGGTGCACTCTTCGATTCAGCGAATCCATGGCATTCTTTGATATATATTGGCCATACAATAGATTTTAGAACTTGTTTTTTTTTCCCGAAATTGAACCCAATAAAATGGGGTAACTAGATTGATGCCATTTGTCAAATTGACAAAAAAATGTAATAAAATCATTAATTATGTGGTTTGTGAAAAATCCAAGATAAGAACCTTAAGGTTGATATCTTTTGTATTTCAGATAGATATATTTAAGATATCTAATAATACTATTTTTTTGTTACAATTTATTCTTAAAATATCAATTAGTGTGCTAGAAGTTAGAATTTTTGAAGGATGTCAAAAGTTGGAACCATGTTTTTTTAGGTCCACACACAATGGAATTGTCTCCTCAAAAAATAAAGGTATTCATTGATTGTTTAACTATTAAAAATCATGAGTACTAAGAAATTTTATAATACTTCTTTCTTTTTTTCTTTTTTTTTTTAATTGTATTTTCTCCTTTCCTTTGATTGTTCAATCTATATAATTCTCAAATAGATATATAACATGTTTATATAAAAATATCGTATCAAACATATGCATATATAGTATACATTTAATTATTTTAATGACTAATATATCAATGAACAATATTCTATATATGTATTTAATTATTTTTGAGTGGTGCATCATTGAATAATATGTAAATAATCTTAGAGAATACTAATTCCTCTCATTTATTATTTTTATGCATCAAAATAATTAAATTACTTTTTTTAACTAGTAATTGATTCGTTTTTGACTTAGGGGAACCTTCTAGACCCAATAATTACTTACAAAATTTTAAAAATAACAATTGAAGGAACCATGATGCTCTACATAAAATCTATTCTAATTTTTATTTCTGAACTTATAAATCATGCAAAGTAAAAATAATTATATAACATATTAAACTTGTATATTTAAAAAAGAAATAACACAAAATTCAAATTCACTTTATTTAAAGAAAATTAAGTTATATTTCAAATCTTTTCCTTGAAAAAAAAATCTATAATATATTATAAATTATTTAAATTTAAAATTCAACATTATTTTACATATTTTAAATAATTAACATATATTAAATATTTTAAATAATTAACATATAAAATATTATTTTGAATGCACGTTAAATTTTGGTCGTTGAACTTGACTGCCATATAATTTTCTAGATGCTCAGTTAAATTATTTTTAGGACGGGTGTTTCTCGTTGAAATGTGTGCTCTTAATTTTTTTTGCTTTTCTTCTCTGTCGACTTGCTTTGGAATATACGGCTCCCTCCTTTTCAATGCATATACAATGACGTAATGTCTTCCACGTCTGTTTGAATGAGATGTATGATGTTATTATATTCGTGGAAGGTTTTTTATTTCAAGTTGAACACTCATTGAGATCTTTTAAGAGAGTAACATTTGCAATCAACCAACACTTACCAAAAGCAAGGTGTCATCGATCCACGTTAATAAAATATTTTGTATGATTTATATTCGGATCATTTTTATATTCGAGATTTGTCACTTTTTTTTCTAAAATAATTGTAGTCCATGTTTTATCAGTTATGGTATGGAAGTAAGTACTGGAACCAGCGTTTCAGTTTGGGGTTTTGGTTTAGGAATAATATTTGTGATTCATGTTACTTAAGATCTCAGGGTCTATTTCTTGTGCGAGTTCATGAATGCATGTAAAGCTTGTTGGGTGGCACTGAATTCCCACGGATAATATGTGGGGAAGAAAGTACTTGGACCAAGCCTCCCAGTTTGGGGTTTTGGTCTAGGAGAAATATATGTGACTCATGTTGTTTAAGGTCTCAGATTCAATTCCCCGTACATGCTCATAAATGCATGTAAAGCTAGCTGGGTAGGGTCAAGTCTCCATAGACAATATGCAAGGAATAAAGTCCCTGGACCAAGCCTCTCGGATTGGGGGTTTGGTCTAGGAGCAATATTTGTGACTCATGTTGCTTAAGGTCTCATGTTTTGTTCCCCATGCGGGCTCATGAATGCATGTGAAGCTAGCTGGATGGGTTTGAGTCTAATCCAGAACTCAAAAGTTTTGGTTGACAAATATTTCAATAGCACAAAAATAACACAATAACAATGGATTCTCTGAGAAGAGACGTCGTATTTCTTAACAACCACAATACAAATATAGGCTTATCTCTAAAAAGAGATGTTTTGTTGAATCAAAAAAATTGCAGATACAAAACATACGCTTATCTCTGAAAAGAGATGTCTGCCTTCCCTTTTCGGGTTATAATGCATTTATACATATTTTGAAAACATCGAGGGATTGAGTGGCTCGAGGAATTAACGGGTGACAATTTAAGACTGAGTTGCTCAAGAGAAATAACTGTCGTTGACAAATTGACATCCCTAAATTAAAACAATACAGCGCTCGAGGACATAATGGCTCAAGGAAATAACTGTCACCAACAATGTGACTTCCAAGAATGAAAACCATACAAAAATACAAGGAATTAACTATCACCTGACAATTCGACGTCCAAGATTTAAAACGATACAAAGCTACGCGTAGCCCTACCCAGTCTACCAGCCGCCCGCTCTGGGGCCTTACAACAACCACTTCGGTATCTGCAGTCCATCGTACTGCCGCATCTTGGCACTCGTTATACCACCCAAATTATCGCCCGAATCATTCCTCCCTCCTTGAAAAGCAATGGACCCCATTGCATCACTATTCCCCATTAGGTGTGGTAGTTGTGTCTTGATTTGAGTCTCGATGCACACTTGGAAGGGACTATGGTTTATGGAGCTGTGCGGGGCCTGATTGTTCACCATTTCTGTCTAACCATCAGTCTATGGATGGAAGGTTGTGAACTTCTTCAGTGTGGTATCTATTTGCTTCTGTTGTTGTGTTGTCAGCGCTGTAACATCGGCCTTTTTGGATTCTTGTGGCTTGACCACCATGAAAACAAATTTATTGGTGCTAAGCAGAGAGATAGATGTGGAAGGTGGTACTTCTGGTACCCTATAGCACCGTGTTCCAAGAGTGAGAGTGATCCGTCTAGTTCTTGATTCGTATATACCATGTTGATCATACATGAATGGCTGACCAAAGAGTACATCACAAACATCTAGATTGACCACATCACATAAGACCTCATCTTGGAAAGGTTGTATTGCATATGAGAGAAGACATTGGTGGGTGACATGGAGGTTTCTCCCTGGACTCAACCATCCAATACTGTACGGTTTTGGGTGAGGCTTCATGGACAGATTTAGGCTTTTCACAACATTAGTAGAGATTAAATTATTTTGACTTCCACTATCAAGAATGAAATGCAGAGGCTTACCTTTCACCCATAACTTAGAGTGAAACAACCTTATCTTGTCATCTAGCATCTCGTCGTGTGTCTGTGATGAAGCTATAATGGCTTCAAGATCAGCATCTATAATTTCTTCTTCAACCTCTTCGACTGCAGGGTCTGTATGAGGTAGAGCAATAGATGTTGAGGATGGTGACTCAGAAAGCAGTGATTTGATAGCTTGACATTCTTCTTTGGAGTGAGTTCCAGATTTGTGATAACCACACCACTTCTCAGTCTTTCCTTCCTTTTGCTTCCAATTTTGGCCTCGTGTTTGACCTTCTTTATCACTTTTCCATTTTGAAGATTGATTCTTTATATCCATTCTTCCATGCTTCTGCTCAATCTTTACTGTGAACTTGAATGCCTCACCGATGGTTTCCAAATTGAAGAGTTCCATTTCTCCCCGTACGTACCATTGTAATCTGCCACGATATTTGAGAACCTTGTGTTTCTCATTTTCTTGGATGCCTAGTCTCGCCGATAGAGAATGAAAAATGTCAGTGTAATCTTGGGAAAATTGTTCCTTACCTTGGTGAAGTTGTTGCCACTGTATGTATAGATCATCATACGCTCCGATGGGATAATATTTTTCTTTTACTGCTTCCATAAAATCATCCGAGGTAGGTTCCACCCCAAGGCCAATGATATCCATACTAAACCTTATTTTGTACACTTCCCACCAGTTTTTCACGGGCAATGATGATTTCAAAAGAGCAAAAGTGATCTCTTCTCCATTGGTGAACTTATTTACAGAGAAGTAGGAAGATAGTTGATCCAACCAATTTTCCACTGCATCAGCATTAATTTTTCCTTCAAATGTGGGAATATCAAAATTTACCTAAACCTTGAAGGGTGTTAGGGCACTGAAAGGAAGTTACCTCGATGAGGATCCAGGATGTGTAGCCGTGGAGCTAAAATTTCCCATCGAAAGTGTTTGAAGAATTTGAGCAAATTGTTGGAGCATCTGCGCTTGTTACCACTAGAGGGCTTCATTCACCATTTCATTGAAAGGATCAGATGTCTTGATGTCCTCTACCATTTGAAGTCGTTTGGGGCGCATAAGTGGAACATTTGGAAGCTCTGTCACTTCCCACCCAAGTTTCCTGTATCTTGACCTCGTCCTCGAGATCATACACTCTCAAGACAAATCGCTCTGATACCACTGATCTAGAACTCAGAAGTTCTAGTTGACAAATATTACAATAGCACATAAATAACACAATAACAATGGATTCTCTGAGAAGAGACATCGTATTGCTTAACAACTGCAATACAAATATAGGCTTATCTCTGAAAAGAGATGTTTTATTGAATCAAAAAAATCACAGATACAAAACATACACTTATCTCTGAGAAAAGATGTCTGCCTTCCCTTTTTAGGTTATAATGAATTTATACATATTTTGAAAACATCAGGGGATTGAGTGGCTTGGGGAATTAACGAGTGATGATGTAAGACTAAGTGGCTTGAGAGAAATAACTGTCGCTAACAAATTGACGTCCCTGAATTAAAACAATATAGCGCTCGAGGACATAATGGCTTGAGGAAATAACTATCACCGATAATGTGACTTCCAAGAGTGAAAATAATACAAAATTGGAGGAATTAACTGTCACCCGACAATTCAGTGTCCAAGATTTAAAACAATACAAATCTACACGCAGCCCTACCTGGTCTACCAGTCGCCTGCTCTGGGGCCTTACAACAACCGCTTCAACAGCCGCAGTCCATTGTACCGACACATCTTGGCGCTTGTTATACCACCTGAGTTATCACCCGAATCAGAGTCCCCACAAGCAATATGTGGGGAAGCAAGTACCTGGACCAAGCCTCCCAATTTAGGGTTTTGGTCTAGGAGCAATAGTTGTGACTCATGTTGCTTAAGGTCCTAAGGTCCAATCCTCGTGTGGGCTCATGAATGCGTGTATAATAAAGGCTTAAAGTCATCATTTACAAGTTTTTTCTTAGTGAAACAAAATTTCAATTCAAAAATATACAAAAAACACTTGTACATGTATATTGACAATTATATACTCATAGTACCTTTGAGAGTTTCTTTTCTATGGCTTCTTGTATACATTGTATGTCATATTATATTTCTACTTCATAGTTGATAGGAAAGACATCTGAATGTCTTGTATAATATTATTTGGTTTAAAAAAGTAAAAGTAATATAATAATATTAATACATTTTGATTCCATCAATTAAAATTAACATCTTAAGTACATATTAAAAATATAGGTGAATTCTTAATTACATTCATATGTTGAGTGTGGAGCCCTTTGGGGCTATCACATGACCATAGGAATAAATTTTGGGGCCTAAAGAGTGCCAAGGATGTGGGAGGTGTAATTTTCATGTTCTTCACATGTGAGTATAATATTCTTTGTATTCCTAATTTCTATGTATTTCATATTTCATGGAGTTAGTTGTTGGATGCCTTTTCCCATGTTCACTTCCTTGTTTTGAGGAAGCTAGTTGTTTTTTGGAAAAGAGAACTCCTACTTTGTTCAGTGGAGTTGGTTGTGATCACATGTTCATGGGAAAATGTGCCCTTAGAAGGTGGAGAAGATGAATATGGAAAATTTATCCTTGGGAGAGATTTTAGATAGGTTTGATGAGGTGGAAAAACGTTGTCACATGTTGGATAATGCTTATCTTGGATAAGCATTGCACATTTGCTCCTCCTTTTATGGATTTTATTCATTTTCTTATATATACAGGGTGTGGTATGGCCTTTAAAGGTTGATGGTTTATTTATAGTGTGTGGCTTTGAGGATTAGAGTCAAAGTCCAGGTGTTCATTACAGGGTGTGGTTTAGCAACTTGTGAGATACAACATTGTGTAGGTGCAAATGAAAGTATAGTTTTTTGTGAAGCTCTTTATAGAAGAGATTTTTCTATCTCTGTGAGAATTCATTGTAATCTTGTTTTATATTACTAATTTATTTGAGAACTTTCATTGATGGATATAGCCCACATTGGGTGAACCACGTTAGATCTATGTTATTTTTATCTTGCTCTCATTTATGCTTTCATATTAATGGTGAATTAAGGATTATTTTCATGATGCATTTTATTGCATTCCTTTAGATCTAATTTATGATAATAGTAGATCTAGATTGAGAAGTGTTTTATTACTAACAACTGGTATCAAATCCATTAGTTGTGTGTTTTGTTGAAGTGGTAAATCATAAGAAGGCTATTAGCTTGAGTTGAAGATATGAGAGAAGAGATCAAATTCAAAGTTGAGAATTTCGATGGTAAGCATTATGGTTTGTGGAAAATGTAGATGGAATATTACCTACATCAGAAGGAACTTCAACTCCCCTTGGAGGGGAAAGGAGGAAAACCTATAAGTATGAGTGATGCAAATTGGTCATTACTTGATAGGAAGGCATTAGGAGCCATACGATTATGCCTTGCATCTTCTATTGTATTTAACATTGTAGATCATAAAAATACAAAGGATCTCATGGATAAACTTGGGAAGTTATATGAGAAACCTTCAAATTCTAATAATTTTTTTCTTATGAAAAGATTATTTAACATGAAAATGTCTGAGAATGGTTCAATTGCTAATCATCTTAATGATTTTAATACAGTTGTAAGTATGCTCACTTCAATTGGAACTGATTTTGGTGATGAATTTAAAGCTTTTTTAACCTTATGTTCTTTGCCTAATAATTAGGATAGTTTGGTTATGGTTGTAAGTAATGCAGTCCCTGCCAAGGGAAGCTTAAATTTTGAGGATGTTGTATGCGTGATCCTTAATGAGAAGATGTGAAGGAAAGGCACTAGTGAATCATATTAAGATAATGCTTTATTTGTTGATACTAGATAGAGGAAAAAATACAAGATTAAAGGCAATCAAAGAAATTCAAATGGTAGATCTATGTTCAGATCTAGATGTAAGATGATATGCTAGCATTGTGGAAAGAGTAGACACTTAAAGAAGGATTGTTGGTCACTTCGGGATAAGAATGCCAACAAGGAGGAAATGAATGAAGTAAATGTGATATTAGGTAAATCATGTCAAGATGCCTTAATTCTTTCTATGGATAATTTTTTTAATTCTTGGGTATTAGATTCAAGGGATTCTTTTCATGCCACCCCACATAGGCATTATTTTACTGATTATGTTTAAGAGAATCTACGACATGTATATCTTGGTGATGATGAACCATGTGAGATGGTAGGGAAAGGTTGTGTTTAGCTTAAGATGCAGAATGGGAACACATAGATCCTTAAGGATGTTAGACACATGCCTATGTTGAGATGGAATTTAGTTTCAATGGGGCAATTGGGTAGTGAAGGATGTTCAGTATTGTTTACTACATATTCTTGGAGAGTTACCAAAGGTGATCTTGTGATCATGAGAGGTAAAAAAAATTGGTACTTTATATTTGACTAGTAGTGTTGATTATATTGATTTAGTTACTGCATATGGAGATGCAACTATGTGGAAATACAGGGTCGATCATATGAACCATAAGGGCATACAAATCTTAAAGGATAAGTTGCTTGATTTGAAAGATCTAGATCTAGAATTTTGTGAGAATTGTGTGTATGGGAAACAGAAGTGGTTTAAGGTCCTAAAGGTTAGACCCATAAATAAAGATCATAAGTTAGATTTGGTGCACTTAGAGGTATGGGGACCATCTCAGGTATCTTCTATTAGTGGATCCAATTATTATGTTACTTTTATAGATGATGCAACTAGAAAATTTTGAGCTTATTACATTAAAAAAAATCTGATGTATTTGACACTTTTAAGAAATGGAAAGCCTTGGTTCAGAATGAAACAGGTTTAAAGTTGAAATGTCTCAGATCAGATAATAGAGGTGAGTATTTTAGTAATACTTTATTTGATTATTGTTCTAACAATAGAATCCATAGGCAAAATATGGTTCTAGGAACTCTACAATAGAATGGGGTATTTGAAAAGATGAATAGAACAATAATGAAACGTGCTAGGAGTATGAGGTTACATGCAGGGTTGCTTTTATAGTTTTAGACTGAAGTAGTTAGCACGGTAGTATATCTGATTAATAGAGGACCTTCTATGCCTTTGGATGGAGGCATTCTAGAATAAGCTTAGTCTGGTAAGAATGTTGATTATTCTTTTCTTAGAGTCTTTGGATGTGTAGCATTTTATCTCATTAAAAAAGAGGATAGGACAAAGCTAGAGGCTAAATCAGAGAAATGCGCATTTATTGGTTATGGTGAGGATGACTTTGGTTTCCATTTATGGAGCATTAAAGATAAGAAAATATTTTAGTCTAGAGATGTAGTCTTTAATGAAAAAGTCATGGATAAAGATCAGTTATAATAACAAGATCAAGAATAGAAAGTGTACATAATATTGGATGACATTGCACATAGCAAAGTATCCAAGGATTCAGTCAAGAACTTTCTATGCAAGGACCCTAAACTCCTATGGTAAGAAGAGCACCTGCACATTTTTTTCCTTTTTTGAATTATTTATTACTCCTTAAAAATAGAGAGCTAAAGTGTTATAAGGAATCCATGCAGGTAGATGACAAGTTGAGATGGGAACAAGACATAGATGAAGAGCATAGATCTCTCATGGAGAACCAAACGTGGGATTTAATTAGACTACGCAAGGGCAAGAGTGCATTGTCGAACAAGTGGATCTTCAAAATCAAAGAAGAGGATGAAGGGAGAAAATGGTATAAGGCCAGGATGTTGGTGAAGGTGTTTGCATAAAACTTGGGTATTGATTTTGATGAGATTTTCTCTCTTGCTGTAAAAATAAATTCTATTAGGATTGTTCTTGGTTTAGTTGTAGTTGAGGATTTGCACTTAGAACAGTTAGATGTGAAAATTATTTTTCTTTATGGTGTTTTATATGAAGAGTTGTATATGAAATAGCCACAGGGTTATGAGGTCAAAGGGAATGAGAACTATGTGTGAAGACTAAAGAAGAGCTTGTATGGCTTGAAATAAGCTCCACGATAATGGTACAAAAAATTTAATTTTTTTATATTGGAACAAGAATATCAAAGGTGTCATTCTAACCATTGCATGTACAACAAACATTTTGATGATGGTTCTTTTATTATATTATGTTTGTGTGTCGATGACATGTTAGTTGCAGGAAAGAAATTACAACATATTCATATGCTCAAGAAATAACTTAGTGACTCATTTTCTATGAATGATTTGGGTGCTACAAAGTAATTCCTTGGTATGAAAATTTATCATGACAAAGAGAGGAATTTGATCTTATCCCAATTAGAGTATGTGAAGAAAGTCTTGGAAAGGTTTAGCATGATTGGATGCTAAATCTATCAGTATTCCTTTAGCAAGCCACTTACGATTATCAAAGAAGTAATGTCCCAATATGGAAGCTAAAAAGCTTAAGATGTCCAAGGTATCGTACTCATTTGTAATTGGTAGCTTGATGTATGCCATGATTTTTACTGGGCTGGATATTACCCAAGCAGTAGGAGTTGTGAGCAGGTATATGATTGATCTAAGTTATGAGCATTGGCAAGTAGTGAAATAGATTCTTTGGTATTTGAGAGTAACCATTGATTTTACATTATGTTATGGTGGATCAGATACCACTTTATATGGTTATGTGGACTCATATATGGTAGGGGATATTGATATAAAGAGAAGTATGATAGGATACATATTTACTATTGGAGATATAGTGGTTAGTTCAATTTCCAGGATATAGAAGGTTGTGGATTTGTCAACCATAGAGGCAGAGTATGTTGCTTCTGTGGAGGCTGGCAAGGAGATGATTTAGTTACAAGAGTTATTTCGAGAGTTGGGGCATGAGCAAGAAGTTAGGAGACTACACAGTGATATTCATAGTGCTATTCATTTGACAAAGAATTTCACTTTCCACTCAAGGATGAAACACATTCAGTTACATTATCACTTCATTAAGATAGCTTTGGAAGAGAACTTGGTGAAGGTGGAGAAGATTCATATTAGCCAGAATCTTGTGGATATGATGACCAAGGTGGTCACATTGAATAAGTTGAGACTATGTTCATATTTGGTTGGCCTTAGGGGTCATGGAGTAGTGATAGATTATGTTTAGTAGAAATGGTCTCCAAGTGAGAGATTTTTGAGTGTGGAGCCCTTTGGAGCTATCACATGACCATAGGAATAAATTTTGGGGGCCTAAAGAGCTCCAAAAATGTGGGGGGCATAATGTTCATGTTCTCCACATGTGAGTGGAATATTCCTAATTTCTATGTATTTCATATTTCATAGATTTAGTTGTTAGATGCCTTTTCCCATTTTGACTTCCTTGTTTTGAGAAAGCTAGTTATTTTTTGGAAAAGGGAACTCTTTCCTTGTTGAGTGGATTTGGTTGTGATCACATGTTCATGGGAAAATGTACCCTTAGAAGGTGGAGAAAAATATGGAAAATTTATCCTTGGGAGAGATTTTAGATAGGCTTGATGAGGTGGAAAAAGGTTGTCACATGTTGGATAATGCTTGTCTTGGATAAGCATTACACATTTTCTCCTCCTTTTATAGATTTTATTCATTTTCTTATATATACAGGGTGTGGTGTGGCCTTTAGAGGTTAATGGTTTATTTGTAGGGTGTGGCTTTGAGAATTAGAGTCAAAGTGTAGGTATTTTACAAAGTTCAAGTGTTCATTATAGGGTGTGGTTTAGCAACTTATGAGATACAACATTATGCAGGTGCAAGTGAAAGTGCAGTTTTTTATGCAGCAATTTCTACATGAAATTTTTATCTCTATGAGATTTCATTGTAATCTTGTTTTATATTACCGATTTATTTGAGAAATATCAATGGTGGATGTAGCCCACATTGGGTGAACCATATTAGATATGTGTTATCGATGTTATTTTTATCTTTCCTCATTTATGCTTTCATATTAATTATGAATTAAGGAATGTTTCTATGATGCATTTTATTGCATAGTTTTAGATCTGGTTTATGGTAATAGGAGATCTAGATTTAGAAGAGTTTTATTCCTAACACCATATAACATAATTTAATATTTAAAACCATTATTATTTTCTAAAGTACATGATAAAGATAAAAAGATAATATCAAAGGAAACACACATTAAAGTGGAATGTTTTTTTTTTTTTTTTTTAAAATATTAAAACATTTTTAACTCACATGACTTAATAAAAAATGATTTTTGGTGAACCCTACAATAAATCAATTTCAATTAAATTTTTTTAATAAAAATATGCCAATATTATATATTTTAATGGAGCATAATGACACTTTATAAAACTTTCCATATTTTATGTTGCATGAATTTAAGAGACCTTGTAACAAGTGAAAATTATTATTTCCTTGTGAAGTGTGGTATTAAAGTTTTTGTTCCATATTTATTTTGTTGCTGGATTATAAAATTGTTAAATCTATGAAACATTAGTTTGGGTTAATGATATATCAACACAACATATTATCAAGGGTAATAATGTCTTATCAAGGAAATAAATATTTATAGAATAAACTTACCACTGTGGCACAAGGTACACATGTCATTGTGGGAACCAAAACATTTCCATCAAAAATGTTGAATTAGGTTCATAAAATAATACATTATAGGCATATAAAAGTGTTATTTATTAGTCCCAAAGGGAGGGATTATTAGCAATAAAAAAACTTTAACTTGTTAATATTCTCTCCTTCTTTGACTAATATCATTTCACACATAGAGAAATATGCAAACGTTTATATAAGAAAGTTACAAGATTGTTAACTAATGAAATATAATATTATTATTTGAGATGATATGATTCACTAATTAATTTATATGTTATTTTCTTCTTCACAACAATCAAATCCAACCTACAATTTATATGCTATCATGCATGATGCACAACATGATAACCTGGTCTTAATGATTATAGTGGCAGTTGTTTTTGGTTACAAGGGAAGGAAAATACACTTATTCGTAGTAGATGAGCATAGGTTGAAATGATGCTATCTCATTCCATATGCTCAAATATCAATAAAAGAATTATCTGCTGCATTATTCTAGCAATTAACTAGTTTGTTGGATCCATGATTTCAATCTTTCCCTAGTTTTATCAGTATTTCATAAACCTGGTTTTACTTATACCACAAATTTTAGTTTGAATTCCATCTTAAATGCTGTAAAAATTATTGAAATATTCCCGAATCAACTTGTCCAGACTATTTTTGGTTTACATTGAGGAGCTTGTGTTGTGCATGCAGCTCAGCGTATGAAGCTAGTTAGGTCTTTGTTTGGCCAACTAGATACAAATTGGAGTTTAATTTTGAGATAAAAATATATCAATATCACTAACATTATTTACGAGGAACAACATTGAGCATGGAATCCATGATTATATATATATATATATATATATATATATAGTGCTTTGAGAGTATTAGTTATCCAGACTTTCCTAGAGGTTATTACCATTAAATCAGACAATATAAATGCCAATAAGTTTTTGGAATTCTTGTTATTAAGTAGGTTGAAATTAAAAATTAAGTGATATGAATGACTTGATAGTGACACCCAAACATCATTGTTAAAAGAATACATCAAACTTTTAATGAGGTAGATCTTACAAATAGGGTTACCTCTAATCACAATCCCCACCAACCTACCCATGTGCTTCCACATGATTCGTAAGATTTTAGAATTTGAGGAAAAAAGAACACAATATACAAGAGTATACAGATGAATTTTATAAGCTTTCCATACGAGTAGAGCATGATGAAACAAAAGAGTAGATGGTATCAAGGTATGTAAATGGTCTAAAAATTTCTATTCAAGATAAATTAAGCATGCATGGAACACTTAACATGGAAGAGGATTATCAATTAGCTTTGAAGGCAGAAGAAAAACAAAATAGACATAATTTTAGAAGGACATATACCAGTCCAAAAAGAGTTGGATCCCATCCAATAAGGGGATGAGGTGGGTTTAATACCATCAGAGGTGGATTTAATACCAATAGAGGTGAATCATCATGTGGTCTAGAAAGATAAGATGATAATAGGCAAAGGTTTAAATACCAATAACGAAGAAGAGGATTTCAGAGAGGATGAGGTTATGGTGGTACTAGAGGATGGTTTTTGAATAAGTGTAAATATTATGTCTATTATAGATGTGGAGAAGAAGGGCACAGAGCATATGAGTGTCCACACTATCAAGATCAAGAAAAGAGGAAAGAAGATCGCCCAAGAGTAAATCTAGTTGAGATTAAAATAGAAGAGTCAAATATTGAAGTTGTACCAGCTGATGTTGGAGAGAATATCATGATGAAAATAACCTTGATCACACCAAAAAATGATCAAGTGTAGTATAAAGAAGGTGGTGATGCATGGTTGCAATCAAATATTTTTTGAAAAAGATGTACTTTGGGTGGAAAGGTATGAAAATTAATTATACATGGTGAGAGTTGTGAAAATATGATTTTTAAAGAAAAGATTGAGAAACTAAATATGCAATGTGAAAAGCATCCTAACCCTTATCGGATTTTATGGTTTAATAAAGGGAATGAGATTACAGTAGATAAAAGGTGCTTAATCAAGTTTTCTATAGGAAAAAATTATAATGATGAAATATGGTGTGATGTTATTCTGTGGATGCATGTCATGTATTATTAGGGAGACTGTGGCAATTTAATAGGAAAATATCTCATGATGGAGCAAAGAACACATACACTTTTTGGAAAAGTGGTACAAAGGTAGTTTTTTTAACTCTTAAAGAGGAAGAGAAGACATAAATCACGCTCTCTATTAGAGAATTTATCCAAGATATGAAGGTAATAGGTTGCTATTATGCATTAGTAGCAAAGAATGAAGAAACAAAAATGGTGTTAATACCAATAAATGAAACAAGAGTTTTAGAAGAATATGTAGATGTTATGCCCCATGAGTTACTAGATGGTTTACTGCCAAAGAGAGATATACAACATCACATTAATTTGATTTCAAGATCAGCTTTACCCAATCAAATAGCTTATAGAATGAGTCCAATAAAACATGTAGAATTAAATAAACAAGTTATTAAATTGTGAAGGAAGAAGATGATAAGGGAGAGTATGAGTCCATGTGCAACGCCATCCTTGATAACTCTAAATAAAGATGGAGGATGGAGAATTTGTGTGGATATTAGAGTAATTAACAAAATCACAATAAAATATATGTTTTCTATACCTCTTTTAGATGATATGATTGATTTGCTTACAGGAGCAAAATATTTTACTAAGGTTGATCTAAAGTGTGGTTATTATCAAATTCAAATTCGTGAAGGAGATGTGGAAAAATGCATTCAAGACTATAGATAGCTTATATGAGTGGATGGTGATGCCATTCAGATTATCTAATGCACCTAGCAAATTTATGAGGGTGATGAATACAGTGCTACAAGAATATATTTTTAAGTTTGTGGTTATTTATTTTGATATTCAGTAAGATTAAAGAAGAACACTTAACAACATTTGAGATTGGTAATGGATTTGTTAATAAATGAGAGGTTGTATGCAAATTTGAAGAAGTGCAAGTTTATGCAGAACATTTTGGTATTTTTGGGATTTGTAGTTTTAGCAGATGTGTGAAAATGGATGAAGAAATGATAAAGGCAATTGTTGAGTGGCATATACCAAAAAGCATTATAGAGGTAAGAAGTTTCCATTATTTATCAACTTTTAATAGAAAATTTATTAAAAAATTTAGTAGTATTGTGGCACCAATAATAGATTGCATGAGAGGGAAATAATTTGCATAGACTAGAGCAGTCACAAAAAGTTTTGAAATTTTGAAGAAGAAGATTACATAAAGACCAAATTTGGCATTACTGGATTTTAACAAAGTGTTTGAGGTTGATTGTGATGATTCATTTGTGGGAATTTGTGTTGTGTTGAGTCAAGACGGAAAGCCAATAACATATTTTAGTGAGAAATTGAATAAGGTAAGGATAAAGTATTTTATTTATGAAGTTGAAATTTATGCAATTATACAAACATTAAGACATTGGAGGCATTACCTGGTGCCTAAGGAGTTTATCCTATTTATAGATGATGAGACTTTGAAGTATGTGAATACACAAAAAAAGTTGAATAGTAGGCATGTAAAGTGGGTTTCTTTCTTGTAGGGGTATACTTTTTGTTGAAACATAAATCATAAAAAAGGAATTAGGTAGTTAATGCATTGAGTAGGAGGGAAGCGTTATTAATTACTATGGTGACTGAAGTAGTTGGATTTAAAGCTATTAAAGAATTATATGATACTTATCCATATTTTAGCAAGGTAGTTGAGCAGTGCAAGAATCCATTAATAGGTGGGACAGATGCTATTCATGATGAGTATCTTATACAAGAAGGTTATCTTTTTAAAGGGAAATAATTATGCATTCCGGTTGGGTCTCTATGAGACAATATAATAAGAGAATTGCAAGTGGTGGTTTGGCTAGATATTTTTGTAAGACAAAGATGATAGCTTTAGTGAAGGAAAAGTATTTTTAGCCAAAGATGAAGAGAGATGTGATAAAGTATGTTTTAAGGCATAGAATATGTCAGGTAGCTAAAGGGCATGCACAAAATACCAGACTTTACATGCCATTACTAGTTTCAAGAGGGCCATGGATAGATTTGAGTATGGATTTTATGTTGGGATTACCAAACACATAGAGAGGTAATGATTCAATTTTTGTTATTGTAAACATATTTTATAAAATGGTTCATTTCATTTCATGTAAAAAAACAAATGATGCCACTAGAGTTGGAGAATTATTTTTTATGGATATTATGAGATTGCATGGTGTTCTAAAAACTATTACTTCAGATAGGGACACAAAATTTATAAATCATTTTTAGAGGACTTTGTGGAATAAGATGGGTACCAAGCTACAATTCAGTAGTGCATATCACCCCCAAATAGATGGATAGATAGAAGTTGTGAATAGGAGCTTGAGAAATTTATTGAGATGCATAGTGGGAGAGAAGCTAAAGCAATGGGACTTGGATTTACCAGATCCTGAGTTTGCATATAATAATTCAATGAATAGATCAATAGGAAAGTCACTTTTTCAAATTGTTTATGGAAGAGATATTTTAGATTTGGTACAATTACCAATTATAGATCAAATTAGTGATGATGTATAAGTATTTGTAGAGCATATTCAGTAGTTTCAAGGAGTAAGAAGAAATTTGCAATAAAGTAATGAGAAATATAAAACAACAGTGGATGTTAGAAGAAGATCTAATGTATTTGAAGAAGTGGAGTTTGTAATGGTTTACCTGAGGAAAGAAAGATTTCCAAAAAGCACATACAACAAGTTGAAGTAAAATAAAATTAGACCATGCAAAATTGTGAAGAAAATCAATGATAATGCATATGAGGTGAGTTTACCATAGAATTTTGATATATCTCTAGTATTTAATATTTCATATTTATATAAATTCCATGGAAAAGATGGTGAAGATGATGAAGAAGTAACTTAGGAGCAATAAGTTCCAAAAAAGAAGAAAGAAAAAATAGTGCAGGTTTTGGATATGAAGATAATGAACACAAGGAAGGGAATTATAATAGGTAATTGGTGCAGTGGGAAGGATTGCAGTAAGAAGACAACACTTGGATTCCAGAATGGGAGTTGAAGAAGATTGACAAGGAAAAGTGGAAGCAGTATAATTAGGGCAACTCATAGGCATTAAGTTGTTTTCAACCAGAGAGAATGACGTAGAAAAAATAAGCCAACCTTATGGAGGCCATAAATTTTGACCCGTAGCTTGGTTTGAGTTTTTCCAGATGTCAAAATGATCGTATCAAAAAGTGCATTTTTGTTTTAGAACCGAACATCAATTTTAGTTGAATGTAATACCATATTCCAATTATAGTGTTTAGGATATTTCAAGAGATTTTTAGGAGTTTTTTAAAATGGGCATTTTTTTTAGATTTTAGTTTTTTTTTAAATTTGGCATGTAAACTCTAATTTTTGAGTTGAAGATTATTTAACCATGGTGTGGGTTTGTAATTATTTTAATCAATCAATATGAAAATAGTGTGGATATTTTGTATGAAAATGGAGGGAAACAAAATCATATGATCATGTCTGATGAGTATTTGAATATACCTAAGGTGATAAAAAGTGATCCTAATGACATTTGGATTCTTAGGTTTGACAATAGCTATTCCTTGATTGAGATAGGTGAAGGATTAATTATTATATCTCCAATTAATAGATTATTTTCATTTTTCATACAAATTATAGTTTGAATGTACTAAAAATATTATATAATATGAAGCCTTACTCCTTACCTTAAAAATTGCTGAGGAAATGAGAATTAGTAATTTAAATTTATAGGTAAATGTAGCTTTGGTTTTGAAGAAATAAATGGTAAATACCAAGTGAATAACAAACCTCAAATCATTATTAAAACAAGTTATGGGATAACATTGAAGCTTTTGTAGTTTTTTAAAATACTATTTTTCCTAGAGACAACAAGGCAAAATTCGATGAGCTAGATGAATAAAATTCATTATTGATTCCCCACTTCTTTCTTACCAAGCACAAGGAGCCTACTTAAGGACGTACAAAGCCTTCTTCAGCTTGCAAACATGAGACTCCTTCCCATGAACCTCAAAACCATCAGGTTGCTCAATATATACCTCTTCCTCATTTACACCATTTAAAAATGTTGTCTTCACATCCATTTGGTGTAATTTCCATCCTTCAAATGTTGCAATAGCAATGATGGTTTTGACAGATGTATAATGAGCAACTGGAGCAAAGGTTTCCACATGATCTACTCCCTCTTTCTGAGAGAATCCTCTACCCACAAACCTATCCTTGTACTTGTCAATGCTTCCATTAGCTGCATGTTTGATATTTAAGAGCCACTTAGAAGAAACAACAAATCTTCCTACAGGTCTAGGTATAATATCCCAAACATAATTCTTGAGGATGGATTAAAACTCTTCAGCCATAGAATCTCTCCATACTTGTTGACTAGTAGCTTCCTTAACACTAGAAGGTTCAGACTCAATAATTTGACTCATTAATAACACATAATCTAAGAACTTATGAGGTCTCTTGCTTTCTCTTTCCTACCTCTTGCATGTTTTCTTGAGTCCACCGAGGCCTTTTCCATACTATAACAATGTCACTAGGTCTATCAGTTTGTTCCAAAGGCTTAACTGGAATATCATCTTCTTTTGAATCAAAAACCTGCCTCTAAATTTCAGGAGTATGGTCAACTTCCATAACCTGAGGAGACTCTTGGTCTTCATTATCTATCTTCATATGATTGCTCTTAGATCTTTTGAATGTAACATCCTCTTCAAATGTAACATCCCTACTAATCTCAATCAACTACTGACCTGGAATGTAAATTCTATAGGATTTTGAAGTTTCACTATAGCCTACAAATATTCTCTTCTTTCCAGAAGGATTCAACTTAGTCATTTTATCTTTTGGTATGTGAAAATATACTGGACAACCAAAGATCCTCAATTTACTTACTTCTGGCTTCACCCCTGTGAAAGATTATTTAGGAGTCATGTTCTCTAAAATGTGATGAGGGATTCTATTCTGATCATAAACAACTATCTTAGATGCTTTAGCCCAAAGGAAGATTTACAGATCTTGGTCATGAATCATAACTTTGGTAGCTTCTACAATAGATCTATTATTCCTTTCTGCAACACCATTCTGTTGAGGGTTGTAAGGAACATAAAACTCCCTCTTAATCCCCATTTCAATGCAAAAGTTATGAAATTCATCAGAGGTGTACTCCCCTTCATTGTTGAATCTCAAAACTTTGATCCTCTTCCCAGATAAGTTCTCTACCTAAGATTTAAACTCTTTGAACCTCTCAAGTACTTCTTTAGATTCTTTACATTTGAATAAATAAATCCAAGTCTTTCTAGAGTGGTCATCAATAAAAATAATGTAATACAAGAAACCACTCAAAGAAGCAACAGACATTGGACCACATAAATCAGAATGAATGAGATCTAGAATACATTTAGATCTACTTTCTCTACTATAAAATGGTCTTTTAGTATTCTTACCCATGGCACAACCTTTGCAGATACCTTCATGCTCTTGGTTGAATTTTTGAAGACCCGTGACCATCTTCTCCATGATAGGTAGAGGCCGAAAGTGTAGGTGAGCCAATCTTCTATGCCAAAGATCACACAAGCTTAAAGAATCATGTACTAATGCCTGAAGTGAATAAGTGATTATCCTATAGAGGCTCTCATGTCTAACTCCAATTATTCAAACAATTTTGAAGTTGGAATTCTTCATCCACACAATAACATTGCCTTCGGAGAAGGCAACTCGATAACCCTTGTCTTCCAAGGCTGAAATGGAAACCAAATTTCATTTGATGCCTGGAACATAGAGAACATCACTTAACCTTAGAGTAATGCCAAATTTTAAGTGGAGAGTAGAGATTTCAATCCCTTTCACTGAATAGCTAGCATCATCTCCAATGATAACTTTTTCACTAGAATTTCTCTCCATCAAGTTTGATAAATGCTTCTTAAAATCAGTGATGTGTCGAGATGCACCACTATCAATCAACCAAGTGTTGGTGTCGGTAGGTACATTGCTTGATAATGCTGAATAGAACAAATATTCACGTGTTTCCTTCTGAGGAGAGACATCATCAACATTTGCAATGGTGGCTTGTTGCTTAGGCCTAGAGGGACAATGTTTGGCAATGTGACCATAGTTGTCACACCTAAAGCATTAGATTTTGGAGAGGTCCCTCTTCTTCTTGAAAGTGGGAGCACCATTAGTTCCATTATCTTTGTTCCTCTTGAAGAATCCTTTCTTATCATTCTTGCTTTTCTTCTTAAATGATTGAGAGGCAAGGACATGAATGTCTTCATTGGTAGAGCTTTGACCAATTCCTCTAGCGACCAATCTAGAATCTTCTTGAATGCAATCTACCCTCAATCGATCAAACTTGGGAAGTTTTGATCTTGCACTGATTCCTTGAATGTAAGATTCCCATGATGAAGGAAGGCCATTGAGAGCAAGCATGGTCAAGTATTTGTCATCAACTACATGACAAATTATAGAGAGCTGATTTCTTAATTCTAAAATCTTCATAAAGTAAGAAATAATTATTTCTCCTTTTGCCATTTTCACATGATGTAGTTGTTGCTTCAATGCAAGAGCCTAAATGGTGTTGTTGATTTCATACATCTCCTTCAAGGTTTTAAACATGCCCCTTGCCATCTTCAACTTAGAGACAATCGAAATAATATGATCTTTAACATAGTCAACCAATATCTTCTTCACCTTGATGTCTTTCTTTTTCCATTGCAACTTCTCTTCTTCCTCTAATGGTTTGGGAACTTTGGTTTCCACAAACTCACCCAAGTCATTTTCTTCTAAGGTGAGCATGAATCTAAACCTCCATGATGTGAAGTTGGATGCTCCTTCGGGTCTGTCCTCAATTCTAAGACTATTCACCATCTTGACTAAAATAGGGATAGACAAGAGATATAAAGAACAATAGAGAGTATTGCTTCAATGACAAGTCTGATCATGATCACGATCTTCTTCAAACCTGGTATGATACCATTTTAGATTTATGATCAGAATTGAAACAATCAAAAATTGCAACACAATGAATAATGAACACAACAAGATAAATTTGATTTACTCTTTAGAAGTCTACTCTGTCTTATAAATTATACTTATGATTGAATATCTTTATATCTTGAACAATGAGGAATCATTATATATACAAGTGAGAGGAAAGAGACACATCTCTTCAATCTCCCTGTTGGCAAAGAGACAAATCACTTCAATCTCCCTGTCGGCCTCCACCAAAAATTCATGACGTTGAACTGGAATTTGGAGCCCGAAGCTGCTCCTCCATCATCAACAAGAATTGCCTTTTATAAGAAATGAATAGGCATGGAATGCGTAGAACATTCCCAAACCCGTGTTTTTATAATGGTGGGCTAAACCAGATGGAAAGCCGAACTTGTAATGGTTGACGTGCTTCATTAAAATTCCAATCAATCAATTGACGCTTCTCATATCTTTTGAGTTTCCTCTTTCATAATTGGCTTTCTCAAATTAATTTGATGATAGAATCTCACATCATTTTCTCCCAAAACCATAATCCATGTGCAATTTTATTGTTTCAATGAAAATCAGTGCACCCAATTAACTAGATTAAATGACACAATTATGCATACAGGTGTTGTAATTTGCAACGTGTTTTTTTTCCTTTTCTTTTTTCTAAAATTTATCATTTTAAATGTTAAAATATGGCCATTTCCATCATGGTGAAAATATAAATTAAATATCAAAATCATTAAAATGATTAAAATTTAATATATATAAATTTTATAATGAGTATTATGTAATGGAACACTTACACTTCGATCTATATATGGTTTAAAATGTTTACAATAATTATAGATCAAATTACAACATTTTTATTATGTGATGTCAATTCTATATATTGTTTGAAATGTCCATGATAATTATAGATTAAATCGTAACTTTTCCATTACATGATATTAATTTTATAAACTGTTCGAAACATCGATAATAATTATGGATCAAATTACAACTTCTCCATTACATGATGTCAAATCTATATACTACGAATTCATAACTAGAAATTTTATAATTATAAAAAATTAAATACTAATATACATTTTAAATAAATTGCTATGAAAAATGTACAAAAATATCACTCTCAAAATCCTTATATTATATTGAATTTATAACATCAATAAAATAAATATCTCGAAACTGATAAAGAAAATTGCAAAAAGAATTTTTGAACTCAGACAACCCACATTCCAACCTAACAAAGTCACACAAATGCTATCAAAATTAAAGCAAACTTTGGCCTTCTTTTCTTTTGCTTGTTGGAGAATAGGAAGAAGCTTCCCCTTGCCCTTTTTACAGAGCAAAAATAAATTCCAGTTTAGGGAAGTGGCCCTACCAAGAACTAATCTGACAACTTGGCGCCGACACTTCTATAGATCATTTTCTACCATGAACAAACTGTCATAAAAAAATCTTGGCAAAGGAGAAAGAGGAGCTTTATACATTCAACTTAGAGAAGAATCAATAAAAGAAGAATTTCATAATGCTTTGTTCTTTAAATTATTTTGTGTAAATAATACTTGTGAGTGTGTTCATTCAGTTTGATTAATTCCTTTGGAATTTGTTAAAATACTATTTTTAAGCTATCAAAATTAAAGTTTTTTAGCATAAAATTTATTTTGAATCTATGTTATAAATTTAAAATTAGAGAAGCCTTGGAGCAGTGGAGAGTAATTTGATTATTTATTCTCAAAAGGAAATATAGAGTTGTTCTACAATGTTTCTTGATATGTACAACCTCTCTAGTGTATGTATTTTGCTCATACATCAAAAATGTGTCTTTTTTTTACTTCAATTGAATGTTAAAGGTTTCAAACTCTCATATTAGATTCCTAAGTTACATGTCAATTCTTTGGATTCAATTTTACCTCTTCCATTTTATTCCCTATTTTCCACATTCTTTTCTCTTTCTCTCTCCCCAAATTATTTTAATGTTATTTTTCTACAACCTTGTTGTACTTTTAGGTTAAAGTAAAAAACACTTATAAAGACACATTTTTGTTGTAAATACTTTTATTTTCAGTGTTGTCTTTATTTTTAAATAAATGTAGCTCTACCTTCAAATATGAGAGTGACTTTGTCCCAACAAAGTTGACCGAAATCCTTGATTTTTCCTTTGACAAAATTTTAGCCAACATGAAGTCAACATATTTGAAAGTAATTTTTCTACCATATCAGGAAATGAAAGAAAGTATAGTTTCAAGCGTTAATTTCATGTAATCAAACATCATATAAGCAAACATAAAAATAGAAGAGTTTTAAATATAAATTTGATATAATTATGAGATGATATGCAGTGTGTATGCTCTTATACCACTTATGTAGGGCCCAAGAAGAACCCCATAGACAATAACACTTAACAAATTTAATGGGTTATTAAAAAAATGTATATTGAATGAGAGAGGCTCAAAGATATGTTAGAGTGCAGTGAGACAAGGGAAAGTTACAAGAAGAAACAATGGATACTAGATTATAATTTTTATGTTATAAGGTTATATTAAGCAATACTTCAATACAAGTTGCTAGATATTGGATGTGTTGTGATGTTTAAATTCTAAAAAGAATGGAGATTTACATTAATGTATGTCACAAGTGTGGAAGATGAAGGATCAATTTCACTGTTACAATAGCTAGGAATAATTGCTTCATAAGTAATCATTATTTTGTCATCTTTAGGTAACACTATTGCATAGCTATGTGAAATAGTACTAAGATTGTAAGAGTTTTAAGGCATCAACGAAGATGAGTTAGGATGCTGCAATATGACCACGTGTGGTTGGCATGCACCTGAAGTTGTTGGTTAGGTTGATACATTGTCAGAGCAATGTCGTTATATTGTAAGTCAATGAAAGTATTAGATCCTCCTAGATTATTGTTAGTTAACTTACAAATCTTAAAAAATCATCATTATTGATTTATTAGATTATTACACTATTTTTTGTATAACATATAATTTAATTGTTAATTTGTTGAATATTTTTAATTGTGTGTGAGACTTTCTTCCCACTTTTATTAATTAAAAAAACTCATAGAATAATATTAATAGCTATTTTTTCTTTTCGATTGTGGAGTAACAGTTAAAAGAGATGCATGTACTTCGTGCAACCCAAATTCAAAATCTACTGGGGATGAATATACCTACAACAAAAAATATAGAATTGATGAATTGATTAAATGAAAATAAGAAGACTAAAACCCCAACTTATATTCAGATTAAAAAACAATCTACTAATCCCACAACTAAATATATTTAAAGAGAAAGGAAAAACAAACAAACAAAACTAACTTTTGAAGATATAATAAACCGTTTTTCAAAGTTTTTAGCTGAGGGGCCGGGATGGCGACGAAAACATGTTTAATATTAATTTGAGTTCTCTATTCTCACGCACTTATTTACGCATTTTGAAAAGTTGAAAAACTCGAAAGAGTTTGCATGCATACTTTCGTATAATTAAATTATAGCATTAAATGGACATAGTCAAAGTCACGACGTTCGTTCGCATGTTAAAAAGACCAAAACTGTTAGATGTTTTCCGACGCCAAATGCCAAAATAGGTTGCTCAAATGAAAAGCGAAAAACGAAAAACAAAAATAATTGGAAACACAAAAGTTATCGTGCGCGGAATTTCAAATTCGTTGGTCTCCATTTAAGGGCTTATTCCTTTAAAACATAGCTTTATATAAAGGTCAGCAAGGCATTCAACACCGCATATCTCCTATACCAATTCCAAATTTCCGTGCTATCATTTAGCGATGAAAGAAGGGCAAGAAGAGGTTGCTTATGCTCGAAAACGAGGCAGAGAAGATACCCATGAGGATGACAAGCCTTACCAGCAGAAAAAGTCTCGAGCTACTACTTTTGGCTTTGAGTTATCAACATTTGATTTGCCAGATGTGGAGGAGAATTTTGTAGATGAGGAGAGTGTATACAATTTGATGAAAGAGCTCATGGAAGAAATAGGCATGGTAGGTCATCCCCGTCGTTATCCTCCTCCTGAGGTTGATCTTGCCTTACAATGTTCTGCTGAAATTGGCTGCGCTTCATGCGACTCTGTATCATCGTCGACCAACTGCTCGTCCAAACGTGTTGACGGCTACGATATTGCGGTTTCGACAGAAGTGAAATCGGCAAAGCGTGTAGATAACACAGCTGATAGCGGTGATTATGAAGGAGCAAGGATTTCAGGAGAATATTATGGGGAAGAGAATTCCGATGAGATTTTCTGTGGAGGTGGCGTTTTGGGAAACCATAGCTGCATTTGTAATTTGGATAGGGCGCGTACGAACAATGAGGTCTGGGAACAGTTTTAATGGCGAGGATGACGATCCGTATGAGATAGACAAGTGGGTATTAGCAGTAGGATCTGAACATCGGCAAGCGAAGAGTAATAATATATAGATGGAATGTTGTTTTAAAACAATAATGTATATAATATCTGTAAAATGCTTAATACAGATTGAGCTATTGTCAAATGGTCTGGTATTTCCCTCTTCCCATACTTACAAAATTCGGATATGCATTATCTATATGTCTACTATCGTCCGCTTTATGATGGCATTTCTACTGTCAAACTGGGCTTCACATCAGATTTGAACATGCGCCACGCCATTTACCATCCCTTAATGCATTTTATGACGTGGATAGGCTTAACGTGCAATTGTGGCAATGCTCTGGTTGAGAAGTGTAATATCACGAAATATCATTAAAAATGGTTGATTATAAATTTGAAATTAATTTAATTGGTAATTAAAAATCAAGATATTTAAAAAACACAGTAAAATTTGAAAACTATTATTTATTTATTTATTTACCAACATGATACGATGATTAAATTGAGGGCATCTATCATTCTAAAATAGGAACTTTTTTAATTTCAAAGAATAATATTATTTATAATTGTAAAACCTTTAAATAAATAATATTATAAAATAAATTTAAAATGAATATTTTAAAATAAATACATCTAAATAATTATATATATATATATATATAGTTAATATATTTTTATTAGTAAGCAAAGACAACCTTATATCTTTTAGATATTAGATCTGGAGCGGTTAATAATAATTTATGTTCTAATAATCTATAAAATTATCTCAGTCTGCGTTTTGAATGAAAAGATCTCAACACATTATTACTTTCCCTTTCATGTATATCACTTTCCACTTTATCATCAAAATTGATTAGCTTCCACAAAATTCTCCACATTAACCTTGTGACTCCAAGGATCCATCGTTACATTTGCCTTATTATCACATTTTAATCAAGCCATTTCGACCAAAGTGTAATTAATGGAGGGTAAACACAATCGATAATATAATGTTGGTATACATTTTTATATGAAATATTAGAATAATAAGCTAATATATGCAAATGCACAAATCTCTTAATATGATTGGCTCTGAAGGAGCTAAATTGATTACACGAGTGGGGGAGGGGGGAACGAGCAGGGAATGATTAATTTATCGAGGGTTTGAAGATGTCTAGAGGAGCGTGGGAAGCTTCTAAATAAGAATGATTTAGAAGTGGAAGATTCTAAAGAGGATCTAGAAGGAGGAAGGATCCAGAAAGGATGGTTCTAGAATTGAACCATAGTTTTAGTTGGAAATAATTGTTAAGTAAACATTATTCAAGTATCTCTCCTTGATAATGTTTATTTAGGTTGTAAGATTTTAATATTGGTCTCGATAATTTGGTGTGATCAGGTATTTATTTATAAATTATATTTTAGACCTAAGTTTTCATATGTACTTATTTAAGAGGAACATCCATAAGGTATGATACGTTTCAAAATTTAATAAACATAATTATAGATAATATTTTAGTAAATATATTTGCAATTGGTCTTTTGTCCTATAAACTTTAGCTCAACCACCTTTTCTTCTATTAATTCGTGAACAAAGTGATGATGCACGTCAATCATTTTATGCTACCTTGATAGTGTTCTAAATGTCACATAATATACTAATTTCAAGGTTTTGTTGTAGATAAAATTCCTCAAGAAATATTCTTAGCCAAATAGCTTCTTGAGGTGTCTTCGAAGAACCAAAATATTAAGCCTCTATAGATGAGAGAGACATTGTAGTTTGCTACTTACTGCTCTATGATATTGATCCTAAACCAAGGTGAAATATATAACCCAAACTTGATTTTATATTATCTACATCAATATTATCTGAATTTATATAACACACTAAGGTAGGTTCACCTCTTTATTTATATTCAATTCAAAATTGATATGTACCCCATTTACATATAACCAATCAAAGAGAAATTTGTGACAAAAAATAATGAAATAATTAACCAATATAGTGTGTAACAAGTCAAAGATAACCATCTTAAGATTAATATCTTTATTTTTTTTCAAATATCTCTCTCCTACCCCATCTTGTCCTCCCTCACACACACTAACTATATCTCCTCATTCTCTCTTTCCCCTCTCCCCATCCCTCCCTCTCCCCCTCTCTCACCTTGTCCATCTCATTATCACTCCTTCCCTCCTATTATTGAAATATTTACATCCCCTTAAGAAAACTATTTTGAAAAGTGTCCTTCATTTTTTAATGGGAATCTGACCCTACCCATCAAGTGGTGTGGACCATTTTTTATTTTGACAGTTGGCTTATTGGGTTAGAAAAATTGTATACTTCTAATGACATCATTAAAAGATACATACTCTATAGATGGATTACAAATTTTTTTCTTGATGCTCACTAGGTGCTCTATTGAAATTTCAACATAGTAGAATCCAAAGAATATAAATAAGGTCATCTACCTATGAATTGGTGTCCATGAGTTTAAAAATTATGATTTTACATGCATAATAAACTCAATATATATGATCCCAATCACCTCAAGAGAAGAGAATCTACTTTTCCTAGTTTACTTGCTATAATTTCAAATAAGTTCAAGACATAATGGATAAGAGGTTGCATCAAGCTTTAGTCAAGAATCAAAAATTGTTTTCCTTATTTAGTTCCAACACTCAACCAAATTATATTATTTATGGTTCCATTATTTCAAACCATAAAACTATTTAATTCTATAATTAATGTAGTTTATTTCAAACCATATCAACCAATACTTAGTTCCATCTCAATACTTCTCATCCCAAGCCTGATATAAATCTGCATTAAGAGTTATTTTCCCTTATCTAATCTATAAAATCCACATGCATAATTAAATACATTAAATATGATAATTACATGCTTAATAAACTCCCAGACATCATGCAAGATTTTTTACATCATTATCAATCAGTGTTTTTGCTCAACTATCTTCCCTAACCCATGAAGTAAAACTCTTTCAGTGTCTTAAATTTATCCCCTACAAACATTTTGAACCACTAAGAGTTGCATGTGATAGACTTTTCCCTCTAAATGATCTCAAAGAAGTAGCCATACGATTTTTTTTTGGTAAATCCCTTTGTATTGATGATTTCCTATGTGAATTATATCAAGTCTTTTGGGACAAAGTTGGACAAAATATTCACAAAGTATATTCTAAATTTATTGTGTCTAACTCCCTGAAGGCCCTCATTAATATTGGTAGTGTCACGTATGTAAAATGATGTAGATCCTAATATTATTACCAATTAGAGGCTATAACCCTTTTGAATGTCTTCTAGAAAATCATTACTAAATCCCTTGCCCTCAGGATCATACATCTTCTTCCCCTCATCATTAGAAGTGAAAAAACAAGGTTCATCCAACATAGGTATATTCTTCACAATGTCATTGCAGTCTAGGACGGTATGAAATGGGCAAGAAACTTTGATAAAAAATCCATGTTTGGAAAGATTGATTTTGAGAAAGATTACCACATGATCAATTGACCCTTCATCATTGCTATGATTCAAGCTCTAATTTATGGCCCTTTCTATACTATTAATATGTTTTTTAAAGTCATCAAATCTTGTATCACCATTAATGGAGTGAATACACACCAATTTGGGATATTCAAGTATATTATGCAAGGTTTTCCCTTAGCTTCCTCTCCTTACATGCTTAACACATAAGGGTTCAATTACCTTTTGGATAAATAATCATCAAGAGGTTTGGTGAAAGGCATGTCTTTCACCCATTCTAATAAATAACTCATCAATGGGATTTTTCAAGTGATTATTTTCTTACCCCTTTGGAGGAAGAAGATTTAGCCAAGAATTTCATGGAGTGCTTAAATACTTTTGATCTTATATTAGGAGCCTTTATTCAATGGAAATAGTCTCAATGCTAAAGGGAGTCTCTCTCCCCTAACCTAATTGATTGGAATGATATCAATGGAAATGGATCCAACATGGTGTGAAAATTAATTTTATGGGAATTCCATATGATTTTAGGGCCTTTCTTTTTGATTTTTGTTCATATGTTTTTCATGTGATTGAGAAAAATATTGCCTATTGAATCACCGAACCTCTTGATCTAGTAGGGAAGTTAAAATTTTGATCTAAAGTTCTAGGCTCAACCCATGTATGATTCTTATTGGTCCCCTTCTAAAATTCCATATTATAAGATGGAGAATTTTCTTAGATATTTTATTTAGGCTAATTTATAAGGCCATATAGGTTTTCATAAGATTTCCTAGGATATCTATTGTAATCCTAAATAAGATGGGATCCTTAGGCTCAATGACATTGGGCTCCAAGGCTATGCCCTAAATTTTAAATGTAACATCAGAAGCTTAGAATGTAATTCTACCTATAATTATATTTTAAGGCACTGCATTAAACAAGGAAACCCTCTTGACAAGAAGATATAAAAGAGCGTTGATTTACTGGATCTTCTTTTTTATCTTGTGTGAGTTCATATTGGTTTCACTCTTGCTATTAAAATCATATATAAATCTTTGGAAATACTCAAACCTAACTTCATTTGGGTTGGTGATGGTTTTAGAAATGGATTTATTTTTGCTAATTCACATTGTCTCTAGTGATATTCCATTCTTAATTTCCATAATTTCCCATTTTCCATGATTTCATGGATTAAGAGTCATAGGATTTGTAGAAATTGAATCAAGACTATTAGTGACATCTTATGCAAGGTTTTTTAATGCTAGATCTTATGGCATATGCTTAGATTTAAATACCAACTCAAATATGAGGATGTAGAGTCTCTTCCTAAAAATTAAAACTCCATTACCAATGTTTGTTTTCATAAAATTGAAGTTTTTTATATAGTACCATGGTGTAAAAATTGGAATCAACACATGGATACTTATTTCTATTGACACAAACCCAAAATTGCATATCATCTTCTTTCCCTCAACATATTTAGAGTGAAACCCTCAACCACCATTAGAAGTTAAGGTCTCTAGATTTTGTTTGGGATAGAAGCTTCACCAATATTTATAAAACCCACATTGATACAAAAAAAAATTCTATTTCATGTATCCTCTATTAGGGCCTACAATTTGGAGACTGACTCAAGCACATGAGGGTCTTAACTACCATGCCCTCTACTTATCATTAGGTTGATACCTTTAAACACATTTTTCAGTTTTTCCCCCATGCTTGGTCATCTTGGAAATTGATTCATGCCCCCTTTAAACCATTTCATCAATAATTATTTACCTAAAAAATAGTCATTCTTGGGGACTCAAACATGTTACTTGTAATTTAAATCAGATTTTTTTTATAGATCTTTCATGCTGATATTATATTTAATATATTGAAAACTATAAATTATATTATTTCTAATAATGAATCTATGGAAAGAAATTTTTGTGTGAATAAAAAAATTACTATCATCTCTAATGTTTTTCATCAAATTCAAGTCCAGATAGAAAAATTCAACCTAGATGTGGATCACCTATAGACCCTCTTGGGCCACTTTGGGAGCACTACATGTGTTATCATTTGTGTGCCTCATGATCCTCCATGCTACCATTCTCCCTCTCAAGGTCGAGGTGAAGGATTTTATCATCTCCTTTCTAGGAGTAGGGGGAGATCTTTTTTCCATTACAAATGACCTTTATCTCCCCATGGAGGTGGTGTAGATAATCCTTTTGGCCACTTTCATGTCTAAACATACACTAGAGAAACTTCTTGCAAACAATGCAAGTTAAACCTATAAATCACTAGAATGCTCTAATTCATTAGTGCACATCTTGTGCATCTTCTAATCCATGTAAATGTATCCTTAATTAGGGTAATGAATTATATTCATTAGTCATCTTCCTCTAATTCATCTCCAGTCATGTTGCAACCTAGCAAATTAACCTTTTCAACCATGTGTGAGCGATAACTTGTCAAAAAATTAGAGATAGAAATTAACTTGATTAGAATTACTTAATCAATTAAATATAATTAAATTCATAGGTTAAAATCCCATGGCTAATTGATTGGTGAATTTCTATTTTTGTAATTTCATAAATCTAGATTGATGACATCATTATGACATCACACAAATCTTTGAAATGATGACATCATCTTTTATGAGTTGTCAATCACTCATAAAATATTTAAAAAATATCTAGATTTATGAGTCATTCCTATTAATTAAAAATATTAATGGTTTGTCCCCTCCTCAACTCAACTAGGATTAGCCTTAACTCACCTAGTGTTAGTTCAAACTCAGCTATGGTGAATTCTAACCTAACTACACTTGGGTTAGAGTGAATGTTGGAGGCTATAAATACAGGGCCTCACCCATTGATCCATAAGTTTTTAATGTGCAATGTTATTATGCTAAAATACCTCAAAAAAACTTCACTATAGTGTTACCATGCCCATTTCATAAGCCAAGCCAAGCCAAAGCCAACCAACATTACCAAGGTGTGAAGGAGAGGTGGAGAAATGGAGTTTCAGTGAAAAATATTTATTGAATACATATCCAAGCACATATATCCATGGGAAACTCACAATAATTACTCTCATAGAAGGTAAAATCTCTTGTTTTACTTTCATTTTGTTAGTTATTTGTGTAGTTATCTAGCTCTTTGAGTGTCAAGGCTAGATGTGTTAATTTTTAGTGTGTTTATTTTGATTTGATTTATTTACTAACATAATACTAATCTTCCCCCTATGTTAATTTTCTTATTCATAGGTGATATGTTTAACCATCTTAGACATGGTGGTGACATAGATTCGAGTGATCCTCCTCCTTAGGTCAAGTTTCCTAACCTAGATATCTCCATTTCCCCCTCTTTATGGGTCAAAGATTATGAAGTAAATTATTAAAATAATGGGTGGGATCTCATCCCTAAGACAATAGATCATCTAAACACTAGTGGCTAGGGGGACAAACCTAATAGTCCCCCTCCCCTGCCTCCTCTGATTACCATGTTTGTTGATGCTACAAAATCGTCTTTATATTTGTGTTTGATTATTATTTTTTTATTACTTATTTTAATATTATTAAAACTAATTTTTTTGTGTTTGATTATTATTTTTTTATTACTTTTTTTAATATTGTTAAAACTAAATTTTTATTGCATTTTGTATTTTAAAATGTTAATTTTAACTTTGTGATGTAATTTCACTCTTGAGGCTTCTCTTTAACTCAATGTGTTTTACATTCTAGGGAGTTATCTCTTCCACCCATTATTTTTGCAATCAAAGATGTAATATATTATTTTTATTAATAAGAATACACTCTTCAATTAAAAAATTTAAACTAACCCTCATTTAAAAATGAAGAAAAATAACTCATTTCAAATTACAACAAACATTATATAGTCAGTGTGTCTTAATAATTTTTTAAAACTAAAATAAACTGAAAAATAAATCTTTAAAATAAGGAGAAGCTGAAGAGTGTCTATATATATTCAAACAAATTATCACATCCAAATTTGTCTTAAACTTAAAAAGAAAAAAAAGATCAATACAATATTTCTTTTTAATTTAGATATTAATGTCCAATAGAAGCCTAAAATGGTCAATTTCCTTGAATACATTTCCTTTTTCCTTCTCAACCTATTGATCAATCATCAGTTATAAATAGTTTATATTGCCCTCTTCCACTCTAACTCAATCAATATGGAGGCAGAGAGTTGAGTGGGCTATTTATAGTCATGGAATCTCAAAGTTAATCGACTATTATTTCCTCAACCTACTTATGTTAATTGATGGCCTAACTTGACTTTTGATAATTGCCTTTGACTCTAATGATTAATAAAAAAAGTGAACCTATAAAAAATATCTTATTAAACACGAAGTTTTAAACTTTTATCCACAACATTCAAAGAGAACATTGAGTTGAAAACTAACATGAAAAGACATTTAAGTAACATAATTTCTTACCTTATACTAGTTTAAATAGTTTCTTTAAATTTTAATTATGAACACAAAATAGATTGATAAAACTATTCAAAATAAACTATGCTAACATAAAACTAAGTTATAATAGAAAGGAAAAAACTTGCCTACACATAATTCGTGATAATTCTATGTTGAAAAAAATTATTTTTACAAAAAAAAAAAAAAAATAGCACATCAACCTTATTTTTTTTGGTATTAACTCAATTGATTACAAGAGAATAATGTACTTTGAAATTCTACTTTATTCTAATACATATGTGAATCCTTTTAGACACATTAATAGGAAATTATGTGGATGGTGTTTTAATCTATTGGATATTAAAACAATAGGATTATAAATCATCCATATAATAATGTAGGCATATAACCATAACTCATAAAATATGGGCTAAAACTATCAAACAATAAATTTATAGTTGTTATCCCTTTTTTTAAACATTGGGATAAAATCTCTAATTGAAAACCTATAATTAACTGAATTCAAATTATGATCAAAGGTATCTAGGAATTTGTGAGAGTCAAAAATAATTAGATCACACAAGAAAACACATCATTGCTACACTTTCTGATTACTTAGTTGTGGACACCAAAATAACTACTATTGCATCTATTTCTTAATGCAGCTTGATTACAATATGCCTATACATAAATATGTCTTTGAAAAAGATTAGAATAATATATATTTCTATTTTTAGACATTCTTAACAACATCCAACTGATACAAAGGAAGAACAAAAAATAATGCAAAATAGACTTCTTAAAAATAGTATGGAATACATTATTACTTCCAAAACCCCCCTTAATTTATTCCATTAACTATTAGAACATCCATTACTCCTACATTTTTTCTCAAATGCTCAAAGGTATCCTTCACTAGTGCCTTCATGAAGATGTCTGCTAATTGATCTTCACATCTATAGAATGCTAATTTTATTTCATCATCTTCAACCAATTATCTTATGAAGTGATAATGAATATATATATATAATAATTTCATCCATGAAACACTTGATTATTCATCAATACTATTGAAGATATGCTATCATAAAATATGATTGTGCCATCTGTTTGTTCTTTCTTCAAATCTACTAAGACTCTCCTTAGCCAAATACCTTGACATGATACTACATTTGCTGTAATATATTCAACTTCTACTATGGAAAGATAAACTATAGGTTTCTTCTTGGATGTCCCAGAAATGGATCCTAAACCCATGTGAAACACATAACCTTATGTGTTTTTCCTATCATCTACACTTCCTACCCAGTCTCTATCTGTATAACCAAGTAGATCAAAATCACTTTATGTAGTATAAATAATTCCATAGTTCTGATTTCCATTGGCATATCTTATAATTCTCTTACTTTCTTGCCAATGTGTATCCTTAGGTGTTTTCATAAATATAAAAATCAAACTTACTTCATATACTATATCGGGCCTAGATGTTGTCAAATACATGACGCTACCCACCATGCTCTTATATAAAGTTGGATTCACCTCATTGTTTCAATCTTCCTTACTCAATTTGAGACTTGTAGTGGTTGGTGTTGGCATAGGTTTGTTGTTCAACATTTATAACCTCTTCAATATTTTTGAAGCATACATAGACTGAGAAATGAATATGCCATGATCCATCTCCTGTGCTTATATACCAAGAAAATATCCTAATAAACCTAAGTCTGTCATTTTAAATTCCATTTTCATTGCTTCTTTAAACTCACCAATAAAAACATCATCATTTCCTATGAATATTAAATCTTCTACATATAATAGAGTAATAAAAATATTATCATGGCTCTCATTGATGTAAAGTGTGGGCTAGCTACTACTTTTATTGAAACCATTGGTAGTAAAATATGAGTCAATTCTACTATACCAAGTCTTTGGTGTTTGCTTAAGCCCATAGATTGCTTTCTTGAGTCTATACACCTTGTTTTCTTTTCCTGGTACTTCATATCTAGGTGTTTGATCAACATATACTTATTCTTTGATTACTCTATTTAGGAAGGTAGATTTCACATCCATTTGATAGACCTTCCACTTGTGCTGGGTAGTTATTCCTAAGATAACCCCCATAGTTTTCATTCTTAAAATAGGAGCATAAGTCTCATTATAGTCTCTACCAAGTTGTTATTTTTATCCCTTAACAACCAATCTTTCTTTGTACCTATCAATTTTACATTTTGCTATGCTCTTGGCCTTGTAGATGCACTTCACTCCAATCATGTATTTACCCTTAGGTAAAACAGCTAACTCCCATGTTTTATTTATTTTTATTGTATCTATTTCCTCATTCATGGCTTTAAACCATTTTTATTCTTTCACTACTTATTCAAAACATATAAGTTCATCTAGAGAAAATAAAACAAAATTCAAATTTTCATCATCATACCTTGAGTCATAATATATCTCCCTCAAGATCCTTGTCTTTCTAGGCATAAGAGAAGCAAGAGTTGGATCTGAACTGTTATTAGAGTTACTTAATTGGGGAGCATGTTGTGAAGGTGATGGAGGTGTTGTTGATGGTTCACCTTACTAATCTATGACTTATTCAATTTGAGAATCTTCATTTCCATCATCTCTTAGTATTGATTATGAGATACCTGATATAGTGTCAATAGTACCATCCCATGATTCATATTCAATGAATTTAATATCCCTGCTAATCAAAATCTTAATTGTAATAGGGTTGAACAATTTGTATGCTTTAGTATCTTCACAATATCCAACAAAGATACACTTTTCTCCTTTATCATCAAATTTATGCCTTATTTTCTTTGGCATATGTGCATATGCCACACACCTAAATATTCTTAGATGCTCAATACTATACTTTTTATTTGTCCATGCTTCTTGTGGAGTCATGTTTCGAAAAACCTTGGTGCAACACCTCTTCAACAAATACACTATTATTGCTACAGATTCACCCCTATATTCTTTTTAAAGTCCTTTTGATTTCAACATACTTGTGGCCATCTCTTGGATGGTCCTATTTTTCATTTTTACACTCCATTTTGATGTGGAGTGTATCTAGTTGTGAACTATTTTTCAATTCATTCATTCTTGAAAAAATTTAATAATTCCTTAGAAACATGATCTCACCCTCTATCTAATCTCAAGGCCTTGATGAAATATCCACTTATTTTTTAACCAATGTCTTAAACCACCTGAACTTCTCAAAAGTATTAGACTTATTATTTACGAAATAAATCCAAATTTTCCTACTATAATCATCTATGAAAGTTATGAAATATGCATTCTTAGAGTGGGTGAAAGTTTTAATTAGGCCACATAAATATGAGTGTATCAATTTCAAAGGTGTTTTTGCCCTTCTAGACATTCCTAATTGAAAAGGCTACCTATGTTATTTCACTAGAATGCATGATTCACATCTTCTTTCAGGGTCTATTATTCTTGGTAGACCTATAACCATATTTTGATTTGATAAAAGATCTAATTGATAAAAACTTAAATGAACATAAATCAAATGTGAGAGTCTAGATGTGTCTTTCATGACTATCTTGAAGGTTGCTTGATGTATTATTGTTGTACCCCTGAGAAGATCAATTTGCATCTTGAGAGGAAACATTCGGTTCCTTGTCATCTAAACTATAGCTATAATGTTCTTGCTTCCTTCTTTGTCAAAGATTTTTCACTCTCTATTTTACATCAGGACTTTATATCCCTTTTGAACCAACTGTCCTATACTCAACAAATTATGTTTCAAATTTGGAGCATAATAGACATCCTAGATTGCTCTCCTCACACCTTGATTGGTGTAGATTATGATAGTTCCTCTACCAATAACATGAACTTTTTCGTTGTTCCCCATCTTAATATCTGATTGAATATTATTATCAATGGAGGAAAATAGATTCTCATTACCACTCATGTTATTTCTACATGCACTACCCAAATACCATACCTCAACACTACTCTGCTTAGCAACATTACATACAATGAACATGTTTGGAAAATGTTTAGGTTCACTTACATTCTAAGTGGCTACATGTGCATTTTGTCTTGATTGGTTATATTGCCTCTTTCTACATTCACTAGTAAAATGGCCATATGTATGACAATAATAGTACTGAATATTACTTTTATCATACCTTTGATTTGAAGAACTACTCTTTTCTTGTCTTGGAAGTTTAATTAGGAGTTGTATGCTCCTTCTTGACTGTCTAGACTTGATCTTCCACAGTATTTCCTTCCTATTCCTCTACCTTTGAAGCTTCTGCCTTTAGTTTCTCTTCTTCTCCCCATGGCTCTGAGACTAGCCTAAACCTTGAAGGCTTGCACTAGGGAAGAAGGTACGGATCTATTCAACCAATGCTCATGGGTTTGAAGAGAACCCATCAATTCATCCATTGTCATCCTTGAGAGGTCTTTGACCTCCTCCATAGCTATGACAATTGGATCATATCTCAAAGGCAAACTCCTAAGGATCTTTTCAATGATCCATTGGTCATTTATTATTTCACTATTAACTCTTAATTGATTTGTTAAGATAGATATTCTAGTATGAAACTCAAAAATAGACTCATTATCATTCATTTGCAATGTTTCAAATTCTCTTCTAAGCATTTGGAGTTTTACTAATTGTACTTTATTAGTACCTCAGTAGGAATTTTGAAGGATCTGCCATGCTTCTTTTGCATAATTTGTTACTAAAATTCTTGGATATATGGCTTCTTCCATTGTCGTCTCTATCATATTCAATGTTTTTGCATCCTTCCTCCAATTCTCCTTCAACTAGGTCTTTTGGGCATTTGTCAATACATTGTACATTGCTTAATTGGTCACATCTGTGAAACTGGGGATCACATACTCCAATAAGTCATTGGCCACCAAAATCATCCTCATCTTCTTTACCCATAAATCATAATTTTGTCCATCAAATGTAGGCAGACGCTGCCAACTTTAACCCTCTGATCCAACCATCCTTTGGATTTGGGCTTTGCCTCTTTTATACGGTTTTTACACGGGTTTCTTAAAGAAACTTTTGGCTCTTCTGCCATGCACTGATTTCCTACACGCTGGTTTGGATAGTTAGTAGCTCGGCCTTGAATTCTACAAACTTGAAACCAGAGGCTTGAACCAATATAGAGAATCTTGGCAGATAGGGTGAGTAATGCATCACAAATTACAACTCATGATGTTATTGATATGACATGTATGAGAGGTTGGCTGAACTGTCCATTAGGTTTTACCATGGAATAGGAAATTTACAAAGAAACTAACACACTACGGAGCTATTATCAGATTGGAGGTATCAATTCAGACAAGTTAATTCCTAATGTTATGCTTAAAGCCGCAATAGGCCTCGCTATACTTTCTGCTATCAAAGTAGGAATGGTAGTGACATATAAGGTAGGGATATGATTAGTCCTTACTTGGCGAATGGATGGTACCTGGTTTGCACCATCAATATTCTCTTAGATCTTTAATTTTCTCCTCTATGCTAAGATCTTTCCTTTGGACGTTTGCCACTTGTACAAGATGCTCTTTCTTCCAGTGCTGCCTTTTCTAACAATTTCCCATGATCTGTGGTTTCTTCATGGTGGATTACAGACTATAGTTGTGCACTCCTCACAGCTCCACGACTTGCTGATAAGTCTCCTTTAGACTGAGCGATCACATCTATGTTGCTTCCTCCTAACAGTAGATTCCAACGCGTCCTTGCAATGCTGGCTGTATTATTATTATTATTATTATTATTATTATTATTATTATCACTCCATTCCATGATCTTGTTTTTCTTGTCTTATCTACTGGCTACTTATTGGCAGTGACTCGATGCTGGCTCTTACAACGCTGTGTCTGAGCGGCTGAGTTCTCCTTCAAATGCTTCTCCAGGAGGTGCTGACTGCTCTCTTCTTCCTAAAAGTAATGATATCTTTCGATCTTCCACTGATAACACCAAACAACTACTTCTACACTTTTATTCCTCCCTCCAGCTGCGCTCTCCAACGCCAGGCTGTTCAGCTGGGTCTGATACGAGACTGAGAGCCAAAACAGCTACTGCTGCGTCTATTTCTTAATGCAACTTGCTTACAATATGCCTCTACATAAAGAGGTCTTTGACAGAGAGTGTAATAATAGATCTTTCTATTTTTAGACGTTCCTAACAACTTCCAGCTGATACAAAGGAAGAACCAAAAAATAATGCAAAACAAACTTACTAAAAATTAATATGGAATAAATTATGACTTCAAACAATTTATAGGATGAATATATGTTGGCTCTATTTTCCAATGAACAACGTTTAACATGTCCAAATAGTGTAAAATAATCTAAGAAAACCTAAAAGGTACAATTGTCATGGGGTAAATTCAAGAGCTATTGTTCATGAGTCCAGAATAGATTTTAATAACTTTATAATATTAAATCATATTAATTCTTCTAAAATTAATTAAATGTTATTTGAAATCGTAAAAGGGAACAATTTAAGTATTTCAAAAGGGTCAGAACTGTATATATTAATGTTAAAATCACTCACAAATGTAAAACTTAACAAGTAGTTAACAATTATATAATTTAACATCAATTTTATTTGACATCAATTTGATTTAACATAAATATTTAGTTATCGTCAAAATTACAATGTAAATATTTAAAGTTATTAGTTAGAATTAAATTAATTATATTTATAATTAATTAGTATTATTAAATGCAAAATTCAAATTGCATTTAATTTTATTAAAGTTCATAGATAATATAAATAAAATGCAAGAAAGCTCTAATTATGGTAAGTGAGGCTTTAAGTTGAGTTAGCTCAAAGGTTAGATGTTCAACTTCCTTTTTGCATGAAAAATGTGTACAAAAGAATAACCATATATTAATGGAAGGGTTCTTATTTATTCCAGCTCTAGGAGAACGATAGGCTGCAATTATTTTTGTTATATATATCTTTATTAAATTATAAATAGAATAACAACAAATTGGTGAGATTAATTTCATTATTTGTAGTTTTAGTATTTTTATTTTATGGCATTTAGATTATTTTTCATTGATGGAGAAGCCATTAAATAATATATTTTTAATCATTTTATATGAATTTTAGATATTTATTTTGTGAATCTCTATGAATGGTCAATGGACTTTGTCCACATGCATGAAATATGATTCAAGAATAGTCTTTGTGCTTCTAGAAAACCTTTTGTTCCCATTACTTCAGTTGCTCTTATTATAATTTTCATGTGAATCGAAAGATTTCATATTTATATATTTTTTAATCTAAGTACTCTTTGTGTATCCTATTTTAGGTTTCTAACCTTCATCCCCATATTTTTTTATTCTCCTTCCATTTGCATCTTTCTTCATTTCCATTTTTATTTTCTTTTTATGCTTTCTAGTAAAAATTACCCAAAAACCTCCAAAAATATAAATGATATAAGGAAACTTATTCTCTCAAACATAAAAGAAAATTAATTTTTTATGATGATTTCTCCAATGTTGCAAAATCATGTCATTGGTTGTTAGAAAACATATTAACATGTTTTAGAAACTATGTTGTGAACCATAATGCATAGTACATTCAATTTATAAACTCTAATGGGTATATTCCCATTTTAAATAAATATTGGAGATTCTATTGAAATGGAACTTGGAAATAATGGGATTTAACCTATCATTTGATATCTTAAATTTAGTTGATTGTGCCCAAGGTCTGATTCAAGATTATAAACATTGGTAGCATTAACAAACATAGAATGAAATAATAATATACCCACCTTAAAAAGATCTGGTGACAAAGAGAAGATGTGATTAAATAAATATTTTTAATCCTAATAAACCAAGGGATGATAGGATTCTTACAACTACTGATGATGATGATATTAAGTCATTGCAAAATCATATCAATAAGAGTATTGTACAGACTAAAAAGATGAAGTTAGGTTACTCATAACGTAAAAATTCTAAGCTTCTCTTGAAATAACTTCAGAGAATATTACACCTCATGTAAGAATAAAATTAAGAAACTCAACTTGAAAAATAAATAGCATGCAATGGTGTTTTTGAATCTCCTTTGGTATTGAGTTAGTGAATGTGACATATGTTGTATATGAAATTTATAATGAGTTTTATATCCTAAATTTTTCTTTCCAAATAAATTCTTAGAATCCTCTAATGAAGATTTTTTAAGAGATAGATGATCTTCTTGATGAATTTTGGCTTAATGATAAACTTAATCCTTCACATTTTCTTTGTCATCCTATAAAAATAAAAATATTCATGACATATGGGGAAGAAGGTATGGAGACACTAAATTTAAAGTGTTTTCTAAAGCTTCAAGTCATGATTGATGGAAAATCAATACCTAGTCTTAACTATGAGATTTTACATCTTTCAAAAGCTACATAGAATAATTTTGAGGAGTTATAATTACCAGCTCAAAAACCAACATCATTCAATGAGAAGAAGCTTTAGATGATTTTTAACATCATGATGTGTTTATTCTAGGTTGGTTATTATAGGTTTCTCATGAAGACTTCTATTTTTTATCAATCAAATATTTCTCCTTCTACCCCTCCCTTTAAAGAGAATCAAGTTACTCCCGAATTCAAGAAAGTGTATTTTCCATTCTCTTCAACTTATTCTCAAAATTTATTAGAGTTTTATGTAGGGATGAGCCCACTTCAGAACCTGAACAATGTTGATGCAATGAAAGAATAATTTCTTAGTGTTGTGCATGGCAATAATCATTTGGTATATATGATAGAAGAGAATGATATAGCATTGAAAGAATAATATTTTATCCCATGCTCCAAATAATATATTGACATTTAATCTTAAGAAAGAGAAATCATTGAATAATTTAAGAATCCATGCTTTTAGTATCCTTCTAAAACATAAGCCCAATCATAAGAAAAACAAGCTTGATATTGATGAAAAGTCAAGTAACAATACACAAGAACTTTCTAATAATTTTTAGCATCATGAAGTTTTGATCCCAAATCAATTCTTGGAAGACTCTAATGAAATTTTTTTTGTGAGTGTTATAAATATATTGTGTAAAATATTTATTACAAAAAGTTATGGTAAAAGAACTATATGAGCAACCATAAAATAAAAATATTGAAGGTATGACCTGTGTTGTTTACATTCTAGATATATATTTGAAATTTACTTTCATTCATTAAAAAAATGTATCACACATTATTTATTAGACATAAATAATGTTTGCATTCCAGATATATATGGTCAAGTATTTTAGTCCATATATATCATCTCATCCATGACTCTATTTTCTATGTGAATGTAATGAATAAAATGATGCATTTGTTACTCATGATTTTAGATAGTAAAATACTTTCCTGATGCAATCAGACATTACTTGATTCTTAATATTCAATTGGTATTTATAAATCAAACCTAAAATTGTTAATTACCTAGTCAAAAGAAAACACTAACCCCAGAAAGCACATTTAAAAAGGGGTACTCGCAAGATAATGATGAAAACTCAATCAGATAAACTCAAAAGAAAACAAATTATTAGCTCTCCAATAAAATTTAAATTTTATGATATTTCCAATATTTTATGATTTGAAATCCTTTTGCCAAGAGTCGATGCCAACTCATAAACATTTTACCATGAATGACATATTTTTCAACAAATTACAGTGGTAATTGGTTTTTAAGTTTCCATAAAGGGAGTGTTTTTAGTAAATAGATTTCAGTTTGGATAGTTTTTGGATATCCACCAATGAGAAACAAAGAAAATATTTTTGGGGTGAAATCTCTTGCAATTTTTAACATTTTCCAATTTGTGAATATTTAGACAAGTTGTGGCACATTGTCTGATCTGATCCGAAGTGGGTTGGAGTACTAGTAGTATGCATTTGGATACCATGATTACTAACCCTTATTATTTTTGAGATCTCATTATTGGAAGAAAATAAAATGTAGGTCCAAGAGTGTTAAATAGGAAATCTATAACATAAAAATGGTCAAGCTCTAGAGTTATAATTAAGCTAACAATAATGGTTGGTAGAACTCAGACCAGTAAGCAAAACACACATGAAATAGGGGAGACAAATTTTAGAACAAAAATTTTAAATATATGATTATATTTTATTCAAAATATAACTGATTATAATGCATAAATTATTATAGCTACAGCTACTCATAAACTCACAAAACACTTCTATTTTATAGTCATATTTTGACTGTTGTCATGAAATATTCCTTTTAACTGTTTACCTCCTTGTTTTCTACCTTCACACTAACTCATAAGTTGATAATATGTTGTTCTTATTTGTTATTTTCTTTTTCTTCTACCCTTTACTTTACTCTCCAAGATCTATGCTCTTCTCTTCCTTTGACTATTGCTACATAAAAATCCTATGGACTGCTACTCTATTTTTCTAACTGTTGTTACTGTGTTAATCTCCTCTATGTTATTTTTTTATTAAATTATTTTTTATCTCATTATTTTTGTCTTCTACTATAGGCTACTCACCTACCTCCTTTTTTGATACCTAATTCTAAATGTTTCAAAAAAGTTCAAATTCAAACCTGCCATAATAAGTTCATTTGGTGGCCACAATTGTTGATTGGCTTCAGAGATGGGCATGGGTAGGTAAAAGGAAAGAATATTAATTTAACATTCCCCCTTATTCTTTACCTTCCTTCAATGGTCACCTGAACTTTCCTCATCCTTTAAGACATCCTTATAACTTTTCTTTATCTACCTATATCCATTTGAAATCATTTTTTGCATGTCGAGAGCTTCATTATTGAGGTCCATAGATTGATTGTTGAAGTCCATATCTACTATGTTAGATTTTATAGCTGGACTATTAAATTTCTAAGCTCATCTATTGAAGTTTGGTGCTAGCGTATTGGAGTTTGGAGCTAGGCTATTAAAGTATGGAGCTCTATTATATGAGTTTGGAGCTAGACTGTTGGAGTCTATAGCTCTATTTTAGGACTTTGGAGTCAACATAAAATATTAAAGGAAAAATAAAAAATTATTAATGACCCATAACCTTCCTTTTAAGTGTATGAAAATGTATTTTGATAATGGCTTTGTAAAAATATTAGCTAGCTGCTGATCTGATTTGTAAAAACTAAACTCTATCACACATTTCTCAACTAACTATCAAATGAAGTGATACCTAATTGTAATGTTCTTTCTCCTACCTTGAAATATGGGGTTATTTGACAACACTATGGAGGATCTATTGTCATAATATACTATATAATCCCCTTATTATTCCTCATACAAATATGAAAGTATCTTTCTTAACCATATAGCTTGACATGCTGCTACATTGGATATTATGTACTCTACTTTAGTTTTAAAAAGTTAAATTATAGGTTACTTCTTTGAATCCCAAGATATTTCTTTTGACCTAAGATGAAATACATAACTCAAAGTGCTCTTTCATTCGTCAAGGCTACCAGCCCAATCACTATCCATGTAACCCACTAGCTAAAAATCATTTGTTACTACATACAAAACTTTATAATCTCTTATTTTATTCATGTACCTCAATATCCTTTTGCTCACTTGAAAATGTGTCTCCTTTTGCAACTCCATGAATCTAGATATGAGTTTGACTTCATATATGATATCTGACCTAGTCATTTTCAAATACATTAAGCTTCCCACTAAACTCTTGTACCATGTAGGGTCTACATTATTACTGCAATCATCCTTGCACAAATTCAAGCTTGTCCCAATTGGTGTAGATACTGACTTATTTCCCATCATCCTAAACCTCTCCAAAATCTCTTTTGCATACTTATATTAGCACGTGAATATGCCTTCATTCATGTACTTGACTTATATCCCAAGAAATTAATTCCAAAATCTTAAATCAATCATTTCAAACTCCTTCATGGCTATTTTGAAGTCTTCTATTGACTAATTTACATTTTTGATGAATATTAGATCATCTACATACAAAAACACAATCAAAATATCATCTTTTCTCATTTTGATGTAGAGTGTGAGCTCACTAGTACTTTTACTAAAGTCATTTCTCAATAAGTAAGAGTCTATCTAGATGTACCATGATCTTAGGGGTTTCTTGATCTCATAAAACACCCTTTTTAGCCTAAATACCTTGTTCTCATGACTGAAAATCTCATATCTAGGTGGATTTCCCACATAAACCTCTTCTTCTAGCACTCCATTCAAGAAGGCTGACTTGACATCCATTTGATTCACCTTCCACTTGTGTTGATCATCAATGGCTATGATTGTCCTTACCATTTCTATCCTTACTACAGTTGTAAACATTTTATTGTAGTCACATCTAGGCCTTTGCTTGTAGCCCTTCATCATTAATCTTTCCTTATGCCTCTCTATCCTACCTTCAAGAGTGGCTTTTGTCTTATACACCTGTATGACTTTTACGATCTCTTTTCATTTTGGTAGGTCAATCAACTTCCAAGTCTAATGTTTCTCTATTACGTGTATTTATTCATCCACTACCTCTCATCACTTACTATCTTTGACTACTTCCTCATAATATATAATATTAAATGATAAAAATAGATCATAATTCATTTTTTCATCTCGAATTTCTTCATACTTTGATTACTCATAGACTTGTTACAAGATTTTTATCCTTACTAGGCATTGACTTGAGTTGGATGAGGATGATGTTGACTCTTGAATAAATCCTTGACCTTCTTGATAGATGATGCCACTATATGAATTAGACCTTTGTGAAATATGGGTCCAATTTGGTGCATGGGTGGTTGTACCACCTACTATTTTTAATTTAATAAAGGTTCTAATAGCCCTTGTTTGCGCTTCTCCTTCTTCTTCTTGTCTATCCTCCCAAGCTTCATGCTCAATAATTTGATTATCCTGTCTAATTATGAGTTCTTTGGTGATGGGATTGTATAACCAATAAGCCTTTGATTGATCATTATACCCTATGAAAATATACATCTATCCATTGTCATCCCATTTTGTCCTTCTTTGCTTGGGTATGTGTGCATATGCAACACATCCAATGAATCTAAGGTATTCAACACTTAGCTTATGGCTGCTCCATGCTTCTTGAGGGATCATATGCCTAATTATCTTCATTGGACAAATATTCAATAAGTATATATATGTTGTTATAGCTTCAACCCAAAAATCATTAGGCAAACTCTTTGATTTTAACATTCTCCTTGCCATCTCTTGGATTGTCCTATTCTTCCTCTCAACCACACCATTTTGCTGTAGTGTATACCTAGATGTAAAAAATTTCTTGATGCCATGCTCCTTAAAAAAAACATGAAATCATTAGAGATATACTCTCCCCCTCTATCCTTCCTCAAAATTATCAAGTAGTGGCCACTTTGCTTTTCCACCATGACATTGAATTGATTTAAGGTCTCAAATGCATCTGATTTATTCTTAAAAAAATACACACGTATCTTCTGGTTGAAATCATCTATGAATGTTATGAAGTAGACATTTTTGGATAGGGAGGAGGTCTTCATTTAAGCACACAAGTCTTAATGGATCATATCTAAGTGAGCTCTATCTCTACATGCTTTAGCCATGGGAAATACACTCCTATGTTGCTTCCCTAATATGCAACCTTCACATGAATTTTTTGGTTATTATATAAGGGGAAACACCCTCACCATTTACTTATTGTAAATAAGGTTCAACCCTCCAAATCTCAAATTATTGCACCTTAGATATTAAAGAGTAGACTCATCTACTATAGTTTAGGATGTTACTATGAGCTGACTTCACATTCTCAATAGAAACATCTGATTACTTGTCATTTTGACCACTATAATCTTCCTATGGCAACCATTCCTATAAAATATTATGCATTCACCATTATCAAATCTAACCTTTTATCCATTTTGGACAAAATACCTAATGCTAATAAGGTTGTTCTTCAACCCAAGCACATAGTAAACATCTTGAATTTGCCTTTTGTCACCTTACTTGGTGCAAATAGATATGTTGCCTTTGCCCATGAAGATAAATTTCTCATTATTTCCCATCTTTACCTCTAATTTGATTGACTCATCAATGGGGTTGAACATCTCTTTATTCTCACTCATGTGATTGCTACAACCACTATCCAAGTACCATGTCTCTTTACCACTTTACTCTATAATGTTTCACGTTATGAACAAGTTTCCACCTTTTTCATTACTATTAGGTTTAGCCTCTTGTGTTTTCAAGAAATTTGAAATCAGCCTATTCATATCATACTCCTTTCTACATTCACTAACATAGTTCTCATACCTTTTTTAATAATAGCATTGGATGTAGACTTATCATACCTTTATGTAGATCCTCCTCTAGAAGTGATATTGCTCCTTCCTCTTCTTCTTCCATATGACTCATAATGGCTATGCCTTCCACATTCTTGATCAATGAAAGTTCTTCCTCTTCCTCTATTATTTGATCCTCTACCCCTTCCTCTCATTTTCACATTGGTCTTGAATGTTTGCTCATGGGAGGATGTGACTGACCTATTGATCCTTTATTGATGGGTTTGCAAGGAACCCATTAGCTCATATATTGTCATTTGCCTCAAATACTTTGACCCTTCAATCACAACCACTATAGGGTCAAGTATGATTAGAAGGATCATCAACACCTTCTCTATGATCTTATGATCTTCAAGGGTATCACCACATGTCTTCATTTTATTAACAATATTCATTATCTTTGTGAATAATTCATTAATAGAATCATTCTCCTTCATTTGTATGTTCTAAAAATACCTTATTAAAAACTAAAAATTGGCAAGCTTCACATGTCACTCTATTGATAGACATTTTGAAGAATATCCTATGCTTGTTTAGAATGGACAACTGCTACTATCCTAAGAAATATTGACGTAACTAGTTCTTTTTGTATGTAGCTGAGTGTCTTTGCATCTTTTCTCATATTATCTTTTAATGCATTTATTTGTGCTTGGGTTAATGCATTGAAGGTTGTTAGATCAGAAACTTGATTATATCCACCTTTAAACAATTCTCAAATCTCTTAATATTTGAATATGATATTCATTTTGATGTTCCACACATCATAGTTCTTTCCATCAAATGTAGGGAGATACTGCTATGAACCAAAAATACCTTCTACCACATTTAAATGGGCTTATAACCTAAGGGATCTAATACCAGTTATCAGCAAAAAATAAAATGCAAGCCCAGGAGGGTCATTTACATAGTTTATAACACATAAATGGTCAAGCTCTAGAGTTATACTGAAGTTAGTTCTAATGGTGCTAAAACTTAGACCAGTAAGAAAAACACACATGAAACAAGGGAGACATCCTTTAGAATAAAAAAAATGATAGATGATTCAAAATTTAACTTATTATGATGCCAAAATTGTTACAACTATATTTGTTCAAAAACTCACAAAAAACTTTTATATTTTCTCCTTCTATCTTATTAGTACAATCATACTCTGACTGTTATAATGAAATTTTCCTTTTCTAATTTTCACCTCCTTGTTTTCTACCTTCACACTAACTCATAGGTTATTGATGTGTTGTTTTTATTTCTTTTTTTCTTTTTCTTGTTCCCTTCACTTTCTTCTCTAGGATCAATGCTCTACTCTTCCTCTGATTGTTGCTACATCAAAAATCTACATGATGTTTTTATACAATGAAAACTTTTATAAAATGCTATGTGAGTGGCCCCAATAACTTGATTGAATGAACAGGTAAATAACATAGAGAAATTTTGTCCCCCATAACATAACCATAAAAAATGGTATTTAAGATGGTGATCTTCATTAATTACCATCGGATCAAATGGTCTATATGGGTACCATCTTGAAATAGGTGATTCCCATATAGTTGAGCAATGTGTAAGTGATAATTTGGTATATTGTTAAAAATATAGAAAAATTGAAGCTATAATTTTTGAGCTCTAACTTTTTTTCACATTATATAAATCATTTTATGAAATGTTAACATGTATTTCTCATCCCTTATGTTGGGAGTGTACTTTTTGGCATGAGACCCCATGTTAGTATTTTTTCTTCAATTATTTGGAACCTTAATAAAAGAGACAGGGTTTGAATTATCTATGAATATAGATGCATTATATGAATTATAAACATATATCTAAAACCTTAGGACAAAAATTAAATTGAAAATATTTAGAACTGGTACTTGTTCGACTCATTGCTTTAGGCACATTTAAGATCATTAATTTTTGTAAAATTATTTTTTCAAGCAAAGCATTATGGAATCCATTGATTCTATGGTGCAATCCAAACATAAATTCAACTACCAATTTTTTTGAGTTGTTCATTTTGATAACATATTTATTTTAATTGTCAATGATGTTGACAAGAACTATTCATGACATCAACGTTATGCATCTTAATAACATCTCCAGAATTTCCACCAATCAAAATACAAATAAATGACCTTTTTATAATTTTTGTTAACAAATGAATAAGTTAGCTATTGTAAAACTATAAATATTTTAATTCATAAAAAATAATGAATTTTGATTGGTGGAGAAGGAATAGTTTAATCACAAATTAAAATAAATTGATTCCTTTATTATACCCTTTAGAGTAATAAAAATTTGTAATATGAATAGCTCACTAGGTCTTAAATAATGTTGTTTATCATTTGAAGGTGAGCCAAGAAAACAATAGAGAATGGAATTTTTTTTGCATGGGTAGGTACTTATTCTATTAGAATTACGAAAAACAATTCTTGTATGCCTTCATATTTTTGACTTTTGCTTGTAGGTGGAAAATCCCTTGCTTATAAAAATTAAAGTTTGCTTCATTTATTTTTATTTGCAAAAACATTTATATTGATTTGAAGCTGCAACAATGGCAAACCAATATGCAATATTAAATGAGGGGTATTTGAAGCTACAACAATTGTAATTAATTAAATATTTGGTGTTTATAGCCATTAAATGATAGATTAAATAGGTTTCACTAAAGTGGTAGATTCATTTAGTAGGTTGATGTTTGTGTTTTCAATTCCATCTCATATGGAGGTAATTACCAGCAATGCTCTCAAAACACAAAATGTATGAAAATGAAGTAAACTATAAATCTATGCCACTTTAGAAGAAAGAATCAAGAATTTAGATCACTTTAATGTAGGGTGAAATGTATTTCAAATCCATCACTTAGGAAGTGGCTTTCATCCCTAAACTACAATAAATACATAAATAGTGTAAGAGACATGACAAAATAATGAAAATGAGTTAGAAGCTAAAGTTGAGTTCAAGGTGACTTAAAAAATGATAGGTGGCAAGCTTGAAGCAAATGACACAAACCTCCCAACATTGTCATTGAATATAAATAGTGTTGAACATAAAACAGTTGTAGACATCCAAAAAATCACTGCTTCTTCGAAAATTGAATTTGTTTAAAATGGTTGCAATAGTCATACACATTAAAATGACTAATTTTTGTTATCATTTTTGCATACTTAATAATAGATAGTGTAAGGAAAAAGAGATTTAAAATAGTCATGCATCTTGGCATTGTCAGAAATGTAATATCAATATACAAGATTTTTTTTTTTGTATTGGAAGCCATCATGGGTAGTATATAGACCATAATATTTTATGATGTTGTTATTGTAGTTATGGGTGTTATGGAACATTCTCTACATAAGATTTTGACATCTCCCAATGAGATCGTGACCCAAAAAAAAAGTCAATATTCACCAAGACTTGACATCAACCAAAAAGACACCAAAAAGTAAAATTCAAAACAACTACTAATTATATTCCCTTCGACATTCCTTGCACCATTAAGACATTTACTAATAATATTATTAAACTGAACTTGCAACAAATTTTTGTGTATGATATGTGAGAAGGTTAGAATTTTTTTTCCCTAATTTGTGGCATTGTACAAAACCCATTTAATTATATTGCCAAATCCATTCACTAATATGAAAAAGTATGGATTCTTATCAATTAATATTTATCTCTTGAGAAGGTGTGCATGTCATTATGAAATTAACTTAATTGTAATGAATTATAGACGTCTAGAGCTAAAAAAAAAACTAAAGAGGAAACCTATGTGCCTAGAACTCAAAAGAACAACTAAAGAGAAAACCTATGTTCTTAGAGCTCAAAAGAACAACTAAAGATGAAACCTATCTTTCTATCATTCACTGGGAGAATCCAAGTTGTTAATAAAATATTCATTGCTACACATATTTATTATTCCTCTCACTGGATGCCCTCCAACAAAAGCTATGAAGACTTGAACATAATTATTCTACAATTTCTTTGGACCAAATGGGGAGGTGAGGCTAGGTTTAAGTACACTTCGTGGACAAATTACATACAATTAAAGAATAAATGTGGTTTGGGAATTATTGATCCCAAAACCTAAGAGATTTGTTTAGCAGCTAAGTGGATAATTAGAACCAGTCAAGGTGATGAACCTTGGAAGATATTGGTCTGGTATATAATCAATTCTGCCTATATTCATGGTAAATGGTAGGCTATCAATTTAGAAACCCTGGTAGCATATTTGTCAATTTTTAAAGTGGAGAGAACCATATTTATGGTATGGTTTCACTTTTACTTCTTCCTCCATATGGTGGAATAGACTCATTCAATATCAATGTAAGCCTATTTCCATTACCTTCCATAAGCAGGGTTATTATTTGCTTAAAAAAGGTGTGCAGTAGTTTGACGATTTATGGGATTTTTATTTATTGAACTAGACTCCTTGGCATATTCTTCAAGGATAGTTTGGATTAAATAACCAAGTTAAATAGTTTATCACTTTTGTGTAGTCTCTAGTTTCACAAGCGCTGCCCATGAAAATGTGTACTCCTATTCCATGCAATTTTTTGAGAGATTGGAGATGGCTAGCTTGTTATCATTTCAATGTTTTCCTTTGAAGACAATTTATAATCAACTCTTACTCAATGTTACTTTAAGTCATCGCTTGAATATCAAATGGAGATGTAAAATTAGTGAAAGACTTTGGTCTAATTTGAGTACACAAATTTGGAAATCTAAAGCTGGTGCTGATGCACAAATCATGACCTGGGAAATTATGCATTATAAACTACCTATAGGAGATAGATTGAAAGGCATTGTGATCCAACCCTTTAGCTGCCCATTTTGTCATTCAAGAGAGGACTTAAAGCATGTATTTTGGGACTATGTATATGCAAAAAAATAATGGAAGACCATTTTCTTTACCATGCTTGCTATATTTAATCATCAACTGAACTGGAAAGAAACACTTTTGGGGATAAGCATGAATAATTTTTTTATTAACGATACTATTAGACATGTTATTTTATTGCAAATATGGAAAAATAGATGTTTGGTAGCATTATCTAAATCTTCTTTTCATTAGGAAACAATAATTCTAAAGATTTACTCTGAAGTTTTTCTTAGTATTATTATTTTTTTTTTTCCAGCTACATGGGCATTTGGAGAAAACCACAACAATAACATTCCAGATTCAACAAATCAAACTTGAAGTGAAGCAGTTATTAGGTAACAAGCAAATAGAGGTTGGCCAGTTATTGAAAATTATGTTGTATAACCGCTGATGGTTTTTCTAATTGAACTTTTGTATTATGTTTTTGTATATTTTTATATATGCTACCAGCTATATGTTGTTGGTAATGCTACCTTCAGAGTTGTGTCCTTAGTTGCTCTCTTAAACATTTAACTCTTGTTGTATTTAATACATATTTTCAATAAAAAACATATGTTTCACGTGCAAAGTAGTACAGTTCCGATACTTAACAACCAATTAGCATTGACACGGAATCAAAATTATTTGTGGCAGTATTAATATGGCTCTGCAACTCTCAAGTGGCCTTCCGTATGATTGTGAATGGCCATATTTAAAAGCGCTATGTTACAATTGCCAAAAATATAAGTATACAGTTGTTTTTTGTATTGATGAGAGAGAGGGAAATAACATTGGCGTAGGTAACAGGCTACAGGTAAAATTTGGTGCTTCTTTATTAAGAGGCTAAATAAAGAGTCACATTCTGGTCGCTTCGAGTTCATTGGATCTCTGCCAATCTTCACCAAAATTGTCCAAAATTTCGCTAAGTTTCTCTAGATATAGCAATACTTCTTAAAAGGGTTTTCTTTGATTGCAGGTTAAAAAAATGTCTCCGAGATTTTAACACACCGGCTACTAAAAAGTAGATTTAGAAAATCTATTTGGAGCAAAGTGCAATGATGAAAATGTGATATAGACAAATGAAAAGGTTTTCACTTAAAATTAGCACGGAGTCCATGATATGTGTCCTTCCACCATGACGTCACAGGTTTTGAATATTGTGTTGAAGTCGCAGAGAAATTAGTGACTATCCCATTAACACTCGGCATCAACGCTTGATGGAAAAGTTGCCATAAAAATTGATGGAAACATTGTGCCATGTCGTAGTTATTTGTTGCTTAAATGGAAACTTCAGAAAATGAGTTTGAAATTCTTTGAAATTGCATACCTGCCATTACAAATTACAACAGCTGTCAGCTGTCAATTTCCGACCCTGACGTTGATGATGCCAAATGGTAAGTGATAGAGAAAGTGAGTGATTGTCGTAACATTTAATTAGGGTGCAGTTTCGAGCATTACAAACTTTAATATAGAGTTATTGTTGTGGTGATGATTAAATAATAAAGAAGTTGAGCGTTGTTTAATATATCCAGGGTTTCTCTTTTCTTTGTCATTTATAGTTAATTATTCAAAAAAACATTACTCTTCATCAATTGAAAGGTTCCCCAAAATTTTAAAAACAATTTTCAATATATATAAAAACAAAAAATAAAATTAATATTTATTTTATTTACTATTATAACTATTAATTTGTTATTTGTTATTTAATCTTATAATCTATAATAAAAATATTTTTAAATAACATATCTAAAAATATACTTTAATTTTTATTGTTAAATTTTAAATCAAAATATTTTATCAAAAATTTTGATTGATCAAATCATAACAATTATTTAAATGATTATTATAAGGCAGGAACTAATAATATATACATTTCTTTTTACACTTTTAAAAAAATGGTGACAAATACGCATGCTTCCCACGCTAAGCATATCAACATTAACCCTTCTGTGTATGCCAGTTTAACCCTTCTTTGCATGTTGCTGCCACCAGCGAAAATATCAATCTCGCCGTCCTATAATATTTCCGCACATTCTTCCCGTTAGAACTCCTCTATGACTTTACAACATCATCCACTTCGCATATCCAAATCACAAGTGTTACACATCGACGCCTTTCCACTGCATCCATCGGTTCACCAAAATGCTATCTGCAACGAAAACTCAGAGAAATCCTATTCCTTAATCATAATCTCCCACAACGCTTGCTCTGCCATAACCGCTGCACTTGAAAGTGGAGTCGGCACTATCCAACGCATCTACATGCTTGGTAGAGCATTCAGTCGATGAAAACGCAGAGTCGCATGAAGTGTTGCCATTATTTCCCACAAAATTTGTTCGATCATAACCACCACAATCAACTGGAGGCTTTGTCGAATCCATCTCTGTCGAAACCGCACCATCTCGATCATAACATTGTTTAGAAGAGCACTTAGTCGATGACGATGCAGATTCGCTAATTTCAGGCGAACATTGTAAGGGAAGAATAACAGCACGAGGAGCATTAGTTAGTGGGGCATCATTAACTACGATGCCTATATCTTCCATGAGCTCTCTCATCAAATTACAAACCTGCTCCTCATCTATACTAGATATAAATTCCTCCTCAATATCAATAAAATCAAATGTTAACAAATCTGAGCTAAAACAAGTCGCTCTACTCCTTTTCTGGTCTGGCTTGTCGTTCTCATAGCTATCATCTGTAGCTCGTTTTCCCCCGAAAACGATCACTTCATTCCCTTCTTTCATCACTAACAGACAGTCTTGCTACTTTCGCCCTAAAAAAAAATTGGTAATTGTGACAAATTAAGAATTGCCTTTTATAAGAAATGAATAGGCATGGAATGCTTAGAACATTCACAAACCTGTTTTTTTTATAACGGTGGGCTAAACCGGATGGAAAGCCCCACTTGTAATGGTTGACGTGCTTCATCGAAATTCCAATCAATCAATCGACGCTTCTCATATCTTTTGAGTTTCCTCTTTCGTAATTGGCTTTGTCAAGTTAATTTGACGATAGACTCTCACGTCGTTGTCTCCCAAGGCCGTAATCCGCTCATCTGTATGCGTGTTGAATGAATCCATGTGCATTTCCGCAGTTTGAATGAAATTCAGTGCACACAATTAACCAGATAAAATGACACAATTACGCGTTCGGGTGTTGGAATTTGCAAGGTGTTTTTTATTTTTATTTTAGATTTATCATTCCGTCATGGTGAAAATATAAATTAAATATTTAAATCAGTATGATCAAAATTTAATTATTATTATATAAATAATTTTATTAATTTTATAATTTATATTATGTAATGGAGAAGTTACATTTTAATTTATAAATGGTTTGAAATATCGATAATAATTATGGATCAAATTACAGTTTCTCTATTACATAATATTAATTTTATGCATTGTTAGAAATATCGATAATAATTATTGATCAAATTGTAACTTTTTCATTATATGATGACAATTTTATACACTACTTGAAATATCAATAATAATTATGGATGAAATCGTTTCTCCATTACATGATGCCTATTCTATGTATTAAAGATTTTATAATTCTAAAAAATTAAATACTAATATATATTTTAGATGAATCTATATAAAAAATATTGAGATATAACATTCTCATGGTGTCTATATTATATTGAATTTTTGTCCTGCTGTTATAAAAAACTAATCTGACATCATAGTTGTAAATGTTTTCTATATTCCGAACACAAGGTCAAGGATGTTGCCCCTCTCTATTATATGTTGACATGGTTCCTAAAAAACCCCAAAAAACAACCAAATTGGAAATAATTAAATACAACCATGGAAAACATTTTGCCTCGTTAATATCTATAGTTTTACCATGACTATCACAAGTCACGTGTTCGATCTCCTTTGTGTTGAAAGTCAATTAAATTAATAAAATTAATCATTAAATAAACTATGCGCATTTTTTAATATAAAAAATGAGAATGAAATATTTTTAAAGTCCATGATGCATGTTCAATCCTCTTTGTCAAAGATTTATTAAACTAAGCATTAAGTAAACCAAGAATATTAAGTAACAACTTTTTTTATTAGATATAAAAATAGAATCTTTTTAAGGACCATAATGTCAAGTACCTGAGTTATAGTCTACAAGATAATATTAACATATGAAACCAGTTCGTACAAATTAAGAAAATTGAATATTAAACAAATTAAGTAAATTTGGTAGTTTTTGTTTTATTATAAATAAAAATAGAATTATTTTAAAGTTCACAATTTGAAGTACTTTGGTTATAGTCTTTAAGGTAATTTATATCATATAAGCAGGATATTTTGTAGGGGTTATTTTTTGCCAATTGGTTTTTTTTTGGAAAAATTCTAAAATTTTAGATTCGCGAATGAATAAATTTTTGAAAAACTATTCGCCATATTTTCATAGAAAGTATCCATAAAATTGGTAAAGTCACCAAGATATACATATATTAGTATTAACTTTTATTATTTTCTTTAAAAAAAAATTATTGTACATATGTTTGATAGTTTTTAATATAAAATTTTTTGCCTACAAATATGAACTTCTAAAAAATTCTCATTCCTTAAAAAATATCCTGCATATGAAACCACCTCGTAGTCTAAGTATGGAGGGGCACATAACTATGCTTCAAATACAAGGTATACATACCATACCCCCTACAAGATTTAAACTCGTGAGCTCTCTTTAAAGAGCACAAGTTCTTCACCATTAGACGAACTCATATGACATATTGATCACTTTTAAATTAAGCAAATCAGAAGCTAAGATTAAAATTTGCAATAGTTACATTTTTAAAAATGTTTGATTATAATAATAATAATAATTATTTTTTAATTTTTTAATCTAATTTTTTAATCTAATTTTTTAATGAATATAACTTAAAAGTTTTCATGAATCTTATTATGTTTATCTATTTTTTACAATGGTAACGGGTAGAGTGTAATGTAGTGTATTGTTCATAATTAATTTTAACCTTAAATTTGATGTATATTTAATTGTCAGGAAAATTTCAATCTTAAATTTGATATTTATTTAATCGTTATTTAATTATTTTCTTTTTAGTTAGAGAAATCAATCCAAAAATCGGAATATCTCAGCCATACAATAGAATTTAGAACTCTTTTTTTTTTATTAAAAAGAAAAAAATGAATCTGATAGAGTGGTGTAACTAGATTGATGCCATTTATCACAATTCAATGAAAAATTGATAAAAAAATGTAATAAAATCATTAATTATGTGACATATGAAAAATCTAACATAAAAATCTTAAAATTGATATCTCTTTGTATTGCAAAAAATTAGTTCTAACTTTTAACATCCTTCAAAAATTCTAACTTTCATATATATATATATATATATATATATATATATATATATATATATATATAAAGTTAGAACTTTTGAAGGATGCCAAAAGTTAGAATTAATTTTTTGCAGGTCCACACACAATAGAATTGTCTCCTCTAAAAATAAAAGTGTTCGTTGATTGTTAACTACTAAAAATTATGAGTACTAATATATATATATATATATATATATATATATATATATATATATATATATATATATAACTTTATTTTCACCTTTCCTTTAATTGTTCAACTTATATAGTTTTTGAATGGATATATAACATGTCTATGTAAAAATTTTGTACCAAACATCTTTATATATATGACTAATGTATCAATGAAATATATATATATATATATATATATATATATATATATATGTTTTAGTGACTAATGTAAATAGTCTTTAAGAAAATATTAATTCTTTTTTTAATTATTTTTATATATCAATATAATTAAATTATTATAAAAAGATATTATAATAATTAATTATAAAATCTTGAATATAGAAATTGAAAGAATCGTAAATAATGTTTTACGTCAAATCTATTCTAATTTTTATTTTCAAATGTTATGAATTATCTAAACCAAAAATTATTCCCTGAAAATAATTATATATACTAAAGTTGTATATTTAAACAAAAATAATACAAAATTCAAACTCACTTCATTCCAAAAATTGATTTATATTTCAAATCTTTACCTTTATATATATAAATAAATATAAAATAGTTGACATATAAATTATTTAAATTTAAAATTTATTATTATTTTACATAATTTTAATAATTAAAATAAAAAATATTATTTTGAGTGCACGTTAAATTTTGGTCGTTGAACTTGAGTGCCATATTATTTTCTAGACGGTCGGTTAAATTAAATTTAGGACGGGTGTTTCTCGCGAAACGTGTTCTCTCCTAAATTTGTTTGCTTTTCTTCTATGCCGACCTGCTATGGAATAGACGGTTCCCTCCTTTTCAGTTTCCGTGTCAGGCCAAACTGCCACTTTCATTTATTCATATTAATATTAACTTAGTACACATGAATATATGATAAATGGATATGCAATGACGTTATGTGATGTTATTTATATTCGCGGAAGGTATTTTATTTCAACACTCTTGAGAGGTATATTTTAATAGAGTAATATTTGCAATCAACCAACACGGACCACAAGCAAGGTGTCATTGATCAAACCTTTTATCAAAAAAAAAAGAGTTTGGGAATTGTGTCGTATGATTTATATTTGTATCAGTTTTGTATTTTTTCTTTTTTCAATAATTTTAGTTTATGTTTTATAAATTATAATATTATAAATTTATGATTTATGATTTGGAAGTCTGCTTTATGATTTTGGAATTCACTTTATTATATTATTATTTGGATTTTTTTAATATATATATATATATATATATATATATATATATATATATATATATATATGCACGTAAAGATAATATTGAACAATTTATTATTATTGTGGTGGTTAATTTAAATCAATATTTTATGAGTTATAGTATTGTAGGTTTATGATTTTGGAATTTATTTTATTATAATATTTTTTAAATTAACGTGTTTACAAATATTTATATATATAAGAGTAATACTGAATTTTAAAGTATGTTATTGCATTATGAATGGTTGAATGTAATAAATAAGAAAGTTGATAGGTATATATAACAGTGAACTTTGAAGTATGTTATTATATTATAAATAGTTGAATTAATATATTAAAGAAGATTGATATGTTAAATTTTTTTCTACTTTTTCCACCTATATGTGTGTGCCAATATTAATTGTGTTATGTGTTTAAAATTACATTACAATTACTTATTTTACATAATTTTCTCAATCCTTTCATTTTTAAATTAATTTCAAAAAATATTTTAAAATCACTGTAAAGTAATAAATGGTATAACTTAAATATCTTCTCATATTATTTTAAAACTTGAGATTCTCTTTGAAAAGAGTTGTGAATAGAAGTTTGCAACTTTGACTTACAAATAAAATAAAACTATAGGCTTTTTTTTAAGGTCAGGGTTGGAGTTAAGGGCACCTATATATAAAGATGGGTTAAGCCTTTGGTTGACAAAAAGAGGTCAAGGAAAGAGCCTTCAATACTCTGATTATATATATTTCATTGCATTATTTGTGTCTACCTTTAATGGTTGGGTTAGAGTAGAGGTGGGGAAGAGAAAATATCTATAATTGATATTTAATCAATAATTTAAGAAGGAAGAGAATTTATTTTCAGTTTTATTGTTCATTGTTGATCTCTAATAGATATTGATATTTAGATTAGATTAATTAAAATTAAATATTATCTTTAAAAAAAAAAAAAAATTATTTATGTATAAAAATAAGTTTTTAATGTTATAATGTTTCTATTATTATATTGAAAGAAAAGGTAGTAGAGGATTATAATATTTATAAATTCGGTCATTTTTAAAAGAATAAAAAATAAAAGTAAAAATTAATTAATCAAGTAAAAAATCATAGATATACATTTTTTGTTAATTTAAATTTTGATATCTAATTTAAACTTAAATTATTCAATACTATATGTTATAAAGACAATTTTGGTGGTGATTGTCACTTTTAACAATTTTAATCTAATAAAAATTAATAATTAATATTTTATTTAATCTTTAAAAAAAATCTTAATTTTTAATACTTTGTATTATATAAAAAATGTTGTATAATAATTTTACGTAAATTTCATATACTATATATATATATATATATATATATATATATATGAATGAGTAAAATTCTATATTCATATTTTAAATAACAGCATAAATGTTATAAATATGATTAAAATTATGAAGATAGGTCAATTTTGTAATGGTATTACATGAATCTCAAATACAAACCTTACATGTAAAAAAGAAAAAAAAATTGTACAATGGATGAGTAAACTCTATGTTCACATTCTAAATAGCAGCATAGATGCTTACAAGTATGTCCCCAAAGTTCACATAATAAAAAGCATCAAGATAGCTCGTGGATAAAATTTCAAATCCGAGTTAAAATCCAATATATATCCCCATAGTTTTATGGTGGTCATAAAATAATGTCGTGTTAAATAAATTTGATTTTACACCAAAATAAATGGTATGTATTATATAGAATTTTGATTTTATTAAAATTAAAAATTATTTATATTTTTTTTACTCAAAAGTATTTTCAATTTTATTTGAGAAACTATGATTCTGACCAATGATTTTCATTGGGATGACCTTTATATTATTTTAACTTTGAATTATAAATATATATTTAATAAGAGATATTTTTAATCTCTGTCAAGATAAAAGATTATAGAAATCACTTTTCAATTATTTATTTATATATCAATTAATAAGGGAAGTTGATATATACATTACAATAATAATAATATAAAATTTTATCTAAAGTTTGGACATAAATATTGGTATATTTCTTTGGGCTTTTCAATAATATTCTATAAAAATCAATGCAATTGTGTGGTGACAATTAAATGAAATAGAACAGATTATAGTAATTTGTGGATCTAGATGATGCTAACCATACACATTTTCATAAGAGCAATACAAATTTGATGTATAAGTTACAATATATCGGTATTATAAAAGATGTTTGCATTTATTTAGATAGTGTTGATTTTTTGTTTTGGTAATGATTACTATCGATAGTAGAGGTACAAGGTCAAAATAGTTTTAAAAGTTTTGCATCTTTAGACTAATATCGATAGTACAGGTACAAATTCATGATAGTGCCATATGGCACTATCTTTAGAAGACAATACAAGGCATTATCTTATAGTTTCTAAAACCTCAAGATTATGCCACATGGTGACATCTTGGGGGGGCAAGAAGTAGTGAAGAACAAGTTGTTTTCATCAAGCCATCCCGATTCCTAAGTGCTCAGGATGCTACCATGTGGAAACATCTCAGGGCTTAGGAATTTTTTCAAGTGCCCATCCCTCTCTGGCCTTTCAAGTGCCCGAGGTGATGCTACATGGTAATAACCTAGGGCCACAAGGTTATTTACTTATCTAAATTTTACTATGGTCCTAGGATCCCAAGACATCACCATGTGGTGATCCATCAGGTCCTCAAGATAACGAGACAATTGGCTTACCCAAAGTCCCCCTTGGTCCTAGGCTCTTGATATGTTTTCATGTAGTGACCTCTTCAACCCTCGAGGTTGTGATCATGGTACATCTTAGTGATGATTTTTCATTAATTTATGAATATTTTAGTTTTAGAAATTATTGTTTGGTGATTTTAGGGTGTCGTGAATAGCATGGATTTGTCTAAATTATAGGGGTGTAAGTTAGTTTTCTAAGTCAAATCACTTACTATTTAAAATAAATTTCATACATATAAATATATTTGGCCATTCCATCGAAAGTCAATATGAGCTTATTCACCATTACATGTAATATATAATCATTTGAGGAATGAACTTATAATGCATATAAACATAACTACTGTTAGGAATATAGAACGTAGAGAAATATTAATGAAATAAAGAAAAAAATAAAATGTAGAAAACACAATACAAGAGAGACATAGATTTAACTTGGTTCACCTAATATGGGATAAGTCCACATAGAAATAACTAGTTTTTCCTTTATTTAGTCCAAAAAATGAAGCGATAAACCTGAAATACATCCACTACAATCTCTTCTTCACTCACACATAATGTGCCACTGTGACTACAATTCCCTCATATCAAATGAGGGTTACATATTAGGGTAAAAATTTACCAACATAATTTATACCATTAGATCTGTGACCTAATAATGAATAGTCTAGAATTACTATGAAATTACAATATTTTATAATATATTTTCACAAAAAATTTACATCATGGGAGCTTACCCCTAACCCCTGTTAGGGGGTTCCATGTATGTTCGTTGCCTCCATTGGATCGCCATGAAAATCATAGTGGGGGGTTATTGCCCCCCACACACCCCTATCAATAATTGGGCATTCTAATAAGATAAAGCTTCACCATCTAACAATTTCTCACTTGGAGACTTATTGCTACAACTCCACCGCTACAATTCTTCCTTAGAATTTTCTTTGAACTTTGAATTTGGCATTTTTCTTATCTTCTTTGTTATCCCTGAAGACCTATTGAAGTTGAACAATTCTCTAGCTTCTTATTTGTGATTACCTTTGTTAGCACATATATAGGATTTTGACTCATATGGATATTTTCCAAATTTAGTTGACCATCCTCCAAAAATAAATGAATGAAGCGATGTGTGAGTTGTATATGTTTAGTTTTTGAGTGGAATGTTGAGTTATTTGCTAAATGAATCACACTTTGGCTATCATTATATTACCTAAAATCTTTTTTATTCTACCTCAAATATTCCATGAACTATTGCATCCATATCATCTCCTTGCTTGCTTTTGTAATTGTAACATACTCTACATTTATAGTTTATAAACCAACTATCTTCTACAATTTTGAAATCCAACTAATTATTGTGTAATCAATAGTGACTACATAACATGTGATTCTCATCCTTCCATCTAAATCTCTAGTCATGTCTGCATCGACATATCCTTGTAAGGTAACATCTAACCTTTCATAGCATAATAATTTATCAATGATTCCTCTTAAGTACCTAAAAATCCACTTGATTTCATCCTAGTGATCCTTTCCTTGATTATTCATAAACATGATGATAAATCCCACTACATTAGAAATGTATGGTCTCGTGCACACCATATCATACATTAAAATTCCAACTACTGAAGCATAGGGAAATTTGGACATGTAATTGATTTCATCATATGTTTTAGGACACTATTCCTTTCTTAATTTGAAGTGCCCTCCCAAAGGTGTACTCACTAGTTTTGCATCTTGCATATTAAACCTGACTAACCTTATTAATGTAGTCTTCTTGAGATGATTTCAATTTTCAATTTTTCCTATTTCTTGTTATTCTCATACAAAGGGTTTGCTTTGTAGCACCCAAATCCTTCATTATAAATTAATTTTCTAGTTTTATTTTGAGATCATTTATATTATGCATGGTACACCGTACAACGAGTATGTCATATACATATAATAATAAGATAATATAGTTTCCATTATCTAATCTCTTAAAATAAACACAGTGGTCAGAATGACATTTATTATAACCTTGTTATGTCATAAACATGTCAAATTTTAAATACCATTACCTTGGAGATTATTTTAGGCCATACAAACTCTTCTTAAACTTGCACAACATTTTCTCCTTGCCTTTGACTTTGTATCCCTATGGCTTCTCCATATATATTTCTTCTTCCAAGTCACCAGGAAAGAAAGCAGTCTTCACATCTAACTCTTCAAGGTGAAAATCTTATACTACTATCAAACTTAAAATAGTTTTTATGGATGTCATTTTAACAACTGGAGAAAATATTACATCAAAATCTATACCTTTATTTTTTGGAAACCCCTTTACAACAAGTCTAGCCTTGTACCTCTTTTTGCCTCCATCTTCTTCCTTCATCTTATAAACCCATTTATTCTACAATGCTATTTTACTTGCAGCCAACTAAACCAAATCTAAAGTTTGATTTGTACCAAGGAGTCCATCTTCTCTTTCATGCCTTGTTTCCACTTCTTTCGGGTTTCTACCTTTATTGCTTCTTCATAGATTTCTAGCTTACCACTATCAGTCAATAATAAATAATAAAGTGAAGGAGAGTATCGTTTAGGAATTTAAGGTAATTATTGTTGTTATAGTTGTTGCACATTCTAATTTTTTTATTAATTTAAGAACTTCATTTCTAGTGATTTCATCAAGTACTACATATTTTATATTTGGATTTTCTTATTTTTTCCCCTACAACTCATCTTTATGCATGACCTTCTCATTAAAGTCACATCACTACTCTTAATGATTTTGCGATTTTCAAAAGCCCATCAATAGTAACCAAAATCATTAACTCCATATCAATAAAAGTACATTTTTTGGATTTTACTTCAAGATTGGTTCAATTTTATTTTATCAATGTGGACAAATGCTTCACAATCAAAATTATTTAAAAAGGAATAGTCTACCTTTTTACCTATCCATGCTTCCTATGGAATGCTACCATCCAAAGGACTTGAATTCCATCTATTTATTAAGTAAATACTAATATCCACATCATTTTCCCAAAACCTTAAGGACAACCTTGCATGCAATCTCATGATCCTTGCATACTCTATGATTGTCTCGTTTATCCTATTTGACACACCATTTTATTGTGGTGTTCTTGAAACCATCTTATTTCTATGAATCTCATGGGATGAATAATAATTATCAAACTCCTTACTGTAGTACTCACCTCTATTATTTGATCTGACACACTTCAACTTATTTTTTGTCTCATTCTCAACCAAAGCTTTTTATTTCTTAAAAGTATCAAAAAAGTCAAAATTTTTCATATGTAATAAACCCAAAATTTTCTAGTTATATCATCTATAAAAGTAATATAATAATAAGAGACACTAAGGGATGACACGTAAACTGATTTCCATACATTTATATGCACAAGATCTAACTTTTAATCCTTCTTTATCTTTCAAACTCTGAGAAAATTGACTCTCTTTTATTTTGCATACACACATTGCTCACAAAAATCCTAATCCATATTCAAATCTAACAAAAAATTCCTTGAGTGGATAATTTGCATTCCATTTTCACTCATGTGCCCAAGTCTATGGTACCATAATTTTGTATCCACTTCTGTAGAAGTTAAATCAATAAAAGAATCAACATTACTGGTATATAAAGATAATGTATCTACCTTATCTCCTTTTGTTATTACCAATGATCTTTTAGTGACCATCCATGAGGTTTTAAAAAATGTAACTATGTAACCTTCACTTCTTAACTGGCCTGTTAAAATTATATTTCTTCTCAACTCAGGAACATGCCTCACATCTTTCAACAACCATATGTTTCCATTCTATAATTTTATCTTTATCTCACCCTTTCCAACAATTTTACAAGGTTCACCATCACTCAAATAAACTTGTCCAAAGCCATCTTGAGCATAGTCTTGAAAATATTTCCTATGGGGTGTAGCATGAAATGAAGCCCCTAAATCTAACACCCAAAAATAATTAATATTATCTAATGAAAGCATTAAAGCATATTTCAACACATCACCTACTAGATTTGATTTCTGATTGTTATCTTGTTGTTCATCTCCTTATTTTCCTTTTTGAAGATAACAATGTTTCTTCAAGTGTCCTTTCTTCTCATTAATATAATTTACAAATGATCCCCTTGATTTAGATTTTCCCTTCTAATAATTCTCATGATTATTTTGGCCCTTCCTCTATCATTTTGTTTTCTCCTATTCTTAATAGTCAAAGCATTACCTGATGTCTCACTAATGTTTTTTTGTTGGATTTCCTTGCTAAGAACAACACCAATAATATCATCAAACTTTAAAGTTTTTGAATCAGAGATATAATTACTCACAACCATGACCAATCCATTCCATCATTTTAGTAATGAGCATAAAATCAAAATCCCTAACCTCATCATCAAATTTTACTCCTATAGAGCTTAAATGATTTGAGACCATGTTAAATTAATTTAAATGATCAAAAATAGACCCACCTTCTGACATCTCCATATTAAATAAATGATTCATAAAAAATACCCTGTTGAAGACTAAGAATTTTTCATACACTCTATCCAATTCTTTTATCACATCCTCTATTAGTTTTTCTATTGAAATATTGAAGGCCACCAATATTACTAGTCACAGTTGTATTGTTCCTAGTGCCTTTCTGTCAAGAACTTCCCATTTTTTATCCTTCATAGACCCCAACTTCTTGTTATTATACTCAATGGTAGGAAAATATCCTTCTAATGTAGATAGTCCTCCATTTACATCTTCTATAGCTGGTAGTTTTGGACATTGAAATTTTCAACCTTAAACTTTCCTTCTTTTGACATTACTTCCACTCAAACTAAGAACCCTCTTTTCCTACAAGTTTATCTGCCAAATAAACCTTTGGATCTCATACAATTGTTAAGAATATATAATACAAATCAATATTAGTGATATAAAGATGTAAATAAAATGTGGAAAACACAATATAAGAGAGAGAGAGACATATTTAAAGTGGTTCACCCAATATGAGCTATGTCTACACATAAACAAGTTCTTCTCTTATTTAGTCCAATAAATTAAGGGATAAACCTATAATACATCCACTACAATCTTTTGTTCACTCAAACACAGTGTGTTGCCATGATTATAATGCCCTCATATTAAAATAGAGTTATATATTAGGTAAAAAATGCACCAACATAATTTCTACCATTAGATCTATGACCTAATAGTGATTGATCTAGATTTACTATGAAATTATAATATTTGACAATGCATTTTCAAAAATGAATTGCTTTAGGGGCATTTCCTTCAAACCCCCACCAGGGAGCTCCATGTATGTTTTCCACCCCCAAGACCCTCATTGAAACCATATTGGGGGGAGGGGACTTTTCCCCCGACACACACCCCCTATTAAGAACTATGAATTATATTAAGGTCAGGTTCCACCATCTAATAACTACCATTTGAATGTGCTTGTGTCATTCACCAACATAGTTATCACCTGCTCAAAACATTATCACCCATCAAATCTTGTGTTAACTGCACACAATCCTTTTACATGGTAATACCCATGTCAATTGTCAATAATCTTGTCTTGTATCAACATTGGTGGTACCCATTCATGTTTATGTCATTCCATAGCAGTAATGTCACCTAATAGAAATGGTGTCCCCTAACATCATTGGTGTTTATATTAACATCGATTGATTATATGGCATCTATTATAAATGATAATGGGTTGGGACAATCAACCACTAAAAAACCCTATTATTTTATTTAATCCAGCCAAAAAAATATGAATAAATTGACATCCACACTAAATAAATGTAATGTACTAAACTATCAAATGTATTTATGTTTATTTTTCAGTTTCATATTAAGGTTCGATAATAATTCAAAGGTAAACCCTCTTAAATGTGAAATTTATAGGTAATGTTATTTCATCTGAATGAATTAATCACATCACCATTTAAATATATTATTTATTATGAAGACATTCTTGAGTATGACCATGAAATGCCTCACATAGAGGAAAATTACAAACAAGATGACTTAGATGAGTTATACATACAAGAACAAACTTATAGATCTCATGAAACACCAACTTTGGTTAAAGAATCAACTTAGAATTATGTGTGAAGGAAGAGGAAATTAGATGACATTACAGATGATGAGATCCAAATATTGGATGATATTTATACTCATCAAATACAAACTTGAGTTAAATACCACAATAATAAATATGTGCAAAAGAAGAAAAGTACATAGATAATTGGAAAGTCTTTTAATTTCAACAGGCCAACTAAATATCTATTCATTGAACCAATGGATCCAAAAAATGGTAATAGAACTCCAACATTATGTAGATGTAAATATGTAATTGGAAACTAGAAAAGGACCACAAAATATAACTTAAGTTGGACATGATTGATAAACATTCTACAAAAATATCTATCGATAAAACTAAAATATGGATAAACACATAAAACACATAGATGGAAAGATGAAAAATAATGCATGCATGTAAGGTACATAGTAGAGTATGAATATCATCATAAACATCTATGAAATCTCGTTGAGAATGGAAGAAAAATAATGGCTCAGTTAGGAAAATTTACTTAAGCTAATCTTAATGCTAAAAATATATAGTTATCTACCATCTATCACATTCTTAGAAAAGGTAGACCTATATCATATTTTTTACATTATAAGATTTTGTTCCAACATAATGGATTTCATAACATTCCACAATCATATTAGTCAGATATAAGTTCTTGGAAAATGGAAAAATGTCTTATCATGATTGAGAAAGAGGATTAGAAAGAAAAACTAAAAATGCATGGTTTATCTCGTTGTCAATTGATGAGGTCAAAACAATTGATAAAACATTAAGCATTTGTATTCATGTTTACATTTTTCATAATCATTCAAGGTAACCTCATTTGTTAGTTGTACATAAAATGAACAAATATTATAATTTTGAAAACCTTTAAATATTGATTATTTTTAATTTGAATGATATAATTGAGATGGGTGAATATGCCATAGCTACCAATTTAGCTTGTGTTGGTGTTGATGGTGCATCTATGATCCAAGGGCACAAAAATAATCTCTATGTTTGATTTTAAACAATTGTTACCACATATATAATTCCAATTCATTACATGGATCATAGAATGAATCTTGCTTAAAATATTTTTATGTCACAAAAGTGGAGGATCTTGTTCATGACTTGCATGCATACATGTTAAATAGTCCAAAAATATGTTTAGATTTTGAAATTTTTTCAATTGGAGTGATTGACAGTAAAAATATTTTGAAATATGTTGATACAAGATGTATTTCTATGTATGATCCAACATATTTTTTTTGAAGAAGATCCTTCATTAGTAAGTTTTATGTTTAAATACTGAATAGAAGTTGACAAGACAAGATATTTGTTGTACCATTGAATTTAAAAAATTTACTGAAATTATGTGGTATTTTGCCTATGTTGAGAGAAATGTAATGTTTGACGAAACATGCACAATATATATATATATATATATATATATATATATATATATATATATATATATATATATATATATATATATATATATATATATATATATATATATATAAAATTAAATTCATTCATCTGAGAAAATGATTTTGTCAATCTCTACATATGTTATACTTATCACAAAATTATTTTAAGGACCCTTTATTTGGCAGTTGGCAAATTTTTAACAAATAGTAAGAATCCTAATGGATATTTTAAATTTAATATTAATAATCATATTTGTATTATTATTAATGGATAGGAGATACCAATGCACACATTCCTTATAACATGAGTACTATATGATATTGTTATTTATGAGATGTGGATGAAATTAGTATAGATTTAAGAAAGCATGTCTACTAAAATTTGAGATTATTTTAAAAGGGATAAATTTATCGAAGCCATGGGAATGACTAATACAATATTTTGGAACACTAAAATGATGAATAAATAACAAGTAATTTATTTGTCAAATATATGGATAGTCTCATTAAGCAATTCAACAACTCTGTGGAGATCAATGGAGTTGAAACTAAAGGTATTTTTTAAACAAATTTATTGATGTCTTAGTCAAAAAATTTCAATCTTATAATGATTATTCAGTATCAAGTTTAAAATAAACCAATGGAAATTGGTGATATTACAAGGTTATGAATTTTTTTTTACCCCAACTGTGTCCTTAAAGAAAATATTAGTGAATATTTTCAATTATATGAACTGTGCCAAACAATAATTTTGTGAACTATGAAAGATGAAAGGGTATTTAGTGAATTATATTTTTTTAAATCCAAACATTAGATAAGATTGAATAAAAATGTAGATACTTGTTTTAGGTTGTATCTTTCTCGTTATACCATGGATGGGTTTATTTAGGGAAGAGTGCTTGCAATTTGGAGTTCACTAACTAAAAGAAGTGTTGTCATGAATACATCCACTAATAGAGATTATGTTAATTTGGATAGTCAAAATTCCATTAAGAATGTAGATATAAATACCAACTTCGAAGAACAAGTTGCAAAAGGAATGTTTCAGCTCCCTGAGTTTTCGTTTTATATGTATTCTAAATTGAAACTTTGCACTCTAATTTTTTTGCCAATTATGATATATTTTTTATTTATTAAAAATACTTTTTTATGATAATTTAAGTTTTATAAAATTTATAATATTATAATATTAGATTCAAAATATTAGCTATTCATAGTCGAACTATTAAATATGCATATAGAAAATTAATAAGAATTATAAACCAACCTTCTCATAGGTACCATACTTTAATTTATTATTAAATATTTTCCACTTTTCATTTGGTTGATATTTAAATTCTATCTCATGTTAATCACACTAATAAGATATTAATATAGGATTATTGATTAACAAGAATGCAAAGAAAAACAAAACAAAAATTTGATGTTCAACAACTAGGCTTATTAAAAACTCCATAAAGAGAACTAAGAAGACTAGTTTCATCCATTAATAACCATAAATTATCCAATTTCATTTTCATTAAATAATTATAGTGATTATATTAATAAAATTAAAATATTTTCCAAAATCCAATCATCAAAACATGTGTACAATAAATCAACACTATTATAATTGAAATTGAAAATCAACACACATTTAAAAACATATATCATACATATAGTGTAGCTAAATTAATTACAAACAAAGCATTACATTTCAAGATAATATCTAATAATTTAACAAATAAAATTTATCTAAGAAGCCAATGCATATTCAAAAATCCATAGATACAATATATATTGAAGTTTGAAAATGATTGTCTTATAATATTATAATATTTCCAATACAAATAAATGTTACAACTGATATTGATTCATTATTTTTGAATTTCATGTGTATTTTTTGTCTTATTTTCTATTTCATAAGACACTCCCTCTCTATGGCTTGTATCATCTTTTAGGAATCTTAATTGGAGAAGATCCTTGGCTACAACATTAATATTCTCAAGATTTTCCCTTTCATCCCTTACTGTATCTCCTACCAAAATTAATGAGAGATTTGTATTAGATTTCATCTTGAAAAACATTTGTAGATCCAACCCATGCTCCTTGATGATTTTATTCAATATATTATTTTGTTTAATCAACAAAACAAGTTTCTATTTCAAAAAAATAACAACATTTAAACTTTTTCGCACTATCTTGAGATGCATTTTGAGTACCTTCACTTGATTATTAAAATTATCATATTTTGAATGTAATTAAATGATGAATATTATTTGGCTAAAAATTATAAGAATTAAATGAAAATGACATACAACTTAGAATGAGTAAAACTGACTACAAATTCCCCCGTTTGATGTTGAAAAAAATAGGCTAACCTTCTGAAGGTCATAAATTTTGACCCGTAACTCTGTTTGATCTCTTCCACGTGGAAAAATGACCATATCAAAAATTCATTTGAGGGTCCAAATTTAAAGTTTAATTATTTTTTCAAGAATTTTCTATTTTCAAAAATTATATATTTTCAGATGGATGTATATTTTAATTAATTTATCTACAAATATTTATATATAAAGGTAACATTGAACTTTGAAATATATTATTATATAATGAATAATTGAATTAACACAATAAATAAGAAAGTTGATAGGTATATGTAACACTAAAATTTGAAGTACATTATTACATTGTAAATAGTTGAATTAATATATTAAAGAAGATTGATGTGCTATATTTTTTTCTACTTTTTCTACCTATATGTATGTGTCAATATTAATTGTATTATACCTTTAAAATTACATTACCATTATTTCACTTACATAATTTTATCAATCCTTTTTATTTTCTAAATTAACTTAAAAAAATATTTTAAAATGATTATAAGGTAATAAATGATACAACCTAAATATATTTTTATATTATTTTTCAACTTGAGGTTCTCTTTGAAAATAGTTGTGAATAGAAGTTTACAAATTTGACTTTAAAACAAAACAAAACTATAAGCTCCTTTTTAAAGTCAGGGTTGGAGTTAAGGGCACTTATATAAAGATGGGTTAAGCCTTTGGTTCACAAAATGAGATCAAAGAAAGAACCTTCAATTAGTTTTAAGGTTATCTGACTATATATATTTCATTGCATTGCTTGTGTCTACTTTTAATGGTTGGGTTAGAGTAGAGGAGGGCAAGAGAAAATATCTATAATTGATATTTAATCAATAGATTTGGAAAAGAAAAGATATTTTTTTAGTTTTATTGATCATTGTTGATCTCTAGTATGTATTGATATTTAAATTAAATTAACTAAAATTAAATATCATATTATTTATTTCTATTTAGTTTTAAAAATAAACTATTGCTGTCATTATATTTCCATTATTATATTGAAGGAAAAAGTTGTGTAAAATTATGATATCTATAAGTTTGATCATTTTTAAAGGTTAACATAAAAATTAATTAAAAAAATTTAATTAAATAAATAAAAATTATAAATATGACTTTTTTCTTAATTTAAATTTTGATATTTAATTTAAACTTAAATTATTCAATACTATATATTATAAAGACAATTTTAGTAATGATTGTTACTTTCAACATTATTTCACTCTAGCAAAAGTTATTAATTAATATTTTACTTAACCTCTTAAAAAAATATTAGTTATTAATAATTTTTGTTATATAAAAAAAATTGTGATGATGATGTTACATAAATTTCATACATAAAATTTTTATGCACAAAAAAAAAAAAAAAAAAATTAAAATGAACGAGTAGAACTCTATATTCATATTCTAAATAACATCGTAGATATTATAAGCATGAAACTTAGATTCTATAAGTATGTCCCCAAAGTTCATATAATAACAAGGGCGCTAAGCACCAAGTCCCTTCAGAAGCTTAGAATAGTTTTGAAATTTGATTTAAGTATTGATTATAGAGTGAACTTTTATCAAAAAAAATTATTTAAATTGTGATATAAACAACCAAAAGAAAAAAGAATGAGGAATTATTACTAAAAAAATATAATTAGGTGAAGATTAGTTGTTTGATTTTTGTGGCAGTTATAGCTATTTATCATATTTGTTTCTCATAGGTGATCAAGATGAGTCCTCATAGCTATTGCCTGATATTTCTTAGATTGAATGGTACACTTAGATTTTATTCCAGTCAATTTTAAAATAAAATCTATTTACAAACTTTAGAGCAACTAGCTATCCTTTATAATAATTTGGTACTAGACTATTAGTGATAAAAATATTAATTTATAATTTAATTGAATGTAGTTTTGTAATGCTTTCCAAATTTGGAAAATGAAAATAATCAATCAATTTTATTTAAATGATATATTTTTTAAATTTAAAAAAATTAATATTTTTAAGAGACTATCGAATTACTTGTTTAAAATTAACTTAATGAAATTTGTCTCCCCGAGTTTTTTTAAAGATTATGGTGAAGAGATTGGAAATGATATGTAGATACTCCTATTATATTATGTTTTATATCTATTAAAGAATATGAGTTGATTAACTTATTCATGTCCACAGAGAATGCAAACTAGTTAATGTAAATTCAGCCATTCTGATAATCCAAACAAATTTGCCAATTTACTAACAAAGAATCGCTGAAACATGGAACAAAATGATGGAATTAATATGAATAAGTCACATTAGAATAATACTAAAGTCTCATCACTACAATCAAAATAACCATAAATAAATGTGATTGTAATGAAAAACCATTATGTGCTAAGGATATCCTACCAAAAAGCTCCTAAGATGCTAATACTCCTAAAACAATGCATCAAAACAATCAGGAAAATGAAGAGGCTCCACAAAATGTTAATAAAGTGTGGGATCCTTAAAAATATTTCCAACACAACTTCTGAAGTAAATATGAAGGATAAACACTTATAGAAATTTTACCCTTATTTTTTAAATTTACCATTACGTCCTCTTATTCTTGAGAAGCGTGTACACCAGTATCCCCATTTTTACTAGTGTACCAATAAAATATATATATATATATATATACCCCCTCTACATTTACCACTTATGACTATGTTATGAGCCTAGGCTTGCTTCGACCTAAATATTGAAAACAATGGTCTAGAACAAGTCATGGCACACAAAACCAAATCCCCTAAAATAACTAAAAGAATCCTCTATAAAATTCATTGGTGAGCACAAAAAACACCTCAATGAGTCCTTACATAAGCCATATTACATTAAATTCATTTTTGAGTGATATAAACACCTCAATGAGTCCTTAAATAAGACATTGTCAAAAGTAAATGAAGGGGATATCACCAGTAGCAACACAAATTGCATGGCTAATTTTTTTTATAAAAAATTGCTCAGAAAGAAGAGGAAAGTACATCGAATATGTCTACTATACTCTAGAGTAATTTTGACTTTGGGTTGAGACATCAATTCTTAGAATTGTGCACTTGGAAAACCCTATCCAACCCCACAATTTCACTCTTTTGATAGATCTTCGACCACTCTCTGGAGCCTTGCCGAAGAAACCTTGTGTGAAATTTTGGATAAGCTGAAAAAACACTTAAATTCCCCATGAATTAGTAGGCTATTTTTTTTTAGTTGCCTAACATACCTAGTGGAATCTATAGCACGTACCAACTAGCCTTAAAAACTAGAGAATCTAGGTGAAGACAAGTCATAAAGCATGCATTTACATTGATCGAGCGTCTATCAACAAAACTGTGGCCTTGCCCTACCCTACTATTTGCTCTAGCCGATCGATTCTTGTGAAAAATGCAACGATAAAGAGAGGAAATATTTACAAAAAGAGCTTTGCTTTTCAAGGTAGTTGACGGAAAGGTAATTGTGAACAAATCCCTCAAATGATAGAGAAAAATAAGATAGAAGCTCGTGTGAAGACTTGGATGACATACGACAAAGTGAAAAATATATTTTTTGTTCTAACTCATGATTATCAAAAAAAATTGAACCATGTTTTGTGACAGCACATTTATTCTATGTACTGCGCATGACATCACTCTTTTGCCCCTTAATAACATTTATTCAATTTTAGCCAATTAGAATATTGATAAATAGCTTTTTCCATATTTTTTGTTAAGAATTGTGTAACTTAAATTTTGAAAAAAATGTAAATTTTTTTATCCACCAAAAATAATGCATTGTGATTGATCCAAACAATAAAGATTAATTGAGGGTTAAAGCAAATTTAAGGCTTTAGTATACCCTCTGGGATTAACAAGTGTCAAGATAGCTTACGGATATAATTCCAAATCCAAGTTAAAATCCAACATATATCCCCATAATTTTATGGTGGCCATAAAATAATGTCTTGTCAAATAAATTTGATTTAAACACCAAAATAAATGGCATGTATAATATAAGATTTTATTAAAATTAAAAATTATTATGGGAATAAATTTTATATTACTCTAGCATTAAAATATAAATGTATATTTAATAAAGGATATTTTTAATCTTTGTTAAAGTAAGAGATTATAGGAATCACTTTTCGATTATCTATAAATCAATTATAAAAGTTGAAATACATATTACAATAATATTATAAAGTTTTACTTAAAATTTAGACATAAATATTAGTATGATCCTTTAGGTCTTTTTTAAGAATATTCTATAAAAATCAATGCAGTTATGCAGTGAAAATTAAATGAAATAGAATGAATCGTAGTAATTCATAGATAGATGAAGCTAACCATATACCATTTCACAAGAGTGGTACGAATTTGATGTATAACTTATAATATGTCAATATTACAAAAAATGTTTGTATTTATTTGAACAATGTTGATTTTTTTGTTTTGGCAATGACTGTTGTTAGTGCTAAAATATGTATAAACATTTTGTGCCTTGTTTCCTAAGGAATTAGTGTCTGAATGTCTAACCATTGCCCCAATCTACAAGTGTGTTTTTTTAGGTTATAAAAACTCTGCTCTCATCTTTGTGTCATGAAGACCCCGTATTCCTGGTTTCAAGCTAACATCTAATCTTTTCATGTCTTATAACGAGTTTTGGTTGTAGGGTCCATGCAGATTCAAAGGATCAGTGGAAAATTTTGAGAAAAAACAAGTTTTGTTTTTTGCAAATTGTAATGTGTGAGTCGAAGTCCGTAGCCCAGAGCATTTAGTAAAAACGTGAGGAAATATAATTCAAGCACACAACTTTACATTTGTAAAATGCAACTAAAGTTCCTTAAATTTTTGATGAAAATGTCAAGGCAAAATGCAAGTTTGCATTATTTTTGAACTTGCAATTTGCATGCCCACCTCCAAAGTCCACCGTGGAGGTTTCAAGTGGAAATAACAAAGGAAAAGGCAAGTTTGTAAATTACAAATTGCAAAGGTTGTTTAAACCTCCCCCACCCACTAAAAAATAAAAAATGCAATTGAAAGAAGCCACATGGAGGTTTTAATGCCCATGTGGCATTAAAGGGAGGATAAAAAGTTTGTAATGTTTTTAAACCCACATCATGGATTTTAATGCCCACATGGAACTAAAGTATGAAGTAGAGACACAACTCAATAATGCAAGTTTTAAAATTGTAAATTACAAATTTTCATCCAATCCCTGAAACCCACAGGTTTATGCAAAGTTCCAGTAAAGCAAAAATTTAATATTCAATTGCAAATTTGTAAACTTGCAAAATGTAAGCAATTTTCCCAAGTCCACGACATTGTAAAATGTGCTTGCAAGAAATTTAAAATCCCATTAGAGGAAATGAGAAAAGACACACGTGTAATTAATGGGTTAAGTGAAAACTTGAAATAGATTAACACTTTAGGTTTTGAGTGTGAACAATGCCAAATTCCAAACAACAAAAAATAGAATGGGCACTGAACAAAGTTTTGAAAAAGAGAAGCAAGGTTTTCAATTTCATCATGACAAAAATCTTCTAGTTGGGATCAATTTCTTTAAGGATTTGAAGATGGAGATAAAGCATTCAAGGTTGCCCAAGATATAATCAGTAAGCAGGTGACCCTTGGGAGAATGGTGTAATCACTCATTAGGGTTTAAGTAGTTGTCATTCTCCTCTTCATTGCTATCATAATAAAGCTAGATTTGGATCCCCTCATTCTTTGAATACTGTTGTTATTTCTTTTACCAAGTTTGAAAGTAGTGGTCAATTTTTATTGCTAGATATTTTGCATGTGCACTTCATAATATTAATTCAAAAAATATCATTCATTGAGATGTGAAAAGCAAAAATGTTCTCATAGATTTAAAAAGAGTCCACTAGTGAAGCTTTCTGATTTTGATTTAACATTTCATTTTCTCTCCTCATCGCATACATGTCACCTTGATCATCATGGCATTATTTTTTCTACATTTTATGTTGTAACCTATTTTTGGATGGCCTCAGAGATGGTTCAAACAATGCTTAGACCATAATGATATGGAATGGAAGTTTATATGTGGTCCCTTAGATGTCTCATCTTAGAACTATTAAACATTAAGAATACCTTATGCAAGATTATTAGATAATGAGGTTCATCATTTTTTACATATGGAGCAATGTCCCCACCTTCCTCAAGAGCTTGATAAATATTTAGCAGAATCAAAGGAAACTTGTCCAACAAGAGGCAGAAGTAAAGGCACATATGGCTTACTATGGGGATGAGTTGAAGAGAATTCAGGAAAAGATGTAGTGGACATTTCCAATGGAAATGCAATGTACATTTTCAAATTTAAAAAATTGTATGTTGCAAAGAGCATTCCAAGGTCTAAAACTCATCAGTCAATTGGATTCAAACATCCAAAGGTAAAATCAAAAGTTTTCATGCCAAATGCGACTTTGCATTTGAAGTTCCCAAGTTCATAGTAGAACTTTTGGGTGAAACTAAAATGCCAAAATGTAATTGAAAGATTTTAAATTACAAAAGTGCATCAGACATCTAAATCCCTACCAACTTGCAAAGTTACACTTGGGGTCTGAAATCCTGCTAGGCTAAAAGTTGGAAAATTGCAAAAGGGAATCAAAGTCTTGCATTTGAAAAAAAGAGCAAAAAATGCCATATGAATTTAGTAAGTTTTTTGGCAACCCTAAAACGAAAAATGGAAAAGGAAGAAGCCACATTGAACTCAAAAGGTAAAAATAAAGCTAAGTTGTCTTTTCTAATATCTTGCCATTGTCGAAGACCTCCATAGAAGAAAATTTGTTGCAGGGGTTTTAAAATCAAAGTGGGGCATTACAAGAATATTATCCAAATGACCATGGATCTTGTATTGCCTCCATCATATCTTGAATAATATGATGCAATCATTATAAATCAAGGGGCATTCTTTGGCTTGCACAAGGAGGAGGGAAGCTATCCACAAGATTTCAACTAGGTAAATGATTAGTCAAAGGTAATGTAAATTAGTTAAACATGAAGATAATGAGTTTGTTTTGTTCTCAAGGGAATATTCTCCCTCAAGTTCAATTGCAATGAATTTACAGCTAAGGAGATCAAGGGTTTGTTATCAAATCTCATCATGCTAAGGATAGGCAGTTACCAAAATGATTTTTTTGCATAACATGAGCTTCCATGCATGATCTAGGGTATCTTCTAGTTGGAGCATCTAAAATGAATATTATGAGTGAGAGATTTTTATAAGTAAAGAGGGTCTATCCTCTTTATGGGATTGTTATTAAATCATAGGTCTTAGGCTCTTTCAACTTTTAGAAATATCCTCTTTGTAGAGGCCTTTTCATTTTCAGGGTTATTGCTATGTGTGTTTTATATCTCTTACTAAGGTGGTTACAACTGTATAGCCATTAAAAAGATCTGAGAGTATAATGTATATGTCTCCCTTGTTTAAGAGCAAATCCACCATGCTTTCCCCCAAGTTAGCATTATGAACACTAATGTATGTAAGATTTATTTTCAAGTTAATGAAATATACAAGTGATTTCTATTTTATCTTGTCAATGAAATGTAATAATATATTATTCATGACCTGTTGATTGGTTTTCTAGTTTTACACTTATTAAAGATAGTTATTTTGGGCATAGATCTAGGTTATAAACTCCTTTCTGCACTATGATTTGAGAGTGCGTTATTGATAGCCTTTTAAGGATGCCCTAGACTTATAGATTTCACAAGAGAAAGTGCTTGAAGCCTTAGTTGTAGTGTATTCTTTAGGGTTTTAGGGGTCATTTGAATGTTTACATTGCATTGGCACCAATGAATGCAAAACATTCCTGACAATTTCTTTACCTTATTTACTAGTTTTTTGCATCTTTCAATAAATGATAACATGCCTATTGAAGGAGTTCCTAGTATTTTAAAGCCACCACATCACTCTTTAATATACCTAACTCATCCTACTCATCCTATCCTACAAATAATACATGTTGTTGACAACTATGATTGTTATTTTCCTACAGAATCATAAATCTAACATATCTGAAATGTGTCTTTGTTTTGTTCTTCAAATATCAACATTGTAATTTTCCATTTGGCCTTTAAGTTATTTAAAAGTTTCTTTAAAAATAAATATTATTATCACCTTTCCATCTGTATTTAGTAGCTTGTGTATGACTTAAGATAATTTACTTAGTCCATGTGATAACTCTTCTTAAGTAGATATGCAAGTTTGGTTATGCACTGGTAATATTAATGTTTATGTAAATAATCAACATAGAGATTGAACTATAGTATCCTTACATATGAGCAAGATTCCCCTTTGTTCCTCTCATATTGGTTTAGGCAGAGCCAGAAGTAATAAGGAATTAATCATACCCTCTGTTGATATCTTCTAGTCATTATTTGCATTTAGTCCACCCTGATGCTAAACTCTTCCCTGGCTATGATGACATAATTTTGAGTTTATCATCCATGTTTCCATACTACCCAAGTGTTCAAGGCCAAGTGCAAGAGGTGTAAAACTAAGAACCAAAAATTGCTATTGATAGCAGAGGTGCAAGATCAAAATAGTTTTAAAGGATCTGCATCCTTGTATTGATATCGATAGTACATGTACAATGTTATGATAGTGCCACATGGCACTATCTTTAAAATATAATACATGGCCTTTTCATATAGTTTCTAGAACCCCAAGATTGTGCCATATGGTGACATTTCAAGGGGGCGAGGGGAGTGGGGGTATGGACAAGTGAAGAACAAGTTAGTTTCATGGAAACCTTCAGATCCTTGAGTGCTCAAGATAATACCATGTGGTAACATCCTAGGGATTAGGGATTTCTACCACTTCCCAGTCCCCTCTAGGCCTTTGAGTGTCTGGGGTGATGCTAAATGGTAATATCTAGGGTCTACATGACTATTTTATTATCCAAAGTTTACTATGGTCCTAGGCTCCTAAGAAATCACCATGTGGAGACCCATCAGGGCCTTGGGGCCACAAGACTACTAGATTATGAAAAGTCCCCTGTGGTTCCATGCTCTCAAGAGTCACCAAGTAGTGATCTCTCAGGCCCTCAAGGTCATGGGTCTATCAAGGTAAATTTTAGTGGTATTTGTTTCTTAATTCATGAACATTGTAGTTTTAGAAATTGATGTTTGGTGATTTTAGGTGGTGGTGAATAGCATGCATACATCTCAATTATCTGGGTGTAAATTAGTTTTATAGGTTGGATCACCTACTATTTAAAATAAATTTCATACATATAAATATTGTTCATCATTCCATTAAAAGTTAATATGAGCTTATTCACCATTATATGTAATATATAATCATTCAAGGATCGAATTTATAAAATATATCAACATAACTACCATCCAAAGGTGCTGGTGTCACTCACTAGCATAATTATTGCATGGTCACAACATTGTCGCCAATTAAACCTTATGTCGGCTGCCAATGTAACCATCAATAATCCTATCACGCATCAACATTGGCATTTACCAATAATATTGGTGTAGCCTAATAATATTGATGTTACCTAATATTATTGGTGTTTACATTATAATCGATCGATTATATAACAATTACTATAAATGTTAATGGAATGGGACAATCAACCAATAAAAAAGCCCTATTATCTTATTTTAGCCAACCAAAAAAAATCCCAAGTAATAGGCACCCACAACAAATTCTTCTACTATACTAAACTATCAGTTATGTATTTATGTTTATTTTTATTTTCATTCTAAGATTCAATAATAATTTAAAGGTAGACCCTTTTAATTGTGTGTAGTGAATTTCATTCAAACTATAGAAATGTACATGGATTCATTCAACACCCATAAAAATGAGTGGATTACGACATTGGGAGAAAACAAGGTGAGAGTCTATCATAAAATTAACATTGACAACACCAATGATGAAAGAGGAAAGTCAAAAGATATGAGAATCATCAATTGATTGATTAGAATTATGATAAACATATCAACCATTACAACTGGGGCTTTTTATCTAGTTTAGCCCATCGTTATATAAAAACACATTTGTGGACGTTCTAAACATTCCATGCCTATTCATTTTTTATAAAAGGCAATGCCTACATTGTCACAATTACCAATTAATTATTGTGCTTCGAGAGCATTGATGTCAATTACTTCCATGCAAGATGGAGTTTAAAACACAGATATCAATGCACTAAATGAACTTGTCACTATGGTGACACCTAATTAATCGATCATTTAATGGATATAAACACTAAATATTCAATTAATTGAAATTATTCAATTTTATACAACTTTAGATACCTCTCATTTAAGAGTTTTCCTCTATGTGAGAAAGCTACCTCGTAGGTCCTCTCACCTTGGTTCAAGAAAATCTAGAAGTTGCAGGGAACTAACCATACACTCTGTTGGTGTCTTCTAATCATTGTCTGCATTTAGTCCACACTGATGCTAAACCCTTCCCCTTTTATAATGACATAATTCTAAGTTTATCATCCATATTTGACATACTACTCAAGTGTGCAAGGTTGAGTGCATTAGTTATATAACTGGGAGCCAACAACCTATTGGCATCATTGTTAGGGATGATCCTTAGAACCTACATTATCAGGGAATGAAATATTTGATGCAGTAACATCTGATGAGTTGTTTCAGATAGTATTTACTAATATTATCTCATGTGGTTGAAATTTTATGTTACTTGAGCGTGTGTTTCTACTTTGGGCTATAAAATATGCAACACTATTATTGGTATTATTCCTGAGCAAGTGAAAGATTTGATCAGTTAACCTCTACTAGCTTATTATAAGGAGTTGTTAATTTGTTCATATTTTAAAGTGATTTGCCCTTTTGAACATGAATTTGAGTTTTTTAGTGTCTTTATTCCTATATCTCATCACTAAATTTAATAAAGTATAATTTTAGTGTGTATCACTATTTATTTGTAAACTGTTCTATTCTAGAAGTTTTCTTCTATTGGAAACTCTAACATTGTATTTGCTTTTTGAAATTTTAGTGCCCATTTTGAATATATTCAGCTTTGACTATTCTCTTGTTTTCAAAGATGGAAGCATTGAGATCATCCTTCAAAGATGACTCATCAAAGAAGTTTGTCTCACCCTTAAGTGTTCATCATAAAATAAGGAGACAAATCTGGAGGCTAATTGAGAGATAAAGTTCTATTGTAAAGGAGTGTCTAGACTTTCAAAATTCTAGTGCACCTAAACTTTAATTTATTAAAATTCCTTTAATAGAAGATTATAATAGTTTTCCTAATCACTCAGAGCCTTACAGTCCTATTTACTACCCAACACCTTCACAACTAGCTGAATATCCTCCTAGATTTATTCCCCCAAGTCCACCTCTCTCACGCCCTCACAACGCTTTACCATCTAATCTTGAATCCACCATTGAACCAGTCATGAGGCATAGAGATCAAGATGAGAATGGACATCCTATTTTTATAATTAATAGATTCATACTTATTAATTTTGATAAAATGGAGGGTTATCCTAATGAACTGCCTCCCTAAGTCTGATTGTAAAGGGTGATTATGAGTTAGTGGCTAAATAGGTCCAAAATGCTTATGAAACCAAACATAAAAGGTTGAAATAATATCGAAATGACATATGGTATTTGCTAGAATTATTTGATGCTTTCAATATCTATTATCATGATAGAAGTTTCAATAAAAAAGATGATAGATTTGTAGGGTTAGGTGCTTAGTTTAAAACTAAAAATATGAACCCTCACTATCAGTATCAAGTGGAAGTACTTGTTAGACCTTCAATCCCATACAATATTCATCATTGTCAAGTTTTTTATGATGATGATTAGGTTAGGAGGTTCTTTTATTGTGACTATGAATTTCAAAATTAGATCATAGACTTGGAATCCATGGTTCAGACCTGTGATGGGAAGGAAACCTTGTTTGGGAAAGACATCATTTAGCTGAAGACAAACACTATCCCTAGATGATTGGTGAGTTTTGAGGCATATTTTGATGTAACAAATTGAATTAAAACTAGAGACTTATTTATCTTAAAATATGTAACTAAGTGCAATTTGGTCTCTCACAAGAATCCACAAAAGTTTTGGCTGGGTACTCACTTGAGTGCAGTAGATAAACAAACTTACATGCACCTGCTAAAGAAGTACCAAGATTAATTGGCTTGGTCTTATTTCAAATTGAAGTCATATAAAGAATATTTATTTCAACATGTCATCCCATTGGAACCTAACAACAAGCCTTTCACGAAGAATAAAAGACATATTAACCCCATCTTGGCCACCAAGATGTGGGATGAGTTAAAGAAGTTTAGGGACAATGGAATTATTCAGCCCATCAGGTATTCATCATGGGTGGCTAATTTGCTTCCTTTATGAAATAAAAATGGTGACATCCAATTCTATGTGGATTTATAAAATTTGAATAAAGTTTCTCTGAAGGATAATTACACCCTACCTAATATGGATAACCTGTTACAGAGTGTTACATGATCATAAATGTTATCCACTTTAAGTGGTTTCTTAGGGTATAACCAGGTTATGGTGAAAGAATTTGAGAGACCCAAGACTACATTTACAATGCCTTGGGGGTACTTATGTTAATATGATGATTATTTTTGGATTGATGAATGTTGGTGCAACATTTCAAATAACTATGGATTTTTGATTTTGTAGGGGTAATTAACAAGTTCATTATTGTGTATCAGGATGACATTATAGTGTATTCCAAAAAAAAAGATACATTTGGAGCATCTAAATAAAGTGTTCATTAGATGCATGGAATTAGACATTTCCCTTGATACTAAGAAATGTCACTTTAGATTACAAAAGGCCAAGTTGATGGGACATATAGTATCTAAGGATGGTGTCATGATTGATCTTAAGAGAGTGGAATCCATTGACAAAGTTCCTATCCCGAGTCTAAGAAGGGAATTCAATCCTTCTTTGGATAATTCAACTTTGTAAGATGGTTTGTGTCTAACTTTGTAGAAATCACTCTATCTATTAATTCTATTTTAAATAAAGACCAAACCATCAAGTAGGAGGATAAGTCCATACAAGCTTTCAATGACATCAAAGGAGCCTTGAAGTTTGCCCTTGTCTTGGCCAGTCCTGACTACACTAAATCATTCCAAATATTCTCTTTGGCATTCCATAGTACTATAGCTATTATTATACTATCAAATAATGATGATGATCATGAGCATCACACAACTTTATTTACGAAATCTATGCAAGGATTTGAACTAAATTATACCATCATGGAAAAACAAGATTTTACCCTCTTGAAAGTTATTAAGACATTCAAGCTCTATATTCTATGTTCTAATATTGTTTCATATGTCTCATATACAATGGTAAAATACATCTTAACTTAGATTGAAACATCAAACAAGAGATGCAGGTGGGTCAACAACTTGCAAGAGTATGACATCAAGATCTAGACCACTAAGCTGATGAGAGGGATGGGTCTAACTAAGCTCATGGCTAAGACCAATTTTTAGGCTATTGAGGTAAACACTATTGATCTTAATGTTGATGAGTCTTTGAGTTAAATTAGCATATCTTAGTGGTATAAAGACATTGTTTACTACTTCACAACTTTGAATTTCCCCCTGATTTAGATAAGAATTAAAGGAGAATTATTAAACTTGTCATCCAAAAGTATCTCTTGAATGAAAATGGATTGGCATGGAAGAATCCATATGGGGTTCTCCTAAGATGCTTGGCAGAGGAAGAAACTACCGATTTCATTGAAGACTTTCATAGTGGAGTATGTGGTGGCCACTTTGCACCTAAAGTCATAGCTCATAAGATTCTGAGAGATGGTTATTAGTGGATGTCACTATTCAAGGATGTTACATATAAAGTAAGAAAATGTGAGAAATGTCAGCAATTTGCTGGAAGGTTGAATGCTTCTAGTTCTCTTCCCTTATAAACTATAATGATTGAAATCCCATTTAGATAATGGGTAATGGACTTTGTTGTAAAAATCAATGAATCATCGAGCATTAGACATAGGTGTATATTAGTTGTAACTGACTACTTCATAAAGTGGGTTGAAGTGGTCCCTAAAAAGAAGGCCACACACCAAGTGATTATGGGATTTCTAATGAATCAGATTATTTATATATTTGGTGTGCCTGTCAAAGTAATTGATGATAATACCTTGAGTTTCAAAGATAAAAATTTAGTGGCATTATGAAAATAATATAGGATCACATTGACTTATGCTTCCAACTATAACCCTTAGGGGAATGGATACAAAAAATCTAGTAATAAGAATTTGCTTAAAATAATTAGATTAACCTTAGAAGATAATAAGAATAAGTGTGGTGAACAACTAATATTTGCCTTGTGGGTTGATAGGATCATGCCTAAGAGAGATATAGATAAAAACCATTTTCAATTTTTTTATGGAACTCAAGTTGTTTTGCCTATGAATTTTCAGTCGCCAACCTATCAATTCATGCAACAACTAGAACAAGATGAGGAAGTTAACCACTATTAAAGCAAAATGAACCAGATTGTTGAGCTTGATTAAACTAGAAGATAAGCTCATGAGAGACATCTTAAGTTAAAGGAAAGACTCAAATGAAGATTTGATAGAAAGGTTTCTCCAATAAATTTTCAAGTAAGATATCTAATTTTACTTTGGGATAGTAGGCATGAGGAGAAAAGGAAGCACAGAAAATTTAATGCCTTATGGATGGGCCCTTATTCCATTGACTGTAGAATTTGAGAACATTAACTCTTCCTAAGAGACCTAGATGGTGAGATACTAGAGCTTTCAGATAATGGTAGACATTTGAAACACTTCCTTGATTGTGTTCATGTTCGTGTACAATAATATGTAGTGTATATTTTCCTCTATGTTGGGCCCTATTTGTACAGTTCCTTTTGTTATTTTTTGTTGTGTGTTCATTCTCAGATCCTTATAATCCATTTTTTTAGTTTTCTATTGTTTTGTTGAGTTTCTATGGGTGTTTTTTAAGGAATTATCAAAATTTTGACTCTGTGGCCCAAGGGATTGGCACCTAGTCTTATTTTCTGGGGTTCTTTGCACACTCACAGGGGGTGTGCATCCCTCGGTAAGAACTAGTGTTAGTTCCCAAATATGATTAAACATTTTGTGCCCTATTTCTCAAAGAATTAGTGCCTAAATGTCTAACCATTACTCCAATCCACAAGTGTGTTCACTCAGGTTATAAAAACTCTGCTCTCATATTTATGTTTTAAAGACCCTGTAATCCTAGTTTCAAGATAATCTAACATTTTAATTTATAATAATGAGTTTTGGTTGCAGGGTCCATGGAGATTCAAAGGGGTCAATAGAAAATTTTGAGAAAAAAACAAGTTTTGGTTTTAAAAATTACATTATGTGAGTCAACGTTCACAACACGAAGTATTTTGTAAATAATCAAGGTGTAAATACAATTCCAGTACTTAACTTTACATTTTAAAAATGCAACTAAATTTCCCCAGCCCATTGGTTGAACTTTCAAGGCAAAATGCGACTTTACATTATTTTTGAACTTTCAATTTACACTCCCACCTTTCAAGTCTGCCATGGAGGTTTCAAGTAGAAATAACAAAAGGAAAGGCAAGATTTTAACTTTCAAATTGCAAATACTGTTAGAAGCTCTATCACCCACCAAAAAATAAAAATGCCAGTTGAAAGAATCCACATGGAGGTTCTAATGGCCATGTGGCACTAAAGGGAGGAGCAAAAGTTTTTAATGTTTTAAAACCCATACCATGGGTTTTCAAGATGATGTGGAGGCAATAGTCATCAAACAATCTTTAACAGATTGCAAAAAGCATGCCTAAGCCCAAATGAGCCCAATGGAGATCCAAAGATAAAATGAAACTTTACTTTTTTTAAAGTGTGAGCCAATCTCCAAAGCTCATGGCAAAAAATACAAAGCCAAGAAGTATATTTCAAAATTGTAACTTGCAATGTGTGGTCCCACCTCTGCCACCCAGTGGTCAATGTGGAAAAAGGGAGAGCTGGTAGATATGACATGGGGAAGTAAGTCCAGAATACAAGTTTTAAATTTAAATATTGTGTATTACATTGAAAACCTTGAAGTCCATAGAAATGGAGACATCCCACATGGAGGTAGAGGGCATGACAAAGAAGAAACAATAAAAAGCAAGTTTGTGACTTAAAAATTACAAAGGCTAATCAAAATTCTACCCAGAAGTCAAACCCATGCCTAAAGCTCATCCACAAAAGTATGAAGCGGTGACACAAATCAATAATGCAAGTTTTGAAACTGTAAATTATAAATTTCTGTCTAATCCCCAAAACCCACAAGTCTATGCAAAGTGTTAGGTTATGGAGCTAAAAGCTTCACTGATGCAAATGGAGGAGGTTGCTGAGTTGCAGGCAACTGACATCAGTCTGATCAACTGACGTCATTCATCTTTAGTGTTTGCAGTAACCAACGTTGGTTAGGGGTCGGCTGACATCGGTCAGATAGGAATCGATGTCGACAACCTGTGTGTGCATGCGTCTCTGGAACTTGTCTAATTTTAGACAGATAGTTAGTTTGCATGGTAAAGACTAATTTTAGTCTTGGAGATGTGGTTCTAATCATTGTAATTAGAAGTCTAATTATTGTTTTTATGGGATCTATTTAAGAGACCCATCGGCTGTATTGTAAGTTGTAGAACCAGAGGAATTCTATAGAATCAGAAGGGTTCTATCCAAGGGAGAATCATAAGGACTTGGTGAGTCAAGGACAAGGGTTCTTCCTGATTGTAAGATCTAGTTTGGCAGGTGTGTAAGACCAGGTTGATCTGCGGTGTAGCAAGATCAGGTGAGATCTAGAAGGTAAGTAAGATTTTTTGATTTGCAGGTTGTTGCAAGAGCAGTGAGATCTACTTGGAGTACATGGTGTACTTAGACCTGGAGTATGTGTGTGTACTCGGTGGTACTGGCAGTATTGATACTGATTGGATGAAACACCAACTCAGTTATTGAGTTTTTTGTGTTTGTAATTGAAAGAGAGAACTCTTGAGGGAAGATTACTGGTACACCCAAGAGGTGTGGGAAGAGTGTAATTTCTTCATTGTATTTCCTTCTGGATGAGTTGAATACAAGTGTGTATTGTCTCTCATATTCTGTGTTATTTCTAAATTCTAGTTACTTATTAATTCTGGTTTAATTTCATGTTTAGTTGCTTATACAAAGGTAATCAAGTGTGCTCTTAGTGAGCAGGGATCCTGACAATTGGTATCAGAGCTGGGTTGCTGGTTCACCAAGTGATACCACTATCAAGTGGTATCAGAGCCAGGTTGCAGGTTCATCAAAGCTTGGTCAGGCACACTAACAGGTGGTCAGAGTGTGTTAAGTGTTTGTTGATTACAGTTCACTCTCAAGGGTTTCTGATTGAGTGGGAGTATAACAATGGCAGAAGAAAGTAAGCTAAGAATGGAGGAACTCAATGGCAAGAATTTTCAATTACTAAATTATGGAAAGAAAGAGTAGGTAAAGAAAGATTGTTGGTCGGTAGAAGATCTGCATGAAGGAAATGAAGAATCAAGTGTTGCAGGTATTATTGCATGGGTTGCTCTTGTATGTTCCTTGGATAAAGTAGAATCTTGGATTATAGATTCTGTTGCCTCTTTTCATGCAGTCCCAAATAGAGTATTTTTCCATGTTAATGTCTAGGGAGACTTTGGAAAGATTTATTTAGGGGTTGGTGAGCCTTGTCAAATTGTTGGCAAAAGGGAAGTGTGGCTCAAATTGCAGACGGGCAACACATGGGTGTTGAAGAAGTTCATGCAGGTCCCAGTCTTGAAGATGAGGCTAATTTCTTTAGGAAAGTTGGGTGATGAGGGATGCACAGTAACTCTCATAGTGGATGCACTTGAATTAGCATGTGGTAAGAAAATAGGTACTATTTATCTATCTAGTTGTATTACTGATTCACCTTCTATTGCAAAGATGTGGCTTTGTAGGCTTGTTCACATGAGTGAGAAGGGAATGCATGTTCTTAAGAGGAAGTCAGATGTTTTTGACAAACTTAAGAACTAGAAAGTCTTGGTTTTCATGGAGAAGATGATGGATAGAGATCAGTCACAGGGGCTGAATAATTCTGAGCAGGGAAGTTTAGACAGGGTTATGATCCAAAGTGAGCTCGCAGGTAAAAAGTCATCACTCATAAGAAAATGCAGTTATCGACATCGGTCAGGTGGAACCGATGTCGAACAAGCAGGTACCAACATCAGTCATGTGCAGATCAGAGTCAGTGGTGTCGATTAGGTGGAGACCGATGTCAGTTAGGGAACTGACGTTGGCAACCAAGACACCGATGTCGATCAGGGGACCGGCATCAGTGATCAGGTGGATTTGACAACGGTCAGGTGCAGACCAGAGTCGACCAGAGAATGGATTTTGGGTAGACAATAAGCTATCAAGGAGTCTCAAACGCCCATATGGAAGATTGAAAGGATAAGTAAGCCTTAAATTAATTATTCACCTTCTTTATACTACCTGAATAGGTTGCTCACTGATGGTCAAGAACCAGGAAGTTTTGAAGAGGCAATGTAGGTAGAATCCAAGAAATAGTGGGAACATGGCATGAATGAGGAATTTGATTCCTTGGATGAGAACCAAATGGGAGATTTGGTAGAGTTTCTATCCAGGATAAAATCACTGAAAGACGAATGGATTCATTCATTAAAGAAAGGAGAGAATGGACACATGAGACAAAAGGCCAGGTTATATGGTCTTGAGCAAGCTGCAGGACAATGGAGGTTTGACAGGTGTATGACAAAGCATGGCTTTAGTCAATGTCAATGTAACCATTGTGTTTCCTTTACCAGGTTAGATAATATTAGCTACATTATCCTGTTACTATATGTAGTGTGTATGCTTGTTGCAGGGTCACACATGCAGGGAGTTGCTGAGCTAAAGGTAAAGTTAGTTCAGTGGTGTGTCATGAAGAATTTGGAAGCAGCAAAATTCTTTGGCATGAGTATTCCTAGAGACAGGGAAGATCACAGGTTGATGTTGTCTCAGGATGATTGTGTGAATGAGGTAGTGGCGAGGTTCAAGATGCAAGATGTAGAACCGGTTAGCACACCTATGGATGGACAGTTCACAGAATAGTGTTCCAATTCACATGATGAGGTTGAGTACATGTGTACTAGACCTGATATTGCCCCAGCAGTGGGTGTTGTTAGCAAGTTTGTAGCCAATCTGGGAAAGGAGCACTGGAAAGTAGTTCAGTGGATTCTCAGGTATCTGAGAGGGACCAACAGCAGGGATTCATGTTATGCAGGCTCAGGGGCTTCTCTACATGGGTATGTAGATTTGGATATGGTAGGTAACTTGGATGACAGGAGTAGCACCACAAGATATGTGGTGGTTGGTCTTCAAGATTGAACTTGAAGAGGGATACAAGCCAGGAAACAAAATTAGATGATGTACAGGTATAGGTACAGGTGTAACTATTTATCTCCAAGTGGGAGATTATTAGGTTGTGGATCTAAAAGCTTCACTAATGCAAATGGAGGAGGTTGCTGAGTTGCAGGCAACTAACATCGATCTGATCAATCGATGTCAGTCATCTTCAGTGTTCACAGTAACCGACATCGGTTAGGGTTTGGCTGACATCGATCAGACAGGAACCGACGTCGGCAGCCTATGTGTGCATGCGTCTCTGGAACTGGTCTAATTTTAGACGGATAGTTAGTTTGCATGGTAAAGACTAATTTTAGTCTTGGAGCTACAGTTCTAATTATTTTAATTAGATGTCTAATTATTGTTTGTATGGGATCTATTTAAGAGACCCATGTGATGTATTGTAAGTTGTAGAACTAGAGGAATTCTATAGAATCAGAAGGGTTCTATCCAAGGGAGAATCATAAGGACTTGGTGAGTCAAGGACAAGGGTTCTTCTCGATTGTAACATCTAGGTCGGCAGGTGTGCAAGACTAGGTTGATCTGCGGTGTAGAAAGATCAGGTGAGATCTACATGGTAAGTAAGATCATTTAATTTGTAGGTTGTTGCAATATCAGTGAGATCTACTTGGAGTACGTGGTGTACTCGGACTTGGAGTATGTGTGTGTACTCGGTGGTACTGGCAGTATTGATACTGACTGGTTGAAACACCAACTCGGTTATTGAGTTGTTTGTGTTTGTAATTTAGATATAGAACTCTTGAGGGAAGATTAATGGTACGCCTAAGAGGTGTGGGAAGAGTGTAATTTCTTCATTGTATTTCCTTCTAGATGAGTTGAATACAAGTGTGTATTGTCTCTCATATTCTATGCTATTTTTGAATTCTAGTTACTTATTAATTCTGGTTTAATTTCGTGTTTAGTTGCTTATACAAAGGTAATCAAGTGTGCTCTTAGTGAGGAGGGATCCTGACACAAAGTGCCAACAAAGCGATTTGGCAGATATTTACAAGAGGAAATGCAATGTTCATCTGCAAATTTGTAAACTTTTAAATTACAAGCAATTCTCCCAAGCCCACGACATTGTAAAGCATACTTGTAGGAAATTCAAAATCCCATTGGAGACAAAGAGAAAAGACATGCATGTAATTACTGGGTCAAGCAAAAAATTGAAAGAGATGAACACTCCAAGTGTTGAGTGTGAACAATGCCAAATTCTAAACAATAATAGATGGAATAGGCATTGAATAGAGTTTTGAAAAAGTGAAATAAGCCTTTTAGTTTCATCATGGTAGAAATCTTCTGGTTGGGATCAATTGCCTAAAGGATTTGAAGATGCAGATGAAGCATTCAAGGCTATCCAAGATATAATCATTAAGTAGGTGACCCTTGGGATGATGGTGTAAGTTGTCATTAGGTTTCAACTAGGCATCATTCTCATCTTGATTTTTATGGAAGTAAATTTAGATTTGGATCTCCTCGTTCTGCAAATACTGATGTTATTTCTACTACTAAGGTTGAAAGTAGTGGGAAATATTTATTGATAGAGATGTTGCATATGCATTGTTAGAAGATTCATTCAAAAAATATCATTCATTGTGATGTCAAAAACAAAAATGTTCTCATAGATTTAAAAGTAAAAAGAATATTTGAGAGTTCATTGGTGAATCTTTATGATTTTGATTTGGCATTTCCTCTTCTCTCCTCATTCGATACATGTTCCTTACTCATCATGGCATTCCTTCTACTAATTTTTATGTTGGAACCCCTTTTTGGATGGCCTCAGACATAGTCTAAGCAATGAATAGACCATAATGATATGGAACGGAAGGTTATACGTGATCCCTTGGATGTCTCATCTTGGAACTGTTAAACATTAAGAATACCCTATGTAGTATTATCATCAGATGAAAAGGTTCATCATTGTTTACATATGGAGCAAGATCCCCACCTTACTCAAGAGCTTGATAAATATTTAGTAGAGTCAAAATAAATGTGTCCAACAATAGGCACAAGCAAAGCCACAGATGGCTCGCTATGGGGATGAGTTGAAGAGAATTCGAGAAAAGATGTAGTGGACATTTCTAATGGGAATGCAATGTTCATTTGCAACTTTAAAAAATTGTAAGTTGCAATGTGCATTACAATGTCCAAAACCCATCGGTCAATGGGAGTCAAATGCCCAAAAGCAAAAGCAAAATTTTTCAAGCCAAATACAACTTTGCATTTTACAAATTGCATTTGAAGTTTCCAAATCCATAGAAAAAATTTTGGTCAAAAATACAATGTCAAAATGTAATTACGAGATTTCAAATTTTAAATGTGCATTGGACTTTTGGATTCCCACCAACTTGCAAATTTTCACTTGAGGTCCAAAATCCTACCAGTCCAAAAGGTGAAAAATTGTGAAAGAGAGTCACAGTCCCGCATAAGGGAAAAAAGAGCAAAATATTCCATATTAATTTAGTAATTTTGGTCGCACCCCTAAAAATCAAAATAGAAAAGGAAGAAGGCATGTTGAACTCAAATGGTAAACAAGGTAAAAATAAATCTAAGTTGCATTTTCTAATATTTGACCATTGTCGAAGATGTCCATGAAAGAAAATTTGTTGTAGGGGTTTTGAGATCAAGGTGGGCCATTAAAAGCATATTATCCAAACAACCATGGATCCTGCATTGCCTCCATCACATCTAGATCAATCGGATGCCATCATTTTAATGCAAGGGGCATTCTTTGGCTTGCATAAGGAGGAGGGAAACTATCCATAATATTTGACATTGGCAAATGATTAGTTGAAGGTAATGAAAATTACATACACATGAAAACAAAGAGTTTTTTTTTCTCCCAAGGGAATATTCTCTCTCAAGCTCAAGTGCAATGTATTTTTGGCCAAGGAGATCAAGGATTTGTTATAAAATCTCATCATGACAGGGATAGGTAGTTACCAAAATGATTTTCTTGCATAGCATGAGCTTCTAGGTGTGATTAAAGGCATCTTCCAACTGAAGCATCTTAAAGGAATATTCTAAGTGTGTTATTTGTATAAGTAAAGAGGGTCTATCCTCTTTATGGAGTTATTGTTTTGTTTAGGTCTGAGGCTCTTTCAACTTTCAGAAATATACCCTTTGTAGAGGCCTTTTCAATTTTGGGATTCTTATTATTTGTATTTTGTCTCTCTTGCTAAGGTGGTTGTAGTTGTACAACCATTATCAAGCTCTAAGAGCATAATGTATATGTCTCCCTTTTTTAAGAGAAAATCCACCATGCTTTCCCCCATGTTAGTATTATGAACATTGATGTATGTAAGATCTATTTTCAAGTTAATGGAAAATACATGTGATTTTTGCCGTATCTTATCAATGAAATGCAATAATATATTCTTCATGCTGTGTTGATTGGTTTTCTAGTTTTATGCTTATTAAAGATAGTTACTTTGGGCATAGATCTAGGTTATAAACTCCTTTTTGCACTATGATTTTGGAGTGCATTGTTCATAGTATTTTAAGGATGCTTTGGACTTATGGATTTGATAGGAGAAAGTGCTTAAAGCCTTAGTTGCAGTGTATGCTTTAGGTTTTTAAGGGTCATTTGAATGTTTACATTGCATTGGCACCAATGAATGTAAAAAGTTACTGATAATTTCCTTAGCTTATTTACTATTTTTTTGCATCTTTCAATAAATGATAACATGCCTATTGAAGGAATTCCTTATAATTTAAAGCCACCACACCACTCTTTAATATACCTAACTCATCCTACTCAGCCTATCCTACAAATAATACATGTTGTTGACTACTATGAATGTTATTTGCCTATAAAATCATAAATCTATCATATCTAAAATGTGTCTATGTTTTATTCTTCAAAGATCAAAATTGTAATTTTCTATTTGGCCCTTAAGTTGTTCAAAATTTTATTTAAAAATAAAGATTGCAATCACCTTTCCATCTATCTTTAGTAGATTGTGTCTGACTTAAGAGCATTTACCCATTCCATGTGACAACTCTTCTCGAGTAGACTATGCAAGTTTGGTTATGCAATGGTAAGATTTATGTTTGTGAAAATAATCCCCATAGAGAATAAATTGTATTATCCCTCCATATGAGCAAGCTTCCCCTTTGTTTTTCTCACCTCGGTTCAGGCAGAGCCATAAGTAGTAGGGAATTAACCATACCCTCTATCGGTGTCTTCTAGTAATTGTTTGCATTTAGTCCACCTTGACACTAATATCTTCCCTGGCTATAATGACATAATTTTGATTTTATCATCCATGTTTTCCATAATACCTAAGTGTGCAAGGCTAAGTGCAAGAGGTGTACAACTAGGAACAAAAAATTGCTATCGATAGTAGAGGTGCAAGGTCAAAATAGTTTTAAAGGATCTGCATCCTTGGATTGATATCCATAGTATAGGTATAATTCCATGATAGTGATACATGGTACTATATTTAAAAGACAATACAAGGCATTTTTATATAGTTTCTATAACCCCAAGATTGTGCTACATAGTGACATTTTGAGGGGGTGAGGGGAGTGAGGGCATGGACCGATGAAGAACAAATTAGTTGCATGGAAACCTCTATATCCTTGAGTGATCGAGATAATACCAGGTTGTAACATCTTAGGGATTAGGGATCTCTACCAGTGCTTAGTCCCCTCTAGGCCTTCGAATGTTTGGGGTGTTGCTAGATGGTAATATCTTGGGGCCACATGGCTATTTGCTTATATAAAGTTTACTATTGTCCTAGGCTCCTAGGACATCACCAATGGGTGACCCATCAGGGCCTTGGGGCCATGGAACTACTAGCTTACCCAAAGTCCCCTATGGTCCCATGCTCTCAAGAGTCACCAAGTAGTGTCCTCTCGAGCCCTCAAGGTCATGGGTATATCAAGGTAAATTTTAGTGGTATTTTTTTGTTAATTCATGAACATTGTAGTTTTAGAAATTGGTGTTTGGTGATTTTAGGGGGTGGAGAATAGCATGAATATGTCTAAATTATCTGGGTGTAAATTAGTTTTCTAGGTCAGCTCACCTAATATTCAAAATAAATTTCATACATATAAATATAGTTTGTCATTCCATCAAAAGTTAATATAAACTTATTCACCATTATATGTAATATATAATCATTCTAGGATCAAATTTATAAAACATATCGACATGACTACCATCTAGAGGTGCTTGTGTCACTCGTTAGCATAATTTTTGCATGCTCACAACATTGTCACCTGTTAAACCTTGTGTCAATTACCAATGTAACCATCAATAATCCTATCATGCATCAACATTGGTATTGCACAATAATATTGGTGTAGCTTGATAAAAATTATGTTATCTAATAGTATTAGTTTTTACATTATAATCAATCGATTACATAACATTTACTATAAATGTTAATGGAATGGGATAATCAACCAATAAAATAACCCTATTATCTTATTTTAGACAACTAAAAAAAATCCCAAGAAATATGCACCCACACCAAATAATTCTACTATACTAAACTATAATTTATGTATTTATGTTTATTTTTAGTTTCATAGTAAGATTCAATAATAATTCAAAGGTAGACCCTTTTAATTGTGTGTAGTGAGTTTCATTCAAACTGCACAAATGCACATGGATTCATTCAACACCCATACAGATGAGTGGATTATGGCCTTAGGAGAAAATGAGGTGAGATTCGATCATCAAATTAACTTTGACAACACCAATGATGAAAGAGGAAATTCAAAAGATATGAGAATCATCGATTGATTGATTGGAATTATGATAAACACATCAACCATTACAAGTGGGGCTTTCCTTCTGGTTTAGCCCACAGTTATAAAAAAAAGTTTTGTGGATGTTCTAAGAATTCCATGCCTATTAATTTATTATAAAAGGTAATTCTTAGTTTGTCACAATTACCAATTACTTCCTGTGCTTTGAGAGCATTATTGTCAATTAATTCCATGCAAGATGGAGTTAAAAACACAGACATCAATGCACTAAATTAACCTGTCACTTTGGTGACACCTAATTAATCTATAATTTAATGGATATAAAAACTAAATATTTAGTTAATTGAATTTATTCAATTTTATACAGCTTTAGATACCTCTCATTTAATACCACATATTTGTTTGCCAAGATAATTATGGTTCAAGTTTGCATAATTTCAACATAAAAAAAATTCAAATAAATTAGATAACAAACTTTTATTATAAATTATTTGGGATATACTATTTAATAAATGGTGAGATATTTATGTACTATTGATTTCCTATTTTTTTAGGAGTAAAACCTTATCACAAATCAACTATCCAATCCCCATAAATCTCTCACACTTTCTCTTATGATCATTCAACATCCCAACAATCACTCACAACTATATTTACATGATTTATTCTCATAATTCCCTCATAAATATATCTAATTATATTATTAGTTCACCCATATAATGTAAGTGCTAAATATAATTTTTTAACATTTTTCCCTTAGTGCAAACATGGAGAGAAAATAAAAACATATTGATGCAAAAAAAATAGGCCAACCTTCAAGAGGTCATAACTTTTGACCTGTAGCTCTGTTTGAGCTCTTCTACATGCCAAAATGACCGTATCAAAAAGTACATTGATATCTCTAGGATTTATACCTATGTAGAAATATTTTTAATATTTTTCAAAGGCCATATGTGATCATCTAAGGGTCTGAAATTATGATTTAATTATTTTTTTGATTTTGTTCTACTTTTAGAAATTGTATATTTTTAGAACCAGACAACAACTTCAATTGAATTTTATCTCATAGTCTAATTATAGTGTTTAGGATATTTAGAAATATTTTTGGGATATTTTAAGAGTTTTTAAAATAGGCATTTTTTGTAGATTTTAGTTTTTTTTGAATTTTGCATGCAAAACTCTAGTTTCTAAGTAGAGGCTTATTTAAGCATGTTGTGGGTTTGTAACTATTTCAAGTAATCAATATGAATCAATTATAAGTATTGTTTCAAGATCTTGGCCTATTGGTAATTTTATTATTCTTGATAGTTTTTGGGTTCATTATCTGGTATTAAAGCAAGTTTGAATCTCGGAGGAGTAGAGAATGGTGAGAGGACAAGGAGGTGTTACAAAGATGATCTGAACTATACAAGAGATTTAGAGGAAAGTTCAATAATTAACAAATATTATCACTAATCAATAGAGAATACAAGGTGGTAATGAGGAAGTCACAGATCATGATGAAGATGTTTAGCAAGATGAAGAACAAAAAGAATATCCACCATCAATGGAAGAGAGGATGGTTCAGGATTTAGAATGAAGCAATGAAGGAATCAAGGTTGATGTTCTAGATTATGGAGGTAGTCTAAAACTAGAGGAATTGATAGATTGGATGAATAACATGAAAAAATTCTTCAAGTGGAAGTCTATGAGAGAAGATAAGAAGGTAAAGTTTGCATGCATGAAATTGAAAAGTCATACAATGATCTAGTGGGATTGCCTACAGAAAGAGAGATAGAGAAAAGGTAAAGAGAAGATTAATTTATGGAAAAGAAGTTAAGGGAAATTTTTTCCTATGGATTATCCAAAAACCTTATACATAAGATTTTAAAATTTGAGGAAAAAATATCACAATATACAAGAGTATAGAGATTAATTTTATAAACTTTCCATATGAGTAGAGCATGATGAAACAAAAGAGTAGATGGTAGAAAGGTATGTAAATGGTCTGAAATTTTTTATTCAAGATAAATTAAGCATACATGGAATACTTAACATGGAAGAGGCTTATCAATTAGCTTTGAAGGCAGAAGAAAAACAAAATAGACATAATTTTAGGACATATATCAATCCAAAAAGAGGTGGATCCCATCCAATAAGGGGATGAGGTGGGTTTAATACCATCAAAGGTGTATTTAATGCCAATAGAGGTGAATCATCATGTGGTGTAGAAAGATAAGATGATAATAGGCAAGGGTTTCAATACCAATAAAAAAGAAGAGGATTTCAAAGAGGATGAGGTTATGGTGGTACTAGAGGATGGTTTTTGAATAAGTGTACATATTATGTCTATTATAGATGTGGATAAGAAGGGCACAGAGCATTTGAGTGTCCACACTATTAAGATCAAGAAAAGAGGCAAGAAGATCACCCAAGAGTAAATCTAGTTGAGGCTAAAATAAAAGAGTCAAATATTGAAGTTGCACTAGCTGATGTTGGAGAGAATATCAAGATGAAAATAACCATGATCACTCCAAAAAATGACCAAGTGCAGTATAAAGAAGGTGGTGATACATGGATGCAATCAAGTATTTTTTAACAAGATGTACTTTGGATGGAAAGGTATGCAAAGTAATTATAGATGGTGATAGTTGTGAAAATATGATTTTTAAAGAAATGATTGAAAAACTAAATATGCAATGTGAAAAGCATCCTAACCCTTATTAGATTTTATGGTTTAATAAATGGAATGAGATTACAGTAGATATAAGGTGCTTAATCAAGTTTTCTATAGGAAAAACTTATAATGATGAAATATGGTGTGATGTTATTCTGATGGATGCATGTCATGTCTTAGTGGGGAGACTATGGCAATTTGATAGGAAAATAATTCATGATGGAGCAAAGAACACATACACTTTTTGGAAAAGTGGTACAAAGGTAGTTTTGTTACCTCTTAAAGACGAAGAGAAGACATAAAACACACTCTCTATTAGATAATTTATCCAAGATATGAAGGTAATAGGTTGCTATTATGCACTAGTAGCAAAGAATGAAGAAATAAAAATGGTGTCAATACCAATAAATGAAACAAGAGTGTTAGAAGAATATGTAGATGTTATGCCCAATGAGTTACTAGATGGTTTACCACTAAAGAGAGATATATAACATCACATTGATTTGATTTTAAGATCAGCTCTACCCAATCAAATAGATTATAGAATAACTCCAATCGAACATGTGGAATTAAATAAACAAGTTATTAAATTATTAAGGAAGAAGGTGATAAGGGAGAGTATGAGTCCATGTGCAATGCCATCCTTGCTAACTCTAAATAAAGATGGAGGATGGAGAATGTGTGTGGATAGTAGAGTAATTAACAAAATCACAAAAAAATATATGTTTTCTATACCTCATTTAGATGATATGATAGATGTGCTTGTAGGAGCAAAATATTTTTACAAGATTGATCTAAAGAGTGGTTATTATCAAATTCAAATTTGTGAAGGAGATGTGGAAAATGTGCATTCAAGACTATGGATGGCTTATATGTGTGGATGGTGATGCCATTCAGATTATCTAATGCACCTAGCACATTTATGAGGGTGATGAATACAGAGCTACGAAAATATATTTGTAAGTTTTTGGTTGTTTATTTTGATATTCAATAAGATTAATGAAGAACACTTAACAACATTTGAGAATGGTAATGGATTTGTTAATAAATGAGAGGTTGTATGCAAATTTGAAGAACTGCAAGTTTATGCAGAACATTTTGGTATTTTTGGGATTTGTAGTTTCAGCAGATGGTGTGAAAATGGATGAAGAAATAATAAAGGCAATTGTTGAGTGGCTTATTCCAAAAAGCATTATAGATGTAAGAAGTTTATATTGTTTAGCAACTTTTAATAGAAATTTTATTAAATTTTTTAGTAGTATTGTGGCACCAATAATAAATTACATGAGAGGGAAATAATTTTCATAGACTAGAGTAGTCAAAAAAAGTTTTGAAATTTTGAATAAGAAGATTACATAAAGACCACATTTAGCATTACCAGATTTTAACAAAGTGTTTGAGGTTGATTTTGATGATGCATTTGTAGGAATTGGTGTTATGTCGAGTCAAGATGGAAAGCCAATAACATATTTTAGTGAGAAATTGAATAAGGTAAGGACAAAGTATTTTATTTATGATGTTGAACTTTATGCAATTATACAAACATTAAGACATTGGAGGCATTACCTTGTGCCTAAGGAGTTTATCCTATGTACAGATCATGAGGCTTTGAAGTATTTATCTCAAAATTAAACTCCAATTTGTATCTAGTTGGCCAAACAAATACCTGACTAGCTTCATACGTCAAGCTGCATGCACAACACATGCTCCTCAATGTAAACCAAAAATAGTCTGGGCAAGCTGATTTTGGAATATTTCAATATTTTTTCAGCATTGAAGATGGAATTCAAACTAAAATTTGTTGTATAAGTAAAACTAGGTGTATGAAATACTGATAAAACTAGGGAAAGATTTAAATCATGGATCCAACAAACTAGTTAATTTGTAGAATAATGCAACAAACAATTATTTTATTAGTATTTAAGCATATGGAATGAGATATCATCATTTCAGCCTACGCTCATCTACTACCAATAAGTGCACTTCCCTTCCCTTGTAACCAAAAACCACTATCACTATAATCATTAAGACTAGGTTATCATGTTGTGCATCATACATGACTGCATATAAATTGTAGGTTGGATTTGATTATTTTGAAGAGGAAAATAACATATAAATTAATTATTGAATCATAACATCTCAAATAATAATATTGTATTTCATTAGTTAACAATCTTGTAACTTTCTTATATAAACATTTGTATATTTCTCTATGCATGAAATGATATTAGTCAAAGAAGGAGAGAATAACAAGTTAATTTTTTTTTTGAATGCTAATAATCCCTTCCTTTGGGATTAATAAAATAACACTTTTATATGCCTATAATGTATTATTTTATGAACCTAATTCAACATTATTTTATGGAAATGTTTTGGTTCTCACAATGGCATGTGTACCTTGTGCCACAGTGGTAAGTTTATTCTATAAATGTTTATTTCCTTGATGAGACATTATTACTCTTGATAATATGTTGTGTTGATATATCATTAACCCAAACTAATGTTTCATAGCTTTAACAATTTTCTAATCCAACAACAAAATAAATATGGAACAAAAACATTAATACCACACTTCACAAGGAAATAATAATTTTCACTTGTTACAAGGTCTCTTAAATTCATGCAACATAAAATAAGGAAAGTTTTATAAATTGTCATTATGCTCCATCAAAAAATATAAGATTGGCAAAAAATTTTAAAAAAAATATTTTTAATTGAAATTGATTTATTGCAGGGTTCACCAAAAATCATTTCTTATTAATTCATGTGAGTTAAAAATGTTTTAATATTTTTTTTTTAAAAACCACTTTAATGTGTGTTTCCTTTGATATTATATTTTTATCCTTATCATGTACTTTATAAAATAATAATGGTTTTAAATATTCAATTATGTTATATGGTGTTAGGAATAAAACACTTTTAAATCTAGCTCTACTATTACCATAAACTAGATCTAAAACTATGCAATAAAATGCATCATGGAAGCATTTCTTAATTCACAATTAATATGAAAGCATAAATGAGAGCAAGATAAAAATAACATAGATAATACAGATCTAACGTGGCTCACCCAATGTGGGCTACATCTACCAATGAAAGTTCTCAAATAAATCAGTAACCTAAAACAAGATTACAATGAACTCTCACTGAGATACAAAATTTTCTTGTAGAAATTGCTGCACAAAAAATTGTACTTTCACTTGCACTTGCACAATGTTGTATCTCATAAGTTGCTAAACCACACCCTATAATGAACACCTGTACTTTGTAAAATACCTACACTTTGACTCTGATCCTCAAAGCCACACCCTGAAAATAAACCATCAACCTCTAAAGGCCACACCACACTCTGTATATATAAGAAAATCAATAAAATCCAAAAAAGGAGGAGAAAATGTGTAATTCTTATTCAAAATAAACATTATCCAACATGTGAAAACCTTTTTCCACCTCATCAAGCCTATCTAAAAGCTCTCCCAAGGATAAATTTGCCATATTCATCTTCTCCACCTTCTAAGGGCACATTTTCCCATGAACATGTGATCAAAACCAACTCCACTCAACAAAGAAGGAGTTCCCTTGTCCAAAAAACAACTAGCTTCCTCAAAACAAGGAAGTCAAAATGGGAAAAGGCATCTAACAACTAACTCCATGAAATATGAAATACATAGAAATTAGAAATACAAGGAATATTCCACTCACATGTAGAGAACATGAAAACTATGCCCCCCACATTCTTGGATCTCTTTAGGCCCCCACAATTTATTCATATGGTCATGTGATAGCCCCAAAGGGCTCCACACTCAACAATCTCCCACTTGGAGACCATTTCTCCTGAATAGAATCTATCACTGCTCCATGACCCCTAAGGCCAACCAAATATGAACATAGTCTCAACTTGTTCAATGTAACCACCTTGGTCATCATATCCACAAGATTCTGGCTAATATGAATCTTCTCCGCCTTCACCAAGTTCTCTTCCAATGCTGTCCTAAAGAAGTGATAACTTAACTGAATGTGTTTCATCCTCGAGTGGAAAGTTGAGTTCTTTGTCAAATGAATAACACTCTGACTATCACTGTGTAATCTCCTAACTTATGCTCATGCCTCAATTCTCAAAAAAACTCATGTAACAAAATCATCTCCTTGCTAGCATTCACTGTAGCAACATACTATACCTATGTGGTTGAAAAAGCCACAACCTTCTATATCCTAAAAATCTAACTAACTGCTATATCTCGAACAATAAATATATATCCTATCATACTTCTCCTGTTATCAATATCCCCTACCATATCTGAGTCTACATAACCACACAAAGTGGTATCTGATCCACCATAACATAATGTAAAATCAATGGTTCCTCTCAAATACTGAATAATCAATTTCACTACCTGCTAAAGCTCATAACCTAGATCACTCATATACCTGCTCACAACTCTCACTACTTGGGTAATATCCAACCTAGTATAAACCATGGAATAAATAAAGCTACCAATTAATGATGAGTAAAATACCTTGGACATCTTAATCTTTTTAGATTCCATCTTGGGACATTGCTCCTATGATAATTGAAAGTGGTTTGATAAAGGAATACTGACAAATTTAGCATCCAATCATGCTAAACCTTTCCAAGACTTTATTCACATACTCTGATTGGGATAAGATCAACTTCCTCTCCTTCTTGTCATGATAAATTTTCATATCAAGGATTTACTTTGTAGCACACAAATTGTTCATAGAAAAGGAGTCACTAAGCTATTTCTTGAGCATATGAATATGTTGTATGTTCTTTCCTGTAACTAACATGTCATCAACATATAAGCATAATATAATAAAGGAACCATCACCAAAATGTTTAATGTACATGCAATGGTTAGAATGACACATTTAATATTCTTGTTCCAACATAAAATAATTAAATTTCTTGTACCATTGCCGTGGAGCTTGTTTCAAGCCATAAAAGCACTTTTTTAGTTTGCACACATAGTTCTCCTTCCATTTGACCTCATAACCATGTGGCTACTTAATATATAACTCTTCATCCAAATTACCATGAAGAAAAATAGTTTTCACATCTAACTATTCTAAGTGCAAAACCTCAACTGCAACTAAACCAAGAACAATCCTAATAAAAGTCATTTTTACAACAAGAGAGAAAATCTCATCAAAATAAATACCTATTTTTTGTGCAAACACCTTGACCACCATCCTGGCCTTATTATATTTTCTCCCTTCATCCTCTTCTTTGGTTCTAAAGATCTACTTGTTCGACAATGCACTCTTGCCCTTGGGTAGTCTAACCAAATCACATGTATTGTTCTCTATGAGACTTTTATGCTCTTCATCCATGGTTTATTCCCATATCAACTTGGCATCTACCTACATTACTTCCTTATAACACTCTAGCTCTCTATTTTTAGTGAGTAATAAATAATTCAAAAAAAGAGAAAAATGTTCAGGTGCTCTTCTTACCCTAGAAGATATTCTTACCATAGGAGTTTGGGGTCCTTGTGTAGAAAGTTCTTGAATTAAATCCTTAGATACTTTTCCATTTTCAATGTCATCTAATACTGTGTACTCTTTTTATTATTGATCTTGTTCTTGCAATTGATCTTTATACATGAATTTTTCATTAAAGACTACATCTCTAGACAAAAATATTTTCCTATCTTTAATGATCCATAAATGGAAACCAAAGTCATCCTCACCATAACCAATAAATGTGCATTTCTCTGATTTAGCCTCTAGCTTGGTCCTATCCTCTTTTTTAATGAGATAAAATGCTACACATCCAAAGACTCTAAGAAAATAATAATCAACAATCTTACCAAACCAAGCTTGTTCTGGAATGCCTCCATCCAAAGGCATAGAAGGTCCTCTATTAATTAGATGTACTGTTGTGCTAACTAATTTTGCCCAAAACTATAAAGTCAACCCTACATGTAACCTCATTCTCCTAGCATGTTCCATTATTGTTCTTTTCATCCTTTCAAATACCCCATTTTGTTGTAGAGTTCTTGGAACCATCCTTTGCCTATGGATTCTATTGTTATAACAATAATCAAAGAAAGTATTACTAAAATATTCACCTCCATTATTTGATCTAAGACATTTCAACATGAGACTTGTTTCATTCTCAACCAAGGATTTCCACTTCTTAAAAGTGTCAAATACATCAGATTTTTTTAATTTAATAAGCTCAAACTTTTCTAATTGCATTATCTATAAAAGTAACATAATAATTGGATCCACTAATAAGAGATACCTGAGCTAGTCCCCATACCTCTGAGTGTACCAGATCTAACTTGTGATCTTTATTTATGAGTTTAACCTTTAGGAACTTAACCCACTTCTGTTTCCCATACACATAATTGTCAAAAAATTCTAGTTCTTTCTAACCAAGAAAATTATCTTTTAAGATCTGTATGCCCTTATGGCTCATATGATCGATCTTGTAGTGCCACATAGTTGCATCTCCATCTGCAACAACTAAATCAATATAATCAACACTACTAGTCAAATACAAAGTACCAATTTTTTTACCTCTTGAGATCACAAGATCACCTTTGGTAACTCTCCAAGAATATGTATTAAGCAATACTAAACATCCTTCACTACCTAATTTCCCCATTGAAACTAAATTCCATCTCAACATAGGCACAGGCCTAACATCCTTAAGGATCCATGTGTTCCCATTCTACATCTTAACTTGAACATAACCTTTCTTTGACATATCACATGGTTTATCATCACCATGATAGACATGTCCTAGATTCTCTTGAACATAATTAGTAAAATAATGTCTATGTGGGGTGGCATGAAAAGAATCCCTTGAATCTAATACCCAAGACTTAAAATAACTATCCATAGAAAGAATTAAGTCATCTTGACATTATTTACCTAATTTAAAATTTACCTCATTCATTTCCTCCTTGTTGGAATTCTTATCCAGAAGTGACAAAAAATCCTTCTTTGAGTGCCCGCTCTTCCCACAATGCTAGCATATCATCTTTGATCTAGATATGGACTTAGATATACCTTTTGACTTTCCTTGATTACCATTGTTCTTGTATTTTTGCCTCCCCCTAGTATCAATAGATAAAGAATTATCTGAATATGATTTACCAGTACCTTTCCTTCACATCTCCTCACTAAGGATCACACCTACAATTTCCTCAAAATTCAAGTTTCCCTTGGCAGGGACTGCATTACTTACAACCATAACCAAACCATCCTAACTATTAGGCAAAGAACATAAGATTGACATAGCTCTAAATTCATCATCAAATTAACGAAAATTGAAGTGAGCATACTTACAACCATATTAAAATCATTAAAAGATGATTAGCAATTGAACCATTCTCAGACATTTTCATGTTAAACAATCTTTTCATAAGAAAAAAATTATTAGAAGCTAAAGGTTTCTCATATAAATTTCCAAGTTTATCCATGAAATTATTTGTATTTTTTTGATCTACAATGTTAAATGAAACAAAAGATGCAAGGCATAATTGTATGGCTCATAATGCCTTCCTATCAAGTAATGACCAATCTGCGTCACTCATAATTATAGGTTTTCCTCCTTTCCCCTCCAAGGGGAGTTGAAGTTATTTTTGATATAGGTAATATTCCATATACATTTTATAAAAACAAAAATTCTTACCATCAAACTTCTCAACTCTTAATTTTATCTCTTCTCTCATAACTTCCACTCAAGCTAATAGCCTTCTTGTGATTTACCACTTGAATAAAACACACAACCAATGGCTCTAATACCAATTGTTATGAATAAAACACTTCTAAATATAGATCTACTATTACCATAAACTAGATCTAAAGTTATGCAATAAAATGCATCATGGAAACATTCCTTAATTCACCATTAATATGAAAGCATAAATGAGAGCAAGATAAAAATAACATACATCTAACATGGTTCACCCAATGTGGACTACATCCATCAATGAAAGTTCTCAAATAAATTAGTAATCTAAAACAATATTATAATGAAATCTCATAGAGATAGAAAAATATCTTATAGAAAGTGCTGCACAAAAAACTACACTTTCATTTGCAAATGTGTAGTGCTGCAAATGTGTAACGCTTATCCAAGATAAGCATTATCCAACATGTGACAACCCTTTTTCACCTCATCAAGCCTATATAAAAGCTCTCCCAAGGATAAATTTTCTATATTCGTCCTCTCCACCTTCTAAGGGCACATTTTACCATAAACATGTGATCACAACCAACTCCACTCAACAAGGAAAGAGTTATCTTTTCCAAAAAATAACTAGCTTCCTCAAAATAAGGAATTCAACATGGGAAAAAGCATCTAGCAACTAACTCCATGAAATATGAAATACATAGAAATTAGGAATATGAAGAATATTCCACTCACATGTGAAGAACATGAAAATTATGCCCCCCACATCCTTGGTGCTCTTTAGGCCCCCAAAATTTATTCCTATGGTCATGTGATAGCCCCAAAGGCCTCCACACTCAACATATGAATGTAATTAAGAATTCACCTATATTTTTAATATGTACTTAAGATGTTAATTTTAATTGATGGAATAAAAATGTAACAATATTATTATATTACTTTCAATTTTTTTAAACAAATAATATTATACAAGACATTCAGATGTCTTTCCTATCAACTATGAATTAGAAATATAATGACATAAAACATATACAATAATCCATAGAAAGGAGACTCTCAAAGGTACTATGAGTATATAGTTTTCAATAGACATTTACAAGTATTTTTTGTATATTTTTGAATTGTAACTTTGTTCCACTAAGCAAAAAACTTGTAAATGATGACTTTAAGCCTATCTTTTCTTTTTTTAATAAAATAATAATAAATTTTTTTGGATTGGAATGTTGAATGGTAAGATGTTATTTATTTTATTTTCAAATAGAAGGGGTCTTTATAATGAAATGAATTTTGTTTGGATAAATTACGAGCTTGGCATACAAATAAGGAAAGTTTTACATAATGTGTCTCACATAAAATTGGTATCAATTATATTTAAGAATAAATTATCCCTAGAAAAAAATGTCAACAAAATCTATAGAATATATGGTTTATAGTTTTCCTCCTTTCTCTTTCAAACAATTCAAAAAAAAAACTTCCTTTTCTCTATCATAGTTTCCGTTGCGCCTCCTTCTTGAAATAACTAGTTTGTAAACCCTTAAAACTTTAAGGGTTATTTAAATTTATTTATTTTAATTGGATTATAACCTACATTCTATCCATAATAGAATTTGGTATGGGGTAATATGCTTACAATAGTTCCATCATGTGTTTAACACCTAGTAGGTTAGGTCAAAAACTTTTTATCTTTTCTAAAATTTTCATTAATTCCTCACCCAATATTAAAAAATAGATTTTGGAATTTATCTATGGTATCTCATAAAAATTAAACTAATCCCATATATTAATAGTCACCACATATATACTTGCATCATTTGATGTATGTATAACTAGTAGAGTTATAAATCATCATGGCACCAAAGAGGTAAATAAAGTTTGTTCCCAAGTTCTTCCATGAGGTTCTAGTTTTAACCCCAAAATCCCTTTATTTTATTGTGTGCTTTATTTTAATGAATTTGAAAAATATTTCAACTATTTCAAATATTTTACCCTTATGGTTTGTTTTATGGGCTAATTCCCCCCTAATATATTTATCAAGTAGTATGTTCACAACCACTAGCAACCCTTGGCATCAAGTTCTAGGGGTGAAAAATATAATAATATGTTTATTATTATTTTTATTTGGTAATGATTACCATTTTAATCATATTTTCAAAAATTATCCTTTGATTATTCACAATACCCTTGTGGTATTTTCTCATTAGACTAGGGATTTCCAAGTCTCCAAGAAAGTTAAGCTCAAAATCTAAATATGGATTGAGCTCCCATGTATCCCTATGACTCTTTGGGGATTTATTGATAATATCATCAAACCCTTTGGGAATTTTATTTTCCATGCATAACCAAAATATTACACATCTCGGCCACATAATGGACTTTGTGTTGAAATTGGCATGGCTAAGGATTTGGAGGAAACTATTGACTTAAATATTGGTAAAACTTATATTTTAAAGTGTGTGATTTATATTAACCTTATCAATACTTATTTTCACTACCAATACTTAGACTATATGATTATATAATGCCCTTTATTGACTACCAATCAATATGATTTATAGGAAAAAATGTGTGCCATAGAATAAGTTGACCAACTCCACAAGGGATGGATGGACCGAGTGATTAATAAGAATAATGCTTCGGCATCTTGTCATGCCTTTATAATGAAAACCATTGTATATCAAACCACATGTGGTATAGGAGACACATATTCTACCTCAAATGATAAACAAGCCATGCCATCCATCGTTAAAGCACCATATCCTCTCTCTTGAATGCCGTAAGTGGTGACCATGAAATTTGCTTCACAACCTATGACTATCTCAGCCCAGTATTCAAAACCCCACTCCATTGTGTTTATCATGAATAAAAACTCAAATATGGTGTCTTTTAAACTCAACACTATGCTCAGTCACTCTCATTTTCCCATGATAATTTACTCTTGAAATGTTCACGAGCTTACTATTCAAGGATATAACTAGAACTTTCATAATATTAAAGTGTTATGTTTTCAAGAGGTTAAAATTTATGTATTTATTTTTCAATCTTTTACTCACATAATTTAGCTAGGTACACTCTACTAGATTCCAAATCATGAGCATAGTATTGGAAGAGTCATCACACTATTAGCACTAGAGATTTTATGATTTTTTTCATGGGAATCTCACCCTACCCATCAAGTGGTGTGGACCATTTTTTATTTTGATAGTTGGATTCTTGGGTTAGAAAAATTGTATACTTATAATGACATCATCAAAAGAAACATACTCTAGAGGTGGATCAGAATTTTTTTTCTTGATGCTCACTAGGTGCTCTATTGAAATTTCAACATAGTAGAATCCAAAGAATATAAACAAGGTCATCTGCCCATGAATTGGTGTGAATGAGTTTGAAAATTATGATTTTACATACATAATAAACTCAATATATATGATCCCAATCACCTCAAGAGAACAGACTCTACTTTTTCCTAGTTTACTTTGTATAATTTCAAATAAGGTCAAGACATAATGGATAAAATGTTGCATCAAGCTTTATTCATGAAGCAAAAATTATTTTCTTTATTTATTTCCAATGCTCAACCAAATTCTATTATTTATGATTCCATTATTTCAAACCATCAACCTATTTGATTCTATAATGAATGTAGTTTCCCTCAAACCATATCAACCAATACTTAGTTCCATCTCAATATTTCTCATCCCAAGCCTGAGATAACTCTGCATTAAGAGTTATTTTCCCTTATCTAATCTATAAAATCCACATGAATAATTAAATCCATTAAATATGATAATTCAATGCTTACCAAAATCATAGACATCATGAAAGATTTTTTACATCATTATCAATCAGTGTTTTTTGCTCAACTATCTTTCCCAAACCCATGAAGTAAAACTCTTTCAGTGTCTTAAAATTATCCCCTAAAAACATTTTGAACCAATAAGAGTTGCATGTGATATACTTTTCCCTCTAAATTATCTCAAGGAAGTAGTGATGTAAATTTTGTTTGGTAAATCCCTTTGTATTGATGATTTCCTATGTGATTTATATCAGGGCTTTTGGGACAATGTTGGACAAAATATTCACAAAATATATTCTAAATTTATTATGTCTAACTCCCTAAAGGCCCTCATCAATATAGTGTCAAATATTTAAAATGATGTATATCCTAATATTATTACCAATTATATACCTACAGCCCTTTTGAATGTCTTTTAAAAAATCATTGCTAAATCCCTTGCCCTCACGATCATACATCTTCTTCCCTCATCATTAGAAGTGAAAAAACAAGGATCATCCAGCATAGGTATATTCTTCACAATGTCATTGCAGTCTATGAGGGTATGAAATGGGCAAGAAAATTTGATAAAATGTTCATGTTTGTAAAGATTGATTTTGAGAAAGATTACTACATGATTGATTGACCCTTCATCATTGCTATGCTTCAAGCTCTAGGTTTTGACCCTAGGTTTTTCTATACTATTAATATGTTTTTTCAAGTCATCAAATATTATATCACCATTAATGGAGTGAGAACACACAAATTTGGGATATTCGAGTATATTAAGCAAGGTTTTCCCTTAGCTCCCTCTCCTTACATGCTTAACACAGAAGGGTTCATTTACCTTTTGGATAAATAATCATCAAGAGGTTCGGTGAAAGGCATATCTTTCACCCATTATAATCAATAGCTCATCATTGGGATTTTCTTAGGTGATTATTTTCATACCCCTTTGGAGGAAGAAGATTTAGCCAATAATTCGATGGAATACTTGAATAATTTTGATCTTATATTAGGCTCCTTTATTCAACAGAAATAGTCTCAATGCTAAAGGGAGTCTTTCTCCCCTAACCTAATTGATTGGAAGGATATCAATGTAAATGGATCAAACTTGGTGTGAAAATTAATTTTATGGGAGTTCCCTATGATTTTAGGGCCTCTCCTTTTGAATTTTGTTCATATTTTTTTCATGTGGTTGAGAAAAATATTGCCTATTGAGTCACCAAACCTCTTCATCTAGTAGGGAAGTTCAAATTTTGATCTAAAGTTCTAGCCTCAACCCATGTATGCTTCTTATTATACCCATTATAAAATTCCATATTATAAGATGGAGAAGTTTTTTATATATTTTATTTAGGCTAATTTAAAAGGCCATATAGCTTTTCATAAGATTTCCTTGGATATCTATTGTAATCTTAAATAAGATGGGATCCTTAGGCTCAATGACATTGGGCTCCAAGGTTATGCCCTAAAATTTAAATGTAACATTAGGAGCTTAGAATGGAATTATGCCTAGAATTTTATTTTAAGGCACTACATTAAACAAGGAAACCCTCTTGGCAGGAAGACATATAAGAGTGTTGATTTACTGCATCTTCTTCTTTATCTTGTGCCAATTCATATTGGTTTCACTCTTTCTATTAAAATAATATATAAATCCTGGGAAATACTCAAACTTAACTTCATTTGGGTTGGTGATGGTTTTAGAAATGGATTTTTTTGTTAAATCACATTATTTCTAGTGATATTCCATTCTTAATTTCCATAATTTCCCATTTTCCATGATTTCATGGATTAAGAGTCCTAAGATTTATAAAAAGTGAATCAAGACTATTAGTGACATCTTATGCAAGGTTTTTCAATGCTAGATCTTATGGTATATGCTTAGATTTAAATACCAACTTAAACATGAGGATGTAGAGTCTCTTTCTAAAAATCAAAACTCCATTACTGATGTTTGTTTTCATAAAATTGAAGTTTTGTATATAGTACCATGGTGTAAAAATTGGCATCGACACATGGATACTTTTTTCTATCGATATAAACCCAAAAATTGCATATCATCTTCTTCCCCCCCAACATATTTAGAGTGAAACCTTCAACCACCATTAGAAGTTAAGGTCTCTAGATTTTGTTTGTGATAGAAGCTTCAACAATATTTATAAAACCCACATTGATACAATAAAAAACCATTTTATTTCATGTATCCTCTATTAGGGCCTCTGATTTGGAGACTAACTCAAGCACATGAGGGTCTCAACTACCATGTCCCCTCCTTGTCATTAGGTTGATACCTTTAAACACATTTTTTAGTTTTGCCACCATGCTTGGTTAGCTTGGAAATCGATTCATGCCCCCTTTAAACCTTTTCATCAATAATTATTTACCTATAAAATAGTCCTTCTTTGGGACTCAACCATGTTACTTGTAATTTAAATCAGATTTTTTTTATATATCTGTCATGCTGATATTATATTTAATATATGGAAAACTATAAATTATGATATTTCTAATCATGAATCTATGGAAAGATTTTTTTGTGTGACTAACAAAATTATTGTCATCTCTAATGTTTTTCATCAAATTAAAGTCTAGATAGAAAATTTCAACATAGATGTGGATCACCTCAAGACCATCTTGGACCATGTAGGGAGCACTACATGTGTTATCATTTATGTGCCTCAAGATCCTCCATGCTACCATTCTCCCAGTCAAGGTCAAGGTGAAGGATTTTATCATCTCCTTTCTAGGAGTAGGGGGAGATCTTTTTTCCATTAAAAATGACCTTTATCTCCCCATGGAGGTGGTGTAGATAATCCTTTTGGCCACTTTCATGTCTACACATACACTAGAGAAACTTCTTGTAAACAATGCAAGTTGAACCTAAAAATCACTAGAATGCTCTAATTCATTAGTGCACATCATGTGCATCTTCTAATCCATGTCAATGTATCCTTAATTAGGTTAATGAATTATATGCATTCATTATCTTCCTCTAATTCATCTCTAGTCATGTTGCAACCTAGCAGCCTAACCTTTTCGACCATGTGTGAGGGATAACTTGTCAAAAAATTAGAGATATAAATTACCGTGATCAAAATTACTTAATCAGTTAAATATAATTAAATTCATTGGTGAAAATCCCATGGATAATTGATTGGTGAATTTCTATTTTTGTAATTTCATAAATCTAGGTCAATGACATAATCATGACATCACATAAATCTTTGAAATGATGACATCATCTTTTATGAGTTGTCAATCACTCATAAAATATCAAAAAAAATCTATATTTATGAGTCATGCCTATTAATTAAAAATATTAATGGTTTGTCCCCTCCTTAACTCAACTAGGATTAGCCTTAACTCACCTGGTGTTAGTTCAAACTCAACTGTGGTTAATTCTAACCTAACTGCACTTGAGTTAGAGTTAATGTTGGAGGCTATAAATACAAGGCCTCACCCATTGATCCATAAGTTTTTTATGTGCAATGTTATTATGCCAAAAATTCCTCCAAAAAACTTCACTGTAGTGTTACCATACCCATTTCATAAGCCAAGCCAAGCCAAAGCCAACCAACATTACCAAGGTGCCAAGGAGAGGTGGAGAAATAGAGCTTCACTAAAAAATATTTATTAAATACATAGCCAAGCACATCATTCCATGGGCAACTCACAAAACTTACTCTCATAAAAGGTAAAATCTCTTGTTTTGCTTTCATTTTGATAGTTATTTATGTAGTTCTCTAGCTCTTTGAGTGTCAAGGCTAGAGGTGTTAAATTTTAGTGTGTTTATTTTGATTTGATTTATTGACTAAAATGATACTAATCTCCCCTCTATGTTAATTTTATTGTTCATAGGTGACATGTTTAACCATCTTAGACATGGTGGTGACATAGATTGGGGTGATCCTCCTCCTTAGGTCAATTTTCCTAACCTAGATCTTTCCATTTCCCCATCTTGATGCGTCGAGGATTATGAATTAAATTATTAAAATAATGGGTGGGAGCTCATCCTTAAGACAAAAGATCATCTAAACACTAGTGGTTGGAGGGACAAACCTAATAGTCCCCCTCCCCTACCTCCTTTGATTACCATGTTTGTTGATGCTACAAAATGGTCTTTATATTTGTGTTTTATTATTATTTTTTATTAATTTTTTTAAAATATTATTAAAACTAATTTTTTATGGCATTTAGTATTTTATAATGTTAATTTTAACGTTTTGATTTAATTTCACTCTTGAGACTTCTTTTATCTCAATGTGTTTTACATTATAGGGAGTTATCTCTTCCACCCATTATTTTGTGCAATCAATGGTGTACTATATTATTTTTATTAATAATAATATACTCTTCAATTAAAAAATTTAAACTAACCCTCATTGAAAAAATTAAGAAAAACAACTCAATTCAAATTAAAACAAACATTATATAATCAGTGTGTCTTAATAATTTTTTTAAACTAAAAAATAAATCTTTAAAATTAGGAGAATCTGAAGAGTGTCTATATATATTCAAACAAATTATCACATCCAAATTTGTCTTAAACTTAAAAAGAAAAAAAAATCAATACAATATTTCTATTTAATTTAGATATTAATGTCCAATAGAAGCCAAAAATGGTCAATTTCATTGAATATGTTTCCTTTTACCTCAAACTATTGATCAATCATCAATTATAAATAGTTTATATTGCCCTCTTCCACTCTAACTCAATAAATATGGAGGCAGAGAGTTGAGTGGGCTATTTATAGTTAGGGAATCTCAAAGTTAATCGACCATTATTTCCTCAACCTATTTATGTCAATTGTTGGCCTAACCCGAATTTCAATAATTGCCTTTGACTCTAATGATTAATTAAAAAATGAACCTATAAAAAATATCTTATTAAACACAAAGTTATAAATTTTTATCCACAACATTCAAAGAGAACATTGAGTTGAAAACTAATATGAAAAGACATTTAAGTAACATAATTTCTTACCTTATACTAATTTAAATAGTTTTTCTAAATTTTAAATATGAACACAAAATAGATTGATAAAATTATTCAAAATAAACTATGCTAACATAAAATTAAGTTATAATATAAATGAAAAAAATTGTCTACACACAATTCATGATAATTTTACCTTGAAAAAGTTATTTTTACAAAAATAAAATAGCACATCAACCTTATTTTTCATGTATTAACTCAATTGATTACAAGAGAATAATGTACTTTGAAATTCTACTTTATCCTAATACATCTGTGAATACTTTTAGACACATTAATAAGAAATTATGTGGATGGTGTTTTAATCTAATGGATACTAAAACAATAGGATTATCAATAATCCATACAATAATATAGGCATATAACCATAACTCATAAAACATGGGCTAAAACTATCAAACAATAAATTGACGGTTCTTATTCCTTTTTTTAACATTGGGATAAAATCTCTAATTGCACACCTATAAGTAACTGAATCCAAATTATGATCAAAGGTATCTAGGAATTTGTGAGAGCCAAAAATAATTAGATCACACAAGAAAACAAAGTGCTGCTGCACTTTCTGATTACTTAGCTATGGACACTAAAACAACTACTGTTACATCCATTTCTTAATGCAACTTGATTACAATATGCCTCTACACAAAGATGTCTTTCAAAAAGAATAGAATAATAGATCTTTCTATTTTTAGACATTCCTACCAACATCCAACTGATACAAAGGTAGATCAAAAAATAATGCAAAATAGACTTCCTAAAAATAGTATGGAATACATTATGACTTCCAACACCCCCCATTAATTTATTCCATTAACTGTTACAACATCCATTACTCCTAGATTTTCTCTCAAATGCTCGAAGGTATCCTTCACTAGTGCCTTCATGAAGATGTTTTCTAATTGATCTTCACATCTATAGAATGCTAATTTGATTTCATCGTCTTCAACCAATCATCTTATGAAGTGATAATGAATCTATATGTACTTGTCTCATCAATGAAGCGCTTGATTCTTCATCAATACTATTGAATATATGCTATCATAAAATATGATTGTGTCATATGTTTGTTCCTTCTTCAAATCTACTAAGACTCTCCTTAGCCAAATACATTGAAATGATACTACATTTGTTGTAATATATTCAACTTATACTATGGAAAGATAAACTATAGGTTGCTTCTTGGATGTCAAAGAAATGGATCCTAAACCCATGTGAAACACATAACCTGATGTGCTTTTCCTATCATCTACACTTCCTACCCAGTCTCTATCTGTATAGCCAACTAGATCAAAATCACTTGATGTAGTATAAATAATTCCATAGTTCTTATTTGCATTGGCATATCTTATAATTCTCTTACTTTCTTGCCATTGTGTATCCTTAGGTGTTTCCATAAATATAGAAATCAAACTTACTTCATATACTATATCAGGCCTAGATGTTGTCAAATACATGAAGCTACCCACCATGCTCTTATATAAAGTTGGATTCACCTCATTTTTGCAATCTTCCTTACTCAATTTGAGACTTGTAGTGGTTGGTGTTGGCGTATGTTTGTTGTTCAACATTTTGAGCCTCTTCAATATTTTTGAAGCATACATAGAGTGAGAAATGAATATGCCATGATCCATCTGTTGTACTTATATACCATGAAAATATCCTAATAAACCTAAGGCTATCATTTTAAATTCCATTTTCATTGCTTTTTTGAACTCACCAATAAACACATCATCATTTCCTATGGAGATTAAATCTTATACATATAATAAATTAATAAAAATCCTATCATGGCTCTGATTGATGTAAAGTTTGGGCTAGCTACTACTTTTGTTGAAACCATTGGTAGTAAAGTGTGAGTCAATTCTACTATACCAAGTCTTTGATGTTTGTTTAAACCCATAGATTGCTTTCTTGAGCCTATACACCTTGGTTTTTTTCTTTGTACTTCATATCTAGGTGGTTGATCAACATATACTTATTCTTTGATTACTCTATTTAAGAAGGTAGACTTCACATCGATTTGATATACTTTCCACTTGTACTGGGTAGTTATTCCTAAGACAACCCCCATAGTTTTCATTCTTACAATAGGAGCATAAGTCTCATTATAGTCTCTACCAAGTTGTTATTTGTATCCCTTAATAGCTAATATTTCTTTGTATCTATCAATTTTACATTTTGATATGCTCTTGGCCTCTTAGACCCACTTCACTCCAATCACGTACTTACCCTTAGGTAAATAAGCTAACTCCCATGTTTTGTTTCTTTTTATTGTATTGATTTCCTCATTCATGGCTTTACACCATTTTTCTTCTTTCACTACTTATTCAAAACATGTAGGTTCATCTAGAGAAAATAAAGTATAATTTAAATTTTCATCATCATACCTTGAGTCATAATATATCTCCCTCAAGATCCTTGTCTTTCTAGGCATAAGAGAAGCAAGAGTTGGATCTGAACTATTACTGGAGTTGCTTAATTGGGGATCATGTTGTGAAGGTGATGAAGGTGTTGTTGATGGTTCGCCATACCAATCTATGACTTATTAAATTTGAGCATCTTCATTTCCATCATCTCTGAGTATCAATTATGAGATACCTGATGTAGTGTCAATAGTGCCATCCCATGATTTATTTTCAATGAATTCAATATCCCTGCTAATCAAAACCTTATTTGTAATAGCGTTAAACAATTGGTATGCTTTAGTGTCTTCACAATATCCAAAAAAGATACACTTTTCTCCTTTATCATCAAATTTATGCCTCTTTTTCTTTGGCATATGTGCATATACCACACACCTAAATATTCTTAGATGCTCAATACTATACTTTTTATTTGTCCATGCTTCTTGTGGAGTCATGTTCCAAACAACCTTGGTGGTACACCTGTTCAAAAAATACACTATTATTGCTACAACTTCACCCCAATATTCTTTTTAAATTCCTTTGGATTTCAACATACTTGTGGCCATCTCTTGGATGGTCCTATTTTTCCTTTCTACCACTCCATTTTGATGTGGAGTGTATATAGTTGTGAACTATTTTTCAATTCCTTTATTATTGAAAAAAATTATTACTTCCTTAGAAACATGCTCTCACCCTCTATCTAATCTCAATGCCTTGATGAAATATCCACTTATTTTTTAACCAATGTCTTAAACCACTTGAACTTCTCAAAAGTATCAGACTTATTCTTTAGGAAATAAATCCCAATTTTCCTACTATAATCATCTATAAAAGTTAAGAAATATGCATTCTTAGAGTGGGTGAGAGTTTTAATTAGGCCACACAAATATGATTGTATCAATTTTAAAGGTGTTTTTGCCCTTCTATACATTCCTAATTGAAAAGGTTGCCTATGTAATTTCCCTCAAATGCATGATTCACATCTTCTTTCAGGTTCTACTATTCTTGGTAGACCTATAGGTGTATTCTTCTTTGATAAAATATCTAATCCATAAAAACTTAAATGAACTTAAATCAAATTTGAGAGTCTAGATGTGTCTTTCATGACTATCTTGAAGGTTTCTTGATGTATTACTATTTTACTCCTGAAAGGATCAATTTGCATCTTGAGAGGAAACATTCGGTTCCTTGTCATCTAAACTATAGCTATAATGTTCTTGCTTCCTTGCTTGTCAAAGATTTTGCACTCTCCATTTTACATCAAGACTTTATATCCCTTTTGAACCAACTGTCCTATACTCAACAAATTATGTTTAAAATCTGGAGCATAATAGACATCCTAGATTGCTCTCCTCTCACCTTGCTTGGTGTAGATTATGACAATTCCTCTACCAATAACATGAACTCTTTAATTTTTCCCCATATTAATATCAGATTGAATATTATTTTCAATGGAGGAAAATGGATTCTCATTACCAATTATGTTATTTCTACATGCACTATCCAAATACCACACCTCAGCACTACTCTGCTCAGCAACATTACATATAACGAACATGTTTGGAAAATGTTCAGGTTCACTTACATTCTAAGTGGCTACATGTGCATTTTGTCATGATTGGTTATATTGCCTATTTCTACATTCACTGGTAAAATGGCCATATGTATGATAATAATAGCACCGAATATTACTTTTATCATACCTTTGATTTGAAGAACTACTCTTTTTCTTGTCTTGGAAGTTTAGTTAGGAGATGTATGCTCCTTGACTGTCTAAACTTGATCTTCCATAGTATTTCCTTCCTATTCCTCTACGTCTGAAGCTTTTGACTTTGGTTTCTCTTCCTCTCCCCATGGCTCTAAGACAAGCCTAAACCTTGAAGGCTTGCACTAGGGAAGAAGGTATGGATCTATTCAACCAATTCATCTATTGTCATCCTTGAGAGGTCTTTGGCCTCCTCAATAGCTATGACAATTGGATCATATCTCAAAGTCAAACTCCTAAGGATCTTTTCAATGATCCTTTGGTCATTTATTGTTTCACTATTAACTATTAATTGATTTGTTAAGATAGAGATTCTAGTATGAAACTCAAAAATCGACTCACTATCATCCATTTGCAATGTTCAAATTATCTTCTAATCATTTAGAGTTTTACTAATTGTACTTTATTAGTACCTCAGTAGGAATTTTGAAGGATCTGCCATGCTTCCTTTGCGTAATTTTTTACTAAAATTCTTAGATATATGGCTTCTTCCATTGTCGTCTCTATCATATTCAATGCTTTTGCATCCTTCCTCCAATTCTCCTTCAACTTGGTCTTCTGGGCATTTGTCAATACATTATACGTTGCTTGATCGGTCACATCTGTGAAACTGGTGATCACATACTCCAATAAGTCATTAGCCACCAAAATCATCTTCATCTTCTTTGCCCATATATCATAGTTTTGTCAATCAAATGTAGGCGGACGCTGCCAACTTTTACCTTTTGATCCAACCATCCTTTGGATTTGGGCTTTGCCTCTTTTATACGGTTTTTACACGGGTTTTTTAAAGAAACTTTTGGCTCTTCTATATTGCACTGATTTCCTACACGCTAGTTCAAATAGTCAGTAGCTCGGCCTTGAATTCTACAAACTTGAAACCAGAGGCTTGAACCAATATAGAGAATCTTGGCAGATAGGGTGAGTAATGCATCACAAATTACAACCCCTGATGTTATTGATATGACATGTACTGAACCGTCCATTAGGTTTTACCATGGAATAGGAAATTTACAAAGAAACTAACACACTACGGAGCTATTATCAGATTGGAGGTATCAATTCAGACAAGTTAAATCCTAATGTTATGCTTAAAGGTGCAATAGGCCTCGCTATACTTTCTGCTATCAAACTAGGAATAGTAGTGACATATAAGGTAGGGATAGGATTAGTCCCTACTTGGAGAATGGATGGTACCTGGTTGGCACCATCAATTTTCTCTTAGATCTTTAATTTTCTCCTCTATACTAAGATCTTTCCTTTGGACATTTGCCACTTGTACAAGATGCTCTTTCTTCCAGTGCTGCCTTTTCTAACAATTTCCCATGATCTGTGGTTTCTTCATGTTGGATTACAGACTATAGTTGTGCACTCCTCACAGCTCCATGACTTGCTGATAAGTCTCCTTTAGACTGAGCGATCATATCTATGATGCTTCCTCCTAACAGTAGATTCCAACGCGTCCTTGCAATGCTGGCTGTGTTATTTTATTATTATTATTCAGATCACTCCATTCCATGATCTGGTTTTTCTTGTCTTATCTACTGGCTACTTATTGGCAGTGACTGGATGCTGGCTCTTACAACGCTATGTCTGAGCGGCTGAGTTCTCCTTCAAATGCTTCTCCACGAGGTGCTGACTGCTCTCTTCTTCATTACAGTAATGATCTCTTTCGATCTTCCACTGATAACACCAAACAACTACTTCTACACTTTTATTGCTCCCTCCAGCTGCGCTCTCCAACGCCAGGCTGTTAAGCTGGGTCTGATACGAGACTGAGAGCCAAAAATAATTAGATCACACAAGAAAACACAATGTTGCTGCCCTTTCTAATTGCTTAACTTTGGACACCAAAACAGCTACTGCTGCTTTTATTTCTTAATGCAACTTGCTTACAATATGCTTCTACATAAAGAGGTCTTTGACTGAGAGTATAATTATATATCTTTCTATTTTTAGACGTTCCTAACAACTTCCAGCTGATACAAAGGAAGAACACAAAAATAATGCAAAACAAACTTACTAAAAATAATATGGAATAAATTATGACTTCAAACAATTTATAGGATGAATATATGTTGGCTCTATTTTCCAATGAACAACGTTTAACATGTCCACATAGTTTGAAATAATCTAAGAAAACCTAAAAGGTACAATTGTCATGGGGTAAATTCAAGAGCTATTGTTAATGAGTCCAGACTAGATTTTAATAACTTTATAATATTAAATCATATTAACTCTTATAATATTAATTAAATGTTATTTGAAATCGTAAACGGAACAAATAAAGTATTCCAAAAGGGTCAGAACTGTATATATTAATGTTAAAATCACCAACAAATGTGAAACTTAACTAGTAGTTAACAATTATATAATTTAACATCAATTTGATTTAACAAAATTAGGATGTAAATATTTAGAGTTATCAGTTGGAATTAAATTAATTATATTTATAATTAATTAGTATTGTTAAATATAAAATTTAAATTACATTTAATTTTATTAAAGTTCACAAGTAATATAAATAAAATGCAAGAAACTCTAATTATGGTGAGTGAGGCTTTAAGTTGAGTTAGCTCAAAGGTTAGATGTTCAACTTCCTTTTTGCAATAAAAATGTGTACAAAAGAATAACCATATATTAATGAAAGGGTTCTTATTTATTCCAGCTCTAGGAGAAGGATAGGCTGCAATTATTTTTGTTTTATATATCTTTATTAAATTATAAATAAAATAACAACAAATTGGTGAGATCAATTTCATGATTTGTAGGTTTTAGTATTTTTATTTTATGACATTTAGATTATTTTTCATTGATGGATAAGCCATCAAACAATATATTTTTAATCATTTTATTTGAAGTTTTGGTACTGCAAAATTTATTTTGTGAATCTCTATGAATGGTTAATGGATTTTGTCCACATGCATGAAATATGATTCAAGAATAGTCTTTGTGCTTCTAAAAAACTTTTTTTTCCCATTACCTCAGTTGTTCTATTTTTAATTTTCATGTGAATAAAAAGATTTCCTATTTATATATTTTTTTATCTGAGTACTCTATGTATTCTATTTTAGGATTCTAACCTTCATCCCCATATTTTTGCATTCTTCTTCCATTTTCATCTTTCTCCATTTCCATTTTTTTTTCCTTTTTATGCTTTCTAGTAAAAATTACTCAAAAACCTCCAAAAATGTAAATGATATAAGGAAACTTCTTCTTTCAAACGTAGAAGAAAATTAAATCTTCATGATGATTTCTCTAATGTTGCAAAATCATGTCAGTGGTTGTTGGGAAACATACTAACATGTTTTAGCAACTATGTTCTGAACCATAATGCATGGTACATTCAATTGATAAACTCTAATGGGTATATTCCCATTTTAAATAAATATTGGAGATTCTATTGAAATGGAACTTGGAAATAATGGGATTTAATCTATCATTTGATATTTTAAATTTAGTTGATTGTGCCCAAGGTCTGATTTAAGATTATAAACATTGGTAGCATTAACATATATAGAATGAAACAATATTATACCCATCTTAAAAATATCTGATGGCAAAGAGAAGATGTGAACAAATAAATATTTTTAATCCTAATAAACTAAGGGATGATAGGATTCTTACAACTACTGATGATGATGCTATTAAGTCATTGCAAAATTAGATCAAGAAGAGTATTATACAGACTAAAAAGATGAAGTTAGGTTACTCACAAGTTAACAAGTCTAAGATTCTCTTGAACTAACTTCAGAGAATATTACACCTCATGTAAGAACAAAATAAGGAAACTCAACTTGAAGAACAAATAGCATGCAATGGTGTCTTTGAATCTCCTTTGTTATTGAGTTAGTGAATGTGACATATGTTGTATATGAAATTTATAATGAGTTTTATAGCCTAAATTTTTCATTCCAAATAAATTCTTAGAATCCTCTGATGAAGATTTTTTAAGAGATGGATGATCTTCTTGATGATTTTTGGCTTAATGATAAACTCAATCCTTCACATTTTCTTTGTCTTCCTATAAAAATAAAAATATTCATGACATATGGGGTAGAAGATATGAAGACACTAAATTTAAAGTGTTTTATAAAGCTTCAAGTCATGATTGATGGAAAATCAATACCTAGTCTTAACTGTGAGATTTTACATCTTTCAAAATCTATGTAGAATAATTTTAAGGAGTTATAATTATTAGCTCAAGAAACCAACATCATTCAATGAGAAGAATATTTTGATGATTTTTAACATCATGATGTGTTTATTCTAGGTTGGTTATTAGAGGCTTCTGATGAAGAATTATATTTTTTAGAAATCAATTATTTCTCTTTCTATCCCTCCCTTTAAAGAGAATCAAGTTACTCCTAAATTTGAGAAAGTGTATTTTCCATTCTCTTCAACTTCTTCTCAAACTTTATTAGAGTTTTATGTAAGGATGAGCCCAGTTCAAAACCTGAACAATGTTGATGCAATGCAAGAATAATTACTTAGTGTTGTGTATGGGAGTATTAATTTGGTATATATGATAGAAGAGAATGATATAGCACTGAAAGAATAATATTTTAACCCATGCTCCAAATAATATATTGACATTTCATCTTAAGAAAGAGAAATCATTGAATAATTTAAGGATTCACGCTTTTAGTATCCTTCAAAAAACATAAACCCAATCATAATAAAACCAAGCTTCATATTGATGAAAAAGATATATATGGTGGTGTTGAGTAGAATCATGCAATTTTTTTCAGGAAAAGTCAAGTAGCAATACACAAGAATTTTCGAATAATTTTTAGCATCATGAAGTTTTGATCCCAAATCAATTCTTGTAAGCCTCTAATGTAAAGTTTTTTATGAGTGTTACAAATATATTGTGTAAAATAGTTGTTACAAAAATTTATGGTAAAAGAACTATATGAGCAACCACAAAATAAAAATATTGAAGGTATACCATGCGTTGTTTGCATTCTAGATATATATTTGAAATTTACTTTCATTAATAAAAAAAATGTATCACACATTCTTTATTAGATGTAAATAATGTTTTCATTCCAGAGATATATGGTCAAGTATTTTAGTCCATATATATCATCTCATCCATTCGTCTATTTTCTATGTGAATGTAATGAATAAAATGATGCATTTGTTACTCATGATTTTAGACAATACAATACTTTCCTGATGGAATCAGACATTATTTGATTCTTAATATTAAATTGGTATTTTTAAATCAAACCTAAAATTGTTAATCACATAGTCAAAAGAAAAAACTAACCCCAAAAAGCATATTTTAAAAGTGGTACTTATAGGATTATGATAAAAACTCAATCAGATAAACTCAAAAGAAAAAAAATTATTAGCTCTTTAATAAATTTTAAATTTTATGATATTTATAATGTTTTATGATTTGAAATCATTTTGCCAAGATTTGATGCCAACTAAGAAATGTTTTACCATGAATGACATATTTTTCAACAAATTACAGTGGTGGTTGGTTTTTAAGTTTCCATCAAGGGAGTTTTCTTAGTAAATAGATTTCAGTTTGGATAGTTTTTGGATATCCACTAATGAGCAATGGAGAAACTTTTTTTTGGGTGAAATCTCCTGCACTTTTTAACATTTTCTAATTTGTGAATATTTAGACAAGTTGTGGCACATTGTCTGATCCTATCTAAAGTGGGTTGGACTACTAGTAGTATGTGTTTGGATACAATGATTACTAACCCTTATTGTTTTTGAGTTCTTATTATTGGCAAAAAATAAAATGTAGGTCCAAGAGGGTCAAATAGGCAATCTATAACACAAATATGGTCAAGCTCCAGAGTCATACTGAAGCTAACTATAATAGCTTCTAGAACTCAAAACAGTAAGCAAAACACACATGAAACAAGGGAGACAACCTTTAGAATAAAACTTATATATATATATATATATATATATATATATATATATATATATATATATATTATATATATATATATATATATATATATATATATATATATATATATATATGATTCAAAATCTAACTGATTATAATGCATAAATTATTATAGCTATAACTACTCATAAACTCACAAAACACTTCTATTTTATAATCATCCTCAGACTATTGTCATGAAATATTCCTTTTTTTACTATTCACATCCTTATTTTCTACCTTCACACTAACTCACAAGATGATACTATGTTGTTATTATTTGTTCTTTTATTTTTATTCTTCCCTTTACTTTATTCTCCAAGATCTATGCTCTTTTCTTCCTTTGACTGCTACTACATCAAAAATTTATGGACTATTGCTCTATTTTTCTAACTATTGTTACTTTGCTAATCTCCTCTCTGTCCTTTTTTTATTACACTATTTTTTATCTCATTATTTTTGTCTTCTAATATAGGTTACTCACATACCTCCCTTTTTGATACCCAATTCTAAATGGTTCATAAAATTTCAAATTCAAACCTACCATAATAAGTTCATTTGGTGGCCACAACTATTGATTGGCTTTAGAGATGGGTAGGGGTAGGTAAAAGGAAAGATTAATAACTGAACATTCCCCCTTATTCTTTAACTTCCCTCCATGGTCAATTGAACTTTCCTCGTCCTTTAAGACATCCTTATAAATTATGTTTATCTACCTATATCCATTTGAAATCATTTTCTGCATGTCTAGAGCTTCATTGTTGAAGTCCATAGATTTATTATTGAAGTTCATATCTACTCTGTTAGAGTTTGTAGCTGGAATATTAAAGTTCTAATTTCATCTATTAAAGTTTGGTGCTGGTGTATTGGAGTTCAGAGCTAGGATATTGAAGTCTGGAGCTCTATTGTAGGTGTTTGGAGATAGACTATCGGAGTTTATAGCTCTGTTGTAGGACTTTGGATTCAACATAAAATATTATAGAAAATGATAAAGTATTAATGACTAATAACCTTCATTTTAATTGTATGAAAATGTCTTTTGATAATGGATTAGTAAAAATATTAGCTAGTTTCTGATCTAATTTGTAAAAACTAAACTCTATCACACGTTTCTCAACTAATTATTAAATGAAGTGATACCTAATTGTAATTTTATTTCTCCTACCCTGAAAGAAGGGGTTATTTACAACACTATGGAGGATATATTGTCACAATAGACTCTATAATCCCCTTGTTGTTCCTCATACAAATCTGAAAGTATCTTTCTTAACTATATAGCTTGACATGTTGCTACATTGGTTATCATGTACTCTAATTTAGCTATAGAAAGTGAAACTATAGGTTTATTCTTTGAATCCCAAAATATTTCTTCTAACCTAAGATGAAATACATTACTCAAATTGCTCTTTCATTTGTCAAGGCTACCAGTCCAATCACTATCCATGTAACCCACTAGCTAAAACTCATTTGTTACTACATACAAAACTTTATAATCTTTTGTTCTTTTCATGTACCTCAATATCCTTTTGCTCACTTGAAAATATGTGTCCTTTGGCATCTCCATGAATCTAGATGAGTTTGACTACATATTTGATATTCGACCTAGTTATTTTCAAATACATTAAGTTTCTCACTAAACTCTTGTACCATGTAGGGTATACATTGTTACTGCAATCATCCTTGCACAACATTAATCTTGTCCTAGTTGGTGTAGATACTTACTTATTTTCCTTCATCTTAAACCTCTCCAAAATCTCTTTTGCATAATTATATTAGCACTTGAATATGCCTTCATCCATTTACTTGACATGTATCCCAAGAAACTACTTCCAAAATCCTAAATCAATCATTTTAAACTCCTTCTTCATGGCTATTTAGAAGTCTTCTATTGACTAATTTACATTTTCAATGAATATTAGATCATCTACATACAAAAACACAACTAAAATATACTCTTTTCTCATTTTGATGTAGAGTGTGAGCTCGCTAGTACTTTTACTAAAGTCAATGCTCAATAAGTAAGAGTCTATCCAGATGTACCATGATCTTTGGGGTTTCTTGATCTCATACAACACCTTTTTTAGCCTATATACCTTGTTCTCATGACTAAAAATATCACATCTAGGTGGATTTACCACATAAACCTCTTCTTCTAGTACTCCATTCAAGAAGGCTGACTTGACATCCATTTGATGCACCTTCCACTTGTGTTGACCATCAATGGCTATGATTGTCCTTAAAATTTTCAGCCTTACTACAGTTGAAAACATTTCATTGTAGTCATATCTGGGCCTTTGCTTATAGCCCTTCACCAATAATATTTCCTTATGTGTCTCTATCCTGCCTTCAGGAGTGGTTTTTGTCTGATACACTCATATGAATCCTACAATATCTTTTCCTTTGGGTAGGTCAACTAACTCCCAAGTCTAATTTCTCTCTATTACGTGTATTTTTTCATCCATTACCTTACATCACTTACTATCTTTGAATACTTACTCATAATATATAAGATTAAATGATAAAAATAGAGCATAATTCATTTTTTCATCTTGATTTTCTTCATACTTTGATTGCTCATAGACTTGTTGTAAGATTCTTATCCTTACTAGGCATTCACTTGAGTTGGACGAGGATGATGTTGACTCTTGAACAAATCCTTGACCTCCTTGATGAATGATGCCACTATATAAATTATCCCTTTATGAAATAGGGGTCCGATTTGGCAGATGGGTGGGTATACCACCTACTATTTTTTATTTAATAAAGGTTCCACTAGCCCTTGTTTGTGCTTCTCCTTCGTCTTCTTGTTTATCCTCTTAAGCTTCATGCTCAATAAATTAAATACCTTGTCTGATTATGAGTTCTTTGGTAATGGGATTGTATAACTGGTAAGCCTTTGATTGATCCTTATACCTTATGAAAATACACTTCTCTCCATTGTTATCCCATTTTGTCCTTCTTTGCTTGGGCATATGTGTATATGCAACACATCCAAATACTCTAAGGTATTCAACACTTGGATTATGGTTTTTCCATGCTTCTTGAGGGATCATATGCCTAATTCTCTTTATATATATATATATATATATATATATATATATATATATATATATATATATATATTGTTACAGCTTCAACCCAAAAATCATTAGGTAAACCCTTTGCTTTTAACATGCTCCTTGTCATCTCTTGGATGGTCATATTCTTCCTCTTAAACACACCATTTTGCTGCAGTGTATACCTACATGTAAATTTTTTATTGATGCCATGATCCTTGAAAAAAATTATGAACTCATTAGAGATATACTCTCCCCCTCTATCTATCCTCAAAATATATATGTAGTGGGCACTTTGCTTCTCCACCATGGCCTTGAATTGATTGAAGGTCTCAAATGCATCTGATTTGTTCTTAAAAAAATACATACATATATTTTAGTTGAAATCATATATGAATGTCATGAATTAGACATTTTTGAATAGGGAGGGGGTATTCATTGAGGCACACAAGTCTGAATAGATCAGATCTAAGTGAGCTCTAGATCTACATTCTTTACCCATGGGAAATGCTCTCCTATGTTGTTTCCCTAATATGCATCTCTCACACGTGTTTTTTGGTTGTTTTATAAGGGAAAACCCCCTCACCATTTTATTATTTTAAATAAGGTTCAACCCTCCAAATATCATATTACCGTACCTTAGTTGCCAAAGAGTAGACTCATCTGCTATATTTTTGGATGTTGTTGTGAGCTCACTTCACATTCTCAAGTATTTGTCATCTTGACCACTATAATCTACCTATTAAAACCATTCCTATCAAATATTATGCATTCACCATTATCAAATATAACCTTTTATCCCTTTTGGACAAACTATCTAATGCTAATAAGGTTGTTCTTTAGCCCAAGCACATAGTAAACATCTTGAATTTGCCTTTTGTCACCTTACTTGGTGAAAATAGATATGTTGCCTTTGCCCATGATGATAAACTTATCATTATTTCCCATATTTACCTCTAATTTGATTGACTCATCAATGGGGTTGAACATCTCTTTATTCTCACTCATGTGGTTCTACAACCACTATCCAAGTACCATGTCTCTTTACCACTTTACTCCGTAATGTTACATGTTATGAACAAGTTTCCACCTTTTTCATTACTATTAGGTTTAGCCTCTTGTGTTTTGGATAAATTTGAATTCGGCATATTCATATCATATGCTTTCTTTCTACACTCACTAGCATAGTGCTCATACCTTTTTTAATAATAGCATTGGATGTAGACTTATCATACATTTATGTAGATCCTCCTCTAGAAGTGATATTGCTCCTTCCTCTTCTTCTTCCATATGAATCTTAATGTCTATGCCTTCCCACTTCTTGACCGATGAAATTTATTCCTCTTCCTCTATTGTTTGATCCTCTACCCCTTCCTCTCATATTCACATTGGTCTTGAATGCTTTCTCATAGGGAGAGGTGGTTGACCTATTCATCCTTTATTCATTAGTTTGAAAAGAACCCATTAGCTCATCTACCGTCATTTACCTCAAATACTTTGACCCTTCAATTGCAACCACTATAAGGTCAAATATGGTTAGAATGATCCTCAACACCTTCTCTATAATCTTATGATCTTCAAGGGTATCACCACATGTCTTCATTTTATTGACAATATTCATTATATTTATAAATAATTCATTAATAGAATCATTTTCCTTCATTTTTAGGTTTTCAAAATACCTTATTAAGAGCTAAAAATTAGCAACCTTCACATGTCACTCCATTGATAGGAATTTTGAAGAATATCCCATGATTGTTTAGAATGGACAACTGCTACTATCCTAGGAAATATTGAATTAACTAGTGCCTTTTGTATGTAGTTGAGTGTCTTTGCATCCTTTCTTATATTATCATTTAATGAATTTATTTATTCTTGGGTTAATGCATTGAAGGATGTTAGGTCTGCAACTTGATTATATCCACCTTTAACCAACTCCCATAGCTCTTAAGACTTGAATATGGTGTTCATTTTGATGTTCCGCACATCATAGTTCTTTCAATCAAATGTAGGGAGATATTTTCATGAACCATAAATACCTTCTACCATGTTTAAATAGGCTTAAGAACTAAGGGCACTGATACCAGTTATTGGCAAAAAATTAAATGCAAGCTCAGGAGGGTCAAATAGGCAGTTTATAACACACAAATGGTCAAGCTCTGGAGTTATACCGAAGCTAGTTCTAATGGTGCTAAAACTTAGACCAATAAACAAAACACACATAAAACAATATATGATTATATTTGATTCAAAAGTTAAATGATTATGATGCCAAAATTATTACAGCTATAGTTTTTCATAAAATCACATTTTTAAATTTTTTTTCTCCTTCTATCTTGTTGCTACAATCATACTCTGACTGTTATCATAAAATATTCCTTTTCTTGATTTTCACCTCCTTATTTTCTACCTTCACACTAACTCATAGGCTGCTAATGTGTTATTTTTATTTGATTTTTTCTTTTTCTTCTGCCCTTCACTTTCTTCTTCAAGGTTTGTGCTCTACTGTTCCTCTGATTCTTGTTGCCTCAAAAATTGACATGATGTTTCTATGTTTTTCTAATTGTTGTTATTGTTCTAATATCCTCTTTGACCCTTTTTTATTAAATTATTTTTTATCTCATTTTTTTCTTCTACTACAGGCTGCTGATTACCCCCTTTTTACTGTCCAATTCCAAACGGTTCACAAAAAATTAAATTCAAACCTGTTGCAATAAATTCATTTGGTGGCCACAACTATTAAATGTTTGTGGAGCTGGGTAGAGGTAGGTGAAGGGAAAGAATAATAATTTAACACTAACTATATGTTCAAGATATTAAAGATTGGATGGATTCATAACATTAATTTTCAAAATTATAGTTTGGACTTACAATTATACATACCTAATGCCACTTCATACAATTAGGAATAAAATGAATAAAATTGCATTACCTAGTAAAAAAATAAAGAAATTCATTACCGTTATAAAAATAAATACCCATTACATGCAAAGCAAGATCAAACGTATTTTCAACTATCAAAACAATTTATAATCTCATAATGATTGTTCAAAAGTAGGTTATCTTTGAAAAAGAGATAAATGAGAAGCAGTACCTCGCTAGCAATGATAAACCCTTCAAAAACAACATTGGGAGTGGCATAAGTCAACTAGGCTTCCCTCTTCACAATCATGATATAAGCAAACAAACTAGTAAAAATGGGGTAAGTGGCCCCAATAACTTGATTGAATGAATAGGTAAATAACACAGAGAAATGTTGTCCCCCATAACATAACCATAAAAAATGGTACTTAGGGTGGTGATATTCATTAATTACCACTAGATAAAATGGTTTGTATGGGAACCATCTTGAAATAGGTGATTCCTACATAGTTGAGCAATGTTTAGGTGATCATTTGGTATATAGTTAAAAATATGGAAAAATTGAAGCTATAATTTTTTAACTCTGACTTTTCTTCACATTATATAAATCACTTTATGAAATATTATCATGCTTTTCTCATCCCTTATGTTGGGAATATACTTTTTGGCATGAGACCCTCTGCTAGTATTTTTTCTTCAATTATTTGGAACCTTACTAAAAGAGACAGGGTTTGAATTATCTATGAATATAGATGCATTATATGAATTATAAACACACATCATTCAATAAACATATATCTAAAACCTTAGGACCAAAATTAAATTGAACATATTTAGAACTATTACTTGTCTGACTCATTTCTTTAGGCACATTTAAGGTCATTAATTTTTGTAAAATTATTTGTTGAAGCAAAGTGTTATGAAATCCATTGATTCTATGGTGCAATCCAAACATAAATTCAACTACCAAATTTTTTGAGTTTTTTATTTTGATAACATATTTATTTTCCTTGTCAATGATGTTAACGAGAACTATTCATGACATCAGTATTATGCACCTTAATAACATCTCCAAAATTTACACCAATCAAAATACAAATAAATGACCTTTTTGTAATTTTTGTTAACAAATGAACAAGTTAGTTATTGTAAAACTATGAATATTTTAATTTATAAAAAATAATGAATTTTGATTGGTGGAGAAGGCATAGTTAATCACAAATTAAAACAAATTGATTCCTTTATTATACTCTTTAGAGTAATAAAAAATTGTAATATGAATAGCTCACTGGGTCTTAAATAATGATGTTTATACTTTGAAGGCAAGCCAAGAAAATAATAGAGAATGGATTTTTTTTTTGCATGGGTAGGTACTTATTCCATTAGAATTATGAAAACCAATTATTGTATGCCTTCGTATTGTTGACTTTGCTTGTAGGTGGAAAATCCCTTGCTTATAAAAATTAAAGGTTGCTTCATTTATTTCTATCTACAAAAACATTTATGTTGATTTAAAGCTGCAAATATGGCAAACTATATATAATATTAAATGAGGGGTATTTGAAGCTACAACAATTGTAATTAATTAAATATTCCATGTTTATAGCCATTAAATGAAAGATTAATTAGGTTTCATCAAAGTGGTAGATTAATTTAGTGCATTGATGTATGTGTTTTCAATTCCATCTCGTATGGAGGTAATTACCAGCAATGCTCTCGTAACACAAAATGTACAAAAAAATGAAGTAAACTATAAATGTATGCCACTTTAGAAGAAAGAATCAATAAATTTAGATCACTTTAATTTAGGATGAGATGTATTTAAAATCCATCACTTAGGAAGTGGCTTTCATCCCTAAACTACATGAGATACATAAATAGTGCAAGAGACATGACAAAATAATGAACATGAGTTAGAAGTTAAAGTCGAGGTCATGGTGACTTAAAAAATGATTGGCGATAAGATTGAATTAAATGACACAAACCTCCCAATATTGTCAATGAATATAAATAATGTTGAACATAAAACAATCACAGACATCTAAAAAATCACTGCTTCTTCAAAAATTGAATTCATTTAAAATGGTTACAATAGTCATACACATTAAAATGACTAATTTTTGTTATCATTTTTGCATTGTTATACTTAATAATAGATACTGTAAGAAAAAAAATATTAAAAAAAGTGATGCATCTTGGCATTGTCAAAAATGTAATATCAATATACAAGATTTTTTTTATTTTGTATTTGAAGCCATCATGGGTAGTATATAGACCATAATATTTGATTATGTTGTTATTATAGTTATGGGTGTTATGGAACATGCTCTACATAAGATTTTGATATCTCCCAATGAGATCTCGACCCAAATAAAAAGTCAATATTCACCAAGACTTGACAGCAACCAAAAAGAGACCGTATAATAAAATTAAGAACAACTACTAATTATATTCCCTTCAATGTTCCTTGCAGCATAAAGACATTTACTAATAATATTATTAAATTAAACTTGCAACAAATTTTTGTGTATGATATGTGAGAAGGTTAGAATATATTTTTCCCTAATTTGTGGCATTGTACAAATCCCATTTAATTATATTGTCAAATCCATTCACTAATATGAAAAAGTATGGACTATTATTGATTCATATTTATCTCTTGAGAAGGTGTGCATGTCATTATGAAAGTAACTTAATGTTAATGACTTATAGACATCTAGAGTCAAAAAAAACTAAAGAGGAAACCTATGTGCCTAGAGCTCAAAAGAACAACTAAACAGAAAACCTATGTTCTTGGAGCTCACAAGAACAACTAAAGATGAAACCTATCTTTCTATCATTGGCTGGGAGAATCCAAGTTGTTAATAAAATCTTCATTGCTATGCATGTTTATTATTTCTTTTACTGGATGCCCTCCAACAAAAGCTATGAAGACTTGAACATAATTATTCAGCAATTTCTTTGGACCAAATGGGGAGGTGACGTTGGGTTTAAGTACACTTCCTAGACAAACTGCGTACAATTAAAGAATAAAGGTGGTCTGGGAACTATTGATCCCAAAACCTAAGGGATTTGTTTAGCAACTAAGTGGATCATTAGAGCCAGTCAAGGTGATGAACCTTGGAAGATATTAGTCTGGTATAGAATCAATTATGCCTTTATTCATGGTAAATGGTAGACTATCGATTGGTGGGATAAGATTCTTCTTTCCCCCTTTTTCAAAATTTGAGCTTCATCTCCCTTGCAATCCATTTGAAAACCCTAGTAGCATGTTTATCAATTTTTACAGTGGAGAGAAGCATATTTACAGTATGGTTTCAGTTTTACTTCTTCCTCCATATGGTGGAATAGACTCATTCAATATCAAGGTAAGCCTATTTATATTACCTTTCATAAGTAGGGTTATTATTTGTTTCAAAAAGGTGTGTGACAGTTTGGTGATTTATGGGATTTTTCTTTATTGAACTGGACTCCTTGGCATATTCTTCAAGGATAGTTTGGATTAAATAACCAAGTTAAATAGTTTATCACTTTTGTACAGTCTCTAGTTCCGGAAGCGCTGTCCATGAAAATGTGCACTCCTATTCCATTTAGTTTTTTGAGATATTGGAGATGGATAGCTCGTTATCATTTCAATGCTTTTCCTTTGAAGAAAATTTATAATCAACTCCTACCCAATGTTCCTTTAAGTCCTCACTTGAATCTCAAATGGAAATGTCAAATTAGTGAAAGACTTTGGTCTAATTTGAGTACACACAAATTTGGAAATCTAAAGTTAGTGTTGATGCACAAATCATGCCCTGAAAAATTATGCATTGTAAACTACCTATAAGAAATAGATTGAAAGGCATTGTGATTCCTTTCATCACAAGACAGTCTTGCTACTTTAGCCCTAAAAAAAAATTGGTAATTGTGACAAATTAAGAATTGCCTTTTATAAGAAATGAATAGGCATGGAATGCTTAGAACATTCACAAACCTGTTTTTTTATAACGGTGGGCTAAACCGAATGGAAAGCCCCACTTGTAATGGTTGACGTGCTTCATCGAAATTCCAATCAATCAATCAGTCGACGCTTCTCATATCTTTCGACTTTCCTCTTTCGTAATTCGCTTTCTCAACTTAATTTGACGATAGACTCTCACGTCGTTTTCTCCCAACGCCGTAATCCGCTCATCTGTATGCGTGTTGAATGAATCCATGTGCATTTCCGCAGTTTAAATGAAATTCAGTTCACACAATTAACCAGATAAAATGACACAATTACGCGTACGGGTGTTGGAATTTGCAAGGTGTTTTTTATTTTTATTTTAGATTTATCATTCCGTCATGGTGAAAATTTAAATTAAATATTTAAATCAGTATGATCAAAATTTAATTATTATTATATAGATAATTTTATTCATTTTATAATTTATATTATGTAATGGAGAAGTTACTTTTAATTTATAGATAGTTTGAAATATCGATAATAATTATGGATCAAATTACAATTTTTCTATTACATAATATTAATTCTATACACTGTTAGAAATATCGATTATAATTATAGATCAAATCGTAACTTCTTCATTATATGATGACAATTTTATACACTATTCGAAATATCAATAATAATTATGGATGAAATCGTTTCTCCATTACATGATGCCTATTCTATGTATTAAAAATTTTATAATTATGAAAAATTAAAAAATTAAATACTAATATATATTTTAGATGAATCTATATAAAAAATATTGAGATATAACATTCTCATGGTGTCTATATTATATTGAATTTTTGTGCTGCTGTTATCAAAAACTAATTTGACATCATAGTTGTAAATGTTTTCTATATTCCGAACACAAGGTCAAGGATGTTGCTTCTCTCTATTATATGTTGACATGGTTCCTAAAAAACCCAAAAAAACAACCAAATTGGAAATACTTAAATACAACCATAGAAAACACTTTGTCTCGTTAATATCTGTAGTTTTGCCATGACTATCACAAATCACGTGTTCGATATCCTTTGTGTTGAAAATCAATTAAATTAATAAAAGTAATCATTAAATAAACTATGCAATATTTTTTAATATAAAAATGAGAATAAAATATTTTTAAAAGTCTATGATGCATGTTCAATCCCCTCTTTGTCAAAGATTTATTAAACTAAGCATCAAGTAAACTAAGAATATTAAGTAACAATTTTTTTTATTAGATATAAAAATAATATTTTTTAATATAAAAAATGAGAATAAAATATTTTTAAAAGTCCATGATGCATGTTCAATCCCCTCTTTGTCAAAGATTTATTAAACTAAGCATCAAGTAAACTAAGAATATTAGGTAACAATTTTTTTTATTAGATATAAAAATAGAATCTTTTTAAGGACCATAATGTCAAGTACTTGAGTTATAGTCTACAAGATAATATTAATATATGAAACCAGTTCGTACAAATTAAGAAAATTGAGTATTAAACAAATTAAGTAAATTTGGTAGTTTTTGTTTTATTGTAAATAAAAATAGAATTATTTTAAAGTTCACAATTTCGAGTACTTTGGTTATAGTCTTTAAGCTAATTTATATCATATAAGCAGGATATTTTGTAGGGGCTATTTTTTGCCAATTGGTTATTTTTTGGAAAAAATCTAAAATTTTAGATTCGCCAACGAATAAATTTTTGAAAAACTATTCGCCATATTTTCATAGAAAGTATCCATAAAATTGGTAAATTCAACAAGATATACATATATTAGTATTAAATTTTATTATTTTCTTTAAAAAATTCCTATTGTACATATATTTGATAGGTTTTAATATAAAAAAATTCTCCTACAAATATGAACTTCTAAAAAATTCTCATTCCTTAAAAAATATCCTGCATATGAAACCACCTCATAGTCTAAGTATGGAGGGGTACCTAACTATGCTTAAAATACAGGCTATACATACCATACCCCCTACAAGATTTAAACTTGTTACCTCTCTTTAAAGAGCACAAGTTCTTCACCATTAGACCAACTCATATGACATATTGATGACTTTTAAATTAAGCAAATCAGAAGTTAAGATTAAAATTTGCAATATTTACATTTTTAAAAACATTTGATTATAATAATTATTATTTTTGAATTTTTGAATTTAATTTTTCAATCTAATTTTGTTACAAATATAACTTAAAATTTTTCATGAATCTTATTATGTTTATCTATTTTTTACAATGGCAACAGGTAGAGTGTAATGTAGTGTATTGTTCATAATTAATTTTAACCTTGAATTTGATGTATATTTAATTGTCAGGAAAATTTCAATCTTAAATTTGATATTTATTTAATCGTAATTTAATTTTTTTTCTTTTTATTTAGAGAAATCAATCCAAAAATCGAAATATGTCAGCCATACAATAGAATTTCGAACTCTTTTTTTTATTATTAAAAATAAAAAATAAATCCAATAGAGTGGTGTAACTAGATTGATGTCATTTATCAGCATTCAATGAAAAATTGATAAAAAAAAATGTAATAAAATCATTAATTATGTGGCATGTGAAAAATCTAAAATAAAAATCTTAAAATTGATATCTCTTTGTATTGCAAAAAAATAGTTCTAACTTTTGACATCCATCAAAAGTTCTAACTTTCATATATATATATGAAAGTTATAACTTTTGAAGGATGTCAAAAGTTAGAACTAATTTTTTGTAGGTCCACATACAATAGAATTGTCTCCTCTAAAAATAAAAGTGTTTGTTGATTGTTAACTACTAAAAATTATGAGTACTAAAATATTTTACTTTATATATTATAACTTTATTTTCACCTTTTCTTTAATTGTTCAACCTATATAGTTTTTGAATGGATATATAACATGTCTATGTAAAAATTTTGTATCAAACGTCTTTATATATATGACTAATGTATCAATGAACAACATTATATATATATATATATATATATATATATATATATATATATATATATATATATATATATATAGACTGATGTATCAACAAACAATGTGTAAATAGTCTTTAAGAAAATATTAATTCTTTTTTTTAATTATTTTTATGCATCAATATAATTAAATTATTATAAAAAGATATTATAATAATTAATTATAAAATCTTGAAAATAAAAATTGAAAGAACCGTAAATGATGCTTTACATCAAATCTATTCTAATTTTCATTTTCAAATTTTATAAATTATCTAAACCAAAAATTATTTCTTAAAAATAATTATATATACTAAAGTTGTATATTTAAACAAAAATAATACGAAATTCAAACTCACTTCGTTCCAAAAATTAATTTATATTTCAAATCTTTACCTATATATATATATATATATATATATATATATATATATATATATAATAGTTACATATTATAAATTATTTAAATTTAAAATTTCATATTATTCTACATATTTTTAATAATTAAAATAAAAAATATTATTTTGAGTGCACGTTAAATTTTGGTCGTTGAACTTGAGTGCCATATTATTTTCTAGACGGTCGGTTAAATTAATTTAGGACGGGTGTTTCTCGCGAAACGTGTTCTCTCCTAAATTTGTTTGCTTTTCTTCTATGCCGACCTGCTATGGAATAGACGGTTCCCTCCTTTTCAGTTTCCGTGTCAGGCCAAACTGCCACTTTCATTTATTCATATTAATATTAACTTAGCACACATAAATATATGATAAATGGATATGCAATGACGTTATGTGATGTTATTTATATTCGCGGAAGGTATTTTATTTCAAGTTGAACACTCTTGAGACGTATATTTTAATAGAGTAATATTTGCAATCAACCAACACGGACCACAAGCAAGGTGTCATTGATCCACCTTTTATCCAAAAAAAAGAGTTTGGGAATTGTGTCGTATGATTTATATTTGTATCAGTTTTGTATTTGAGATTTTTTCAATAATTTTAGTTTATGTTTTATAAATTATAATATTATAAATTTATGATTTATGATTTGGAAATCTGCTTTATGATTTTGGAATTCACTTTATTATAATATTATTTGGATTTTTTTAATTAATATGTTTATATATATATAAACATATTAATTAAAAAAATCTAAATAATATTATAATAAAGTTATATATATACACACGTAAAGATAATATTGAACAATTTATTATTATTTTGGTGGTTAATTTTAATCAATATTTTATGAGTTATAGTATTGTAGGTTTATGATTTTGGAACCCATTTTATTATAATATTTTTAAATTAACGTGTTTACAAATATTTATATATATAAGAGTAATACTGAATTTTAAAGTATGTTATTGCATTATGAATAACATACTTTAAAAGTGCTCAGGAAGCTACCATATGGAAACATCTCAGGGCTTAGGGATTTTTTCAAGTGCCCATCCCTCTCTGGCCTTTCAAGTGCCCGAGGTGATGCTACATGGTAATAACCTATGGCCACAAGGTTATTTACTTATCTAAATTTTACTGTGGTCCTAGGATCCCAAGACATCACCATGTGGTGATCCATCAGGTCCTCGAGATAACGAGACAATTGGCTTACCCAAAGTCCCCCTTGCTCCCAGGATCTTGATATGTTGTCATGTAGTGACCTATTCAACCCTCAAGGTCGTGATCATGGTACATCTTAGTGATGATTTTTCATTAATTTATGAATATTTTAGTTTTAGAAATTATTATTTGGTGATTTTAGGGGGACATGAATAACATGGATTTGTCTAAATTATAGTGGTGTGAGTTAGTTTTCTAGGTCAAATCGCTTACTATTTAAAATAAATTTCATACATATAAATATAGTTGGCCATTCCATCGAAAGTCAATATGAGCGTATTCACCATTATATGTAATAAATAATCATTTGAAGAATGAATTTATAATGCATATAAACATAACTACTGTTAGGAATATAGAACGTAGAGCAATATTAATGAAATAAAGACAAAAATAAGATGTAGAAAACACATTATAAGAGAGACATAGATTTAACTTGGTTCACCTAATATGGGCTAAGTCCACATAGAAATAACTAGTTCTTCCTTTATTTAGTCCAAAAAATGAAGCGATAAACCTGAAATACATCCACTGCAATCTCTTCTTCACTCACACATAATGTGCCACTATGACTGCAATTCCCTCATATCAAATGAGAGTTACATATTAGCGTAAAAAAGCACCAACATAATTTATACCGTTAGATCTATAACCTAATAATGAATAGTCTATATTTATTATGAAATTATAATATTTTATAATATATTTTAACAAAAAATTTACACCATGGGAGCGTCCCCCTAACCCCTGCTAGGGGGTTCCATGTATGTTCGTTGCCTCCCTTGGATCACCATGACAACCATAGTGGGGGGTTATTTCCCCCCACACACCCCCTATCGAGAACTGGGCATTCTAATAAGATAAAGCTCCACCATCCAACAATTTCCCACTTAGAGACTTATTGCTACAACTCCACCGCTACAACTCTTCCTTGGAATTTTCATTAAACTTTGACCCTGGCATTTTTCTCATCTTCTTTATTATCTCTGAAGACCTATTGAAGTTGAATAATTCTCTAGCTTCTCCTTTGTGATTACCTTTGTTAGCACATCTATAGGATTTTGACTCATATGGATCTTTTCCAAATTTAGTTGACCATCCTCCAAAAATAAATGAATGAAGCGATGTGTGAGTTGTATATGCTTGGCTTTTGAGTGGAATGTTGAGTTCTTTGCTAAATGAATCACACTTTGGCTATCATTATATAACCTAAAATATTTTTGCTTCTACCTCAAATATTCCATGAACTATTGCATCCATATCATCTCCTTGCTTGCTTTTTTAGTTGTAACATACTCTACCTTTATAGTTTATAAACCAACTATCTTCTACAATTTTGAAATCCAACTAATTATTGTGTAACCAATAGTGACTACATAACATGTGATTTACATCCTTCCATCTAAATCTCTAGCCATGTCTGCATTGACATATCCTTGTAAGGTAACATCTAACCTTTCATAGCATAGTTATTTATCAATGATTCCTCTTAAGTACCTAAGAATCCACTTGATTGCATCCTAGTGCTCATTTCCTTTATTATTCATAAACCTGATGATAAATCCCACTGCATTAGAAATGTATGGTCTTGTGCACACCATAGCATACATTAAAATTCCAACTACTGAAGCATAGGGAAATTTGGACATGTAATTGATTTCATCATATGTTTTAGGACACTATTCCTTTCTTAATTTGAAGTGCCCTGCCAAAGGTGTACTCACTGGTTTTGCATCTTGCATATTAAACTTGACTAACCTTATTAATGTAGTCTTCTTGAGATGATTTTAATTTTCTATTTTTCCTATTTCTTGTTATTCTCATACAAAGGGTTTGCTTTGTAGCACCCAAATCCTTCATTGTAAATGAATTTTCTAGTTTTCTTTTGAGCTCATTTATATTCTGCATAGTACACCCTGTAAAAAGCATGTCATATGCATACAATAACAAGATAATATAGTTTCCATTATCTAATCTCTTAAAATAAACATAGTGGTCAGAATGACATCTATTATAACCTTGTTATATCATAAACATGTCAAATTTTAAATATCACTGCCTTGGAGATTATTTTAGGCCATACAAACTCTTTTTAAACTTGCACAGCATTTTCTCCTTACCTTTGACTTCGTATCCCTATGGTTGCTCCATATATATTTCTTCTTCCAAGTCACCATAAAAGAAAGTAGTCTTCACATCTAACTATTCAAGGTGAAAATCTTCTATTACTATCAAACATAAAATAGTTTTTATGGAAGTCATTTTAACAACTGGAAAAAAAATTGCATCAAAATATATACCTTTATTTTGTGGAAACTCATTTACAACAAGTCTAGCCTTGTACCTCTTTTTGCCTGCATCTTCTTCCTTCATCTTATAAACACATTTATTCTACAATGCTATTTTACTTGCAGCCAACTAAACCAAATCTAATGTTTGGTTATGTACCAAGGAGACCATCTCCTCTTTCATGCCTTATTTCCACTTCTTTCAGGTTTCTACATTTATTGCTTCTTCATAGATTTATAGCTTACCACTATCAGTCAATAATAAATAATAAAGTGAAGGAGAGTATCATTCAGGAATTTAAGGTAATTATTGTTGTTATAGTTATTGAACATTAGAATTTTTTATTAATTTAAGAATTTCATTGCTAGTGATTTCATCAAGTACTGCATATTTTGTAATTGGGTTTTCTTGTTTTTTTCCCTACAACTGATTTCTGTGCATGACCTTCTCATTAAAGATCACATCACTACTCTTAATGATTTTGTGATTTTCAAAACCCCATCAATGGTAACCAAAATCATGAACTCCATATCAATAAAAGTACATTTTTTGGATCTTGCTTCATGTTTGGTTCAATTTTATTTTATCAATATGGACAAATGATTCACAACCAAAATTATTTAAAAAGGAATAGTCTACATTTTTACCTGTCCATGCTTCCTCTAGAATGCTACCATCCAAAGGACTTGAATGACATCTATTTTTTAAGTAAATAATAATCTCCACATCATTTGCCCAAAACTTTAAGGGCAACCTTGCATGCAATCTCAAGATCCTTGCATACTCTATGATTGGCCCGTTTATCCTGTTTGACATACCATTTTGTTGCGGTGTTCTTAAAACCATCTTATCTCTATGAATCTTATGGTATGAATAATAATTATCAAACTCCTTACTATAGTATTCACCTCTATTATTTGATCTGACACACTTTAACTTATTTCCTATCTCATTCTCAACTAAAGCTTTTTATTTCTTAAAAGTATCAAAAATGTCATTTTTTTTCATATGTAATAAACTCAAATTTTTTTAGTTGCATCATCAATAAAATTAATATAATAATAATAGACACTAAGGGATAAGTCTTGAGCTAATTTCCATACATTTATATGCACAAGATCTAACTTTTAATCCTTCTTTATCTTCCAAACTCTAAGAAAATTGACTCTCTTTTATTTTCCATACACACATTGCTCACAAAAATTCAAATCCACTTTATTCAAATCTAACAACAAAATCTTTGAGTGGAGAATTTGCATTCCATTTTCACTCATGTGCCCAAGTCTATGGTGCCACAATTTTGTATCCTCTTCTGAAGAAGCCAAATCAATAAAAGAATCAACATTACCGGTATATAAATATAATGTATCTACCTTATCTCATTTTGTTATTACCAGTGATCCTTTAGTGACCATCCATGAAGTTTTTGAAAATGCAACTGTGTAACCTTCACTTCTTACCTGCCCTGTTAAAATTATATTTATTCTCAACTCAGGAACATGCCTCACATCTTTCAACAACCATATGTTTCCATTCTATAATTTTATCATTATCTCACCCTTTCCAACAATTTTACAAGGTTCACCATCACTCAAATAAACTTGTCCAAAGTCATCTTGAACATAGTACCGAAAATATTTCCTATGGGGTGTAGCATGAAATGAAGCCCCTAAATCTAACACCCAAGAATAATTAATATTATCTAATGAAAGCATTAAATCATATTTCAACACATCACCTACTAGATTTGCTTTCTGATTGTTATCTTGTTGTTCATCTACTTGTTTTCCTTTTTAAAGACAACACTGTTTCTTCAGGTGTCCTTTCTTCTCATAAATATAATACACAAATCATCCCCTTGATTTAGATTTTTCCTTCGAAGAATTCTCATGATTCTTTAGGCCCTTCCTCTATTATTTTGTTTTCTCCTATTCTTCATAGTCAAAGCATTACCTGATGTCTCACTAATGTTTTTTTGTTGCATTTTCTTGCTAAGAACAACACCAATAATATCATCAAAATTTAAAGTGTTTGAATCAGAGATATAATTACTCACAACCATGACCAATCCATTCTAGCATTTTAGTAATGAGCATAAAATCAAAATATCCCTAACCTTATCATCAAATTTTACTCCTACAGAGCTTAAATGATTTGAGACCATGTTAAATTAATTTAAATGATCAAAAATAGACCCACCTTATAACATCTCCATATTAAATAAATGATTCATAAAAAATACCTTTTTGAAGACTAATAATTTTTCATACACTCTATCCAATGTCTTTATCACATCCTCTATTAGTTTTTCTTTTGAAAATGATGGCCACCAATGTTACCAGTCACAGTTGTATTGTTCCTAGTGCCTTTCTGTCAAGAATTTCCCATTTTTTATCCTTCATAGTGCCCAAATTCTTGTTTTTCTACTCAATGGTAGGAAAAGATCCTTCTAATGTAGATAGTCCTCCATTTACATCTTCTATAGCTAGTAGTTTTGGACATTGAAATTTTCAACCTTAAACTTTCCTTCTTTTGCCATTACTCCCACTCAAACTGAGAACCCTCTTTTCCTTCAAGTTTATATGCCAAATAAACCTTTGGATCTCATATAGTTGTTATGAATATAGAATACAAAGCAATATTAATGACATAAAGATGTAAATAAAATGTAGAAAACACAATATATGAGAGAGACACATATTTAATGTGGTTCACCCAATATGAGCTACATCTACACATAAACAAGTTCTTCTCTTATTTAGTCCAATAAATTAAGGGATAAACCTATAATACATCCACTAAAATCTTTTGTTCACTCAAACATAGTGTGTTCCCATGATTACAATGCCCTCACATCAAAATAGGCTTACATATTAGGTAAAAAATGCACCAACATAATTTCTAAAAAACCCACTAAAAAACTCTATTATTTTATTTAATCCAACCAAATAAATATGAAGAAACTAACATCCACACCAAATACATGTAATGTACTAAACTATCAAATGTATTTATGTTTATTTTTTTGTTTTATATTAAGGTTTGATAATAATTCAAAGGTAAACCCTCTTAAATGTGAAATCCATTGGTAATGTTATTTCATCTGAATGAATTAATCATGTCACCATTTAAATATATTATTGATGATTAAGACATTCTTGAGTATGACCATGAAATGCATCACATAGAGGAAAATTATAAACAAGATGACTTGGATGAGTTGTACATACAAGAACAAACTTCTAGATCTCATGAAACACCAACTTAGGTTAAAGAATCAACTTAGAATTATGTGTGAAGGAAGAGGAAATTAGATGACATTACAGATGATGAGATCCAAATATTGGATGATATTTATACTCATCAAATACAAACTTTAGTTAAAGACCATAATAATAAATATGTGTAAAAGAAGAAAAGTACATAGATACTTGGAAAGTCTTTTAAGTTTGACTGGCCAACTAAATATCCATTCATTGAACCAGTGGATCCAAAAAATGGTAATAGAACTCCAACATTATGTAGATGTAAATATGTAATTAGAAACTAGGAAAGGACCATGAAATATAACTTAAGTTGGACATGATTGGTAAACATTCTAGAAAAATATCTATCGATAAACTAAAAGATGGATAAACACATAGATGGAAAGATGCAAAATAATGCATGCATGTAAGGTACATAGTAGAGTATGAATATCATCATAAACATATATGAAATCTCGTTGAGAATGGAAGAAAAATAATGTCTCAGTTAGGAAAATTTACTTAAGCTAATCTTAATGCCAAAAATATAGAGTTATCTACCATCTATCACATTCTTAGAAAAGGTAGACCTATATCATATTTTTTAGATTATAAGATTGTGTTTCAACATAATGGATTTCATAACATTCCACAATCCTATTAGTCAAATAAGAGTGCTTGGAAAATGGAAAAATGTCTTGTCATGATTGAGAAAGAGGATTCAAAAGAAAAAGTAAAAATGCATGGTTTATCTCATTGTCAATTGATGAGGTCAAAACAATTGATCAAACATTAAGCATTTCTATTCATTTTTATACTTTTCTTAATCATTCAAGGCAACCTCATTTTTTAGTTGTACATAAAATGAACAAATATTATAATTTTGAAAACTTTTAAATATTGATTATTTTTAATTTGAATGATATAGTTGAGATGGGTGACTATGCCATAGCTACCAATTTAGCTTGTGTTGGTGTTGATGGTGCATCTATGATCCAAGGGCACAAAAACAGTCTCTATCTTTGACTTTAAACAATTGTTACCACATATATAATTCCAATTCATTACATGGATCATAGAATGAATCTTGCTTAAAATATTTTTAGCACATTTAAAACTGTCACAAAAGTGGAGGATATTGTTCATGACTTGCATGCATACATGTTAAGTAGTCGAAAAATATGTTTAGATTTTGAAAAATTAGCAATTGGAGTGATTGAAAGTAAAAATATTTTGATACAAGATGTATTTCTATGTATGAGCCAACATTTTTTTTGTGAATAATATCCTTCATTAGTAAGTTTTATGTTTAAATATTGAATATAAGTTGACAAGACAAGATATTTGTTATACCGTTGAATTTATAAACTTTACTGACATTATGTGGTATTTTGCCTATGTTGAGAGAAACGTAATGTTTGATGAAACATGCACAAGATATATATATATATATATATATATATATATATTCATTTGGCTGAGAAAATGAATTTGTCAATCTCTAGATATATTATACTTCTCACAAGACTATTTTAAGGGCCCTGTATTTGGCAGTTGACAAAGTTTTAACAAATATTAAGAATCCTAATGGATATTTTAAACTTAATATTAATGATCATATTTGTATCATTATTAATGGATAGGAGATACCAATGCACACATTCCTTATAACATGAGTACTATATGATATTGTTATTTATGAGATGTGGATGAAATTAATAAAGATTTTAGAAAGCATGTCTACTAAAATTTGAGATTATATTAAAAGGGATAAATTTATTGAAGCCATGGGGATTGAATAATAAAATATTTTGGAACATTATAAATGATGAATAAATAACAAGTACTTTATTTGTCAAATATATGGATAGTCTCACTAAGCAATTCAACAACTCTATGGAGATCAATGGAGTTGAAATTAAAGGTATTTTGTAAATAAATTTATTGACATCTTAGTCAACACATTTCAAAATTATAATGACTATTCAGTATCAATTTTAAAATAAACCAATGGAAAGTGGTGATATTACAAGGTTATGGAAAAAAATTTACCCCGACTGTGTCCTAAAATAAAATATTAGTGAAAATTTTCAATTATATGAATTGTGCCAAACAATAATTTTGTGAACTATGGAAGATGAAAGGGTATTTAGTGCATTATCTTTTCTTAAATCCAAACATTAGAATAGATTGAATAAAAATGTAGATACTTGTTTGAAGTTGTATTTTTCTCATTATCCCATGGATGGGTTTATTTAGGGAAGAGTGCTTGCAATTTGGAATTCACTAACTGAAAGAATAGTTGTCATGAGTACATCCACTAATAGAGATTATGTTAATTTGGATAGTCAAAATTCGATTAGGAATGTAGATATAAATGCCAACTTCGAAGAACAAGTTGTAAAAGGAATGTTTCAGCTACCTGAGTTTAAGTTTTATATGTATTCTAAATTGAAAATTTGCACTCTAGTTTTTTTTCCAATTATGATATTTTTTTATTTATTATAAACAATTTTTTATGATAATTTTATTTTTGTAAAATTTATCATATTATAATATTAGATTCAAAATATTAGCTATTCATAGTTGAACTATTAAATATGCAAATAGAAAATCAATAAGAATTATAAACCAACCTTCTCATAGGTACCATACTTTAATTTATTACTAAATATTTTTCACTTTTCATTTGGTTGATATTTAATTTATATCTCATGTTAATCACACTAATAAGATATTAATATAGGATTATTGATTAACAAGAATGCAAAGATAAACAAAACAAGAATTTGATGTTCAACAACTAGGTTTATTAAAAACTCCATAAAAAGAACTAAGAAGACTAGTTTCATCCACTAATAACTATAAATTATCCATTTTCATTTTAATTAAATAATTATAGTGATTATATTAATCAAATTAAAATATTTTCTAAAATCCAATCATAAAAAGATATCTACGATAAATCAACACTATTAGAATTGAAATTGAAAATCAATACACATTTAAAAACATATATATCATACATAAGGTGTAGCTAAATTAATTACAAACAAAGCATTACATTTCAAGATAATATCTAATAATCCAGCAAATAAAAGTTATCTAAGAAGCCAATGCATATTCAAAAATCCATAGATACAATATATATTGAAATTTGAAAATGATTGTCTTATAATATTATAATATTTCCAATACAAATAAATGTTACAACTAATATTGATTCATTATTTTTGAATTTCATGTGCTGTTTTTGACTTTTTTTCTATTTCAGAGGACACTCCCTCTCTATGGCTTGTATCATATTTTAGGAATCTTAATTGGAGAATATCCTTGGCTACAACATTAATATTCTCAAGATTTTCCCTTTCATCCTTTACTATATCTCCTACCAAAATTAATGAGGGATTTGTAGTAGATTTCATCTTGAAAAAACATTTCTAGATCCAACCCATGCTCCTTGATGATTTTATTCAATATATTAATTTGTTTAATCAACAAAACAAGTTTTTATTTCAATAAAATAACAACATTTAAACTTTTTCACACTGTCTTGAGATGCACTTCAAGTACCTTCACTTGATTATTCAAATTATCATATTTTGAATGTAATTAAATGATGAATATTATTTGGCTAAAAATTATAAGAATTAAATGAAAATGACATACAACTTAGAATGAGTATAACTTACCACAAATTCCCCCTTTTGATGTAGAACAAAATAGGCTAACCCTCTGAAGGTCATAACTTTTTACCCATAAGTCTGTTTGATCTCTTTCACATGCCAAAATGACCGTATCAAAAACTCATTTGAGGGTCCAAAGTTAATGTTTAATTAGTTTTTCAAGAATTTTCTATGTTGAAAAATTATATATTTTTAGAACTAGATGTCAAATTTAGTTGAATTTCCTCCCATATGCTAATTTTATCATTTAGGATATCAAGGGAAATTTTTAGAGTCATGTGCACTTGCATGTGAAACTTACTATAAATAGCAGATACTAAAAATAGACCTTTTTTTAAGATTTTAGTTTTTTTTTCAAAATTTAAATGTAAACTCTAATTTTTGAGTTGAGGGTTATGTAAGCATCGTTTGGGTTTTTAATTATTTCAAGTCATTCAATACAAATCAATACAAGATATTATTCAGAATGTTCGCCTATTAGTAATTTTATTTGTCTTGTTGGTTTTCAGGTTTATTACCTTTTATGCATCATCAATAACCACAAGGATTTTGTTTTTTTCACATTTATTTTAATACACTTGGATCTCTACATTTAAATTCTTAATCATGTTCAACATTATATCTAAAAATTTATCATTGTAATCATTACTAACAATAATTACTCTAGAAATAGTCTGATTCAACAAAACATCTATTTTGCTGGTTGATTTTAAACTAATTTAAATAATTGGTTACGCTAGGAGTGATTGTGAAACTAGACATTTATTTAAGAAATCAAAGCTCTATCCCTTACATCCCATATTCTCAAACACTCAAGTTTAGTAAGAACAATTTATTTTACATATGCAGTGGTATCAATACCAATACATTATCTAAAGGAAAAATGGTATGCTCATCATTAGTCTTAAGAATTTCAAAATCGAGAGGGGGAGGAGGTGAGCTAGAATGTAGAGTGTTGGGTGTTGATAGTTGTTTGGAACCAACCTCTAGGCCCTTTGGCTATGATCCCTAAACATATCATGGAGATTGAAAAGAGTATATTGATCCCCACTCTCCATCTCAAAAAACATATCATCAAGATACTTTTGTTATAAAATAGTACTCCTTGAGTTAGGGAGACCACCAAGATAAAGGTCTAAAAACTTTGACATTGTCGAATGCGTAATGCCACTACTTGGGGTTAAAAATGATATATGTTTGCCTCTAGTTACAAATTGGTAGGCTAATACTAGTCTTAGTAAATGTTAAATTTAATAAGTTTTCCCTACAAATTGAAAAAAAATTGATAACTACTAAATGAGAATAAAGCTAATATTTAATAATTATATTGTATAAAACATTGATAAGTGCATACCTTACTATTGAAAACTACTTGAATATCATTGTTGGAACTGAATACTTGGAGGTGGTTATGGGAATATTGAAGGGAAGATTCCAAGGAAACTATAAAAATAACTTGAAGCAAATTAAATTCAACATCTACAAAATATAATGAAATTATTAATAATATGAAGAAGATAATGGTATTACTAGCAACATGAGAGTAGGTTAGAGTTTGTGTTGGTGCAACTATATTGGGTGGAGGCATAATAATATAAATCTATATTACTATTTTTGTTTAATGGAAGAGGGGATGATTATGCATCCATGTCTGATTCTACAGAGGCCTTGGGGGGTTACCGACTTCTTACTACTACCTATCTTCTTCTAACATTATCTAACAATTTTAATTCCAAGAAAAAATGTTGGATAAGGACACTCAAATACATTTTTTGTAAGTGGTTTATATTGAATGATGTTATATTCAATATTAACATGACACTTGGTACTAATTATATATTAATATTTGACACTTATTTTTGGAAATATTTGATATCATTCAAGATAGATACAATATGGTTAGTAGTAATGTTTATGGTTTGAAAAGGTGCACTCATGGATTTTAAATCACCATCTATTTGAAACATAGGCATACATAAATAATAATTATCCATTTTCATTTCAATTAAATAATTATAGTGATTATATTAATCAAATTAAATTATTTTCCAAAAATCCAATCATCAAAACATGTCTACAAGAAATCAACACTATTATAATTGAAATTGAAAATCAACACACATTTAAAAACATATATCATACTTATAGTGTAGCTAAATTCATTACAAATAAAACATTAGTTTTCAAGATAATATCTAATAATTCAGTAAATAAAAGTCATCTAAGAAGCCAATCAATCTTAAAAAATCCATAGATACAATATATATTAAAGTTTGAAAATGATTGTCTTATAATATTATAATATTTTCAATACAAATAAATGTTACAATTGATATTAACTCATTATTTTTGAATTTCATGTGCAGTGTTTGTCTTATTTTCTATTTTAGAAGACACTCCCTCTCTATGGCTTGTATCATCTTTTAATAATCTTAATTAGAGAAGATCCTTGGATGCAACATTAATATTATCAAGATTTTCCCTTTCATCCTTTACTGCATCTCCTACCAAAAGTAATGAGGGATTTGCATTAGATTTTAGCTTGAACAAACTTTCTAGATCCAACCCATGCTGATTGATGCTTTTATTCAGTTTATTATTTTGTTTAATCAACAAAACAAATTTTTATTTCAAGAAAATAATTGCATTTAAACTTTTTTGCACTATTTTGAGATGCACTTCGAGTACCTTCACTTGATTCTTCAAATTACTATATTTTGAAGGCAATTAAATTATGAATATTAGTAATTTTATTTGTCTTGTTATTTTTCAGGTTTATTACCTTTTATGCATCATCAATAACCACAAGGATTTTATTTTTTTCCCATTTATTTTAGTATACTTCGGTCTCTACATTTAAATTCTTAATCATTTTCAACATTATATCTAAAAATTTATCATTGTAATCATTACTAACAATAATTACTCTAGAAATAGTCTGATTCAACAAAATATCTATTTTGCTGGTTGATTTTCAATAAATTTAAATAATTGGTTACACTGGGAGTGATTGTGAAACCAGGCATTTATTTAACAAATCAAAGATCTATCCCTTACATCCCATATTCTCAAACACTCATGTTTAGTAAGGACAATTTATTTTACATATGCAATGGTATCAATACCAATAAATTATCTAAGGGAAAAATGGTATGCTCATCATTAGACTTAGGAATCTCAGGATCGAGAGGGGGAGAAGGTGAGCTAGATTGTAGAGTGTTGGGTGTTGATAGTTGTTGGGAACCAACCTCTAGGCCCTTTGGCTATGATCCCTAAATCATATCATGGTGATTGAAAAGAGTATATTTATCCCCACTATCCATCGCAAAAAACATATCATCAAGATACTTTTCTTATAAAATAGTACTCCTTGAGTTAGGGAGACCACCAAGAGAAAGGTCTAAAAACTTTGACATTGTCAAATGCATAATGCCACTACTTGGGGTTGAAAATGATATATGTTTGCCCCTAGTTACAAATTAGTAGGGTAATACTAGTCTCAATAAATGTTGACTTTAAGAAGGGGTCCCTAAAAGTTGAAAAAAAATTAGATAATTACTAAATGAGAATAAAGCTAATATTTAATAATCATATTGTAAAAAGCATTGATAAGTGCATACCTTACTGTTAAAGACTACTTGGATATCGTTGTTACAACTGAATACTTGGAGGTGGTTATGGAAATATTGAAGGGAAGATTCCAAGGACACTATAAAAATAACTTGAATCAAATTAAATGCAACATCTACAAAGTATAATGAAATTATCAATAATATGAAGAAGATAATGGTATTACTAGCAACATGAGAGTAGGTTTGAGTTTGTGTTGGTGCAACTATATTAGGTGGAGGCATAATAATAGAAATCTATATTATTATTTTTGGTTAATGGAAGAGGGGATGATTATGCATCCATGCATGATTCTACAGAGGCCTTGGGGGGTTACCAACCTCTTACTACTACCTATCTTCTTCTAACATTATCCAAGAATTTATTTTCCAAGAAAAAATGTTGGATAAGGACACTCAAATACATTTTTTGTAAGTGGTTTAGATTGAATGATGTTATATTCTATATTAACATGACACTTGGTACTAATTGTATATTAAGATTTGACACTTGTTTTTGGAAATATCTTATATCAATCAAGATAGATACAATATGGTTAGTAGTAATGTTTATGGTTTGAAAAGGTGCACTCATAGATTTTAAATCACCATCTATTTGAAACATAGGCATACATAACTAATAATTATCCATTTTCATTTCAATTAAATAACTATAGTGATTATATTAATCAAATTAAACTATTTTTCAAAAATACAGTTATCAAAACATGTCTACGAGAAATCAACACTATTATAATTGAAATTGAAAATCAACACACATTTAAAAACATATATCATACTTATAGTGTAGCTAAATTAATTACAAATAAAACATTACATTTTAAGATAATATCTAATAACTCAGCAAATAAAAGTCATCTAAGAAGCCAATGCATATTAAAAAATCCATAGATACAATATATATTAAAGTTTGAAAATGATTGTCTTATAATATTATAATATTTACAATACAAATAAATGTCACAACTGATATTGACTCATTATTTTTGAATTTCATGTGCAGTGTTTTTATTCTTTTCTATTTTAGAAGGCACTCCCTCTCTATGGCATGTATCATCTTTTAATAATCTTAATTAGAGAAGATCCTTGGATGCAACATTAATATTCTCAAGATTTTCCTTTTCATCCTTTACTGCATCTCCTACCAAAATTAATGAGGGATTTGCATTATATTTCAGCTTGAACAAAATTTCTAGATCCAACCCATGCTCATTAATGCTTTTCTTCAATGTATTATTTTGTTTAATCAACAAAACATGTTTTTATTTCAAGAGAATAACTGCATTTAAACATGTATTATTTCAAAATATTCTTCAAATTATTATATTTTGAATGGAATTAAATTATGAATATTATTTAACAAAAAATTACAAGAATTAAATGAAAATGACAAATAATTTAGAATGAGTATAACTTACCACATATTTTCTCTTTTAAGCATCATCAATAACCACAAGGCTTTTGTTTTTTGTCCATTTATTTTAGTATTCTTGGTCCTCTACATTTAATTTTTCAATCATGTTCAACATTATATCTATAAATTTATCATTGTAATCATTACTAACAATTTTTACTCCAAAAATAGTCTGATTCAACAAACCATCATTTTTTGTTGGTTGATTTTCAACCAATTTGAACAATTGGTTATGCTAGGAGTGATTGTGAAACTAGGCATTTATTTCATAAATCAAAACTTTATCCCTTACATCCCATATTATCAAACACTCAAGTTTAGCCAAGACAATTTCTTTTACATATGCAATGGTATTATCAACTAATAAATTATCTAAAGGAAAACTGGTATGCTCATCATTAGTCTTAGGAATCTCAAGATCGAGAGGGTGAGGAGGTGAGCTAGACTGTAGAGAGTTGGGTGTCGATAGTTGTTGGGAACTAGCCTCTAGGCCCTTTGGCTATGATCCCTGAATCATATCATGGGGATTGAAAAAAGTATATTGATCCTCACTCTCCATCCCAAAAAACTAATCATCAAGATACTTTTGTTGTAAAATAGTGGTCCCTGAGTTAGGGAGACCACCAAAAGAAAGGTTTCGAAACTCCAACATTGTCAAATGCATAATGCCACTGCTTGGGGTTGAAAATGATATATGTTTTTCCCTGGTTATAAATTGGCAGGCTAATACTAGTCTTAGTAAATGTTGCCTTTAAGAAGGGGTCCTTGCAAATTGAAAAGAACATTAGATAAATACTAAATGAGAATAAATCTAATATTTAATAATTATATTACAAAAAACATTGATAAGTGTATACCCTACTATTGAAGAGTCCCTGAAGATATTTGTTGCAACTAAATACTTGGAGGTGGTTGTTGGGAATATTGGAGAGAAGATTCTAAGGACACTATAAAAATAACTTGAATCAAATTAAATGCAACATCTACAATGTATAATGAAATTATTAATAATATGAACAAGATAATGGTATTACCTGCAACATGAGAGTTGGTTTGAGTTTGTGTTGGTGCAACTATATTGGGTGGGGGCATACTAATAGAACTCCATATTATTATTTTTAGTTAATGGAAGAGGGGATGATTCTACATCCATGTTTGATTCTATGGAGGCCTTGGGGGGTTACTGACCTCTTACTAATGCCTATCTTCTTCTAACATTATCCAACAATTTTTATTCCAAGAAAAAATGTTGGATAAGGACACTCAAATACATTTCTTGTAAGTGGTTTATATTGACTGATATTATATTTAATATTAACAAGACACTTGGTAATAATTATAAATTAAAATTTGACACTTGTTTTTGGAGGTATCTTATAGCATTCAAGATAGATACAATATGGTTAGTAGTAATGATTGTGGTTTGAAAAGGTGCACTCATGGATTTTAAATCACCATCTTCATTCCTCACCCACAATCACAACACACACAATATAGATCTACTTATCCATATGGTATTATAGGTCATATGATTGATGGAGTAATTTTTTGTAAAGTTTGTATAATTTTTTTTTTCTCTTTTTTTAATTCTAAAATATTTTATTAAAAATATATGAAACTTAATATTGTAATGTGTGTGTATTACATATATATATATATATATATATATATATATATATATATATATATATATATATATATATATACCAATGAAATATATATATGTTTTAATGACTAATGTAATAATAGACAATATGTAAATAGTCTTAATAGAATATTAATTCTTTTTTTTAAATTATTTTTATGAATCAATATAACTAAAATATTATAGAGAAATATAATAATAATTAATTAATTATAAAATCTTGAAAATAGAAATTGAAAGAACCATGAATGGTACAATAAATTTGAAAATTATTCTCTAAAAATAATTATATATATTAAAGTTGCATATTTAAATAAAATTAACACAAATTCAAACTCTCTTCGTTCCAAAAATTAATTTATATTTCAAATCTTTAAAATTTCATATTGTTTTACATAAATTTAATAATTAAGATATAAAATATTATTTTTTAGTGCATGTTAAAATTTGGTCGTTGAACCTGACTACCATATAATTTTCTAGATGCTCAGTTAAATTATTTTCAGGGCGGGTGTTTCTCGCGAAATGTGTGCTCTTAAATATACGGCTCCCTCCTCCGTGTCATGCCAAACTGCCACTTTCATTATTCGTATTAATAATATTAACTTACTACACAAATATATGATAAATGGATATGCAATGACGTAATGTCCTCCACGTCTGTTTGAATGAGATGTATGATGTTATATTCGCGGAAGGTTTTTTATTTCAAGTTGAACACTCATTGAGATCTTTTATGAGAGTAACATTTGCAATCAACCAAAAGCAAGGTGTCAGCGATCCACCTTTAAAAAACTTTTTTTTATGATTTATATTCGTATCATTTTTTTTCATTCGAGAATTGTCATCTTTTTTTTAAATAATTGTAATCCATGTTTTATCAGTTATAGTATGGAAGTAAGTACTGAACCCAACATTTCGGTTTGAGGTTGTGTATTTATGATTTTGTCAATTTTTTTAAAATAATATTTATGATTCATGTTGCTTAAGATCTCAGGGTCTATTTCTTGTGTGAGTTCAGGAATGCACGTAAAACTTGTTCCCACGGATAATATGCTTTGGAATATACGACTCCCTCTTCAGTTTTCGTGCCATTTTCATTATTCATATTAATATTAACTTAGTACACACAAATATATGGTAACTGGATATGCAATGACGGATGTTCGAATGAGATGTGTGATGTTATTTATATTCGCGGAAGGGATTTTATTTTATTTTATTTCAAGTTGAACACACTTGAGAGGTATATTTTAATATAGTAATATTTGCAATCAACCAACACGTACCAAAAGCAAGGTGTTACTGATCCACGTTAAAAAAAATGTTTAAGAATTGTGTTGTACATTTTGTATGATTTATATTGGTATCATTTTTGTATTTGACATTTGTCATTTTTTTTTAATAATTTTAGTTTATGTTTTATATATTATAATATTGTAAATTTATGATTTGGAAATTTACTTTATGATTTTGGAATCTACTTTATTATAATATTATTTGGATTGTCTTTTATTATTATGTTTATAGGTATTTATATATATATATATGGGGTAATATTGAACTTATTGTTTTTTAGTTTTTTTTTGGGGGTTAATTTTAATCAATATTTTATGAGTTATAGTTTTGTAAATTTATGATTTTGGAACCCATTTCATATAAAATTATTTGAATAGTTTTTTAAATTAACGTGCTTACAAGTATTCATATATATAAAGGTAACACTGAGCTTTAAAGTTTGTTATTGTATTATGAATAGTTGAATTAACGTAATAAATAAGAAAGTTGATGGGTATACGTAATACTAAGCTTTGAAATATGTTATTATATTGTAAATTTTTGAATTAATATATTTAAAAAGATTGGTGTACTAATTTTTTTCCAATGATTGTAAAGTAATAAATAGTAAAACTTAAATATATTCTTGTATTATTTTAAAACTTGAGATTCTCTTTAAAAAGAGTTGTGAATATAAGTTTGCAACTTTGACTTCAAAATAATATAAAACTATAGGCTCTTTTTTTAGTTAGGGTTGGAGTTAAGGGCACCTATATAAATATGGGTTAAGCCTTTGGTTGACAAAATGAATATCATGTCTATCCTTCCAAGCTTCATCCTCAATAAATTGAATATCCTGTCTGATTATGAGTTCTTTGGTGATGGGATTGTATAACTGATAAGCCTTTGATTGATCATTATACCCTATGAAAATACACATCTCTCCATTGTGATCCCATTTTATCCTTCTTCGCTTGGGCATGTGTGCAATGTAACACATCCAAAGAATCTAAGGTATTCAACACTTAGCTTATGGCTGCTCCATGCTTCTTGAGGGATCATATGCCTAATTATCTTCATTAGACAAATATTCAATAAGTATATATATGTTGTTATAACCTCAACCCAAAGATCATTAGGAAAACTCTTTGCTTTTAACATTCTCTTTGCCATCTCTTAGATGGTCCTATTCTTCCTCTCAACCACACCATTTTGTTGTAGTGTATACCTAGATGTAAATTTTTTCTTGATACCATGCTCCTTAAAAAAATCATGAAATCATTAGAGATATACTCTCCCCCTCTATCCTTCCTCAAAATTATTATGTAGTGGCCACTTTAGTTCTCCACCATGACCTTGAATTGATCGAAGGCCTCAAATGCATCTGATTTATTTTTAAAAAAATACACACATATCTTTTGGTTGAAATCACCTATGAATGTTATGAAGTAGACATTTTTGGATAGGGAGTGGGTCTTCATTTAAGCACACAAGTCTGAATGGATCAGATCTAAGTGAGCTCTAGCTCGACATGATTTACCCACAGTAAATGTACTCCTATGTTGCTTCCCTAATATGCATCTTTCACACGCATTTTTTGGTTGTTCTATAAGGGGAAACACCCTCACCATTTACTTATTGTAAATAAGGTTCAACCCTCCAAATCTCAAATTATTGTACCTTAGATACCAAAGAGTAGACTCATTTACTATAGTTTTGGATGTTACTGTGAGCTGACTTCACATTCTCAATAGAAACATCTGATTACTTGTCATTTTGACCACTATAATCTTTCTATTGCAACCATTCCTATAAAATATTATGCATTCACCATTATCAAATCTATCCTTTTATCCCTTTTGGACAAACTATATAATGCCAATAATGTTGTTCTTCAACCCAAGCACATAGTAAACATCTTGAATTTGCATTTTGTCACCTTACTTGGTGCAAATAGATATATTGTCTTTGCCCATGATGATAAACTTCTCATTATTTCCGATCTTTACCTCTAATTTGATTGACTCATCAATGGGGTTGAACATCTCTTTATTCTCACTCATGTGGTTGCTACAACCACTATCCAAGTACCATGTCTCTTTACCACTTTACTATGTAATGTTACATGTTATGAACAAGTTTCCACCTTTTTCATTACTATTAGGTTCAGCCTCTTGTGTTTTCAAGAAATTTGAATTCAGCCTATTCATATCATACTCCTTTCTACATTCACTAACATAGTGCTCATACCTTTTTTAATAATAGCATTAGATTTAGACTTATCATACCTTTATGTAGATCCTCCTCTAGAAATGATATTTCTCCTTCCTCTTCTTCTTTCATATGACTCATAATGGTTATGCCTTCCACCTTCTTGATCAATGAAATTTCTTCCTCTTCCTCTATTATTTGATCCTCTATGCCTTCCTCTCATTTTCACATTGGTCTTGAATGTTTGCTCATGGGAGGACGTGGCTGACCTATTCATCCTTTATTGATGGGTTTGCAAGGAACCCATTAGCTCATCTATTGTCATTTGCCTCAAATAATTTGACCCTTCAATCACAACCACTATAGGGTCAAATATGATTAGAAGGATCCTAAACACCTTCTCTATGATCTTATGATCTTCAAGGGTATCACCACATGTCTTCATTTTATTGACAATATTCATTATCTTTGTGAATAATTCAGTAATAAAATCATTCTCCTTCATTTGTAGGTTCTTAAAATACCTTATTAAGAATTGAAAATTGGCCAGATTAACATGTCATTCTATTGATAGATATTTTAAATAATATCCCATGCTTGTTTAGAATGGACAACCGATGCTATCCTAAGAAATATTGAAGTAAATAGTTCCTTTTGTATGTAGCTGAGTGTCTTTGCATCTTTTCTCATATTATCTTTTAATGCATTTATTTGTGCTTGGGTTAATGCATTGAAGGTTGTTAGATGTGAAACCTGATTATATCCACCTTTAACCAATTCTCATATCTCTTAATATTTGAATATGATATTCATTTTGATGTTCCACACATCATAGTTCTTTCCATCAAATGTACGGAGATACTGCCATAAACCAAAAATACCTTCTACCACGTTTAAATGGGCTTATAACTTAAGGGATCTGATACCAGTTATTGGCAAAAAATAAAATGCAAGCCCAGTAGGGTCAATCACATAGTTTATAACACACAAATGGTCAGTCTCTGGAGTTATATTGAAGTTAGTTCTAATGGTGCTAAAACTTAGACTAGTAATCAAAACACACATGAAACAAGGGAGACATCCTTTAGAATAAAAAAATGAAATATATGATTATATATGATTCAAAATTTAACTGATTATGATGCCAAAATTGTTACAACTATAGTTGTTCAAAACTCACAAAAAACTTTTTTTTTTCTCCTTCCATCTTGATACTACAATCATACTCTAACTGTTATCATGAAATATTCCTTTTTTAATTTTCACCTCCTTGTTTTCTACCTTCACACTAACTCATACACTATTGATGTGTTGTTTTTATTTGGTTTTTTCTTTTTCTTCTTCCCTTCACTTTATTCTCTAGACTCTATGCTCTACTCTTCCTCTGATTATTGCTACGTCAAAAATCTACATGATGTTTCTATGTTTTTATAATTATTGTTATTGTTTTAATATCCTCTCTGCCCCTATTTTATTAAATTATTTTTATCTCACTCTTTTTTCTTCTACTACAGGTTGCTGACCTACCCCACTTTTAACACCCAATTACAAATGGTTCACAAAAATTCAAATTCAAACCTGTTGCAATAAATTCATTTGGCAGTGACAACTATTAAATGGTTGTGGAGCTAGGTAGAGGTTGGTGAAGGGAAAGAATAATAATTTAACACTAACTATATGTTCAAGATATTAAAGATTAGATGGATTCATAACATTCATTTTCAAAATTATAGTTTAGACTTATAATTATACATACCTAATGCCACTTCATACAATTAGGAATAAAATGAATAACACTGCATTACCTAGTAAAAAAATAAAAGTTTTTATTACCGTTATAAAAACAAATAACCATTACATGCAAAGCAAGATCAATCATATTTTCCACTATGAAAACAATTTATAATCTCAACATGATTGTTGGAAAGTAGGTTATCTTTGAAAAAGAGATAAATGAGAAGCATTACCTCGCTAGCAATGATAAACCCTGGAAAACAACATTGGGAGTGGCATAAGTCAACTAGGCCTCCCTCTTCAAAGTCATAATATAAGCAAACACTACAATAAAAAAGGGGTGAGTGGCCTCAATAACTTGATTGAATGAACAGGTAAATAACATAGAGAAATGTTGTCCCCCGTAACGTAACCATAAAAAATGGTATTTAGGGTGGTGATCCTCATTAATTACCATCGGATCAAATGGTCTATATGGGTACCATCTTGAAATAGGTCATTCCCACATAGTTGAGAAATGTGTAAGTGATAATTTGGTAAATTGTTAAAAATATGGAAAAATTGAAGCTATAATTTTTGAGCTCTGACTTTTTTCACATTAAATAGATTATTTTATGAAATGTTAACATGTATTTCTCATCCCTTATGTTGGGAGTATACTTTTAGCATGAGACCTTATGTTAGTATTTTTTCTTTAATTATTTGGAACCTTACTAAAAGAGAGATGGTTTGAATTATTTATGAATATAGATGCATTATATGAATTATAAACACACATCATTCAATAAACATATATTTAAAACTTTAGGATCAAAATTAAATTGAAAATATTTAGAACTGGGACTTGTTCGACTCATTGCTTTAGGCACATTTAAGGTCATTATTTTTTGTAAAATTATTTGTTGAAGCAAAGCGTTATGGAATCCATTGATTCTATGGTGCAATCCAAACATAAATTCAACTACCAAATTTTTTGAGTTGTTCATTTTGATAACATATTTATTTTCATTGTCAATGATGTTGACGGGAACTATTCATGACATCAACGTTATGCATCTTAATAACATCTCCAAAATTTCCACCAATCAAAATACAAATAAATGACTTTTTTATAATTTTTGTTAACAAATGAATAAGTTAGAAAGTTAGAACTTTTGAAGGATGTCAAAAGTTAGAACTATTTTTTTGCAGGGCCACACACTATAGAATTGTCTCCTCTAAAAATAAAGGTGTTCGTTGATTGTTAACTACTAAAAATTATGAATACTAAAATATTTTATAATATTTATTTTTTTCTATTTTTTTAAACTTTATTTTCACCTTTCCTTTAATTGTTCAACCTATATAATTTTTGAATGGATATATAACATATTGAATGGATATATAACATGTCTATGTAAAAATTTTGTATCAAACATCTTTATATATATGATTAATGTATCAATGAACAACATTCTCTCTCTCTCTCTCTCTCTCTCTCTCTATATATATATATATATATATATATATATATATATATGTTTTAGTGACTGATGTATCAATAAACAATATGTAAATAATCTTTAAGAAAATATTAATTTTTTTTTTAAAATTATTTTTATGCATCAATATAATTAAATTATTATAAAAATATATTATAATAATTAATTATAAAATCTTGAAAATAGAAATTGAAAGAATTGTAAATGAGGCTTTACATCAAATTTATTCTAATTTTTATTTTCAAATTTTATGAATTATCCAAACCAAAAATTATTCGTTGAAAATAATTATATATACTAAAGTTGTATATTTAAACAAAAATAATACAAAATTCAAACTCACTTCGTTCCAAAAATTGATTTATATTTCGAGTCTTCACCTTTATATATATAAATAAATAAATATATAATATAAAATAATTGACATATTACAAATTATTTAAATTTAAAATTTCATATTATTTTACATATTTTTAATAATTAAAATAAAAAATATTATTTTGAGTGCACGTTAAATTTTGGTCGTTGAACTTGATTGACATATTATTTTCTAGACGGTCGGTTATATTATTTTAGGACGGGTGTTTCTCGCGAAAATGTGTTCTCTCCTAAATTTGTTTGCTTTTCTTCTATGCCGACCTGCTATGGAATAGACGGTTCCCTCCTTTTCAGTTTCCGATTAAGGCCAAACTGCCACTTTCATTTAATCATATTAATATTAACTTAGTACACATAAATATATGATAAATGGATATGCAATGACGTTATGTGATGTTATTATATTCGCGGAAGGTATTTTATTTCAAGTTGAACACTCTTGAGAGGTATATTTTAATAGAGTAATATTTGCAATCAACCAACACGGACCACAAGCAAGGTGTCATTGATCCACCTTTTGTTAAAAAAAAAAGAGTTTGGGAAGTGTGTTGTATGATTTATATTTGTATCAGTTTTGTATTTGAGATTTGTTTTTTTTCAATAATTTTAGTTTATGTTTTATAAATTATAATATTATAAATTTATGATTTGGAAATCTGCTTTATGATTTTGGAATTTACTTTATTATAATATTATTTGGATTTTTTTTATTAATATGTTTATAAATATTTATATATACGTTAAAATAATATTGAACAATTTATTATTATTGTGGTGGTTAATTTTAATCAATATTTTATGAATTATAATATTGTAGGTTTATGATTTTGGAATTTATTTTATTATAATATTTTTTTAATTAACGTGTTTACAAATATTTATACATAGAAAAGTAATACTGAATTTTAAAGTATGTTATTGCATTATGAATAGTCAAATTAATGTAATAAATAAGAAGGTTGATGGGTATATGTAACACTGAACTTTGAAGTATGTTATTAAATTATAAATAGTTGAATTAATATATTAAAGAAGATTGATATGTTAAGTTTTTTTCCACTTTTTCCACTTATATGTGTGTGCCAATATTAATTGTGTTATGTGTTTAAAATTACATTACAATTACTTATTTTACATAATTTTTTCAATCCTTTCTTTTCTAAATTAATTTAAAAATATATTTTAAAATCACTGAAAAGTAATAAATGGTATAATTTAAATATCTTCTCATATTATTTTAAAACTTGAGATTCTCTTTGAAAAGAGTTGTGAATAGAAGTTTGCAATTTTGACTTAAAAATAAAATAAAACTATAGGCTGTTTTTTAAGGTCAGGGTTGGAGTTAAGGGCACCTATATATAAAGATGGGTTAAGCCTTTGGTTGACAAAATGAGGTCAAGGAAAGAGCCTTCAATACTCGGATTATATATATTTTATTGCACTATTTGTGTCTACCTTTAATGGTTGGGTTAGAGTAGAGGCAGGGAAGAGAAAATATCTATAATTGATATTTAATCAATAATTTAAGAAGGGAAATAATTTTTTTTCAGTTTTATTGGTCATTGTTGATCTCTAGTAGATATTGATATTTAGATTAATTTTATTTATTTATTTTTTTAAAAAGGGGGTAAAAAATTTATTAATACTTAAAAATTTAGATTACAGAACCAACAATACAAACCAAACACCCGAAAACCCATAGCCAAAGCATCACGCCTCAACACCACTAACCTCGTCAACAAGAATGGACTGCAAATCCTGACGTAAATCACATGGCAACTGCTCCCACTCGTCCACCTTACGGTCATCTCCACTCTTCGACGCCCATTTGGCCAAGCAATCCACTGCCCTATTCCAATCCTTTAGAATATGGGTATAAGATACAGAATCCATTAAGGAACTAACTTGCAATATCTGCTAAACTATCGTGGCCAGTTGTCAGCTAACCTCAAAAATTTTCCTCTCCATGAGCAAATGAATCAGTACTTGAGAATCTGCTTCACAGATCACCCTCCCCCACCCTAAAGCATAAGCATGCTTTAGGGCATAGAGGATAGCTAAACCTTCCATCCTATTAATAGTCTGAACTCCCTGATATGCCAAAAAAATAAAAATCACGAAACCTGAAGAATCCCTACCGATCCTGCCAATCCTAGTCGACCCTGGATTGCCCTTGGAAGATCCATTCGTATTAATTTTCAAAAGACCAACAGGCGGTGGCAACCACTGCCCCAGTCGATGGACTTTCTGCTTCCCCCATTGACTTCTCCTGACACATGCCAAAATTGGAGATAGCCCCTGGATGCCAAACCTATCCACCGTCTCAGTGTCCCCCCTTTTTAACGGCAAAGTGACTTCACTCTTCGCTTCAATAGATTCCTAGATCATTCCTTTGATTCTATTCCAGACCTACTAAATCTCCATTTTTTTATCCTAGAAAATCCCGCGGTTCATTTCCAGCCATACATGCCATAGCAAGAAAATGGGGCCCACGTACCACGCATCCTGCATGAAAGGGGTCAAAGAGGGTGGTTGACCCAATCTAGACCATAAATCTGCCAAGGACACTGCGTGAATGCAGTGGCTCCACCACATGTCCCACCAAAAATGCCATAACTACATAGTGAAAGAGTAGCGAAAGAAAAGGTGAGAGGAATCCTCCTCCTCACTATTGCAAAGTACACACTTTGAAGGGCCAACAAAGCCCCTCTTTCAGATATTATCCTGGGTTAAACATTTGTTCCATACTATAGTTTAGATAAACCAATTACATTTTAGCTAGGAGAATCCATTCCAGACTTTTTTCCACCACTAAACTTCCTCTCTACCCTCATACTACTAAGAAATCAACGCCTGATAGCCAGAGGACATAGTATACTTCCCCTTCAGATTCGGGGACCAAGCTAACACATCGCTATCTATAAGAGCATTGCAGCTGCGACAAGAAATAATATACTGTAGATCTACACACTCTTCCTCCATAACACAAATCGGCCACTCCTCTGGGGTCTTCCATTTGGCGTCCATCAGCTGCCCCTAAGGGACCCAAGATTTATAATCCCACACCCTTGTCCATCCAGCATCATAAAACCTCTGGGACAGAGTACTTAGCTGAGGATATTGGACAATGAGGGGAGGTTAACCGTCCCATGAATCATGCCAGAACTGAGCCTCAATCCTGCTCTTGCAAATCCAAAAAAGGCCCCTCTTAATCAATGCTGCACCTTTCTTGAGAGTCACCCAAATTGCAGAGCCTTTGCCTGTCAAATCATACCAAGGGATATCCTTCCAGGGGATCCCAAAGAAGTACTTATGGGATAATACTCTCGCCCAAACCTGCTCCTGTTCCACACACCAGTGCTAGTATAAATTGGTAGCCAAAGTAATACCAAAAAGCATGGATTGCCTTAATCCCAAACCCCCATACCTTTTTAGGCTACAAACTGCCTCACACTTAATAAGACTCCACTTGGTAGAAGATAAATTACTAGCCCACAGAAACTATCTTGTGAGGGAATCCAGGTCCTTAACAAAGCTCATCAGTGCCACTTGTATCATGCACCTATAAATAGGGAGAGCCTGCACCACTGATTGAATCAACTGCACCCTACCAGCAAAAGATAACCAGTGATGGGTCCAATGATTCACTTTACTTTAGAACTTATCCAAAATCGCCATCCATGACTCCTTAGACTGCCAGCTGGCTGAGATTGGAATCACAAGGTATAGCAATGGGAGATTCCCAATTTGAAATATGTGGATATGAGCCACTCTTCTTTGTATGGAAGGTGGGGTGTTAAAGAAAAAGATAGAAGAATTGCCCTCATTAATTACCTGTCTGGATGCGGCAAGATAGAAATCCAAGCTATTGCGGATGTTAGACGCCTCCCTCATGGTAGCCATGCCCATCAAAGCCACATCATCCACAAATTGGAGGTGGGATTGTACTGGGAGACCACCACCCCAATGCCAACCCAGAATAGCTCCTTCATCCACATTCCTTTTGATCAATCGACCCAAGCCTTTTGTCAATAGAAGAAACAAGTAGGGAGATAGAGGGTCCCCTTACCACATCGCACGAGAAGCCCCAAAGAGATTGGAGTGTTTGCCATTGATCAAAATAGAAAAAGAGGCCGAGTTCACACAACTCATAACCCACCATATCCAGTCTTCCTCAAAATCAAAGGCACCCAGGATCTTCTGGAGGAAAGCCCACCGAACTCTATCATAGGCCTTGGACATATCCAATTTGATAAACATCACCTTATCCTTAAACTGAATCATGGAATGGATAGTCTCAGTTGCCACCACTACCCCATCCAAAATCTGAAGACCCTCCACAAAGCCTCCTTGTTCCTCAAAAATGAGCATTGGTAGCCACTTTTTTAGCCTCTCAGCAATCAGCTTAGATATAATTTTGTAAGTGACATTACAGAGGGAAATGGGCTAGAAAAGACTCAGCTCATCAGCCCCCTCTCCCTTGGGGATGAGAGCCAGGAAGTTGGAGTTCATAGCCTGAACCATTTGTTTGTTCCTCTGAGACTCTTGAATAAAGGCCAATAAGTCTGAATTGATGATTTCCCAAAATTTTTGGAAGAACTCAATCGAGAAACCATCTGGGCTAGGCACCTTACCTTTCGATATCATGAAAACAATTCTCTTTAACTCCTCTATGGATACCTCCTGCATCAGATGCTTCTTCATATCCATGGTCACCAAAGAAGGAATGCAAGAAAGGACTTGAGCCTCAGTTGCCACATCCCCCTGCGCTTTGTCCTTGAAAAGGGAAGTAAAATGCTACACTGTTTCATTGAAGATACCCTACGTAGAAGAGATAGTCTCCCCACTGTCTGCCACCAAAGAAGTAATCACATTACCATGTTGTCTGGCACGGACTGAATTGAAAAAGAAGGTAGTATTCTTATCCCCTTCTTGAAGCCAATCAATCCAGGCCTTTTGTTTCCAAAAGATATCTTCTCTTAGCTCCCATTCCTCCAACGCTTTTAAAGCCCTGGCTTCCTCCCTCATCAAGAGCTCGTTCATCCCTTCCTCCCTAATGAATCTAGTAATGGCACTCAACTCCCTTTGAGCCTCATTCTTCCTGTGCAAGATATTTCCAAAACTCTATCGATTCCACCTTTTAAGCTGGTATTTGATGAATTGGAGAAGCTTAGTAAAGGTGTACATAGCTGTTCCAACAATAGGTCTGCCAATTCTCCACACACCCAAACATGTTCGGGTCCCTTAACCACATGAACTGAAACTTGAACGGTGGTTTCTAAGGACTACGGGCTGAAAAGATTATCAATTTAATGGGCCAATGGTCTAAACCTCTCCAATCAAGTATTTCCATGCTAGACGACCACAAACTCCCCACCCAATAGCAGAAGGTCATGAATCGATCTAGGCGCTCAACTATACATCTGTCCCCCAACCTTATGTTATTCCAAGTAAAGCATTCATTACCGGGCTTGATATCCACCAGGTTGAGATCTGCAATATTATCCTGAAGCAAAAAAGAAGATGGCTCTAGCCTTGCATTGCCCCCTTTTTTCTCTATTAAATTTGGAATAGCATTGAAGTCCCCACCAACAATCCAAGGTAGGTAAGGAAATAATTGACACACTAAGTGGAGATTTTTCCAAACAAGATGTTTACTCTAGAAGTCAGTAGGAGCATAGATGTTGGAGAAAAGGACTGATTCACCTGACTCATTGCACAAAGCCACCATAGATAGAGAGGACTTAAAGGAAATCCAGGACACTGGTTGGATCTCACGTGGGTTCCAAAAACAAGCCATGCCCTCACAAGACCCCTGAGCACCAATGCACTGACATAGACCATGTTTCCATAACTGAGGTGCAATACTCCTCATATCATCAACTAAAACCTTCATCTCCTGGAGAAAAAGAACATCAGGTATTTGACCTCTAACTAATTCTCGAACAGCCTATTGTCTAGGGCCGTTGTTCAGGCCCTTTACAATCCATGAAATGATGATCATTTTGGAGGAGATAAAAAGTGGAAGTCAAGGGTCTTAACAGAACCTAACTCAACCAAGGTCTCCCCAATCATCTTAATTTTCTCAGTGTCCTTCTTGCGCCCCATTTTAACACTTTTTTCTGCCACCCCTTCTAACCCTCCTTTTGAAGAATGCCCAAGTGACGAGAAAATTTCCCTCTCTTATCTAATTCTGCCACCGCAGTCCTTGCTATGAGGTCCACGTCCTCTATGTTCTATCTCGGGTCATCATTTATCTCCACCACCATCTGTTCTCCTACTTGCTCCTCCAAAACCATGGGTAAGGCTAAGTCTGGATCCTCTCGCAAGCTGCTCCACACTCAATAATCCCAGATTTACTTCTTGTTGTCCCAAATCATCTAGGACTTCAAACCTATTGAAGGAGTCATCCTCCTGTCACTCCATAAGGGACCTCTTCTGGCCTCTATTGCGGTTTTGAGCCTTCACCTGAACAAAGCCATCAATGTCCTTGCCCTCACTAAATCTAGATTTCTTCCCTTTTTCAGCACTTGGAGTACTACTAGGAGGTGGTGGAGGTTGCTGCTCCACTGGCTTTGCCTTCAGGCATCTACGCACCAAGTGTCCATATTCATGGCATAAGTGACACCTGAAGGGTAGGGTCTCATAGTCCAATTGTTACACCCAAGAATATGACCCCGCACTCATCTCCACCGCATCAAGCAATGGTTTGCTCAAATCAATTTCAACACAGATACGCGCAAATGTGATGACTTTCTTACCTAGAGTCTGTGTTGAAGACCCCATCGGCCTTCCAAGCGTTGAGGCTAACATTTAGAGGACATCCTCTCTACAACATTTGATAGGAAATCTGGGTAGCCTAACCCACACCGGAACTTAGTTAGGTAGTTCCTCAGAAGGATTGAAGCCCACATGCCACGGTTTACTAAGAAGTTCAACCTGGTTGTAAAAGTAGGGCCCTCCCTCAAAAACCCTGTTGCAGTCAGCTACGCATGAGAACATCACCATAAAGTAGTTATTTGCCAATAACTTAATCTCCATCTCCCCCTCTGGTTCCCACACTCTCCTGGCCCAACTCTCTAGGAAATGAAGGGAGACTCTCAATCCCAGAAAATTATAGTATAGTGAATGCTTAGAATAATATTCCACATCCTCAAAAATCATATCAAAGTGGATTACCAGTTTAGGATGCTCCTTACACCACTCCAGGCATCCATTGATCTTCATGATATGGGACCCTCCAGACAAGCTCCAATCCACAGCATCAGTAGCCTAGGAAGAAAGCTCCTTTCCAAGTGTTTTAGCTTGCTGCCCTGTTCTATTCAGCCCCATGGCTTCACTGAAACTCCTCCCTAGTGCAGTCTTTAAAGGCTCCTACTGAGCCATTGCCACGCCTCCCTGAGCTCAATTTGAATGTTTGGCACCTCACACCTCTCCCATGTGCCCAACCCCCCACTCTGCTCCTGTGCAACCCAAAACATGTCCTTGAATAGCTAGGGCACGACTGCCCTATCTCGGCTTCACGCTGCAGACCCCCAATCACGCCATTATCCTTTGATATTTAGATTAAATTAATTAAAATTAAATATTATCTTTTTCTTATTTTTTTTATTTATGTATAAAAATAAGTTTTTAATGTTATCATGTTTCTATTATTATATTGAAAGAAAAGGTAGAAAAGGATTATAATATTTATAAGTTTGGTTATTTTTAAAAGTTGAAATAAAAAAGAGTAAAAATTAATTAATCAAATAAAAAATTATAAATATAACTTTTTTGTTAATTTAAATTTTGATATCTAATTTGAACTTAAATTATTCGATACTATATGTTATAAAGACAATTTGGGTAGTGATTGTCACTTTCAACAATTTTAGTCTAATAAAAATTAATAATATTTTATTTAATCTTTGAAAAAAATCTTATTTCTTAATACTTTGTATTATATAAAAAAATTTGTATGATGATTTTACATAAATTTCATATACAAAATTTATATGTATGAAAAAATAAAAATGAATGAGTAAAATTCTATATTCATATTTTAAATAACAACATAAATGTTATAAATATGATAAAAATTATCAAGATAGGTCAATTGTGTAATGGTATTACATGAATTTCAAATGCAAACCTTGCAGGTAAAAAAGAAAAAAAAAATTGTACAATGAATGAGTAAACTCTATGTTAACATTCTAAATAGCAACACAGATGCTTATAAGTATGTCCCCAAAGTTCACATAATAAAAATCATCAAGATAGCTAGTGGATACAATTTCAAATCCGGTTTGAAATCCAATATATATCCCCATAATTTTATGGTGGTCATAAAATAATGTCGTGTTAAATAACTTTGATTTGTACACCAAAAGAAATGGTATGCATTATATAGAATTTTGATTTTATTAAAATTAAAAGTTATTTATATTTTTTTTACCCAAAAGTATTTTCGATTTTATTTGAGAAACTGTGATTCTGTCCAATGATTTTCATTGGGACGACCTTTATATTATTTTAACTTTGAATTATAAATATATATTTAATAAGATATATTTTTAATCTCTGTCAAGATAAAAGATTATAGAAATCACTTTTCAATTATTTATTTATCTATCAATTAATAAGAGAAATTGATATATAAATTACAATAATAATATAAAATTTTATCTAAAGTTTGGACATAAATATTGGTATATTTCTTTGGGCTTTTTAAGATCATTTAAAAAAAAATCAATGCAGTTGTGTGGTGACAATTAAATGAAATAGAGCAGATTGTAGTAATTTGTGGATCTAGATGACGCTTACCATACACACTTTCATAAGAGCAGTACAAATTTGATGTATAAGTTACAATATATCGATATTACAAAAGATGTTTTCATTTATCTGGATAGTGTTGATTTTTTGTTTTGGTAATGATTATTATCGATAGTAGAGGTACAAGGTCAAAATAGTTTCAAAGGCTCTGCATTTTTGGACTAATATTGATAGTATAAATACAAATTCATGATAGTGCCACATGGCACTATATTTAGAAGACAATACAAGGCATTGTCTTATAGTTTCTAAAACCTCAAGATTGTGCCACATGGTGACATCTTGGGGGGCCAAGAAGTAGTGAAGAACAAGTTGGTTGCATCCAGACATCCAGATCCCAAAGTGCTCAGGATGCTACCATGTAGAAACATCTTAGGGCTTAGGGATTTTTTCAAGTGCCCAGGGTGATGCTACATGGTAATATCTTAGGGCCACAAGGTTATTTACTTATCTAAAGTTTAATATGGTCCTAGGATCCCAAGACATCACCATGTGGTGATCCATCAGGGCCTCGGGACCATGAGACAATTGGCTTACCCAAAGTCCCCCTTGGTCCCAGGCTCTTGAGATGTTGTCATGTAGTGACCTCTTCAACCCTCAAGGTCGTGATCATGGTACATCTTAGTGATGATTTTTCATTAATTTATGAATATTTTAATTTTAGAAATTATTGTTTGGTGATTTTGGGGGGCGGTGAATAGCATAGATTTGTCTAAATTATAGGGGTGTAAGTTAGTTTTCTAGGTCGAATTGCTTACTATTTAAAATAAATTTCATACATATAAATAGAGTTGGCCATTCCATCGAAAGTCAATATGAGTTTATTCACCATTATATGTAATATATAATCATTTGAGGAATGAATTTATAGTACATATAAAGATAACTACTGTTAGGAATATAGAACGTAGAGCAATATTAATGAAATAAAGACAAAAATAAAATGTAGAAAACACAATACTCGAGAGACATAGATTTAACTAGGTTCACCTAATATGGGCTAAGTCCACATAGAAATAACTAGTTCTTCCTTTATTTAGTCCAAAAAATGAAGTGATAAACCTAAAATATACCCACTGCAATCTCTTATTCACTCACACATAATGTGCCACTGTGATTACAATTCCCTCATATCAAATGAGGGTTACATATTAGGGTAAAAATGCACCCACATAATTTATACGGTTAGATTTGTGACCTAATAATGAATAGTCTATATTTACTATGAAATTACAATATTTTATAATATATTTTCACAAAAATTTTACATCATGGGAGCTTCCCCCTAACCCCTACTAGGGGGTTCCATGTATGTTCATTGCCTCCCTTGGATCCCCATGACAACCATAGTGGGGGGTTATTTGCCCCCACACACCCCCTATCGAGAACTGGGCAATCTAATAAGATAAAGCTCCATCATCCAATAATTTCCCACTTGGAAACTTATTGCTACAACTCCACCGCTACAACTCTTCCTTGGAATTTTCTTTGAACTTTGACCCTGGCATTTTTCTCATCTTCTTTGTTATCCCTGAAGACCTATTGAAGTTGAAAAATTCTCTAGCTTCTCCTTTGTGATTACCTTTGTTAGCACATCTATAGGATTTTGAATCATATGGATCTTTTCCAAATTTAGTTGACCATCCTCCAAAAATAAATGAATGAAGCGATGCATGAGTTGTATATGTTTGGTTTTTGAGTGGAATGTTGAATTCTTTGCTAAATGAATCAGACTTTGGATATCATTATATAAACTAAAATATTTTTGCTTCTACCTCAAATATTCCATGAACTATTGCATCCATATCTTCTCCTTGCTTACTTTTGTAGTTGTAACATACTCTACCTTTATAGTTTATAAACCAACTATCTTCTACAATTTTGAAATCCATCTAATAATTGTGTAAGCAATAGTGACTGCATAACATGTGATTCTAATCCTTCCATCTAAATCTCTACCCATGTCTGCAATGACATATCCTTGTAAGGTAACATCTAACCTTTCATAGCATAATTATTTATCAATGATTCCTCTTAAGTACCTAAGAATCCACTTGATTGCATCCTAGTGCTCCTTTCCTTGTTTATTCATAAACCTGATGATAAATCCCACTGCATTAGAAATGTATGGTCTCGTGCACACCATAGCATATATTAAAATTCTAAATATTGAAGCATAGGGAAATTTGGACATGTAATTGATTTCATCATATGATTTAGGACACTATTCCTTTCTTAATTTGAAGTACCCTCCCAAAGGTGTACTCACTAGTTTTGCATCTTACATATTAAACATGACTAACCTTATTAATTTATTCTTCTTGAGATGATTTCAATTTTCAATTTTTCCTATTTCTTGTTATTCTCATACGAAGGGTTTGCTTTATAGCACCAAAATCATTCATTGTAAATGAATTTTCTAGTTTTCTTTTGAGCTCATTTATATTCTGCATGGTACACCCTGCAACAAGCATGTCATATACATACAATAACAAGATAATTTAGTTTCCATTATCTAATCTCTTAAAATAAACATAGTGGTTAGAATGACATCTATTATAACCTTATTATGTCATAAACATGTCAAATTTTAAATACCACTACCTTGGAGATTATTTTAGGCCATACAAACTCTTCTTAAACTTGTACACCATTTTATCCTTGCCTTTGACTTCGTATCCCTATGGTTGTTCCATATATATTTCTTCTTCCAAGTCACCATGAAAGAAAATAGTCTTCACATCTAATTGTTCAAGGTATCACATTTAAAATAGTTTTTATGGAAGTCATTTTAACAAATAGAGAAAATATTGCATCAAAATATATACCTTTATTTTATGGAAACCCCTTTACAACAAGTCTAGCCTTGTAACTCTTTTTGCCTCCATCTTCTTCCTTCATCTTATAAACCCATTTTTTCTATAATGCTATTTTACTTGCAGGAAACTAAACCAAATCTAAAGTTTAGTTATGTACCAAGGAGTCCATCTCCTCTTTCATGCCTTGTTTTCACTTTTTTCGGGTTTCTACCTTTATTGCTTCTTCATAGATTTCTAGCTTACCATTATCAGTCAATAATAAATAATAAAGTGAAGGAGAGTATCATTCAGGAATTTAAGGCACTTATTTTTGTTATATTTGTTGCACATTCTAATTTTTTATTAATTTAAAAATTTCATTTCTAGTGATTTCCTCAAGTACTACATATTTTGTATTTGGCTTTTCTTATTTTTTTCCCTACAACTGATCTCTGTGCATGACCTTCTCATTAAAAATCACATCACTACTCTTAATGATTTTGCAATTTTCAAAAGCCCATCAATGGTAACCAAAATCATTAACTTCGTATCAATAAAAGTAAATTTTTTGGATTTTGCCTCAAGATTGGTTCAATTTTATTTTATCAATATGGACAAATGTTACACAACCAAAATTATTTAAAAAGGAATAGTCTACCTTTTTACCTGTCCATGCTTCTTATGGAATTTTACCATCTAAAGGACTTGAATCCCATCTATTTATTAAGTAAATAATAATATCCACATCATTTGCTCAAAACATTAAGGGCAACCTTGCATGCAATCTCATGATCCTTGCAGAATCAATGATTGTCCCAATTATCCTGTTTGACACACCATTTTGTTGTGGTGTTCTTGAAACCATCTTATCTCTATGAATCTCATGGGATGAATAATAATTATAAAACTCCTTACTATAGTATTCACCTCTATTATTTGATCTGGGACACTTCAATTTATTTCCTGTCTCATTCTCAACCAAATCTTTTTATTTCTTAAAATTATCAAAAATGTCAATTTTTTTCATATGTAATAAACCCAAAATTTTCTAGTTTCATCATCAATAAAAGTAATATAATAATAAGAGACACTAAGGGATGACACCTGAGCTGATTTCCATACATTTATATGCATAAAATCTAACTTCTAATCCTTCTTTATCTTCTTAACTCTGAGAAAATTGAATCTCTTTTATTTTCTATACACACATTACTCACAAAGATCCAATTCCACTTTATTCAAATCTGATAGAAAATTCTTTGAGTGGAGAATTTGCATTCCATTTTCACTCATGATCCCAAGTCTATGGTGCCATAATTTTTTATCCAATTCTGTAGAAGCTAAATCAATAAAAGAATCAACATTACTGGTATATAAATATAATGTATCTACCTTATCTCCTTTTGTTATTACCAGTGATCCTTTAGTGACCATCCATGAAGTTTTTGAAAATGTAACTATGTAACCTTCACTTCTTAATTGGCCTGTTAAAATTATATTTCTTCTCAACTCAGGAACATGCCTCACATCTTTCCGTAACTATATGTTTTCATTCTATAATTTTATCTTTATCTCACCCTTTCAAACAATTTTACAAGGTTCACCATCACTCAAATAAACTTGTCCAAAGTCCTCTTGAAAATAGTCTTGAAAATATTTCTTATGGGGTGTAGCATGAAATGAAGCCCCTAAATATAACACCCAAGAATAATTAATATTATCTAATGAAATCATTAAAGCATATTTCAACACATCACCTACTAGATTTTCTTTCTGATTGTTATCTTGTTGTCCATCTCCTTGTCTTCCTTTTTGAAGATAAAAATGTTTCTTCAAGTGTCATTTCTTCTCATAAATACAATACACAAATTATCCCCATGATTTAAATTTTCCCTTCTAAGAATTCCCATGATTCTTTGGGCCCTTCCTCTATCATTTTTTTCCCCTATTCTTCATAGTCAAAGCATTAACTGATGTCTCACTAATGATTTTTTGTTGCATTTCCTTGCTAAATACAACACCAATAATATCATCAAACTTTAAAGTGTTTGAATCAGAGATATAATTACTCACAACCATGACCAATCCATTCCAACATTTTAATAATGAGCATAAAATCAAAATATCCCTAACCTCATCATCAAATTTTACTCCTACAGAGCTTAAATGATTTGTGACCATGTTAAATTAATTTAAATGATCAGAAATAGACCCACCTTTTGACATCTCAATATTAAATAAATGATTCATAAAAAATACCTTGTTGAAGACTAAGAATTTTTCATACACTCTATCCAATGCCTTTATCACATCCTCTATTAGTTTTTCTTATGAAATATTGAAGGCCACCAATATTACCAGTCACAGTTGTATAGTTCTTAGTGCCTTTCTGTCAAGAACTTCCCATTTTTTGTCCTTCATAGTCCCTAGCTTCTTGTTATTCTACTCAATGGTAGGAAACAATCCTTCTAATGTAGATAATCCTCCATTTACATCTTCTATAGCTGGTAGTTTTGGACATTGAAATTTTCAACCTTAAACTTTCCTTCTTTTTCCATTACTCCCACTCAAACCAAGAACCCTCTTTTCCTACAAGTTTATCTGCCAAATAAACCTTTGGATCTCATACAGTTGTTAAGAATATAGAATACAGAGCAATATTAATGACATAAAGATGTAAATCAAATGTAGAAAACACAATATAAGAGAAAGACACATATTTCACATGGTTCACGCAATCTGAGCTATGTCTACACATAAACAAGTTCTTCTCTTATTTAGTCCAATAAATTAAGGGATAAACCTATAATACATCCACTACAATCTTCTATTCACTCAAACGCATTGTGTAGTCATGATTACAATGCCCTCATATCAAAATAGGGTTACATATTAGGTAAAAAATGCACCAACATAATTTATACCATTAGATCTATGACCTAATAGTGATTAATCTAGATTTACTATGAAATTATAATATTTGACAATGCATTTTCAAAAAAAAATTGCTTTAGGGGCATTTACCTCGAACCCCCACCAGGGAACTCCATGTATGTTTTCCACTCCCTAGACCCTCATTGAAACCATATTGGGGGGAGGGGACTTTTCCCCCCACACACACCCCTTATTAAGAACTATGCATTATATTAAGGTCAGGTTCCACTATCCAACAACTACCATCTAAATGTGCTTGTGTCACTCACCAGCATAGTTATCACATGCTCATAACATTGTCACCCATCAAATCCTATGTTGACTGTACACAATCCTTTTACATGGCAATACCCATGTCAATTATCAGTAATCTTGTCTTATATCAACATTGGCGGCACCCATTCATGTTAATGTCACTCCATAGCACTAATGTCACCTGATAGAAATGGTGTCCCCTAACATCATTGGTGTTTATATTATCAACGACTGATTACAGGCATCCATTATAAATGCTAATGGGTTGGGACAATCAACCAATAAAAAATCCTATTATTTCATTTAATCTAGCCAAAAAAATAAGAATAAATTGACATCCACACCAAATACATGTCTTGTACTAAACTATCAAATGTATTTATGTTTATTTTTTAGTTTCATATTAAGGTTCAATAATAATTCAAAGGTAAACCCTCTTAAATGTGAAATCCATAGGTAATGTTATTTTAGCTGAATGAATTAATCATGTCACCATTTAAATATATTATTGATGATGAAGACATTCTTTAGTATGACCATGCAATGCCTCACATAGAGGAAAGTTACAAACAAGATGACTTGGATGAGTTGTACATACAAGAACAAACTTCTAGATCTCATGAAACACCAACTTTGGTTAAATAATCAACTTAGAATTATGTGTGAAGAAAGAGGAAATTACATGACATTACAGATGATGAGATCCAAATACTGGATGATATTTATACTCATCAAATACAAACTTTAGTTAAAGACCATAATAATAAATATGTGAAAAAGAAGAAAAGTACATAGATAATTGGAAAGTCTTTTAAGTTTGACTGTCCAACTAAATATCCATTCATTGAACCAGTGGATCCAAAAAATGGTAATAGAACTCCAACATTATGTAGATGTAAAATATGTAATTGGAAACTAGGAAATGAGCACAAAATATAACTTAAGTTGGACATGATTAATAAACATTCTAGAAAAATATCTGTCGATAAAACTAAAAGATGGATAAACACATAAAACACATAGATGGAAAGATACAAAATAATTCATGCATGTAAGGTACATATTAGAGTATGAATATCATCATAAACATCTATGAAATCTCATTGAGAATGGAAGAAAAATAATGTCTCAGTTAGGAAAATTTAATTAAGTTAATCTTAATGCCAAAAATATACAGTTATCTATCATCTATCACATTCTTAGAAAAGGTAGACCTATATCATATTTTTTACATTATAATATTTTTAATTATTATCCCTCTCTCGTTCCCTCTATTTATTATTATCCCTCTCTCGTTCCCTATTTTCTTCCCTTTCTCCATCCATACATATACCCTCCACTTCTTTTATATGCTTTCCCCCCTCTCACTTTACCTATTCATATCTCCTTCCCTCTCTCCCCCTCTATCCCTCATTCCCTCTCTCTACATCTCTATATCCCATATCCATTTCCCTCTGCCTCTACCTCCTTATCCCTTTCTCTCCCTATTTATCTCATATTCTCCTTATCTCCCTCTCTCCCTCTCTCCCTCTCCTTCTCCCTCCATATCTCCATTACCTATTGATGATTCCATAAAATGGCTCATTATATACAATAAATAACCTCATTTTCACTAAAGACATTTATTTTTTAATAGATTTAGATGTGAATTCTATTACTTATTACTAATGCAAAGAATAAATGAGTACTTTTACCTTGATTATTATGTGTGAGTTAATGTTTCCTATTTATACTACTTTGTTCTAAACTTTTGCATAAAAATCCTCTAATTTTGTATATATAGGTCATATATGTACACTATAATTAAATATTATGTTTTATTAAAATAATAATATTTAATAAGATCAGTTTAAACTATCATGAACCAGATTAGACCATCTTTGGTGATTGCCAAGATGGCTCTACATTCCATCAATATGGCTCTGGAAATTCCAAAACTAGGTCCTGAGTTTCCCAAACTAGTTTGTGTGACCTCCAAGAGCTCAGAAAAGGTAATTTGTATGCATATAAATCATTGTATAATCCATGCATGCTTTATTAAATTCATTTAAATCTATTTTTGGTACATTTATAATGTTCATGTATAAATCTACCAAAGATAGTATTTTTATTTTTAGACATAGTATTTATATCATGCTTTACTAAGCATAGTTATGAATATTATGGAGAACATTGGATATTAGAATGAATATATTTGAAACCATATAAGAGTTCATAACAAAAAAAAATCCAAAAATATCACATGCAAACTTATGCAATCACTCTTTTAGTGGTTTTACCCTTGAAACATTGAAGGAGTTTGTAACCTTTTCTATTTCAATAAACAAGATTCTAGTTAGTCATAATCTTGTTAGGAGGTTAATCTATTTTAATCAGATGTTATAAAAGTGTTGTGATATATAATCATAATCTTCCTATCGATTTAGTAGTAGATATAGTATGGTCTGAATAATAATTTGTTAATTGTTATCAAGCATTCTAAATTATTAGCACTTTTGAGAGTTAATGAAGAATTGATTACATGACATTCCCATAAATCTAGTGTTGAACTAAATCCTATTCCATGGAATCACAAGGATCCACTCAACCAATGAAGTAGAATAATTTATGGTATTTTTACATTTATATTGCTATGTATTTATGTTTCATTTCAAGCATAATGTTGTGTGACATAATTTAACCTAAAGGTGTGTGTTCAATACATGTGTGTTGTAATTTAGTTTAATTTTACTTCTTCATATATATTTTTATTAGATTGGTTAAAAAATGGGTTTTGAAAGGACCCACAGCCTTGTATAAAGGAGAGAATGTAAACTCTATCATTAAAGCTCAAATGTGGTGCCTCTGCCAGTGGAAAAGAAACAAGGGCTAAGATCCCCTTACTACAAGAACTTACACCAAAAATGAACTAAAACAAAATCTTACCAGGAAACTTTCTTGAAGTTTCCACCAAATAAATCTAGGTTATTTAACCCCTTTATCACTGGTATTCAGGATTATCACGATGTCCTCCCGAATAAAGGGACATACAAAAAGGTTGGGCCATTGCTTTTCTTCCCTTTTTCCTTTTATAAACTACTAAACATCCTTCTTTATTCTTAGCCTAAAGGGTTGAAGAGGTTTCCTTAACTGGGACGTAGGACTAGGATTTGTCTTCCGCTATAGTCGATGGGTTAGTGTCTGCCCTAGAAGAATCCATATCTAGGATCTCCTTTAAGAAATAAATTAGCGTCAACATAATCTTCCTTAGAGATATTAAATCAACTAATATTTCATCTTCAAAGTGTGATGATTTTTTGGGATCCTTGTTTGAAGCAGGGAAGCAGGGGATTCAAAAAAAAAAGTAGAATCCTCACTGTTAGTGTCCCACTCTTCATTTGTAACTAGTACCATGAGGTTTTTTGGGATAAAATAATTCCACTAGGAGGAATATTTCTTTTTTTCTGAGGAGGTTTTAGTTTTTGATCAAATGCCTAGTGCTAAAATAACTACAACAATGAAACAAAAGACCTTCATAGTCAATAGCTTGAGACCAATATGGCCTCCAACCTTCAGGGTGATTTTTTTTTAGAATATTATTCGAGGTATCAATATTAACAAATATCTTATCAAAATTAGTGAGGGGAAAATTATCAATATCTGGATGCATATGCAGATACCCACCCAGAGATCTACCAATAGCCTACAGGCTAGATTCTATCCAAAATTGAAGTGGAAGGTTGGGTAGACAAATGTAGATGGGTTTAATATGCAAAGGTTAAATGAGGGGATTAAAGATATGGGACTAAGATCTTATGATCAAGGGATGGTGATTCAATCTCTAGGGAAGGTCCTGAATCTTGTCTTTATCCTTAATATTATGAAAAATAATAATAAAGAAGCCTTTAGCATAATAGTAAATATCAAACTTACCTACGATAAGGGGTTTTAAATTCTTTGAAATACAATTATTAAGATCTTAGAGCTTCGGATAGAGATCTAAAAAAAATTAGATGATTCCCTTGGTAGAAACATATTCCTCTTATTTGAGAATAACTTGGTTTCTTCTTCATCAAAAGTTACCACTAGATTACTAGGAATAGGGGTGAGAGGTATGGGATCTAATTTGGGAGTTAGATGAGAGATATTTTTAATGAAAGAGGTGGGATTTCATTCTATGTGACCTCTTCCTCCATCACCATAACATCCTGATTATGTTGGATACGACGGTAAGGGTTTGAAGTTGAGTGGCTTGCCAAAATAAATTTTCCCACAATCAGAGTAGATCCATGTTACAACTAGCAGAAGGGGGATATTAGTTGTAATGGAGGCTTGAGCATGGAAGTGAGAATAGCCCCAAATAGGTATAGCATTATAGGCTGAGCACCATTAATCTTCTTCCCCATAGATAGAGCAGAACATGACTGCTGGTGGTAGGGGATAGTTGAAATTAGTGGTGGCTAAGGCAGGTGCATGTGCAAGTGAGGAAGAATGGTGCTTCCATAGAGGTCCAGATGGGTGGGTCCATTGTTTGAATTTGTGCTAGGTGGGATATTATTTAGATTGATAAGATCCATTGATACAAATGATTTCATCAATAGGTTTAAATGTTTTTCCTAAGAATTCATAAGCATTTCATTTCATAAGCATTTCCTTTCAAAGTAGTTCCAATTTCTATAGTTTAGATTCATTGTGTTTTTACTATAAATGATTTTTAATTATATTAAAGTGTGTTCCCATTTCAAATCATTTCAATTTATCAATGTTATTTACTTTTAAAAGTAATACAATAGTATTAGATTAAAGCAAGTAGATTAGATCCTTAAGAGTAAATGATCCAAACCTCCCCCAAAAAAGATAATTATTAGTCATTGTTTTGAATACCTTATGTGAGCTACAACTCATATAAACCATCTGGGACTCAAACCTAGGACCTTCCACTTGTTACTGGAGTGCTCTATCAACTGAGCTACTGGCCCCTCTATGGCTAGCACATTGTTGGTCTAGGTGTGGCTTATTTCAAACACCCACCTTAAGCCATACTATAGGTGCTTAGGGATCTTATCCTGGCTCTAATACCACATGTGAGCTACAACTCATATGGACCAGCTAGGACTCAAACCTAGGACCTTTTATCTGCTACTAAAGTGCTCTACCAACTGAGCTACTAGCCCGTCTATGGCCAACCCATTGTCAGTCCAGGTGTGGCTTATTTCCAACACCTTATAGTTGACTACCATTGAAAAATGGCCCTAGTTTGATATGACATCAACTGGATTAGTTGATTAAATTAGTAGATTTAAAATCCCATTATTAGGTATTTTCTAGGTGTTAGTAGGGTACATAATCTTAAACTGATAGTTTCTTAAGAAAAAAATCCCATAAATCAAATAAACTTATGAATAAACTAAAAGCAAGTAGATTAGATCCTTAAGAGTAAATGATCCAAACCTCTCCCAAAATAGATAATTATTAGTCATTGTTTTTCATACCTTATGTGAGCTACAACTCATATAAACCATCTAGGACTCAAACCTAGGACCTTCCACTTATTACTGGAGTGCTCTACCAACTGAGCTAATGGCCCCTCTATGGCTAGCCCATTGTTGGTCTAGGTGTGGCTTATTTCAAAAACCCACCTTAAGCCATACTATAGGTGCTTGGGGATCCTATCCTGGCTCTAATACCACATGTGAGCTACAACTCATATGGACTAGCTAGGACTCGAACCTAGGACCTTTTATCTGCTACTAGAGTGCTCTACCAACTGAGCTACTAGCCCATCTATGGCCAACCCATTGTCAGTCCAGGTGTGGCTTATTTCCAAGACCTTATAGTTGACTACCATTGAAAAATGGCCCTAGTTTGATATGACATCAATTGGATTAGTTGATTAAATTAGTAGATTGAATATCCCATTATTAGGTATTTTCTAGGTGTTAGTAGGGTACATAATCCTAAACTGATAGTTTCTTAAGAAGAAAATCCCATAAATCAAATAAACTTATGAATAAACTAAGAGATTCAAAGGGAAGATACATTCCAAAGACCCCTCAACAAAGTACAAGTACTAGTAAGTCATAAGGATAAACTGTACTATAATATCTTCTAGGAAAATAACTTTAGACTATTGAGAAGGAACCATTGTTAGCTTCTCCTGAAGTTTGGAATCATTCTCTAGAGGTAGGTATTTCCTTCCAATTGAATAAATCAAGGGATAAAAATAATGTAAATAGAGTTTTGAATCCCAATGGAGTAGCCTTCCATCCATTTTTTATGATTCAACACCTACCATGAGAACTCTCCACAACATCTATTAGGAAACTATGGGAGACAATCTGAGAAATAATCCACCAAATAGTGAGGTAGAGCTCAACCAACAAGGAAAACTTTCACCTATCCTATTATCCTAGATCAAGATGATAAAACTATAATAAATAACATATCCCCATCCATACTATCTAATTTCATGGGATTGCCCACAAGAAACCCTGACCAATTCCTATTTGAGTTTAAAATCTTGTGTTAAACCTATGATTATAAAATTAATAATCAAAAATTTAAATTGTTCCCTTCTAAACTTGATGACTCAACATGAGATAGTTTATGTGTTTACAACCAAATTATATTCACACATGGCATAAAATGTAAAATATATTCTTAGACATTAATCAAGACTATTATAGAGTAAGGGAATGAAATAGGAATTCTTACATATAAAACAGAAGGAAGATGAGAATATGGAAGACTATCTTGACCATTTTTTCTTTGCACATAAAAGATGTGGATATGAGTTAGAGTAATATTTGAGCAAAATGGTTTTCTTAAAAGTAATGGATGATGATGTTAGAGAATATTTGAACCAAATGAGAAAAGAAGACATAAAAAAAAAAGGTATCAATGATATTAATGAGCTACGCATAAATTATTAAAGAATGATGGCTAGTATAAGGAATCTAAAACATGAAATGGAAGCAATGATATATGACAACTCATGGAGTAATTTTCAAAATTGTCCACTTCTACACTCAAGGACTCATCCATGAGATGATTTATTGGTTTACAACAAAATTCTAGTCACACATGGGATAAAATTTAAAGTATATTCTTGGAGATTAATCAATATTATTGTAGATTAAGGGAATGAAAATATAAATTCTTCAATATAAAACAAAAAGAATATGAGAATGTGGAAGACAATATTTCCCATTTTTTATTTGCACATAGAAGATGTGGATATGAGTTATAGGAATATTTGAGAAAAATGGTTTTCTTAAAAGGATTAGATGATGATGCTATATAATATCTGAACCTAATGGGAAAAGAAGACATAAAAAAACTTGGTCTCAATGATATTACTGAGCTATGAAAGAATTATTAAAGAGTTAGGGCTAGTATTAGGAAGCTAAAAACATGAAAGGGAAGAAATTATGTAGGAAAGAAAACTCATGGAGAAATTTTCAAATATTAAAACATACATTTTGAGCCAATTAAAACCACACTAGATGGCTTACACACAAAATCTAATCCTTCTACTAAACCTCTAGCTATGTAATTTCCAAAATGTAGACTAAAGCATGCACTCTGAGATTTCCCTCTTGATAGGATAGATATCTGTTGTATTTACGATACAAATGGCCATTATACAAATAATTGTGTAATCCTTCCTATCCTTAGTAATTAGTTGAAATAAAATATGCAACTAATAGAATATCTCAATTACATACAAAGAAAAGGAAATATCTTCTCTTAATAAAACCCAAATCACTTTATTCATAGATCTCCTTCCAATCCATGGGCGATGCCATGGGATGGACCAAAACCTCAAAAAACATGGGGACCATCAACTTGGTCTCCATAGGAGTGGAAATCAAACCTAGATATCATATCCAACACACCAACCATGGATCCCACAAAATCAACAATGGGTACCTCAACAAACATTCAATAAACGAAGGAGGTTTCCACTGTAACAAGTGTTGATGCCTCATTCTAACACTCATCCTCCACAAATTGAACAAGTGACTCAGCCTTAATTACCTACATAAATAGTAAAAAACTCAAAAATAGATAGGCAACCCCTATATATAGAACTAATCAAGAAGGAACCATGGGAGTTAATGCTTTTGATTGTAGTAAATTATAGCTGAGATCAAGTAAAACATTTAATATTATTCAAATCACAATGAATGAATTCCTTGAATGAGAAATATAAACAAAACCATCCCATTGAGCTAACGACAAAAAAATTAAATACTCAAGAGGAATAAAAAATAAAAAAACTATTATTGTTCCTTCCCCAATTCCTTTCCTTGAAAGACTTAAGGAAACAATGAATAAAAGTGAGTCTATTTTAGTCTAAGGGCTAAGGAAAATGAACATTTAAATCGAATATTGCAAGCAATTAAATACATTTTAGAACTCAATTCAATAAAGTCATCAAAGGTTTATGCATGAAAAATCCAAGGAGAAGAAGGCAATAACCTAAGACTATATAGGTAGAGAGAAAATCTACTTAATTATAAGCAGAAAAACTAATTTTGCCTAAGTATGGAGGCCCTAGAATTATATTTATCATATTACTATAGGAAAAAATGAAATACCCAATGTGTTAGTGGACCTAGGATCTATTTTTAACATTATGATAGTAGACACTTTTAAATCACTCTCCCTTATTAGGGTAAAACCTGCTACTAAAATATTACAAATGCTTGGTCAATCTATTCAAAAATAGAGGAAATTGTATAAAATGTCTCAGTAATATTAAAATATAAGGAATACCCTATATATTTCATGATAATCTAATATAAGAACTAGAAACTAGGTTATCCATTGATCTTACGAAGACCATGGTTGGCCATAGTTGTATCATTCATAAATTGTAAATATGGAGATATGACCATTTAAAATGGGTTGAAATGAATTTTTTACCTTAATCCCACCTACAAGACCATCTTAAGATCCTTTAGACCACTTATGGGCTGATAAACTATAACAAGAAAATAATAAACTTTCCTCTTTCACCATGGTGGAAATTAAAAATCATGTGAATGAACTAGAATAAGATCTAATAGGACACATAAAAAAGATAATTTGGTTATGGATTCCATCATTATAGATCTAGAATCCATTAGTCTGGCTCTAAAGATGCCTAATTTGGCTCTAGAGTTTGACGGTGAGTAGGAAACTAAAGTTTTTAATATACTAAAAATTCATACAAAAATATTTTCTTGGGAATATAATGACATGAAAGGCATTCAACCAAGTGTTTTCAATAATCACATTTACATGGAAAAAGTCAAACTACTGAGACAACCACAAAGAATGATCAATCTAACACTTAAGAACATGGTCAAAATAGAAATATAGAAACTAGTACAAGTAGGATTCATCTATCCCTTATCAGATAATCAATGGGTCTCGCCACTTGTAGTATTTACAAATAAACATGGAAAATGATGGATATGTATATATTATAGAGAAATTAATAAAGCCACCATGAAGGATTACTTCCTTTTGTCTTGCATAGACTAAATCTTAGACAACTTAGTTGTGAAGAAGTATTTTTTCTTCTTGGATGGGTTTAATAGAAACAATCAAATAAGAGTAGATCCATAATATTAAGATAAAATAACCTTTACATACCCTTTGGTAACATTTTCATATAGAGTGTTACCTTTTGGCCTATATAATACACTAGCTACCTTTCAAAGGGTAGTCCTAGCTATCTTTGTTGATCTACCTAATGATTGTGTAGAACTATACATGGATGAATTTACAGTAAATGGTGAATATTTTCATGAATCCTTGAGTAATCTAGACAAAGTGTTAAATAGGTGTGAGAAGAACCAATTATACTTAAGTGATGTGTTGGTTGAATATTTTATCTATCAGTGTATTAGTAAACAAAATAGGTCTTATCAGCCAAAGCAAGAAGATTAGTCGTCCTAATGTGTAAGTTTATCACATCAAAAGGAGACTTCTCTCTCCTCTCATCAAGGGGAGGTTCCCTATGGATATGCTATGTATATGTATAAATAAAAAATAATAATACTCAAGGGTAGGACCAGACATCCATCTCTCTTTCTTCAGAGATGATGTATACAAAACAAAGGAAAAACTCAAGGGAATGACAGACAACTCTCTTCTTCTTTCAAGAAAAACTATTCAGCCAGCCACAAGAATACTCTTGGAAATTAAAGTAGAACGTAACTGGGAGTATGAGAACCAACAAATCAAGACACAATACAAAGTCTGTACCTAAAATACTAAAGAGTGATATACGAAGGACAATGAAAGCTCAAAGTCTTCTCAAAGTCCTTTACACAGCAATGAAAAAGCAAACACACTGAAGGCAGCTATGGGGGCACAAAGTCTCTCCATAGTTGATTCTTCAGGACACCTTTCTAACTAATTTACTAATCCTGCTTATTAAATTAATGAAATAGAAAAGATATCATAGCACAAAGTCTAAAAAAGTCCCTTGTTTTCATCAACAGAATATGATCAACAGACTGAGCACAAAGTCTCAATGATGCCTCTCAATTTCAGCAGAGTTTCATTCAAATTGTCAAAAAGAAGATAGATCCTTTTACAATGAAAGAAAGTCCCTTATATAGCCATTTCAATAAGGACTCGGGAATAGTAATACATCATTATGCATTGGGAAATGTTAGGAAGACAAGCTGGAACTTTGGGGCTTTTTACCCATTTGATCTTTTCAATGTCCACCTGGCAATCTGATCTTGTCTTCATCGTTCCTCCTTTCCAAATTAATTGAATCGAGCCCTGTATTCATCCATTGTTTTGCCTTTCCTCGCTTTCAACTGGTTTTTATCTTGAATTCTAGAAATGCATTCAGGTCTATAAATCAAAGGCTATTTTATTGTCTTTCAAAATTGACGTTTACATGTCTGTCAATATGCTTCAAACGGCTAGTCAGCTATGTTGAATTTGACGTCTTTGTGGGTGTCACCCCTTGGTCTTCTTTTGGCTTTTCAGCCTTACCTATTCGGCTTGGACTTACCCTTTTGGGCTTTGAGAAATGACCTGTGTTCGAATAGTCCTTTATTTTGGCCGCCAAGAATCCCCGTAAGGGCACCTGCACTTCGAGGTCCTTTGGCAGCCCTTTGTTTTATCAATCTCTGTAGACAAATATTTCCTCGGGTTTTTGTTTTGGCAGTCCTCACAGACAAATGTTTCCCTGGGGAAAATTCTCAGGTGTTTGACTTGAAAGCTCCCCGCGGGTAATTCTACGGACATTTGTCCCACGAAAAATTCCCGTAGACAAAAATTCCAAGTAAAATTCCCGTGGACAAAAAGTCTGGGTAAAATTCCTGCAGAAATTTGTTCCGCCAAGTATTTGAATAAGTCTTTGGATTTCTTTTGAAAATTTGAAGGGTGTTTTGGTCGATTAAGTGTCCTTCGCAAGGGCACCTGTCCTTTGAAAAAGTTCTTTTCAACATTGAACCGTCCCTTTGATCTTGGCTGATGAACCATTAGTTGAATCGGTTCAAAGGTTCAATGAAGCGTGCCCAGTCCTTTTGAACCAAAAACCATTGAATCGTAAGATGAACTTTGACGTTGAACCAATACATTGAACCAATCGGTTGAACCAAGGTTTTGAACCAAAATGGTTCAAGCCGATGGTTCAACGAATAAAACAAGCCGATAAACTAAGCATTGAACCAAAAATTTGAACTTGCCTTTGAACTAATAGTTGAACCATTTGATTGAACCTAGACATTGAACCAAGTTTTGGTTCAATGGTTCAAACAAGGCTCTGAACCGACTTACAAACCAAATGGTTGAACCAAAAGATGCTGAAACAAAAGTAATGAACCATCTGAGTTAAATAAATCATTGAACTACTTGTTTGAACTTAGCCCTTGAACTGTTTCTTTGATTGAACCTGTAGTTGAACCTTGAACCCGTTGAACCTTTGAACCAAAATGGTTCAATGGTTCAACGGTTCAAGCTACCTTAATTTGGTTCAATGTTTGGAAGCCGATGAACTAATTGAAGTGATTGAACTTTGAACCTTGATGAAGCGCTTAACTCTTGCCAAAGACGTTGAAATTGCTGCTGGTGTTTGTCGATGGAGATTTTTGTTCGAACTAAGGCATTGAAACAATCGCAGAGAATGACTAAGTGTTTGAAAACTGATTCCTTTTGATTGAAACCACTTGCAAAAGCCCTTTGAACTTGTAAAAATGAATCTACCTGCAGAGTTCATATATTTTCCTTTTTTTGCAGAGTCCATAGATTCAAGAAAAGCTTGAAAACTAAAGAATTTGAATGTCCAAGACAAATTTTGAAAAGAGATGAGAATATTTTGGTCTGTAAGACCAAAATATTTCAAATGTTGTCCTAAAAATGAAAGCTATTTTTGGGGGACAACACGATGAGAAATGCCTGATAATGGATGATCAAGGAATTGTCTTAAGTCATCATATCTCAATGAAAGGAATACAAGTTAACCCCAAGAAGATTGAATTGATATGTAACCTACCTATACCTAAAAGTCAAATTGATATCAAAAGTGTTTTAAGACATGCATGGTACTATAGGCATTTTATAGAAGACTTCAGTAAGATTGTTGCACCTATGTTTTATTTGCTCACTAAGGATAGTGAATTTTTATGGACTAATAAATGTCAACAAAATTTTGAGTCAACAAAATAAATACTAATTTTTTATCCAATTTTGAGAGTTCCTAATTGGGATAAACCCTTCCATATACACATTAATGCTTTTAAGAATTCCATGGGGCAATCTTTGGGCAAAAAGATGAAGAAGGTAAGATGTATGCCATTTACTACATTAGTAAGAATATAAATCCTAATGAAATGAATTAACATTTATTACATTTGTTGTGATGATGTATTTCATACATATATAATCATCTAGTTATATAGCCCTGTTAGAAGTCTACATAGAGTGTGGTCAAATGGTTGACTTCTAGGTTGAGTGTACCTTTCCAGGTTTTACACATTGGTTCATGCAACCTAAACCGAATGTTAATTGTGCCATGTTGTTAAATGGGGTTATTTATGCATTGATATGATGCATGTGTGTCACACTAAGTTGCATGCAAGATCTTGTGTTTATTTATTGTGTTTGGAGGATCACTTTCTTCCTTTGTGCACATGTGCATTATGATTCCTACCTAAAACTAAACTTAGTCATCTAGGTAATACAAGGTGGTTATGTGAATCGGATGATCCTACATCACTTAATGTAATTTATATAAATTATCATGGAATTTCCCATGAATCACCTTGTCTAAAATCATAAAACAAATCTAAAAATTTACTCAATTCAAAATACTTAATTAAACTTACTCTCAGTGTCATATCAAACTTACTCTCATAGATTACGAGCTCATATATTATATATTTTTAAATATTTTGTTAATGGCACCATTAGTTTGGGTTAAGAACACATCAAATGTGTCATTCTATTATTACATACACATTGAAATCCAATAGAAAAAAGATTAATGAGATCTAACAGAGAAAAATTAATATTCAAACATGATATGGCTTAGTCAAGTTGGGAAAGACTAGTATGTGTGTTGAAACTAAACTTTGATTTAATTACACAAATGATTCTTGACACTCTTATGTCCATTCAAACCTCATATCCTTGCACATGAATTTATCCAAGGGCATACATATAGTTACATATCCTTTAATAATTTTTTTTTAGTATCCTATATGACCCAAAAATACTTGCACTTTTGTAGAACTATTTATAGGTGGAATTCCTACTATGATTGTGACTTTGTATTGATCAACCAAAATTATTTCACTACAAACTACATGGCTCAATAGAATGCCAAATGGTGTGAAAACTAGATTGAGACAACCACAAAGAATGATCAATCTAACACTTAAGGACATGGTCAAAATAGAAATATAGAAACTAATACAAGTAGGATTCATCTATCCCTTATTAGATAATCAATGGGTCTCACCACTTGTAGTATTTACAAATAAACATGGAAAATGATGGATATGTATATATTATAGAGAAATTAATAAAGCCACCATGAAGGATTACTTCCTTTTGTCTTGCATAGACTAAATCTTAGACAACTTAGTTGTGAAGAAGTATTTTTACTTCTTGGATGGGTTTAATAGTAACAATAAAATAAGAGTAGATCCATAATATTAAGATAAAATAACCTTTACATACCCTTTGGTAACATTTTCATATAGAGTGTTACCTTTTGGCCTATGTAATACACTAGCTACCTTTCAAAGGGTAGTCCTAGCTATCTTTGTTGATCTACCTCATGATTGTGTAAAACTATACATGGATGGATTTACAGTAAATGGTGAATATTTTCATGAATCCTTGAGTAATCTAGACAAAGTGTTAAATAGGTGTGAGAAGCACTAATTATACTTAAGCGATGAGAAATGCCTGATGATGCATGATCAAGGAATTGTCTTAGGTCATCATATCTCAATGAAAGGAATACAAGTTAACCCCAAGAAGATTGAATTGATATGTAACCTACCTATACCTAAAAGTCAAATTGATATCAAAAGTGTTTTAAGACATGCATGGTACTATAGGCATTTTATAGAAGACTTCGGTAAGATTGTTGCACCTATGTTTTATTTGCTCACTAAGGATAGTGAATTTCTATGGACTTAAAAATGTCAACAAAATTTTGAGTCAATAAAATAAATACTAATTTTTTATCCAATTTTGAGAGTTCCTAATTGGGATAAACCCTTCCATATACACATTAATGCTTTTAACAATTCCATGGGGCAATCTTTGGGCAAAAAGATGAAGAAGGTAATATGTATGACATTTATTACATTAGTAAGAATATAAATCCTAATGAAATGAATTAACATTTATTACATTTGTTGCGATGATGCATTTCATACATATGTAATCATCTAGTTATATAGCCCTGTTAGAAGTCTACATAGAGTTTGGTCAAATGGTTGACTTCTAGGTTGAGTGTAGCTTTCCAGGTTTTACACATTGGTTCATGCAACCTTAATCGAATGTTAATTGTGCCATGTTGTTAAATGGGGCTATTTATGCATTAATATGATGCATGTGTGTCACACTAAGTTGCATGCAAGATCTTGTGTTTATTTCTTGTGTTTGGAGGATCACTTTCTTCCTTTGTGCACATGTGCATTATGATTCCTACCTAAAACTAAACTTAGTCATCTAGGTAATACAAGGTGGATATGTGAATGGGATGATCCTACATCACTTAATCTAATTTCTATAACTTATCATGGAATTTCCCATGAATCACCTTGTCTAAAAGCATAAAACAAATCTAAAAATCTACTCAATTCAAAATACTTAATTAAACTTACTCTCAGTGTCATATCAAACTTACTCTCATAGATTACGAGCTCATATATTATATATTTTTAAATATTTTGTTAATGGCACCATTAGTTTGGGTTAAGAACACATCAAATGTGTCATTGTATTCTTACATACACATTGAAATCCAATAGAAAAAAGATTAATGAGATCTAACAGAGCAAAATTAATATTCACAAAATAGAATTTTAGTGTGGAAAAATATACCCGTGTTATTATTTCAAATTATTGGTCACTCATCCTTATATATCTTCTACCTAGTCATTGTTACATCTCTACCAACCACACTTATAGCTTGGGATTCAATCGCACTAACATATGCTACATATCAAAAGTAGATAAATATAATAGTATTCATCCTATAATAAACAAAGTGAACCATCGATTAGGTATGAAACACAAGGCTCAATGCAATAGATGAACACCTATTGACGTAATTAAAAAAATTACATGATGAGAGACAAGGTGAAGGCTTATCCATACTAATATAAAATTAATGTGATAATTAGAAACTTGCATTCACAAAATTTCATCATGGTTAAACAAAAAATTATAATTAATATAGATGGATTATAATTTACAAAGAAAATTAAATCATAACATAATACATTATTTTATAACATAATCCCATTTATTTAGAATGTGAAAATTTATATTTATTTGATAATTATATATATCTAACACAATTTATATATGTTAATTACATAGTTATAATTCAACCACTCAATTTATATTTTATGAAGGTATATATTTTGTGTTATAAACAAAATCAAATTCCCATGATAAATTAGAAAAAATAAGGGTCGAATAGTGGCTAGTCCCTACCTTTGTATTATCAATTGTTTATGCTTGAGTTTGTATGTAAGTTTACAATTAATTGCATTTAGATAAAGAGTTTAAAAACTTGTACACAAATTATAATGAATTTAGGGATTAAATTATTAATGTCATCCACTCTTTTTCCATGATTAATAACATATGTATACAATATATTATTAATAGTGATACACGTTTCAATTTAAAAAAAAAAGAGAGAGGTGCTAGTTAAATTATTTGTTATCAACAGTTGTTAATAGGCAACATAACATGCTTTGATTAGGATAAACAATAGCATATACCACATTGTTAGACCATGCGATAAGCATGGGATAGAATAATAAAAGGCATGTGCTAAATACATTACTTTTTATATTGGACTACATCACAAGCATTCATGCTACAGTCATGTGTAGGGTCATGGGATAAAAATAATTAAATTAATGGAAAGTCATATACAACAAATTTTTTTTAATGTAATGTGAAATTAACAACGGAATCATGTGCCAAGTCCCTATGGGAATTAAAATAGAATTAAACATTTTTATAAACATCATGTAAAATAAAATTTGCATGGCACATTTTTCAAGATAAAATACATACAAAGTTTGCAAGATCAAATGGAAATAAATTATATATCATTGTTTTATATACTAGTGTGGAAATAAAACCCCCATATTTAAAATATAAGGAAATAAGCTCACTATAGAATTGATTATACACCTCTAGTGTTTGAGTCAGCATGCATTACAAGTCATGTTAATAATCAAAGTATACTAATGTTTTTGTTAGGGCTATTGGAAGCCTTGTGATTTGTTACATTTGATGTGGAGTCCCAACTTCAAGAGGCTATAACTTTTGATCCGTAACTCCATTTGAGCTCTCATTTCTACCAAAATAACCATCACAAAAAATTTAATTCAACCATAAACCACATTATCCATTTACATATATTTCTAGATATTTTAGGAAGCCATAAGTGACCATATAAGGGTCCAAAAATACATTTTAGTATTTTTAAATTTTCTATATTTAAAAAGTTTATTTTTGTATCCAAAGGTAAAATTCAATTGGAAATTTATCCATTAGGTTCATTTTAGTGTTAATAATATTTGTGAAGATTTTTAGGCTCATCCCTTATGTGCAACACTTCTAAAAATAATAGTTGAAAAAACCACTAGAAGTCAAAAGTTACTAAAAATAGCAATTTTCTAAAAAATGCATGGGTTTGTTAACTTTAGGTGTTTTAGGTGCTTTAGGTAGCTTTAGGTTTTTTTTAGTTTTTTTAGTTATGCATGTCAACTCTAATTTCAAGTTGAGTTTTATTTAAAGCCTCTTATGTAAATATTTTATTCATTCAATCAGAATCGGTAGTTTTTTTTTGCCTTCATTCAAACTTTGAGTTTATGCCTATTAATTTTATTACTTAGCTAGTATATGTTTTCATCATCTGGTATTAGAGGAAGTTTGAATCTTATAGGTAATATATTTATGAATTTATATTTTTATATTTATAGATAATATTTTGTGATTGAAAAATAGGTGTAAGAGATGGTGAGAGGACAAGGATGAGAATGAGGAAGAATGACTCAAATGAATAGGCCTATATAAAAGTTGTAGAGGCAAGTGGCAAAATTAACTACAATTGTCATAAATCAAATACAAAGGCAATCAAGAGATGAAACCAAGGAAGACATAGATCGCGAAGAATAATTTCAACAAGAAGAAGAACAACATGAATAACCACCATCAATGGAATAAAGGATGGCTTGGGATTTAGAGGAAAGCAATGAAGGAATCAATATTGATGTTCCATATTATGGATGTAGTTTAAAACAATAGGAGTTGATATATTAGATGAACAACATGGAGATTTTTTTTTAATGAAAAACTATGAGAGAAGAAAAGAAAGTAAAGTTTGCATTCATTAAATTGAAGGGTCATACAATGATTTAGTGCGATCACCTATAGAAAGAGAGAGACAAAAAGGGTAAAGAGAATATCAACATGTGAAGCAAGATGGAGAAGTTAAGGGATAAATTTCTTCATGTGGATTATGCATAAACCCTATACAAAATATTTCAAATTTTAAAGCAGAAGGATCACAATATACAAGAGTATAGAGATGAGTTTTATAGGCTTTCCATACATGTGGAATATGATGAAACCAAAGAACAAATGACTACAAGGTATGCAAATGGTTTGGTTTTTTCAATTCAAGATGAATTGAACACGTATATAATACTTTTCATGGAGGAGGCTTATCAATTAGATTTGAATTCAAAATAAAAATAAAATAAATATACTTTTAGAAGATCAATTGGGCCAATAAGAGAATAATCCACTCCAATAAGGGAATGAGGTGGGTTCAATACCGTAGAGGTGGGTTTAATCCCACTAGATGAGAATCATTGTGTGGTACATAAAAGAAAAAAGATAATAGATAAGGGTTTCAATACCAACAAAGAGGAAGATGATTTTAGAGAGGATGAGATTATGGTGGTGTTAGAGGATGGTTTATGAATATGCACAAGTCTTATATATATTACAGATGTGGAGAAAAAGGATACTGAGCATTTGAATGTCTACATAACCAAGATCAAGAAAGGAGGCAAGAGGATCACCCAAGAGTGAGTTTAGTTGAGGTTGAGATAAAAGAGCCAAATATTGAAGATGCAATAACAGTTATTGGAGAAAATATCATGATGGGGAGAACAATGATTGCTCCAAGGAAAGAACATGTGAAAAATAAGGAAGGTGCTGATGCATGATTGCGATCAAATATTTTTTGAATAAGGTACATTTTAGGAGGTAAGATATGAAAAGTAATTATAGATGGTGGTAGTTGTGAAAATATGGTTTCTAAAAAAATGATAGAGAAACTAGGTTTGCAATGTGAAAAGCATTCTTATCCTTATCGAATTTCATGGTTTAAAAAAGGGAATTAAGTTATAGTAGATAAAAGTTGTTTAATCAAATTTTTTAAAAGAGAAACTTATAAGGATGAAATATGGTGTGATGTTATATTAATGGATGCATGTCATGTGTTGTTGGGAATGCCATGGAAGTATGACAAAAAAGTAGTGTGTGATGGAGAAAAGAATACATGTATTTTTAGAAATGTGGTACAAAGGTAGTTTTACTACCCCTTAAAGAAGAAGGGAAGATAGAAAGCATATTGTCCATAAAATAATTTATCAAAGACATGAAGATGACAAGTTATTGTTATACATTAGTAACAAAGAATTAAGACACAAAAGTGGTGCAAATGCTAGTAAAAGTAGCAAAAGTGATGAAATTTTTTATAGATGTCATACATGATGAGTTACTAAGTGGTTTACCACAAAATAGAGATACTCAAAATCACACTGATTTGATTCTAAGATCAGCTCTATCTAATCAGGTAGTTTATAAGATGAATCTAATAGAACATGTAGAACTAAATAAACATGTTACTAAATTGGTTAGAAAGGGTATGGAACGGGAGAGCATGAGTCCTTGTGAAACACTAGAATTATTAACTGAAAATAAATATGGGGGATGGAAGATGTGTGTGGATAGTATAGAAATTGATAAAAGTACTATCAAATACATATTTCCTATACCATGTTTAGATGATATGATGTATGTTATTGCAGTAGCAAAATACTTTACCAAGATTGATCTAAGGAGTGGTTACTATCAAATTTGGATATGTGGAGGAGATGAATGGAAAACATCATTTAAGACTAGGGATGGGTTATATGAGTGGATGGTGTTGCCATTCATGTTATCTAATGAACCCATTGCATTTATGAGTGTGATGAACACAAAGCTACAAGATTATATTGGTAATTTTATGGTGGTTTATCTTGATATTTAGTAAGACTAAATAAGATCATTGAAAACATTTTATAATGGTATTAGAGTTGCTAAGAGAAGAAAAACTCTATGAAAATTTAAAGAAATGTAGGTTTATGCAGAACAATTTGTTATTTTGGGGGTATTTAGTTTCAATAGATGGAGTATAGATGAAGAAAAGGTAAAGTCAATTGTTGAGTGACCTATTTCAAAGATCATCACAGAGATAAAACACTTTCATGGTTTAACAACTTTTTACATAACATTTATCAATAATTTTAGTAGTATTGTTGCACCAATAACAAATTATGTGAGAGAAAAATAATTTGTGTATATAATGGAAGAAATAGAAATTTTTGAGTTGCTAAAGAAGAGATTAAAAAAAAATCTATTTTAATATTACTATATTTTAAGAAAGTATTTGAAGTGGACTATGATGCTTCACATATGAGAATTGGTGATGTGAGTCAAGAATGAAGATCAATAGCATATTTCAATGATAAACTGAATGAGGTAATAAATTAGTATTCCACATATGATGTTGAATTTTATGTCATTGTATAAGCATTGAGACATTAGAGGCATTCCCTAGTGCCTAAGGAGTTTATCTTATTTACAGATCATGAGGACTTGAAGTATGTGAACACTCAAAAGAATTTAAATAGTAGGCATGAAAAGTGAGTGTCTTTCTTACATGGCTATAGTTTTAGGTTGAAACATAAATTAAAAAATTATAATCAATTAGTTGATGCTTTAAGTAAGAAAGTGTCATTGGTAACTATTTTGGTGAGTGAAGTAGTTGGATTTGAAGTTGTTAATGAAATATATGACACTGATCTAGATTTTGGTAATATTGTTGAGCAATGTGGGAATCCATTAGTAGGTGATAAAATTAATATCCATGATTAATATCTTATACGTGTTGGTTATCTCTTCAAGGGAAAATAATTATATATTCTAGTTGGGCCTTTGAGAGACAATATTATAGGAAAACTGCACATTGATGGTCTTGCTGGATATTTTGGTAAGGCTAAGATAACAAATTTGTTAGAGGAGAAGTATTTTGGCAAAATATGAAGAGATATGTGGAAATATATGTTTCAATATGTAGAATATGTCAAGTAGGTAAAGGACATGCATAAAATATAGGGTTGTATATGTCAATACTAATTCCAATAGGACTATGGATAGATTTGAGTATGGATTTTATGTTGGGATTACCAAACACACAGAGAGGTAATGATCTAATTTTTATTGTTATAGATAGGTTTTATACAATGGTTCATTTTATGGCATGTAATAAAACCAATGATGCCACTAGAGTTGTAGAACTATTTTTTAAAAATTGTATAAGATTGCTTGGTGTTCCAAAAACCATTACACCAGACAGAGACAAAAGAATTTTAAGTCATTTTTAGAGGAATTTATAGAAGAATTTGAGAACTAAGCTACAATATAGTAGTGCATACCACCGAAAAAGATATGGACAAATAGAAGTTGTAAACAAGAGCTTGGGAAATTTGTTGAGATGCACATGCTAAGTTTTCATATAATAGTTCAATGAACAGATCAATAGAAAGATCACCATTTCAAATTGTTTATGGGATAAGTCCTATGGGTGTTTTACATTTGCTAAAATTACCAATTAAAAAATGAGTTAGTGATGATGCAGAAGTATTTGTAGAGCATATATAATAGTTGCACGAAGAAGTCATAGAAAAGTTGCTAGAAAGTATGAGAAGTATAAAGTTAAAGAAGATGTCAGAAGGAGGTTAAAGGTTTTTAAATAAGGAGATTTAGTGATGGCATATTTGATGAAAGAAGTATTTATGAAAGGCACATATAACAATTTGAAGTATAATAAAATTGGATCGTGTATAATTGTGAATAAAATCAATGACAATGCTTATGAGGTGAGTTTACCATAAAATTTTGATATTTTCAATATTTAATGTTTTAAATTTATATGATTTCAAAGGATAAGATGGTTAAGGGGAATAATATGAAGAATTAGATTGTTAGCAATAGGTACCAAAAAATAAGAAAGAAAAGATAGTGCAAGTTCTAGATAAAGAGACAATGAACATAAGGCAAGGAAGTTATTACAAGTTTTTGGTATAGTGGGAAGGATTATAACGGGTAAACAACACTTGAATTTCATAATGAGAGCTGAATAATATTGCTAAAAATAAATAGTATGAGTACAATCAAAGCAACTCGTAGGAGCTAAGTTGTTTTCATACACAGAAGAATGATTCAGAGTCCAAACTTTTGAAGACCATAAATTTTGATCTGTAACTTTGTTTGAACTCTCATTTACATCAAAACAACTGTTCTTCGAAAGATTAATTGAGTCATGAATGGCTCTAGATCCATTTAGGGATGTTTTCAAAACTTTCTGGAAGCCATATGTGACCCTCCAAGGGTTTGAAAATGCATTTTAATATTTTTTCAAGATTTTTAATTTTTAGAAATAGTGTATGTTCGTATCCAGATGTGAACTTCAGTTGAATTTCATCCATTAGGTTCATTTTAGTGTTTAGAATATTTGTGGATATTTTTAGGCACATTTAACCTTGCATGCAAGACTTCTAAAAATAGCGGTTGAACAAACCACTGAAAGTCGAAAGTTACTAAAAATAGAATTTTTTTCTAAAAATTATATAGGTCGATTAGGTTTAGGTGTTTTAAGTAATTTTACATTCATTTAATTTTTTTAATTATATATGTCAACTCCAATTTTGAGTTGAACTTTATTTAAAGCCTTTTATGTAAATATTTTATTCATTCAATAAAAATCGATGGTATTTTTTACCGTCATGCAAAATTTGAGTTTATTCTTATTGATTTTTTTATTTAGCTAGTATGTGTCTTCATCAATAATGCCATTGAACATAAAAATCTAATATTTACAATTAACGGAGTTTCTTTACTCCTCACCTTTCACCCCCACCCAAAAAAAAGTAAAACTTTGATGCATTGTTTTAGTGCTAATAATAATTTCAATGTACGTAAATATCACTTCAGTGCAATAATTGTGGTTTTGTTTTGAGATTATTTAAAGTTTGTGTTTTTATTTATTTTATTTTTACTAATTGTGGAAATTAAATTCACGAAATTGTCAACGAACTTTATAAATAGAGCTTGTATCGTATTAAACAGCGAAATTGTCGAAGAACTTCATTTTTTTAACTTAACGATATTTAAACCCACGAAATTGTGGAAGAGTTTCATTATTCAAACTTGTACGCTTTTAAATTTAAAAAAAAAAGCTCACCTCGTTGTGTATATATATATATATATATTTATTTGTATATTTGTAGTTGTATTTGGATGAGTTTTGTTGTAGGTAACAGGAAAAACTCTGATAAAAGTGATCGAAAGGCGATATTTGCCGAAATTTCGACGAAGTTTGCTAAAAGGACTGTCTATATAACTGGAAAGATACTTTCATCTGTAAAATTGTACGCAATTTTGTTAACTGGGGCAGTAAATGGTGCTTGTAAGTAGGACAAATAAATTGCAGCGAAAATTTACCTGAGGCTTCAGAAAAATAATTGTAGAGTTATGTCTGAAACCTTAAAAATGGAAATTCTAAAAGTTACAGGCATATAACTAAAGGGACGGAAATATAAAACTTAAATTTGAATGAATTGTTACCAGATAAGAGCTCTAAGGGCTCCACTATCCATAGTTAACAACAAAAGGCATGTGGAAAACACTTGTCATCAAATTTGAAAATGATGACATTTCGGATTACACTTAGTGATTAATCATTATGAGAATGAATTCCTAGAGTTTTATAATATCAAATTTTAATAATTTTTTTTTTAAAAATAATTTAATGTTTTTGTTTTAATCCTAATAATTGAAGAACTACTGATAAGTAGCGATTTAATTGAAGAATTATATTTGCAGGGATTGTAAATTTGATCTTGAAGTTGTAGGATACAATGTTGAAATTTTTGCAAAGAAATTGATTCTAGGGTGTATAGAGGTATGTCAGAAACATAAACTTTGATATTCTGGTCCTATTTCTGTTAGAGAAATGATTGAATTGAAGGAGACGTAAAAAGTTCCTCCTTTAACAAAACTAATAATATATACATTTATTTTTCCACATTTAAAAAAAGGGTCACAAAGTACGCATGCTCCCCCACCAAACATGTCAAGCTTAACCCTTCTGTGTATGTCAGTTTCACTCTTTTTTGCTTGTTGCTGCCACCAACGAAAGTATCAATCTCGCACACTCTCTCCAAATCACAAGAGTTACGCATCGACTCCTCTCTACTGCATCCATCGGTTCCCCAAAACGCTACCTGCACCGAAGATCTCAGATAAATACTCTTTCTTAATCATAATCTCCCACAACGCTTGCTCGCTCTTTACCACTGCAGTCGAATCTCGAGTCGGCACCATCTTCATGCTTGGTAAAGCATTCAGTCGACGAAAATGCAGAGTCGCATGAAGTGTTGCTATTATTTCCCACAAAATTTGCTCGCTCATAACCACCACAATCAACTGGAGTCTTTGTCGAAACCACACCATCCCATGCATCGGCATATTGTTTGGAAGAGCACATAGTCGATGACGATGCACATTCGCTAATTTCAGGCGAACATTGTAAGGGGATAATAACAGTACGAGGAGAATTACTTGGTGGGGCATCATTAACTACGATGCCTATTTCTTCCATGAGCTCTCTCATCAAATTATAAACTTGCTTCTCATCTATACTAGATATAAATTCCTCCTCAATATCAATAAAATCAAATTTTAACAAATCTGAGTTAAAACAAGTCACTCTACTCATTTTCTGGTCTGGCTTGTCGTTCTCATGGGTATCATCTGCAGCTCGTTTTCCACCACAAACGATCACTTCATTCCCTTCTTTCATCACTAACAGACAGTCTTGGTACTTTCGCCTTTAAAAAAAAAATTGGTAATTGTGACAAATTAAGAATTGCCTTTTATAAGCAATGAATAGGCATGGAATGCGTAGAACATTCCCAAACCTGTGTTTTTGTAACGGTGGGCTAAACCGGATGGAAAGCCCAACTTGTAATGGTTGACGTGCTTCACCGACATTCCAATCAATCAATCGACGCTTGTCAAGTTAATTTGACGATAGACTCTCACGTCGTTTTCTTCCAAGGCCGTAATCTGCTCATCTGTATTCGTTTTGAATTAATCCATGTGCATTTCCGCAGTTCTAATGAAATTCAGTGCACACAATTAACCAGATAAAATGACACAATTACGTGTACGGGTATTGGAATTGGCAAGGTGTTTTTGATTTTTTATCTCATTTTGATTTTTTTTAATTTATCATTTTAAATGTTAATAGGCGCCCACTTCCGTCATGGTGAAAATATAAATTAAATATTTAAATCATTTGCATGGTGAAAATTATATTATTATATAAAAATAATTTTATTAATTTTATAATTAGTATTATGTAATGGAGAAGTTACATTTTAATTTATAGACTCTATAAAATGTCACAATAATTATGGATCAAATCACACCTTCTCTATTACATGATGTTAATTATATATATTGTTCAAAATGTCGATAATAAGTATGGATCGAATCATAGCTTCTCCATTATATGATGCTAATTTTATACACTACTCAAAATATCAATAATAAATATGGATAAAATTGCAATTTCTACATTACATGATGTCAATTTTATATATTAAGAATTTTATAATTCTAAAAAAAATAAAATATTAAATATTAAGATATATTTTAGGTAAATATATAAAAAAATATATATTGAGAGATATCATTTGCATGACCTTTGTATTATATTGAATATTTGTTTCGATGTTATCAAAAACTAATTTGACGGCATAATTGTAAATGTTTTCTATATCTCAAATACAAGGTCGAGGATGTTGCCCCTCTCTATTATATTCGCAGAAGGTATTTTATTTCAAGTTGAACACTCATCGAAGATAATATTTGCAATCAAACCAAATGTACCAAAAAAAAACGTTTTGGCTTTGTGTTGTACACTTCGAATTCAGATCATTTTTTTACTCAAGATTGTCATATTTTTCTTCCCGATAATTTGAGTCATTATTTATGAGCCATGGTATTGTGAGCCCATGATTTTGGAACCAACTTTATGATTTTGGAATCCACTTTATTATAATATTGTTTCAAATTTTTTTATTAATGTATTTATAAGTATTCAAATATACATAAAATTAATTATGTATATAAGATAATAATAAATTTGTAACTAATTTTTTAATTAACATGTTTACAAATATTTATATATATAAAGGTAACATTGAACTTTGAAATATGTTATTATATTATGAATAGTTGAATTAATGTAATAAATAAGAAGGTTGATGAGTATATGTAATATTAAATTTATAAGTATGTTATTATATTATAAATAATTGAATTAATATATTAAACAAGGTTGATGTATTCAGTTGTTTTAACTTTTTTCACTTATATATGTGTACCAATAATAATTGTATTAAACTTTTAAAATTACATTACCATTACTTCTTTTACATAATTTTATCAATCCATTTTCCACTTATATGTATGTACCATCCAATACATATGCATGCTTGGTAGAGCATTTCACTTATGAAAATGTAGTTTTGCATGAAGTGTTGCTATTATTTCCCACAAAATTTACTTGCTCACAACTGCCACAGTCAATTGGAGTCTTTATTGAATCCATCTTTATCGAAACCGCACCATTCCATGCATCAACGCATTGTTTGGAAGCACACTTAGTTGATGATCAAAATTAATTATTATATATAAATAATTTTATAATTGGTATTATATAATAGATAAGTTACATTCTAATCTATAGATGGTTCAAAATGTCAGTAATAATTATGGATTAAATCATAGCTTCTCCATTATATGATGCCAATTCTATACAATGTTTAAAACATCGACAATAATTATAGATCAAATCGTAGCTTTTTCATTATGTGATATCAAATCTATACATTGCTCGAAATATCAATAATAATTATAGATCAAATCTCAACTTCTCCATTACATGATGCTAATTCTATATACTAGAAATTTTATAATTCTAAAAAATTAAATACTAATATATTTTTTAGATGAATTTATATAAAAAATGATGTAAGATATCATTCTCATGGCCCCTATATTATATTGAATTTCTATCCCACTATTATCAAAAATTAATTTTACAGCTTAGTTGTAAATGTTTTCTATATTCCAAACACAAGGTCGAGGATATTTTCCCTCTCTATTATGTGTTGACATGGCTCCTAAAAAAATCCCAAAAACAACCAAATTAGAGATCTTGCAATCCAACCATGAAAACCACTTTGCCTTCTTGATATCTATTTTTTTTCATGACTATCACCAATTGCACGTACGATCAACTTTGTGTTGAAAGTCTATTAAATTAATAAAATTAATCATTAAATAAATTATGCAACATTTTTTAATATTAGAAATGAAAATAAAATATTTTTAAGGTCCATGATGCATGTTCAATTCCCTCTTCATCAAAGATTTATTAAATTAAGCATTAAGAATATTAGACAATATTTTTTATAATTAGAAATAGAAAAAAATCTTTGTAAGGACTATAATGCCAAGTACCTTGGTTATAGTCTACAAAGTAGCTTATAACATATGAAATCACTTCGTACAAATTAAGAAAATTAATTATTAAATAAATTTAGTAAATTAAACAATTTTTTTATTGAAAATAAAAATAGAATTCTTTTAAAGTTTACAATTTCATGTACTTTAGTTATGGTCTTCAAATTATTTTATAACATATGAGACCACCTCGTACTCTAAGTATAGAGAGGTACCTAATTATATTTCAAGAACAAGGTATACATACCATAACCCCTACAAGATTTGAACTCATGACCTCCCTTTAAAGAGCACAAGTTCCTCACCATTAATCCAAATCAAGGTTATAATCATATTGATGACTTTTAAATTAAATAAATCAGAATTTAAGATTGAAATTTTCAATATTTATATTTTTCAAATTTTTTTGATTATAATTGTTTTTAATTTTTAATCATTTTTATTTCATTTTTCAATCTAAATTTTGTTAAAAATATAATTTAAATGTTTTAATGAATTTTATTATGTTTGAGTGTAATGTAGTGAGTTGTTCATAATTATTTTTAACATTAAATTTGATATACATTTAATTGTTAGGAAATTTTCAATCTTAAATTTGACATTTATTTAATCATTATTTTAAAAAAAATATATTGGTTAAAGAAATCAATCCAAAAATTGTGATATCTATTAATGTATGATTTATTTTCTTTGTTTTATTTGTATTGTCCTATTCGGGATATTCCACCTCCCTTGGAGTTTCCCTACATTTGTGGGATATGCATGCTTAGATGTACACTTGACCACACTAGTTTAACTACTGGTAGTTACCACCCTTGACCACTTGTCTATTAACTGGGTATTTTTAGGTGGAGATTGCCATTATTTTAGGTGAAGGTTGCCTTTATTTTAGGCGGAGGTTGCCTTTATTCTTAGAGGAGGTTACACATTCACCTCCTATATGTACATCAATTGCATTATTCTATTAAATTGTATTGAGTTGGAGCCATTTTATGTCTTTTGCATTTTATCTCATTGTTATTCATAACTTGCATTTTTGTATATGTGTGCTTAATATTGCCTTCATGCAATTTACGTCTAACATTTCTCACCAGTGCACTTTCGATTCAACAGATCCATGACATTCTTTAATATGGTATCAAAACCACACTAGTACTGAGCTTGTATAATTGTTATTCTGCAAGTTTATTTTCATCTTGAGGTTTTTTATTTGCAGAAATTTTCTGTTTGTATGGTGAGAGAGAGAGAACAGCGACTAGGGTCTGGTTTTTGCCCTCAACAAGCTCACGTTTGGCTCAAGGTTGAAACCCCTGCTTTGCTTTATCATTAATCTCCCTAGAGGCCTTCACGGAATTCCAAAAACATTTACATAGCCTGAAACGTGTTGGAGCTCTCCTTGGGCTCTCCATACACCTTGTGGGCTATGTCACGGCCTTCACATGGCCTGATCATTCTTGGCTCTCCAGTCTCTGCGTAAATTTATGTATTGATTTCAATAGCCCTACGTTTTCATCCCACGGCTGGCTCCTTAGACTCGGCCTCCCAACGGCCTACTATTGTTTTCAACCGCTGTAGTTCCATTGGCACTCTTCATTTGTGGAATTTTTCTATGCTTTTCTAATTTGCAGGCCTGAACATTAATGTTGGCCCTCTGAAGATCTACACAATAGGAAACGCGGGTCTGAGAGTCACATCCAATGCCTCCATGCTTGGAATCCTCCATTGGTACTCTTCCTTCCATTAACGTCTCCCTCTGTGCAAACGACGATCTCCAAGCCGCCATACTCATCTGGTTCTTCCTTGGCAGCACAGATCTGGGGGCTCTCTCCATTGTCGTTGCATCTCCTCCCTTGCGCTCTTGTAGATCTTCTGCGAGCTTATCTCTCCAATGATGGATTTGTTTTGATCAAACCTTGCTGGTGCATGCATAATGGCGGCGTACATCTATTTTCAAGCTTGTTTCTTTTGCAGGCCTGTGCTTGCATAATGGCGCCATTTTTCCTTTCTTTTTGCTAAGTCAAAAAACCCTAATAATGCCCTAGAAAAATTAAAAGTTAAAACTTGTTTTACTTTTATTTAAAATAGGTTTTTAATTTTTAATTAAACACCTTAGAATAAGCCTTTCGCTGTAAATAGCACATAAGGGTATATCGACGGGGTACTTTTTACTTTTATTATTGTTGAGGAGGTCATTGTTTACGTGTTGATTCCAACGAGTGGGTGGAAGGCTAGGTCCACTTTCATCATAGTGCATTTTTAAATGTGTTAGTGTAAATTTAATTAAATAGGCCTCATTTATGAGAAAGTAATATTGTAATAATTTTTTATTGGTAGCTCAAAATTAAGTGTTGTATTTTTCAAAAGTTCATATTTTTTCATTTCACATGTATTGGACCTATTTATTCAATTTCTTGTAAACAAATTCATATTATGTATAATGGATCATAATTTAGTTGATTTGCTCACACCCTTCAACTATCATGAATGGAAGGCTTCCATGTCACTCGTCTTGCGAAATAAGAAGCTCTACAAGATAACTATGGATATGCACGCTGAATCGACTATAGATAAAGAAAAATGGTTTGACAATTGTGATAATTTTTTTTTAAATTTTCTATGTCTTTCTATGTCATCAGATCTACGCTTTCACATTAAATCAACGAAAACACCCAAGAAAACTGTTTGGGAACTTGGATGAAATGAGAAGGCATCAACTGAAAAATGACCCTATTAGTCTTAGTCCTTGCAGTTTTAACACACTTTAGGGCTATTTCACCAAGTTAAAATCATTAAGATTACAACTAAAAGAATGTAAAATTTATAATAAGGATTCATAGCTCATCTTTTCTGTACTTACAAAATATGGACCTGACTATTCTATTTTCATCTCCACATTCCATGCAACCAAGAGAGCACTTGATACTTATGGACTATGCCCTCCTTTGATGGGTTTAGTGTTGACTTGACTCAGGAATAAGATAAACTACTTCGGATGGGTGAACTAAATTCCATTAAACCACATGATCTACTTGCAAGACATGACAACAAAAAGGTTTCAAAAGAGAAGAAATAGAAAACTGAGGATCATGAGAGCAAGAAGGATCTATCCACCACCAAACCAAACATTGACACGTCCTCTTCTAGTGTTAAATCCAAAAAAAAAGAGGGTTAAATGTGGATATTGCATGGGAAACCATGATGAAAGTAAGTGTATGAAAAATCAGATTGAAATGAAAGGAAAATAATTTAAAAAAGAGAAAACTAAGGGGTGAGCTCTACTTTTATTAGTACTTTCAACTCTTACATTGGTTATTGATTCTAGTGCATCACATCATATGGTTTCTTCACATGTGAATTCCACTTCCTTAGAGCCATGTGACATGTCTCTATTTGACTAGGTTATAATAATTCTACACAAGTTTTGGGGAGACGGTTTGTTGATGTGAGTGGTGGAACATTTAATAGTGTTCTAAGTATACCTTCACTATCAACTAATCTCTTATCTATCTATCCTATTACTCATCTTGGTCAGGGCATGTGAGTTGAGTTCACTCCAAATTCAGTGTAGGTCAGAGAGTTACATAGTGATAATATCATCGCAGTGGGTTTAGTCGATCATGAAACACAACTATATTCTTTCTCTCACTTTGTTCCTCTTTTAGATTCTCCATCAAATTCACTTGTAGTTGATGACACTTTAGAGCCTAAGCACATTTATGATGTTGATGACTTATTTTCTATCACAAATGATTGTAATAGTGATGGGGACGCACTTCCTCCATCTCCTTGTCACATTTCATGTCTTGAGGAGCTATTTAAGGATACACCTACTTTTGGCCCACCACAAAGTTTTTTAGGGAGTAGTATCTTTGATTCAGGACACATCAGACATTGGGCAGTCTTCTACACATTACAAATATTAGTGTAGGTTTTTATTTTTTCTTATTTATTAATTAGGGATATTGTATTTCTTGTGCATACATGAAGTTTTCCCACATTTATGGAATAGGCTAGCTTATGTGGAGGTGTGTGTCATAGATGTGTCATAGGAGTCATAAGTAACTCCCTTAATGGGAGTTACTTCTCTATTCTTAGCACCTTGTCAACACTTTTCATGGAGGAGTTACTGACTATTTTTGGTGTGCCTTGTCCACCTTTAGTGGAGGAGTTACTTTCGTACTCTCCTATTTGTAGTCCTCATTTTGGCCATTCCATGCTAATTCAGATTTGGTTTTCTCTATTTTGTCTTGTGCAATTTATCTTCTTGTTATTGTCAAATTGCTTTAGCATCTTGTGGTGTGCACTTGTTTGTCTTGTGTGATCACGTCTTCATTGCACTCGCGTTATCCAGATTCTGGCAACAACTCCGATATGGTATCAGAGCTTTCCCAATAATTTTGTGTGTGTTTATGCTTTTAGCTTATTTTGAAATCAAGAGGAGTGGAGTTCCCTTTATTTTTTATTCTAGATTTGGTCCAAAATTAAAAAAAAGCTTTCAAAATCTTTTTTGATTAGTTTTTTTGGAGATCCTTGCATTTGGGTGTCTTTGCTCATTCAGTAGTTAGCTTGGGCGCCATTGTTGAGCACTCAGCACAGAGGGAGGAGCAGCACTCATCTGGTTCAGCCATATCTTTTGGTCAGCAGTCAACTTTGCACACCAAGCAGCAGCAATGAGCCTTCAGCAGGCCATACGGCATCTTTTTTTGGACTGGTTTTCTGTCTGCAAGTTCACCAACTTCTGCAATGCCTCCTTTAGGTGTCCACACCAACTTTCAGTAGTTGCATCCTTCTAGCTAGGTGCCTTAGGCCGTACGACAGGTCTGCTATCTTTTTTTTGTTGTTTTTTGCAAAAAAAATTCAGATTTGCACCCTCATTTTTGGGATGCCACTTCCTGTTGTGTTTGTTGTTATACTTCCAGCTTATGCTTCTATTTTTTGAGCTTCAGTTCTGCCACACATGGTTTCAATAGGTTGCATTTAATTTTTTTGTCTTTTCTAAGTCAAAATTTTGGACTGTGTATTTTTGGACGCCCCTTCCTACTTGGATCCATATTTGGCATCCTTTAGACACGTGGCATTTATCCAAACTGTCTTTGATTTATTTTTTTAGTGTAAAATTGACTTGATGAAACGAAAATCAATCAATTTGACTGAATATTAAGGATTTTAGATGGTTTTTTATTTTGGGGATTTTCAATTAAAACTTATATTTTCGACCTATGAAAACAAAGGGTGAGGCCCGGGTTGGTAGGAGGCCAATTCCCCCTCACACAAACCTCATTTGGATTCCTCATTCCATGCCAAATCTAATGAGTGGTTAGAAGGCCACTTTATCTCCCCATAACAGGCATTTTTTAATGTTTTAGTGTTTTTTTTTGTGAAAACACTAGTTTACGAGAAAATTGTAACTTTAAAATATTGCAAACGGTAGCTCGGTTTTGGGTGTCATTTTTTACAAAAGTGCTTGTAATTCAATTCTCCATAGCGTAGACTTATTTTTTTTCAAAAATGCACTAGTTTATAAAGTGCCAAAATTTGGGTCTCTCGAGACGCATTTTCGACTGAGTCCGACGTCTTTTGAGCGTGCACTTGCATATTTGGGGTGGGGCTCAATATTTTGGGGGGGTGTGATTGTTTTTCACAACCTTCTTTCATTCTCTTTTTTGCATAAACTCACAACTTGCAATCAACACAACTTCACCTAAATTCAGCTGAAAATGGATTATTTTAAACTTAAACCCCTAACACCCTTCAAATATCATGAATGGAAAGTTAAAATGTCATTCATTCTCAGAAGCAAAGGGTTGTATAGGATCACCATGAGTACAGAAGTAGAACCCAACACAGATGCTGAAAAGGTTAAGTGGTACAACTGTAGTGATGAAGCCTTTGGATTACTGAGCTTGTCTGTGTCTTCAGAACTTCTCTTCCACTTAGAATCCTCCCAAACTCCTAATGACATATGGGACACCTTAGAAAAGTTTTTTGGGAAGCTTGATGAAATGAGAGGTCATGAGCTTGAAAACGAACTCATAAGTCTAAGTCCTAGCAACTTTGACACCCTAAAAGACTTATTCACTAAGTTTAAAGCCCTTAGATTACAATTGAAAGAATGCAGGATAGAGAATAAAGATGATCAACTTATACTTTCTATTCTTGCAAAGTTAGGTCCAAGCTATTCAGTCTTTGTCTCCACTTTCCATGCCACTAAAAGTGCCCTTGGTACTGCATAGAAAATGCCTTCTTTGGATTCATTCATTGCCGACTTGACTAGGGAGCAAGATAAGCTAATTCAGATGGGCACAATGAAGTCTACTCAACCCCAAGCTTTGATAGCTAGAAATGGTAAGGATAAGACTTCAACAAAGGAGAAGAAGAAAAAGAACAAAGACCAGGAGAAGAAGAAAGAAAACAATAATCTTGCCAAAAACAACACTGAGTCTTCATCCTCAAATGCTAAATCGAAGAAGGAGAAGGTTAAGTGTGCCTATTGTAAAAAGACAGGGCATGATGAACACAAGTGCATGAAGAAACAAATAGACCACCTAACTCATCTTCTAGAGAAGAACAACATAGGTGTTTCTGAGTCCATCAAGCAGAATTCATCAACCCAAGATTCTACTAAGGCAAAAGGCAAGGGTAAAGAAAAAGAAAAGGGCAAGGCCCTTGTAGCAACTGCAGCTTCTACATCTTCATGGGTCATAGACTCAGGTGCTTCTCACCACATGGGCTCTTCACTAGTTGAGTTTTCATCTTTAGAGCCTTGTAGCATGACTTCAATTAGTTTGGGTGATGACACATCAGTTTTCGTTGCAGGGAGAGGGTCAGTTGAAATGAAAGGAGGAACATTCAACAATGTTCTAAGTGTTCATTCTCTTTCAACCAATCTCCTATCAGTGTACCAAATCACTCACATTGGTCAGGGCATGAGAGTTGAGTTTTCACCAGATTTAGTGTCTATCAGGGAGTTGCATACTGATACTATAGTGGCAGTGGGAAGGGCAGATCACCAAGCTAGGTTATACACCTTTTCACACTTTGGATCATATTCTTCTCCTACAACATTGTTGACTCATTTAGATGGAGTTAGCAAATTATGGCATGAGTGGTTTGGCCACCTTAACTATCGCTATCTTGAGCAACTTTTCAAAAATGACATGGTCATTGGCTTGCCTCGTGTCCAATTTTCAAAAGGACTTTGCGAGGGGGGCTCCCTTGGGAAGCATCTCGAAGCAAAATTTGACAAAGGCAAAGCTTGGAGGGCTTCACAACCTTTGGAGTTACTCCATAGTGATGTATCAGGACCATTTCCCAAACCATCTTTCACAAGGGCCAAGTACATCCTCACTTTCATTGATGATTTCTCTAGGTACACTTGGATATATTTTCTCAAACAAAATTCTGAAGTGTTTGAAAATTTTCTAGACTTCAAGGCTCTTGTTGAGAAACAGAGTGAAAAATCCATCAAGGTTCTTCGAACTGATAATGTAGGGGAGTATGTCAGCATCAGATTTGAGCAATTTTGCACTACAGAGGGGATTGATTTGCAACACACAGTCACTTACAGTCCTTCACAGAATGGGGTTGCAGAACGCAATAATAGGTTCTTGAAAGAGATGGGTAGCTATATGATTCACTCCAAATCCCTAACACCATATACTGGGCCAAAGCTATCAATTGTGCTTGCTACATTCAGAACAGGGTTCCTCACAAAACTTTGAAAGGGATAACACCCTTTGAATCTTGGCATAAAAGGAAACCTGATGTTGAGCACCTTAGAGTTTTCAGATCCCCAGCGATGGCTCACATTTTGAATAAGAAATGCAAAGCTATGGAACGTCAGTCCAAGCCTTGCATCTTTATAGGATATCCAGATGGTATTAAGGAATATCGCCTTCTAGATCCAATAACAAATGATTTGTTCATTGAGAGAAGTGTCCATTTTTAGGAGAGTCCTAGAGACTCAACACTTGACACTTCTTCTCCCTCATCGGATCTATTTCATGATGATTCCTCATTAGATTCAGATCAGCCACAACAGGTTCTTGAGCTAGAGTCATCTTCTTCTTCTTCTTCGAGTTCAGACAGTGAGGACAGTGATGCAGTGCCATGCACCTCTAGTCAGTCAGAGGATGAGGAGTTAGCCCCTGACTCACCCACTTCTGGGCCACTTTGAAATATGTTATTATATTGTAAATATTTTAATTAATATATTTAAAAAGATTGGTGTACTAATTTTTTTTCACTTTTTCCACCAATATATGTGTGTTATTATTAATTGCGATATATCTTTAAGATTATATTACAATTACTTCTTTTACATAACATTATCAATCCTTTTTCTCTTCTAAATTAACTTAAAAAAATATTTTGAAATGATTGTAAAGTAATAAATAATACAACTTAAATATATTCTCGTATTATTTTAAAACTTGAGATTCTCTTTAGAAAGAGTTGTGAATAGAAGTTTGTAACTTTGACTTAAAAATAAAATAAAACTATAGGCTCTTTTTTTAGTTAGGGTTGGAGTTAAGGGCACCTATATATTAAAAAATGGGTTAAGCCTGTGGTTGACAAAATGAGGTCAAAGGAAAGAGCCTTCAATAATCTAACTATATATATTTCATTGCATTGTGTGTGTCTACCTTTAATGGTTGGGTTAGAGTAGAGGAGGGGAAGAGAAAATATCTATAATTAATATTTAATCAATAGTTTAAGAAGGGAAAGAGTATTTTAGTTTTATTGTGCATTGTTGATTTCTAATATATATTGACATCTAGATTAAATTAACTAATATTTAATATTGTATTTAAAAAAAAAAAAATTATATTTACATGTGAAACTAAGATTTTAATGTTATCATGTTTCTATTATTATATTGAAAAAAAAGGTAGTAGAGGATTATAATATTTATAAGTTTGATTATTTTAAAAATTGACATAAAAAAAATAAAAATAAAAAATAGTCAATCAAATAAAAATTTATAGATATAATCTTTTTCTTAATTTAAATTTTATTATTTAATTTGAACTTAAATTATTCAATAATATATGTTATAAAAACAATTTTGGCAATGATTATTACTTTCAACAATTGCAGTGTAACAAAAATTAATAATTAATATTTTATTTAATCTTTAAAAAAATACTAATTATTAATAATTTATATTATATAAAAAAAAGTTGTATGATGATATTACATAAAATTTATATGTACATAAAAATTAAAAAATTAAAATGATGAGTAGAATTCTATATTCATATTTTAAATAACAACATAGATGTTATAAATATGTCCACAAAATTTATATAATGAAAAGTGTCAAGATAGGCCAATTGTATGATGGTATTACATGAATTTAAAATCCAAAGCTTTCTATTGCATTAAAAAAAAAAATTGTAAAATGGACGAGTAAACTCTATGTTCACATTCTAAATAGCAGCGTAGATGCTATAAGTATGTCCACAAAGTTCATATAATAAAAAGTTGTCAAGATAGTTCACGGATACAATTTCAAATCCGAGTTAAAATCCAATATACATCCCTATAGTTTTATGGTTTTCATAAAATAATGTCGTGTCAAATAAATTTGATTTGTACACCAAAATAAATAGCACGCACAATATAGAAGTTTGATTTTATTAAAATTAAAAATTATTAGGGAATAAAATTTATATTATTTTAGCATTGAATTATAAATGTATATTTAATAAGGGATATTTTTAGTCTCTATCAAAATAAAATATTATAGAAATCATTTTTCAATTATTTATTTATTTATTAATTAATTAGAGAAGTTGAAATATATATTATAAAGTTTTATCTAAAGTTTGGACATAAATATTAGTATATTTTTTTGGGTTTTTTAAAATAATATTCTATAAAAATCAATGTAGTTGTGTGGTGACAATTAAATGAAATAGAACAAATCATAGTAATTTGTGGATCTAGATGATGTTAATCATATAGACTTTCATAAGAGCAGTACAAATTTGATTTATAAGTTATAATATACCGATATTACAAAATATGTTCGCATTTATTTGTATAGTGATGATTTTTTATTTTGGCAATAACAACTGTCGATGGCAGAGGTATAAGGTCGAAATAGTTTTAAAGGCTCTGCATCCTCAGACTAATATCAATAATATAGCTACAAGGTCATGATAGTGCCACATGGCACTATCTTTAAAATACAATACAAGGCCTTGTCCTATAGTTTTTGAAACCCCAAGATTGTGCCACATGGTGACATCTTGGGGGGCCAAGAAGCAATGAAGAACAAGTTGGTTTTATCAAAACCTCCAGATCCCTAAGTGCTCAGGGTGTTACCATGTGGAAACATCTCAGGGTTCAGGTATTTTTTCAAGTGCCCAGTACCCTATGGGCTTTTGAGTGCCCAGGGTGATGCTACATGGTAATATATTGGGGCCACATGGTTACTTTCTTATCCAAAGTTTATTGTGGTCTTAGGATCCCAAGACGTCACCAAGTGGTGATCCATTAGGGCCTCAAGGCCACATGACTATTGGCTTACCTGAAGTCCCCGGTGGTCCTAAGCTCTTGAGATGTCACCATGTACCGACCTTTTGGGCCCTTAAGGTCATGAGTCTATCATGGTAAATTTTAGTGGTGATTTTTCATTAATTTATGAATATTTTAGTTGTAAAAATTAGTGTTTGGTGATTTTAGGGGGTGGTGAATAGCATGGATTCATCTAAATTATAGGGTGTAAGTTAGTTTTATCGGTTAGCTCTCTTACTGTTTAAAATAAATTTCATACATATAGATATAGTTTTCCATTCTGTGAAAAGTTAATATGAGCATATTCACCATTATATATAATATAATCATTTTAGGACTGAATTTATAAAGCATATAGACATAACTATTGTTGGAAATATAGAACATAGATTAATATTAATGAAAATAAAATACAAAAAACATAATACAAGAGAAACATATATTTAACATGGTTTACCTAATATGGGATACATCCACATAGAAACAACCAGCTCTTCCCTTATTCAATCCAAAAAATGAAGGGATAAACATGTAATACATCCACTACAATCTTTTCTTCACTCACACACAATGTGCCGCCATGATTACAATGCCTTCATATCAAAGGAGGGTTACATATTAGGGAAAAAAATCACCAACATAATTTCTACCATTAGATCTGCAACTTAATAGTGAATGGTCTAGATTTACCATGAAATTACAATATTTTATAATGCATTTTTACAAAAAATTTGCTTCAGAGGTGCTGCCCTCAAACCATTACTAGGGGGATCCATATATGGTTGTTTCCTCCTTGGACCCCCATGGTAACCATAGTGAGGGGGAATTACCCCCCCATACACCCCCTATTAAGAACTGGGCACTCTAATAATATCAGTTTCCACCATCCAATAATTTCTCACTTGGAGATTGATTGTTGCAACTCCACCGCTAAAACTCTTCCTCAGAAATTTATTTTAACTTTGACCTTGGCATGTTTATCATCTTCTTTGTTTTCCCTGAAGACCAATTGAAGATGAAAAATTCTCTAGATTCTCCTTTGTGACTACCTTTGTTAGCATATCTACAAGATTCTGACTCGTATGGATCTTTTCCAACTTTAGTTGACCATCCTCCAAAAATGAACGAATGAAGAGATACCTAAATTATATAGGTTTATTTTTTGAGTGTAATGTTGAGTTATTTGTTAAAAGAATCACACTATAAATATCACTATACAAACTGTAATATTCTTTCTACTACCTCAAATCTTCCATGAATCATTATATCCATATCATCTCCTTGCTTGATTTTGTAGTTACAACATACTCTACCTCTGTAGTTGAAAAAGTAACTATCTTCTGTAATTTTTAAATCCAACTAACTATTGTGTAACCAATAGTGAATACATAATCTATGGTGCTCCTCCTGCCAGCTAAATCTCTAGCCATGTATTCATAAACATATCCTTGCAAGGTAATATATGACCCTTCATAGCATAATTGTTTATCAGTAGTCCCTCTTAAGTACCTTAGAATACAATTGAATTCATCCCAGTGATCCTTTCCTAGATTATTCATAACCTTGATGACAACTCCCATTGCATAAACAATGTCTAGTCTTGTACACACCATAACATACATTAAACTTCCAACTGCTGAAGCATATGACACTTTGGACATGTAATTTATTTCTTCCTATATTTTAGGACACTATTCCTTGATTAATTTGAAGTTCCCTCCCAAAGGTGTACTCACTGGTTTTACATATTATATATTGAACTTGACTAACACCTTCTTGATGTAGTCTTCTTGAGACAATATCAATTTTATATTTTCCTATTTCTTGTTATGCTCATACTAAGGATTTGCTTTGGAGCACCTAAATATTATTAGAATAATTAATTAATTCTAGGCTATTGTAATAAATATCTCAAGGTATTACACCTTGGTTGACCTAGGTTAATTAGATGGGGTATTTCCTAGATGCATGATTAGTTATTATGAGTCATAATCTCCTAAAAATAAGGATATCTAATCTCACTTAATATTTTATAAATAAGCACCTCTTGTAATGCTTTTCTTAATTCAGTTAATGCAATACATTTTGTCTTCCATTTGGTACTAGAGCAAGAAATTCCTAAGCAGTCTTTTTTGAAGCATTGGAGGTTTGGTGGAGATTGAGAGCAAGATTTGTGCGATCTTTGGATGTGTCATGCTGTTCTAATTTTAGCCATCCCAATATGAAATGTTGCTATAATTTTGGCTAATTTGCAGAAGGAGAAAAAGTTATCTTGCAGGTAATTTTTTTGTTTTGCAAAATTTTAGCCATATTTTTATTAAAATTTGAGCTAAATTTTAGATTTAAATTTACATGTGCTTGAGAATATTTTAGATCAAGTTTGAAAGATTTGCATTTGATTTTATTATTTTTGATCAAAATCCATTTTTGGATTGATGGAGGAGTAGATCTTCAAAAAAAAATTGTGATAAAATTTTGTTTTAGATCTACAAATTTCAGCACAAATGACAAGCATTGAGATCTAAGTTAAAAAAAGAGTAGCAAATTTGTGTTTTAACATCATTCTCTATAATATTGGCATATTTTTATAGTTTAAGGAGGTGTCTTCCCTTTATCTTAAGATCTACTCCTTTTTGAAGCATTAGAATATTGTTGCATCTCTTCATAGGCATTGCCCAACCCAAACAGACTGCCAACAAGGTTTATATTTAATTTAATATTTTTTTAGCCTCATATAATTATTAGAGTCACCCAAATCTAATTTGGCACTATAGATTGAAAATTTTTATCTTGTGTAACATCTAAAATCCCACATGTTGTTGATCAATGACCCTACAATGTCATTCTATTTGATCTAAATATAGATCTTTTATGTCACTTGTTTGGATCAATGGTTTTTGTTTTGAATTTCAAACTACAGATTAACTTCCATAGCATCCACCAACAATGTCCTAACTTGTATCCTCTTCCTCGGCTTGGAATGAACCTATTAGAGCAAGAAATTCTTGATGAGTATTTTTTGAATTATTGGATTCTTGATGAGTCTTTTTCAAAGCATTAGAGATTCTTGATGAGTCTTTTTTGAAGCATTGGAGATTCGATGGAGATAAAGAGTGAAGTTCATGTGATCCTTAGATGCATCATGCTAATCTAATTTTAGCCATCCCAAGCTAAAACATTGTCAAAATTTTAGCCAATTTTGTGGAAGGAGAATAGTTGTCAATGCAGGAATTTTTTTTTGTTTTGAAAAATGTTGACAATTTTTAGCATCTATTTGAGCTAAAAATATTCATTTTTAGTCATATTTTGGAAAATATTTAAGAGGGTTTGAATTAAATAGTTCATTTTCAGATCTAGGTTATTATTTTCAAACAAATAGAACTGATATTCAGATTTATTTTAATCTAAATTATTTTATTAGAGAATATTGGTTTCATTTGGATTCTAGATCAAATCTATCCACAACCTTAGTGCCTTCTTCTTCTTCAAAAGAATATGAAAAGGAATCCATAACTGTAGAATAGGTAGAGTTTTCAAAACCCATAACCTTTGCTCTGGCATTCCTCTACCTCAATAGGCATTACCGACCTGAATATCAGTTATATGTTCCAGGTCTTACAATTTTTTTAGTAATCTATAGCATCAACTCCTTAACACTAGCAATGTCCCACAACATCCACTAGCAGTGACATTTTTTATTTGGTATTTATCTTCATCCTAAGTCACCAGATTTAAGTAGTCGTGACTCTACTAAATGTCATTGACCTAATTGTTAATAACTCCTGGTATCATCTGCTAACAACAACATAAAACTATAATTGGGCATCGACTACCAATAGAAGCTATTTGGTATCAAATCTAACCAGCTTTGGCATCAACCTGCTAGTACATAGAAATGAATAATTTTTAGAGGCATTGAAGCAAGAAGATATGATTGGAATACCTATATCCTAAGATGTCAATCATTTTCTAAAGATCTGGAATACCTATATCTTTCATTTTGGCATTGAATTTGAAAGAGGGATCTACTAAATATCTTATTTTGGCTTGGAGGATAGCAGTTGTTGTAAAGAGCTATGTTGAAATCCATCTTGGCATCTTTATCTTACAAAGTCATTTTCCTTTCTTTTACTTGCTGTTGCTACCTTGAATAAATTGGATGTGTTGGCCTATTGTTGGGCTCCCATTTTACTTGCTCGGCCACTCAACAAGTTGAAATAAACAAAAATACACATCTTATTCTCTCTTTACACCTATCAATTTCTTTTTTTTGCCTTACTAGTTGTAATTTTTTATTAAAGAGGAAGTAAAACTCATTTGCACACATCTAGAGGTAACTAGGAAGATTATTTTTCACTTTTGTTGGAATTTATAAATACATGAAATTTTTTTGGTTCCAATGAGTGGTTGCATGAATATATTATTTTTTGATTTGACCTCACAAATAAATTGTTAGTATTTTTAAATTGATTTGACCTATTTTTATAGGAAATCAAAATGCTTATAAATTTCAAATTGTAACTCGAATTTGAGTTTCATTTTTTTCAAAAGTGTGTATTTTTTATTCTCTACCTATTGGTGTCATTAAATTATGAAAAAATAATAGAAAAATTGTAACCTTATCTGCTCCTCAAATGCATTTTTGGTTGAAACCAATGTCTAATTTTCCATTCCATTTTTGGATGCATTTTTGGTTGAAACCAACATCTAGTTTTCCATTGCATTTTAAAACACATTTTATATAGAGTTTGACATCTATTATGTGCTTGTGTGTGATTTTTCATCTTTTTGTATGCATTTTTGCATTTTCTTTACATTTTACAAATGCACATTTCATTTATGCACTTAACAACACACTTGTAATTTTTCACATGCAACTTGAAAAATGTCTAGTTCTGGACCACATTTTGTGCTCCTCGACACATAATTACTTCACGTTGATAATCATGCAAGTTGAAAAATAAAAGTACAAACATATCTTGAGTTTGAAGAAATTTGGTCAGTAGTAGAAGGCACATAGGTTAGGCATGCAGTAGATGTTGATCAACAATAAAAATTTGATAAGGTTAATAAAAAGGCTAATTTAATAATCATGTTTGGAGTTTCAAATAAGGTAAAACCTCATATCCGTAATGTTATAACTGTAAAATATGCTTGAGATAAGCTTAAAACTATATATGAAGCTAAGAATCAAAATCAGATATTGAATCTCTAGAGTTAATTACAACTCTTAAAATCAAATTAGATGAAAAAGTAGAAGCTTTCCTTATAAGGGTTACAAATTTGTAAGCTTCACTTCAATGTTTAGGTGAACCGATGATAAATGATTCTTTAGTCCTTATAGTCCTCAGAGCACTGCCCCCTGTATATAGGATCTTTGTGACCACTTTGAATGTCACAATACAAAAACCAACCTTTGAGGTGTTGGTAAATTTTTTGCAACAAGAGGAAGCTATGCATAATTTAGTGGAGGCAGATGATGAGCATGCACTCATATCAAATCAAAAGGGAAAAAACACATGAAGGGTCCAAAGAAATCTCCAAAGAATAATAAATAACAAAACTAACAATGAAATAATTCATGTTCTATTAATGCAAGTCAAATTTTTACAAAATTGGGACATGACATGAAACATTGATGGTACAACACTTTTTAATAGGGCTCATCTAGCAAGAATCCCTTTTTCAACAAGTCACCACAAACATAAAATAAGTAACCAAAACAATGAAATAGGTGGAAACAAAAAAATTCCAAGCCTAAACAACATGGTAATGTTGTTGAAGATAACAATTCTTTAAATCAGGAATATGGTTTATCTACTCAAACACATGAGTCTACCAATCATCCAAGTGTAGTTTGGTATGTTGATTCAGGAGCAACCAAACACATAACAGGAATAAAATATTAGTTTTCTAATTTGAAGAAATTAGAATCAAAGGGAAATCTATCACTTGGAGATGATACCTGATATATAGTACAAGGCAATGGTGACATCCTCATTAAACTTAGAAATAGAAATTGTAACATTTCAAATGTTCTATATGTTCCAAGGCTTACCAAAAATATGTTATCTATTATCATCTACTTGACCACAACCTCATAGTTGAATTTGATCACCAAAATGGTCAAAAGTTTTGCCACATCAAAGACAAGTCTAGGAATTTGAAAGTGATTGCCAAGGCTTCCAACATTGGCAAAAATTTTCACCTTGATTTAAAAGAAAATGATCATCAAGCACTTGTGGTCAAAGATACAAAACTAGGCAACTTATGTCACAGAAGATATGGTCACTTGAGTTATGGTTATTTGGTTCAATTGAGAAAATAAGATATGGTTTTTGGTCTTACCAAACTCAAGCAATATTATGATATATATACAAGTTGCTTAACAAGAAAACAATGGAGAGCCCACTTTGGAAAGATTGAGTATTAGTCACTTGGTAAATTGGACTTAGCACACATCGATCTTTGAAAACATTTTGATTTCAGTCTTAGAGGGTACAAATACTTTTAGTTTTTTGTTGATGATTAATCATAAAAAATGTGGATATATTTATTGTAGACCAAGGGTCAATTTTTTAAAGTATTCAAGGCCATGGTTGAAAATGAAATTGGTAAGAAAATCAAGACCCTCCACTCAGATCATAGGGGGGAATACACTAATAAATAATTATGCTATCTCTTTGTGAATGGAATAAATTGGTTATTGACAACTCCATATTCACCTCAATAGAATGGAGTTGTAGAATGACATAATAGAGTCATTATGAAAATGTTTTGCATCATGGTTGAGGATACAAAATTTCCTAATACATATTAGGTAGAATCTTGTCACACTATAATCTACTTGTTGAATAGGTCACCTACCAAAGCTCTTGATGGAATCACACCAAATGAAGCTTAGATAGGGAATAAACCAAAGGTATCTCACCTTTGATTTTTTGGTTGCAAGGCATATATGCATGTTCCTAAGAAGAAAATAAATAAGTTGGATAAGAAAAAAAAGGAATTTATTTTTGTGGGATACAATGCATAATCAAAGATATACATGCTCTTTGATCCAAAACAAAAAATGTACTAATCAACAAAGATGTTGTGTTTGATGAAAAGAGTGGAATCAATCCACCTTATACACAGGTAAATGATACAAGCGAAATTCCTATAATATTTTCAAATAGAGATGGCCAATGTGAAAAGGAAGATAATCAAATAGGACCTCCATCACCACCACCTATAGTTCAGCATATGCCCAAGTGGTATAAAATTACTATAGAGATGCTAACTTGAATGGAGTACTAGATACATCCACTTCAAGACCTAAGTATCGAATCATGGCTCGAGAAGAGGTCAATATGGCCCTTATGATTATTGTGAAAGAAACATATGAGCCCTCTATAGTAACATAAGCTCTACAATCTAGACCTTTGAAAGCAGCCATGGATGCAGAATATCAGTCACTGATGAAGAATAAAACTTGGCAGCTTATTGATCTTCTACCAGGGAAGAAGCCTATAGGATGAAAATGGGTCTTTAAGACTAAGTACAAAGTAGATGGTAGTATTTATAAGTAAAAGGCAAGGCTTCTTAAAAAAGGGTATGCTAAAAAAGAAGGCATTGACTATGAGGAGACTTTTGCTCACATATATAAGATAAAGACTATCAAAATAGTTTTTTCTATGGCTACATAGTTTGGATGGAAATTTCATTAAATAGATGTAGAAATTGCCTTTCTTAATGGAGATTTAAAAGAGGAAGTATACATGACTCAACTTGAAGGATTTTTTCCACCTAATTAGGAACAAGATGTGTGTAGGGTTATCAAGTCTCTCTATAGGCTAAAATAGGCTACTCGAGCTTGGTACATCAAGATTGATGAGCATCTCATACAACATGGATTGAACATGCTTCCATATGATCCTAACCTCTACCTAAAACAACATGGCAGGGATGTTGTTATAATGATTGTTTATGTCGATGATTTAGTCATCATTGGTAGAATAATGAATATGATCGATGCAACTAAGAATGATCTCAAGTGATCATTTGACATGATGGATCTTGGGATGCTACAATATTATATAGGTTTGGGGGTATGGTAGAAGGAACATTATATTTTTGTTTCATAGATGAAGTATACCAAGACATTTCTTGAGAAATTTAGGATGATGGACTGCAAGCCTATTGCAACACCTATGGAGACAAGGCTTTAGTTATCTTGTATAGATCCATCACCAAAATTAAATACAACTCTCTATCAAAAGTTGATTAGGAGTCTCATTTACTTGACATATACTAAGTTAGATATTAGTTATGCTGTCATCTATCTTTCTTAGTTCATAAATGAACCAAAGGTGGCACATTAGAAAGTGACAAAGTGGGTATTGAGATACATCGTAGGTATAGTTGAGTATGGCCTAGAGTACAACAAGAATTATAAGTTCTTATTGGTAGGATACATGGATTTAGATCATGTAGCTTCTATTGATGATAGGAAATACACTTCTGGATTTATGTTCTTTCTAGGATCTAGTTGTATTTCATGGGTAAGTAAGAAATAAAATTGTGTTTTTATATCTTCCATAGAGGTAGAATATCATGCTATAATAGGAACTGTCTGTAAAGTGATATGGATATGTCACATTTTTTTAGGACTTAGAGTTCCACAGACTCAACCTATAATTTTTAATTATAAAAATCAAGGTGTTTTACATTTTATTCATAATCCAATGTTTCATGAGAGAACCAAGCACATAGAGGTTCAGATTCATTTCATACATGAACATGTTGAAAAACACAACATACAACTCTAGTATTACCACACTTAAGATCAGTGTGTCGATGTCTTCACAAAGTCACTTACACATGATAAGTTTGAGGCATTTAAAAATTCTCTCTCTTCTCTTCAGGCTATGATCAACTAAGGGGGGAATATTAGAATAATTAATTAATCCTAGCTATTATAATACATGTCTTAAGGTATTACACATTGGTTGACCCTGATTAGTTAGATGATGTATTTATTATTAGACGTGTGATTAGTTATTGTCAGTCATAATCTCCTATATATTATGAGATCTAATCTCACTTAGTATAGTATAAATAAGCACCTCTTGTAGTACTTTTATTAATTCAGATAATGCAATACATTCTATCTTTCAAATCCTTCATTGTAAATGAATTTGTTAATTTTCTTTTGAGCTCATTTATATCCTACATGTTAGACCCTAAAATAAGCATGTCATCTAATAAAATAACAAGATAATATAACTACCATTATTTAATCTCTTAAAATAAACATAGTGCTCAAAATGACATCTACTATAACCTTGTTATGTCATAAACATGTCAAGTCTCAAATACCACTACCTTGGAGCTTATTTTAAGCTATACAAACTCTTCTTAAAATTGCACACCATTTTCTCCTTACCTTTGAATTCGTATCTCTGTGGCTACTCCATATATATTTATTCCTCTAAGTAACCATGAAGAAAAGTAGTCTTCACATCTAACTATTCAAGGTAAAAATCATCTACTGCTACCAAACTTAAAATAGTTCTTATGAAAGTTGTTTTAACAACTAGAGAAAATATTGCATCAAAATTTATACCTTCTTTTGTGCAAACCCATTTACAATAAGTCTAGCATTGTACATATATTTGCCTCCATATTCTTCTTTCATCCTATAAACCCATTTATTTTATAATTCTCTTTTACTTCATTGTTGATTCCTCACTTCGATATTGTAAAGGTAAAATATACTATTCAATTGGTGTACCTGCCTAGTATACTGAATAATTTATAAATATTAAAAAAATTCAACAATGATCAAAAGATTATCTCTTTTCTTGTAAAAAACATATTTTCATAAATCTGTATTTTGAAGGAAGTGAATCAAATACAGGGAGTCTTTAGTGAAAATTGATAAAGAAGGAATTAATAAAGGAAAAATTGAAGAGGGAGTGATTAAACTTAAAGGTAACAAAATCCATAAAGGTTTAGTCTCACTAAAAGAGATTTTTAATAAAAATGATATTTAAAAAAAAAATGCATAAAGAATCTATCAAATCGATTGATAATGAAAAAGTGAACATTAGATCTAAATAACAACTAAAGTTGGTCAATATTGTAAAGTATTTCTTTCCTGAATATGAATAAATTTTATTACACTTCTTCAAAAATATATTGATATTTTTGCATACTCATATGTTGATCTCAAATCATTGCAGCTAGAAGAGATGCATCATACAATAGCCCTCAAATATGATGCAAACCTTTTCAAACATAAATAAATTTAATATAATCTGAAGATATCTGGGACTATTTTAAGGAGAAACATAAAATGTTAAATGCATTTTTCCTATTCATCATTTGACATGGGTTGAAAATATAGTGCCAATTCATTAAAAAAATGGATCAATCAAGATATGTGTTTATTTTTAAAATCTCAATAAAGATTATTTAAAGGATACCTATCCATTTCACATTATAGATTAGGTGCTTCAAGAAGTCATAGGTTCATAAATGATTTGTATGTTGAATGGCATTTTAGGATATAATCAGATAGTGGTTTCTAGATAAATCAATAAAATACCACTCTCACCACTCCTTGGGGTACATTCATGTATAAAATAATGTTAATTGGTCTCATCAATTAAGGATCAACTTTTCAAAACTCCTTGGATCTGAAATTTAATGATCTAAAGAAGATAATAGTTGTGGTTTAGCTAGATGATTTGCCAAATTTCTAAAAAAAAAAAAGAAGACCATTATGAACATTTATAAAAACTGTTTGAAAAATGTCATTTTCATGGTATATGTCTCTATCCTAAAAAATGTATATTTGAAGTGACAAAAGGAAAAATTATCATACAAATTATCTTGAAAGAAGGAATTAAAATCAATCATGAAAGAGTTGAAGTAATTCAAAAACCATCTTTACCAACTAGTAATCCTAGAATGCACTCATTTTTTTGGTAACATGAAAATTTTGAGGTGATTTTTTCCTAATTTCATATAACTCACTAGACATATCACTGAAATGATGAAATGTAAACCTTATTCTAAATGGAACAATGAAGAAAAATAAGTCTTTGAAAATATTAAAACTATAATTGCTCATGCACCTACTCTAGTATGCCCTGATTTCAAAAATGTTTTTCTTATATATTGTTGTTCTTCTTATCACACTCTTTTGGCTATTATAATTAATAATAAATTTGAAGGTATTGAAACATCAATTTATTTCATTTTTTTTTATCTTAAAGACATTTAACTCAAATATATCCTTGTTGAAAAGCATGTGTATATAGTGGTCAAAGCATTAAACAATTTTAGATATTAAATATTGAATTCTCATTCTATTATGATGGTACCTGATACAAAATTGAAATCTATTTTAACACAAAAACATTTGTCTTGAAGAGGTTAAATTAGATTACAAAATTTTAAGATCATGATCTTGAGATCAAGCCCACTAAATTGGTATGAGGTAAAGGTTTGTGTTAACTCATGGTAAAACAAATAAATACTCAAGTGGTTCACACTTTAAAAATTGAAGATGATTTTTAAAAATCACCTTTAGTTCTATTTGTGGATTTTTACAAAATAATAGTTTTTTAGATATTACATTTTTATTGACATATGGAGAATGTTTATCACATATGGATTCTAAGTAATGGAGAGAAATCAAATTAAAATAAATTAAATATGTTATTTATGATGGAACTTTGTTCAATAAAAACATTGATTATTTCTTCTTAAGATGTTTTGATAAGAAATAATATATGAATCTTTTGGAAGCATTCACTAATCACACTCTTGGTAAAAAAAATACTTCAGTAATAACATACAAAATTTTGAGAGACCACTACTATTGGCCATCACTATTCATATATTCTTATGAATGGGGAGAAGGCTTGAAGCTTGTCAATAATTTATCGATAGGACTAAACTTGCATCTTTTCCACTCAAGCCAATTGTAATCCAAGATCCCTTTCAACAATGTGGGTTGGATTTTATTAGAACATTGAATCCTCATTTAAGTTCAAGCTATACACATGTCCTCACAATAGTGGATTATTTTACCAAGTGGTTAGAGGCAATACTAATCAAGAAAAAAACTTTAGAAGTAATGCACAATGTCATCAAAGAAAATATTGTAGTAAGATATGATGCCCCACAAAAAATTGTAATAGACAATGCATCCAATTTTTATTCTACTAAATTGGTTGGATTTTGGTATGGCTATGACATTTTTTTTCACGTTCTTCTAATTACTAGGTCCAAAAGGAAATGTTCAAGCAAAATCTACTAATAAGAATCTTGTTAATATTGTTCATAATTTGGTGTATGAAAATCAATAAATTTGGCACAAAACAAATATGACACATTATGGGAAGATCATATTACTCAAAAAAATCCATGGAATCGATGCATGATTCCTATGACACTTGAATTACATGTATTACAATTTGAAAGAATAATCAAAAACAAAAAAATTGAGAGTCCACTTAATAAAATTATCTTGTTTTTGAACAAACATGAAGAGTAAAGAACACATGTTGTTTACAGGATTGAAGAACACCAAGCCCAAGTCAAAATATTGTTTTATAAGAAGGCAAATAAAATATATTTTCATGTTGGATATTTCATTCTCCTATAGGAAAAATGAATAAATCCTAAATAAGTCATGCTAAAATTGATTCTCTATGGATTGGTCCATTTAAAATTATACTCTTTTATGGTGAAAACACATTCTACTTGGCTTACAGAGATGGTACAAACCTTCCCTTGCCCTATAGTAGGAAATATTTGAAGCATTGTTTTTAGTGAAAGTAGGTTGTCCATTGCATCTAAATAGGTAATTTGTTTTGGTTATGTTACCCCATTTTTACTTTCAGTTCCTTGTGGTCTATTTTACTCTTGATCCCATTAAGATCTGTTTATCAAATTTATTTTCAAACTTGAAATGAATTTGTTTCCCAAAAAGCTAAATACTTGTCTAAAAAATAAGAATCTAGAGTTTTCCTTTGTACCTTGCAGTTCAAAGTTCCCAACTAGAGCAATTAGTTATCCTTAAAATTGAATTTTTCATAATTCAAATCTCAAGACTTCCTTTGCATAGTGAATATATCAAATATATTTGGTCTTGTAGATGTTTTTAAAATATTTTTTCCATTTATTACAATGTCCTTTATCACCTCCAACCTTCATCGATTTGACATGTATACATTTGTTTCTAATGCCCTGCCATGTTTTCTGAAGTAAAATAAACACTGAATACTAAAATATATTATTGAACATCATATATATATGGTTCATAACTGAATAACAGTTACAAAACCGTAATACCTAACCACTAAGCTAATTATGCTAATCACTAAGTTAGTTACTAACCTAGTGTAACAGATCATTATGCTTAACAATATAATATATATCAAGTTTTTCCAACATTCCCCACTTTATCACTTATACAAACATAATTTTCCTTGATAGTGGTCCCCCTTTTATTACAGACACTATAAAAAGATTTACACTCTCCGCGTAGCTTGCTCACTTTTTGAGATGGCATGCCATCTTTGTGGCTTCAAGGTCTTGGTGACACCTCAATTTTTCCTTGTAGGTTTACCAAAAACATGGAAGTGACAGGGACACTTCTCTCTGCTAACACTTTCGATGGTATCTTAGATTAACACAAATCCTTTTCCAACAGTCAAACACTACTTTAGTGCTTTTGCTTCCCACAATGTTCTTTTTCAGGAGGTACCAAACTAGAAAATAATGCTCAATACTTTATTGAAAAACACACTATAAAACATAAAATAAACACACCAAAATTTGTCACCATAGCAATGGTGTGACCCTATCGTAGGTGACTCACGAGAGGATGCCAAATGTCCTCCAGCCTCTGTGTATCATATAGCCTCCAGTAAAAGAAGTTGCTTACTCAACCGATATCTTGATGAAGCTCATATGTATATCGTTTATGTGGACAAAACATTCCCACTAACACATACAACTCAGGGCCTCTGATTCCCCTGATAATACATCCGTACACAAGATTTTTGACTTTGACAACATCGACAATGGATTCAAATAACAACTCACTATAATAAACCCGATAATACTTTTGAAATTTTATAACTCTAACTTTTACTAACATATATTAATTATAGACTTTAATCATTACTAAATGACATTAAAAGACCCTATATTGACTTAAATTTAATTTGACATAACTAAGTTTGGACATTAAAAATTTATAAACAAAGATACATGTACTAAGCCAATCTAAATGGCTTGAATTCATATGACTTACAAAACGTTTTTTTTAAGACTTAGTGCAATAACAAATGACTTTTATTGAAATCAAAACAAACTTTACCTATGAAACTAAAATTAAGTCTTTATCACGTAATAAACTACGAACACACAACCTTTTGACTTGACAACTAAAGGACTATTGACCAATATGAATAATCACGATGATGCATACCATGTTGATAGTTAGGGGGCATCGTACAACTATTTTTTGATCCTGGTTGGGTACATGGATCAGCCCCGAATGACCTCCGTTACTGAATTTTAGGAATATGCTCCCCGCATGTAACGAACACGAACTGTGATCTGAACTTCAAACACAAACGGTGCCAATAAGCACAGTAGGATCATGAATAAATTAGGGGTGCTTTGACCAGAGATAACTATGAACCAGCAAAGAGAGATGTGGAAGTTAAAATAAACAAGCACAAGTAGTCTAAACACAAATGGCTTCCTTTGAGACAACGGAGATGGAGAAATAATAATAAGAGCAGTCTACCAAGTCTACGGGTCTGTGACCTACTTTAAGTGGGTCTGTGACCTACTTTAAGTGGGTCTGCGGCTTAATCAAGAGAAATTATAATATAAAAACTCTCATTCACCGAGTAAAAAGAACACAACACTGCCCCTTCTAATTCCTCACAAAACCATCCTGCGATCAGCGAACAAACTTCCCAATGCTCCTTGTTGCACAGTTTCTACTGATTGTTCTCTGCTCTGATACTAATGAAGTAAAATAAAGACTAAATGCTACAATATTTTATTGAACAACATATGCATATATATACAGAGAGAAATGGTTCATAACTGAATAACATTTATAGAACCGTAATACCTAACCACAAAGCTAATTATGCTAATCACTAAGCTAGTTACTAACCTAGCATAACAGATCATTACATTTAACAATGTAATATATATCGAGTTTTTCCAACATTTTCTAAATCTCACAATGTTTTTTCTTGTTCCTATGTAGACTTTATCTATTCTTCCAGTTGGTAAATTGAAATAATTCATTCTATGTAGTAATATTTATATTAAATTACACATTGTGGCCTTTTCAAGCTTATTTTGCTTCAAAATTCTACCACTCTTGTTAATTTCCAAGTAACTCCTTCAAAACCCGATGTGGCAAATTAAAAAATTGGTTTTAAATTGTTAATGCGGCTTCCCTAAGACCAATTTTAAAATTGTGAGCTTCTCAAAATATTTTTCCATGTAAAATGCCATTCTCAAGTCTGCCAACCCTCCAGACAAGAATTTCCAACCTCCACGTGGCTTCAAATTATTTATAAGGTTTCTAAATGAACTAATTGTCAAATTAAAAATAATACGACCATTTTAGATTCAAATTTCATGTTGCAGGTTTCATAGGTCCTCTTTACATGCAAATGACCCTATAAAAGTCTGCTAACCTCTAATCAGCTCCTTTGAAGACTTTCACATAGTTCTCAAAGCTATAAAAAGTCATTTTCTCTTATTTCATTACATGTGACCATAACAAGACAACCTTTTAAAACAATTTTAAGGATTTAAAAATAGTTTTGGTGGCATAAACAAGTTCCAAATTATTCATGACAATTTTTTAATCCATTAATTTCATGTTGAAGGTTTACAACGAGTGTTTTGTACACAAATATCTTCTTCAGGCCCACCATAAGTGTAATTTTCCTACCAAACATATCATAGTGTTCAAAATCAGCTTTTAGAGGTTTTGAATGATAAAAAATGTGGTTTCTCATTACATGCACACATGAAGAACATTTTGAGAAGTTGTAACAAGTTTTTTAGGAGCTCTTAAGTGGTTTTTGAAAGCAATAAAAAGTTATAAACTATTCATTACATCCTTTGAAATTTTTATTTCCATTATGTAGTTTCTTGAAACTTATTCTTATAGGAAGATTTAATTTCTCAAAATCCCCACCTTCTCAAAACTATCAAACAAGCACTTCGCATGAATGGATTGATCAAATAGATAAAGAAAAGAACAAAATATATTGGCATTTGATTTCAGTAGCTTAGAACAATCATATACATGGTGGTATCAAATGTGATATCATGTTTCTCTCATTGGAGGTCTTAAATATGTTCAAAATAATTATTGGATGTAAGAAGAGGTCTTCAAAACACCATTTGATCCATAAGGTAGTGTTTTCTTTTATAGTTGTTTTCTTTGCATTGTGAAATTATAGGAATTGATAATTATAAATGATCCAAAATGACATTTCATGAGTTTGTGAAAAAATTTATGTCCATCGTTTTGAATTCAATTCTTCCATGCAAACATTATCTTCCTCTAAATCTTGTCTTCAACAACCTAAATCCACTTTCTCAAGTTGTTATCCTATCATCCACCTCTTTAAAAATGAAGTTCAAGTACATGGGCTATTCTCATGTTTAAATTATGGATACAAACATTTCAAATGTCTTTGATAATAACATGAATGACATGAACATTGATGAATTTTAGGAGAGGATGGATTATAAGAAAATAAATACATTGGGACAGTTTAATTTTGACAACAAACTTGCACATGCATTGTATTTCCAACATCCATTCAATGTGATGATTTAGTTCTTATATGTGAAAAGTAATACAATCTAGAAAATAGGGAAATAATGTCTACATATGATCAAATTATAGATAATTTTAATATAAATTCCATATGTATCACCTTTGGTATTGAACCTCACCATGAAAAAGTGAAAATTGATAAAAACATTGCTCAACAGTTCTAGGTAAACAATCATGAGAAATGTGAAAATATGCTTAGTCAAACCTAGTTGACTAATATAAGGAGGGTAAATAACAAGCTATTCAAAAATTTATATAGATCTAATTTTAAGGAAGAACTATAAAATATGATTACTCTTCCGTATAGGGTCATGGGAAATGAATTAATAATTTTTTTTCACTAGTGGATGTGCATGTTCATCAGTATCATCTATTATAAAAAGTAGTTCATTGATTGGGCTTCGATCATTAGTCAAAACATTCATGAATACTTGATCAAACTAGACTCCACTAATGAATTTAATATGACCTCATATTTGGTCTTTTCTATTATAGACCTAAGACCTTGGCTCAACTTGATTGAAGTCAAATAAAAGGTCCCTGGTGCATTGATATATGACAAATTATCACATCTCTCTCATGAGAAAGGAAAGATTCATTTGAAAAGGGTACACAATGTTTTCTCTATGATGCTAGTTAAATCATTGGATGGAAATATTTCATCTAGGATATCTAATGAGGTAGCTTATCTAATCATGAAATATGGGAGTTATTCATCTAGGTTTTAAATTTCCCTTACATCTAGGTTGGTATATTTGAAGGTGTTCCTCTTATATTGCCAACATATGCCAGTGATAAAATAGTTTTGATTGAGCTTTGTAGGCAACTAATTGAGGTCCAAAATAGGTATATCAATCAATATATTGAAGGAATACATTTACCTATCAACCTCAATTATTTTTTCTAGAAATCAACTATAGATTTGGCTAATATTGAAAATTCATTATTGGACTTTCCAATGCATTCACACATGAGAAGACGTGCTTTTGATATCTAAGGATTTATGAGAAATAATCTCAGAACGGGTCTCAATTATCCTCCTAGTCCTGAAATTAAAGAGTATTGGGAAGATTGTGAAGATGATTTCGAAGCCAAAAAAAGAAATTGGTCAAGAATGAATTTAAAATAGATGATGGATTTCATATATGAATGGTGCATAGTAAATTTTGAAGATGGTGACACTGATGTTGTAGAAGAAATTTTCAATAATAAAGTTCACCTTGTAGCTATTATTTTGATCAATTGGTCAATAAGGGAATTGACAAATATTTCATAATTCATGCAAACCATTCCTAGAAGATCAATATCTTGGTATGATAGAAAACTAAAAGAGTATACTTCAAGAAGTCATATAAAATATGAATAATGTTCAAAATGGATGAAATAGACTTTTTATACTTTAATTACTCAGTATTTGGGGAACAAAATATTCATATGAAAATCTAATTTAGCTTCCACATGAGGAGGATATGGAGAATATCCAAATAGAGACAAGCCTTCTAAACAAACATGTGAAGGTGATTCACCAAGGTAAAATCTTCTAATAAAGAGGCCTACTCCATCGACCACTACAAACATCACTAGGATATTGATCCTTTGGTGTTGAATGATAACACCACTCAATAGTTCTTGGCCTCTAATTTAGGTTTAATACCATTTTTTATTGTTCTTACTCCCATTGAATCTATAGTGCCTTCACCACTTCCATTTTTTCCATCACTTACACCATGTTCATTCCTATTTAATCCTCTACCTCCACCTCTATCTTTCCCCTTGCAACAAGTTATTTATTCTTAATAATTTATTAAACCTAGATCTTATCTTTTATCATCTTTGTGACCTTCTTCCTCATTGAATCATATGGTTTTCCCAAGCATTTAGCCGATGGCATCATAAGGAGATATGTCTTCTTCATGGATAAAACATATAGTGGGTAAGAAAGAACCTATAATAACATCAACAAAAATTGACTTTGATGTTGTTTCCAATATTCTATAAATGATCTAAAGGAATAAAAAGGCACAAACTACTTTGAGTTTGATGATTGATTCTTTAAGTGCACAATCTATGGATATTTTCCAACATATTGTAAAAAATAATTAGGATAAAATGATTTTGGTTGATTGCAACATCAATAAGATTGATCTTGATGAATCCACTTTTAAAGGAAATATTCACAATTTCAAGGTGACTAAAACCATGCTAATCCAAATGATAGAAGAAGATAGCAAACTCAAGAATTATTGGAGTAAAAATTATGTATGCTTTTATCATAAATCAAACAGATCTTGAATATAAGTGAGTCCTCTCAAAAAGTGATATTTTCATCTACACAAATTACCTCCACTGTATAAATTCCAAGTTCTAAATTTGAGATTGATAGGGAGATGATTTCCAAAATCAATAAGTATAACAATCATGGTAAGGTCATGGAATCCTAGGTTGAGTAATTTCTTCTTAATGACATGAAATTCATTGACAAAAATTGGATAACTTATGATTTGATTAATTTAAGTTAAGTGAAGATCAAAGAATAAAATGTAACTACCAAGAAAGAATACGGGATATGGAAAAACTCGATCATGTACTTGAGAGACATGGATTCCTGAATAATAATACTTTGGTCTCTAAAGGTATTGTTTACAAAGTGAAGGATAATTATTCATGTTTGTGGTCTTAATGCGTGAATTTCAAGATTTTTTCTTTGGAGGAGTCGCAACATTATAAAAAAATGTTTCAACAAAATGAAATTAGATGTATATACCAATATTTGGGCCATTCCTTGTGATTTTTAAAAATGAATATGAATCAATGGCACATACAACTACAAAATTGAAAGAATAATTTCAAAAAATTTATTAAATAAGAGTTATTTGGAGAAAATACATTCAACAAAGAAACTTTGAGCAAGATAATCAATATTTATTGTGGTATAAAATATCCCACTTTAAATTTTCAAAGTCTTTTCAATAAGATTGAATAATAAAATAACACATCCTATGAGTGGCTCACACATTTGGCTCATACAGTTGTCCTTGCAAGAGAAATAATCATCCAAACTATTCATATATTTAGAATATATTGGCTAAAATCATCACATAAAGAGGAGTCATATCCAGTTTTAATAGTTGAGGAAGATTATTCTCAATAAAAAGAGTCTTTTTCTTTTTGATAACCACTCAAAGCCGCCTTTTCTCTCTTTAAATTTTTATTTCTTCATTGCACTTTTTTTTATTGACAAGTAAAAGGTCATATTTAGTTTTTAAAGTCTTTTGGAGAAAAATTCACTATAAAATAAAAAGATTTTACTAAAAAAGTATTTATAAAAGTGGTTGTTAGATGGTTATGAGGTGGTTACACCCTCATAACTTATAAATATAATTTTATTCATTGTAAATAGGATTTTTGACTCATAAAAGAATCTTGGCAAAGGAGAAAGAGGATATTTATACATTTAACTTAGAGAAGAATAAATAAAATAAGAATTTCATAAGGCTTTGTTCTTTGAATTGTTTTGGGGAAACAATACTTGTGAGTGTGTTCATTCACCTTGATGATTTCCTTTCAAATTTGTTAAAATACTATTGTTAAACTGTCAAAATTAAAGTTTTTTAGCATAAAATTTATTTTGAATCTATGTTATAAATTTTAAATTAGAGAATCCTTGGAGTAATGGAGAGTAATTTGATTATTTATTCTCAAAAGGATATATAGAGTTGTTCTACACTGTTTCTTGATATGTACAACCTCTCTAGTGTATGTATTTTGATCATACATAAAAAATATGTCTTTCTTTGGCTTCAATTGAATGTTAAAGGTTTCAAACTCTCATAGTAGATTCCTGGGTTACGTGTCAGTTCTTCGCATTCCATTTTACCTCTTCCATTTTATTCCTTATTTTACACATTCTTTTCTCTTTCTCTCTCCCCAAATTATTTCAATGTTATTTTTCTACCACCTTTTTGTACTTTTAGGTTAAAGTATAAAACACTCATAAAGACACATTTTTATTGTAAATATTTTTATTTTCAGTGTTGTCTTTGTTTTTAAATAAATGTAGCTCTGCCTTCAAATATGAGAGTGACTTTGTCCCCACAAAGTTGATCGAAATCGTTGATTTTTCCTCTGATAAATTTTTAGCCAACATGAAGTCAACATATTTGAAAGTAATTTTTCTACCATATTAGGACATGAAATAAATTATAATAAAGGGTCATGAGTTTCGAGCATTAATTTCATGTAATCAAACATCATACGAGTGAACATAAGAATAGAGAAGAATTTTAAATATAACTTTAATATAATTATGAGATGATATGAAGTGTGTATGCTCTTATACCACTTATATAGGGCCCAAGAGGAACCCCATGGACAACAACACTTAACAAATTCAATGGGTTATTAAGAAAATGTATATTGAATGAGAGAGGCTCAAAGATATGTCAAAGTGCAATGAGACAAGGGAAAGTTACAAGAAGAAATAATGGATACTAGATTATAATTTATATGTTATAAGGTTATATTAAGCAATAATTCAATACAAGATGCCAGATATTGGATGTGTTGTGATGTTTAACTTATAAAAAGAATGTAGATTTATATTGATGTATGTTACAAGTGTGGAAGATAAAGGATCAATTTCACTGTTACAATAGCTAGGAATAATTGCTTCATAAGTAATCATTATTTTGTCATGTTTAGGTAACACTATTGCATAGCTATGTGAAATAGTACTAAGATTGTAAGAGTTTTAAGGCATCAACGAAGATGAGTTAGGACGTTGCAATATGACCACGTGTGGTTGGCATGGACCTGAAGTTGTTGGTTAGGTTGATACATTGTCAGAGCAATGTCATTATATTGTAAGTCAATGAAAGTCTTAGACCCTCCTAGATTATTGTTAGTTAACTTATAGATCTTAACAAATCATCATTATTGATTTATTAAATTATTACACTATTTTTTGTATAACATATAATTTAATTGTTAATTTGTTGAATATTTTTATTTGTGTGTGAGACCTTCTTCCCACTTTTATTAATTAAAAAAAATCATAAAATAATATTAATAGCTATTTTCAACTTTCAATTGTGGAGTAACAGTTAAAGAAAATGCATGTACTTCGTGCAACCCAAATTCAAAATCCACTGGGGATCAATATACCTACAACAAAAAATATAGAATTGATGAATTGATTAAATGAAAATAAGAAGACTAAAAATGAGCCTACTAATCCCACAACTAAATTTATTTAAAGAGAAATTAAAAAAAACAAACAAACAATCAAAACTAACTTTTGAAGATATAATAAACCATTTTAAAAAGTTTTTAGCTGAGGGGCCGGGATGGCGACGAAAACGTGTTTAATATGAGTTCTCTATTCTCACGCACTTATTTACGCATTTTGAAAAGTTGAAAAACTCGAAAGACTTTGCATGCATACTTTCGTATAATTAAATTATAATATTAAATGGACATTAAAAAGACCAAAAAGAGTTTGCATGCATAAGATGTTTTCCGACGCCAAATGCCAAAATAGTTGCTCAAACGAAAAGCGAAAAACGAAAAACAAAAATAATTGGAAACACAAAAGTATTACGCGTGTTCGACACGCATAATTCACGAATTCGACACGCATAGAAAAAGAAAGTCAATTAACAATCAATGAATCGTATTTTGCCGTGAAAGACGAAAAAGATATAGTATTTTGCCGCGTCAATTAATTGAGTACATTCTGGATCCTTCCGTTATCGTGCGCGTTAAGGGCTTATTCCTTTAAAACTTAGCTTTATATAAAAGGTCAGCAAGGCATTCAACACCGCATATCTCCTATACCAATTCCAAATTTCCGTGCTATCATTTAGCGATGAAAGAAGGGCAAGAAGAGGTTGCGTATGCTCGAAAACGAGGCAGAGAAGATACCCATGAGGATGACAAGCCTTACCAGCAGAAAAAGTCTCGAGCTACTATTTTTGGCTCTGAGTTATCAACATTTGATTTGCTTGATGTGGAGGAGGATTTTGTAGATGAGGAGAGTGTATACAATTTGATGAAAGAGCTCATGGAAGAAATAGGCATGGTAGGTCATCCCCGTCGTTATCCTCCTCCTGAGGTTGATCTTGCCTTACAAAGTTATGCTGAAATTGGCTGCGCTTCATGCGACTCTGTATCATCGTCGACCAACTGCTCCTCCAAACGTGTTGACGGCTACGATATTGCGGTTTCGACAGAAGTGGAATCGGCAAAGCGTGTAGATGACAGAGCTGATTGCGGTGATTATGAAGGAGAAAGGATTTCAGGAGAATATTTTGGGGAAGAGAATTCCGATGAGATTTTCTGTGGAGGTGGCGTTTTGGGAAACCATAGCTGCATTTGTAATTTGGATAGGGCGCGTACGGGCAATGAGGTCTCGGAAGAGTTTTAATGGCGAGGATGAAAGATCCCTATGAGATAGACAAGTGGGTGTTGGCAGTAGGACCTGAACTTCGGCAAGCGAAGAGTACTAATATGTAGATGGAATGTTGTTTTAAAACAATAATGTATATAATTTCTGTAAAATGCTTAATACAGATTGAGCTATTGTCAAATGGTCTGGTATTTCCCTCTTCCCATACTTAAAAATTTCGGATACGCATTATTTATATGTCTACTATCGTCCGCTTTATGATGGCATTTCTACTGTCAAACTGGGCTTCACATCAGATTTGAACATAATACCATCCCTTATTGCATTTTATGGAACTGGGCTTAACGTGCAATTGTGGCAAGGCGCTGGTTGAGAAATGTAATATCACGAAATGTCATTAAAAATGGTTGATTATAAATTTGAAATTAATTAAATTAATAATTAAAAATCAGGATATTTTAAAAATACAGTAAAATTTGGAAACTGTTACATATTTATATTTATTTATTTTACTAACATAATACCATCCCTTAATTGAGGGCATCTGTCACTCCAAAACAAAGAAATTTTTTAAGTTCAAAGAATAATATTATTTATAATTGTAAAACCTTTCAATAAATAATACTATAAAATAAATATATTCAAATAATTTCAGTCTACGTCTTGAATGAAAAGATCTCAATGCATTATTATTTTCCCTCTCATGTATATTACTTTCCACTTTATCATCAAAATTTATCAGCTTCCACAAAATTCCCCACATTAACCTTGTGACTACAAGGATCCATTATTACGTTTGCTTTATTATCACATTTTAATCCAACCATTTCGACCAAAGTGTAATTAATGGAGGGTAAACACAGTCGATAATATAATGTTGGTATACATTTTTATATGAAATATTAGACAAATAAGCTAATATATGTAAATGCACAAATCTCTTAATATGATTGGCTCTGAAGCAGCTAAATTGATTTCACGAGTGGGAGCCACGGGAGGAGGGAGCAAGGAATGATTAATTTATCGAGGGTTTGAAGATGTCTAGAGGAGCGTGGGAAGCTTCTAAATAAGAATGATTTAGAAGTGGAAGATTCTAAAGAGGATCTAGATGGAGGAAGAATCCAGAAAGGATGGTTTTGGAATTGAACCACAATTTTAGGTGGAAATAATTATTAAGTAAACATTATTCAAGCATCTCTCCTTGATAATGTTTATTTAGGTTGTAAGACTTTAATATTGGTCTTGATAATTTTGTCTGATTAGGCATTTATTTATAAAGTATATTTTATGACCTAAGGTTTCATATGTACTTATTTAAGAGGAACATCCACAAGGTATGATACATTTCAAAATTTAATAAACATAATTATAGATAATATTTTAGTAAATATATTTGCAATTGGTCTTTTGTCCCATAAAATTTAGCTCCACCACCTTTTCATCTATTAATTCGTGAACAAAGTGATGATGCACCTCAATAATTTTATGCTAGCTTGATAGTGTTCTAAATGTCACATAATAGAGTAATTTGAGGATTTTGTTGTAGATAAACTTCCTCAAGAAATATTCTTAGCCACATAGCTTCTTAAGGTGTCTTCGAAGAACAAAAATATTAAGCCTCTATAGATGAGAGAGATATTGTAGTTTGCTACTTACTGCTCTATGATATTGGTCCTAAACCAAGGTGAAATACATATCCCAAACTTGATTTTTTATCATCCACAGCAATATTATCTAAATTTATATAACACACTAAAGTAGGTTCATGTCTTTATTTATATTCAATTCAAAATTGATATGTACTCCATATATATATATATATATATATATATATATATATATATATATATATAACCAATCAACAATAAATTTGTGACAAAAAATAATAGAATAATTAACCAATATAAATGTAACAAGTCCAAAATAACCATCTTAAGATTAATATCTTCAAGTTTTTTCAGATATCTCTCGCCTACACCATCTTGCCCTCCCCCTCTCTCTATATATATCTCCTCATTCTCTCTTTCCCCTCTCCCTCTCCCTCTCCCTCTCCCTCTCCCTCTCCCTCTCTCTCGCCTTGTCCATCTCATTCTCACTCCTTCCCTCCTATTATTGAAATATTTAAATCCCCTTAAGCAAACTATTTTGAAAAGTGTTCTTTATTTTTACATTACTTTGATATATTTATACCCCCTAGGAAAATTATATAGCTTGAAACACTAGTGACTAGATATGCTTTGGGTCATGTTAAATTTATTTTATAACATCACAAACCAAAATTTGAACTTTCGAAATGTTTTGGTATTAGTAGAGTGAAAAATAATGGTAGAATTAAGAAAAAAATACTTTTAATAACAAAAATGAAGGTGATGGAAATATATACAAATCATGTTCAAATTATTTAGAACCCTCCTCTACCAGATAATCCCGATGAACCTACATTTAATGTAGAAAATACAAGGCAAGCTGAAAGCTTTTATGAGAAGTTACTAGCATTATCTTTTGAAGCTTGTTTTTTCTTTGGATTTGTTTGAACTCTGAGCATTGGTGAAGCCTCAAATGGTTTTGTGAACTCTCCACAACATTAATTTGGAAGGGTTATGTATAGTTACATTTGATATATGTTCTATAATGGTCATCAAACGTTATAGAGGAGGAAGATTGTAATCTTTACAAGTTTGTAAAAGTTAGTTCTCTCTTTTAAATTTAACATTCATTTGAATGTTATAAGGTATTTTCAATTTTAAGTTTGGATTTTATTTGATTGTTACATCAATGTTTTTTTTATTACCTAGAAAAGTCATTTGAAAATCATAATATTTGGGGCATACTCTAGAGTTTGGAGGAGGTTTTTTGTTTTACTAAAATGAGTTTTGAGCCAAACACAATGGTGAATCTACAATGAGGCCATTTATCAATAATCAACAATCATTTTGTGGTGAAATTAATGGAGTCATCAATCAATGTGATATTTGTCAAATCTAGATATGCACCTTGATATTAATCAATCTCTCTCTCTATTGATTGAGGCCATATATCAACAATCAAAGACAATTTTTTGGTGAAAGTAATGGAACCATAAACCAATGTGGTATGTGATAAATTCAAGATAGGGATCTTGAGATGGATATTTCTAAAATTTTCATCTCTCTCTCTCTCTCTCTCTCTCTCTCTCT